>CM054060.1:257940714-259140714 GCA_028641055.1 Alopecurus myosuroides
AACACATCTAGCGCACACATAGCTCCTAACAGAGTTCACACAACACAAACACAAACAAGCGTCTTGGGTGGGAACAACACAAACTCCTAATATCCTACGGGAATCCTAAGTGCTCGAGGAAGCGCGTAGCTGTCCCTCCAACTCTTCAACTCTGGTCTTGCTGGTTGCAAGCTGAAATTGAAGGTCTCTCACTTGTGCACTAAGGTGGAAGTGAACAAACTTCATGGTCTTCCTTTGTGCCACGAGGCGGCGCTCGGTAGCAGAGGAAACTCTCAGGTCTTTCTTCAGCTGGAAGATTTCTCTTCCTCGGACATCAAACTCTCCTCTGAGCCTGTCAAGGGAAAACTGAGTGTTCTACAGCTGTCCCTCCAAGTGCTGGAAATGACGAGCAAACACAAAGTATTCAGTGACATCTATGGGCCTGTCATCCTCACCGCGCCTCCCATAGTATCTATAGGGGCTGCCTTCAAACTTGCTGCGAAAGAATTTCGCGAGCTTGGCAAATGGCAATGGTCAGCTGCATCACTCTAAGGATACCATCTTCCCAACTATTCTCCTTCACTTCATACCTGATCTCCGGGGTCGATGGTGCTCGCAAAGGTGCACGAATGGTACAGACCACCAACCAGGACACTTCTCGTCCATCATGGTGAATCTGAGCTCCCTTCAACTCAGGTATTGGGCGACCGATAAGACTAGCCATCTTGATCAAGTCCTTCTCAAAACGGTGGTAGCAAGGTGCATGCGATCCCAGCCGGAAGGACTCGGTGAAGACAACTGCCATCTACACCAATGGCTAGGTGTAGTTGAAGTTAGGTAACAGTGTGCAAATTTTTTAACATACCCAAAGGTAATTTAACATAAATAGAGTTTTCAAAAACACAGAGGGGATGGAGTAGGTAGAATGTTTTGGTAAATAGTCATCTTAGTACTTAATATATTATACTAACTTTCCGGAGTACTAGCTAAGAGTCCATGCTAACTAAGGTCTCCTAAGGTCAGGATAGCTTTGATACCAACTCTATAAGGTCCCCCAGAACCACTGTTCAAGGACACCTCCGATATGCATACATTCACGATCCCAGAACACACCAGTCGTGAACAACAAATCAAGTTGGTACGCAGATACAATATCCATTACATGATTACAGAAAGACTTACAAAGAGACATGGTCACATGACCAAGTCCACACAACTGCCACGCAGGGCAAACACACAACACACATAGCGGAAGACTAAAAACACACACACAACATAGTAGAGACCAAGTCACACCTTAACCTACAAGCTGCTGACCGGGAGACGATCCTAGTTCGTAAGCCCATCAGCGTAGTACTCCTCCCCGTAGATATCCTCCTGAGATTCCTTCTCGGTGTCTGGCAAGTAAATACCAGGGACGAAACCAATATGAGTACATTTGAATGTACTTAGCAAGACACACATCATATAACTTACTGAATGCAAGTATGCTTATAAGGTGTAATAGGTAGGATATACATAGGGTTCACTATCCATGATATATGAAAGATATATCATAGTTGATTTTGAAAAAACTCTGTATCTTTGTTGAAGAAGATACTTCAAAAGAAAATAATATAGTTTTCTTTATCTTGTGGATATCACATGCACAAGAGGTTTTGTAAAACTTTGTTAAAATAAAGTTTTCTCTTTGCAAAACTTCTTGGAATGAACTTCCAGATTTTGTTTAAAAATGAAACATTTTCTCTTTCCAAAACTTCTTGTAAAACAACCTCTGGTTTTTCCTCAACGGTACCTCCACGGTACAAGGTTCCCTCTTTCAGAACTTCATAAATTCAACTCCTTTCTGAAACTCCTTTTTGAAAACATTGAAACAATGCTAGCTACATGGCCATTCAACTGTCCATATCCGAGGACACGGCTGTTCCGAATAGTTTGACTCCGCAGAGGTGTACACAATCCACCAGATTCAGTACATCCGCCGTGAACAACCACAGACTGTAACAACAGTATGTAAACATCATATAACCGATCCTAACCATCCACTATGTTCAAGATAGAATATGCCTATCTCTTCACTTGAATGTAATCTCCCCGGCAACAGGTCCCACCTCGCCAAGATAGAAGACTCAACTCCCTCACTGTGTATGTCCCGTATTCCCCTCCTAGCGACATTTCGGTTCGACGGAGTACGTCCCCTTATAGCAAATTGAGATAAACACACACTAACAAAAACAAACTTCAAGTTAAGCCCCGTGCCCATGTTGAGGTAGGGTGGCAGTATAGTAAAGGTTGTCCGGCGAATACTAGGTTATGTGTCATTTTTGTAAAACGCCTTTTTCCCAAAAATGACCACTTCAACATTCCTCCGGTGGATAAGGCTCAGCCTTTCCATCGGGTTTTCCATAAAGCCTTTGTTTTGCAAAAAACATATTTTTAGGGTGTCCACTTAGGGACTTAAACTTTTGGTGGTAATAAATACCAAAAATAATCTAGGGCTCTACAAATTCACCCAAGCTAGGATTACATAGATCTAGTCACACAAAAACTCATCCAATTGGATTCACCTCAAAAAATCATTTTTAAACTCCTTCTAAATATCAAAGAAAAACCTACTGGTCATTTACCAAAATGGATGGCATTTACATTTGGTAACTTACCTTGATGTGAGGTCAAATGCTACTGATAGACCTATTCACTAGCTACTCAAAAAAATTGGTTTGACCAAAATGGAGACACACACAAAAATTTATGTCCAAAATGGTTAAACAGACAGTCTCTGGTAAAATAAATACTACTCCGAAAAAAGAAAAAAAGTGAAACCACCACTTGGATATGGTTAGGAATTTGCTTAGCTACCACCCTGATTTTTGGTTTGGTCAAAATCCGCTTCTTTCTATTTTTACCAAGGCCAAAGCTACAGGTCAGTTTCTGCCTAAACAGGAATGGAGATAACTCATAGGAAAAAAAACACTGAGCGGGCCGGATTTGCTATGGTCGAGCTGCTACTGGGCTGGGCTGGCCTGGACGTGGAGTGAAGAGGTAAGCGAGTGTGGACGGCTGAGATTAGACCATATCCAACGGTAGCTGTGCGTCTTCAACCTCTAGTCATGCATGCAAGACATTGGAGGTCCCTGCTTGTACCTAGGAGCGGTTTTGGAGGTCTCTGAGCTGGTGTGGGGGCTGTTGGAGGTCGCAGCCGAGGCTGGGTGGCGGCAGAAACGACGGCGGCTCTCTCCTGCACCGGCGCGGTCGCGGACGAACACGTTGGCGTCACGGACGGCGGCGGCGTTCCTACACATGGGTGGACGAGGGGGCATGTCAGGGAGGGTCCACGCATCACGGGGAGCTCAACGGAGAGGTCACGGGGGGTGGGAGGGCATGGAAGGTGCAGTAGTACCTCGTGCACACGCGCGGTGACCGGCTGTGAGTTCGAGCTCGAGCTCGCTCGTGGAGGCTTGGGGACTTGGTTTCTTCGAGTGGGAGTGAGTGTGCGGAGGTGTGGGAACACAGCGGCGAGAGGGACACGTCTTTGGGGGCTTATATCCACGGGGGTGAACCAATGTCAAGGGGGTGCTCTCAGGTTGATGCCATTGAGTGGCATGGGGGCGTCCAGGGCATGTCCTTGGTGTCCCTTGGCAAAGGGTGGTGTCAAGGGGCAAGTACAAAATGGCCTTTGGGGTGGAGAAGAGGGCAAGGTGTGGCCACAATGTGTCAAGGCATGGGTGCCCATGCCATGCCACATCAGCAATGTCCCCCTCTCTTTCTCACATGTTTTCTTCCTCCCTAAGCCTTCTAGAAGCTCACCAAAGGATCCAAAGTCGAGTATATACCTAGGTCAACACACTAGACAAGGTCTCACTTCAAAACTTGCAAGAAAAGGCAATGACAACATATGTCCAAAACTGTATCTACCATTGTTGCAAAAATTAAGAAAATTCCGTTAACACTTAGCAATTTTTTCTAAGTGTTGGAAAACAGAAGAACTGAGCAAAAAGTTTGGAATGTTTTCAGAGATCAAATGGATTCCAATTTTTGTTTTCCAAGTTGGAGTTTGTTAAAAATGTTTTAAAATTTCAGAAACATATTTTGAAAACAAATTTGAAATAGTTTAAGGCTATGAAAACAAAGTGGGAAAAGTTGTACTTTCTCTTTTTCTCTGTTTTCTAAAAATGCCTTTTCTGCCTTATTTTTCTTCCACAAAAACAACAAGAAAAAGATTGTTTCTATTATTTCAAAAATCAAACCAAGATTATGGATTTGTAGTACATATATCAAGGAAAAAATAAAAGTCAAGAAAACATAAAATAACATATTATAGCCTAGTGACAACAAAGGTGGAAAACAGGTACTTGGCTATATTTTCAGGGAATAGTTTCTATAGAAAACTTAGAAGAAAACTTTCATAAATCATTTTGAAATTTTGTTTTCTTGGATCCAACAAAGCTAAAATTTCATTTTAAGATGCAAACAAGAATGATCCAAGTCTTGGAATAAAAATCCACTCAAGTAACATCAGGGAAAACAACAGGGAAAAAATTATAAGTGTTTTCAGAAAAAATTGGTATTGGTTCTAAAATGAAACAAGACTTGCATTGAATATATGATTATGATCATATACAATGTGGGTTCAAACAATCATGTTTGTTAGAAAATATTTGCCGGCCCTCATTTTTTTCTTCTTGAACAACAGTACAAGAATCGAAAAACTGGGGTGAGACATTGTGTTCCAAAGCAAATAAACTCAAACCAAAGCAACCCTTGCGAAACCCCAAGAATTCTATAACTACTTCTCCCCCTTTGGCATCGAGACACCAAAAAGGACAAAGACAAACTACACGCAACCCAAGGAATCAATCATACTGATCGTAGTCCTCGTCATCTCCATCATCATTCTTGTCTGTGCCTTCTCCCTCACCATCCTCATATTCTTCTTAATAATCCTCTTCATCCTCTTCTTCCTAATTTTTCTCTTTAGTCTGCTCCTCTTCCTCAGTCATAGGATCCTTGCCATGGTTGGTAGAAGACGAAGGAGCCAAAGTGACCTCCTCAAAATCACCCCACATGTAGTGGTGAGAGTTCCAGTTCTCATAGGACATGGTCAAAGACTCAGTGGGAGTCTCGATAGGAGGAGTAGCCCCAATACCCGCATGGTCCTAGAGCTTGGTGATCATCTTCCTCAGTTGGCGCCTTTCCTTATAGGCCTCATGGTTCTCCTTGTGGACAGTAATTATCATGCAAAGAATGTTACGCTAAAACCAAGAGAGCTTCTTCATTGCATCTTGAGCTTCTTCCTTGCTAGAACGGGGAGAGGGAGGGTCAGCATTCTTCCTCCGAGATCTAGGAGCAGCCTCATCATCACCCACGGGGGTGTCCTCATCAATCAAGTGACATGAGAGCACCTGAAGAGTGCCAACAGTATGCTCGGTCTCACAGTCAAGACTCGGGCACTCATCAAGAATGAGCTTCATCACATAGGGAGCATAAACCAGGACCTTCTTGATCTCAATCATGGCTGAATACATCTCCTCCTTAATGAAATGCATGACATCGATCTCATATCCCTCACCATATGGACCACCCAAGTGACACTGGAAAGCCTGATAAAGACGGTTAACTATACCACCATGGATAGCATCCACATTCCCGGCCTTGGGAGAATTGTTGTTGCGGAAGAGGCAGAGAATAATGTTGTCAACCCTCTTGAGGTCCCTAGCAGTGCTGGTGCTCGAGATCTTCTCATACATAGGAGCCATCCTCTTCTTGTTGTAGGCCACTCCATGGATATGCATACGCTGACCAAAATTGTCACCCCATGGGTAACCTAGCAGCTCAGCAATCCTCTGAATAGAAGACTCACACTTCCTTGTTCCGGTCATCCAAGTCAGGGTAACCGGCTCATACTCTCCAAAGGTGACAGTGGCAAAGAATTGCTGAATGCCCGAATGTTATAGTTCTGCTGAATGCCAACGAGATGCTCAAGCCCCAGCTTCCTAGTGATCCATGATGGAGTGTAGACACAGGCTCGTTGGGAGATCCCAAGTGCAAGGTGTGAAGAGTGAAATAGAAAATTTTCCCTCAGAAAAGAAACCAAGGTTGAATCGACCAGTAGGAGGAAGAAGCACTTCTGAAGGTTGATGCAGCTGAGATGGCAGGGCGCACTACCGGTTCAGCAGCAACGTGGAACCTACACAACACAATCAAATCAGTTTTCCCCAAAGAAGCAGTGAGGTTGTCAATCTCACCGGTTTTGCTGAACACAAAGAGGTTAAACGTATGGTGTGGAAAACAGTGGAAAAAATATGAAAGCAGTATGCGTTTTATCAGTATGAGGAAAATGGACCGGGGTCCACAGTTCACTAGTGGTGTCTCTCCGTGAAAGATAAATAACATGTGTGGTGAACAAATTACAGCTGGGCAATTGACAGAAATGAAGGCTGCATCGTAGTGCATATGCGAGACATAAAGATTACTATGTGATTCATGCGGTCATTACAACAAAATACATAGACCGTCATCTAACTACATCTATGTCTAATAATCCACCCTCTGAATATCATCCGAACAAACGTTGGGTATTAAGTTGCAAACAATAGATTATCGCCGTAATAAAAGTGTGTAATGTAAACTAGGTAAACACCGTTGTTTTCTCCCTAATGGCAATAACACATCCTCCATCCGTCACGTTTCTGTCACTCGGGCACAAATGCAAAGGAGCCATGAAACCCCTATCGATCATAAATACTCCCTCTTGGAGTTACTAGCATCTACTTGGCCAGAGCATCTACTAATAACGGAGAGCATGCAAGATCATAAATAACATATGCATGAAGATAACATGATAGATTGATAATCAAAAGACATAACATTCAACATTCATCAGATCCCAGCAAACACAACATGTAGAATTACATAAAAATGATCTTGATCATGTTAGGCAGCTCACAAGATCTAAACATGAGTACAAAGTGAAGAGAACAACCATCTAGCTACTGCTATGGACCCGTAGTCCAGGGATGAACTACTCACGAATCACTTCAGAGGAGGGCATGGTGGTGTAGACCCCTCCGGTGATGAATTCCCCTCTCGGCAGGGTGCTAGGGAGAGCTCCAGAACCCTCGCGATCTCGGGATGACGATGACGGCGGCCTCGTGTGTTTTCGAGACGAAGTGGTATATCTTTAGGGTTTATGTCTCGGGGGGTATAAATAGGCGAAAGGGAAAAGACGGTGGAGGCCAATTGCCTACACCACCCCATGGCGTGGCCAGGGGGCACGCCGCCCTATGGTGTGGGCCCCCGAGGCCCCCCTTCGGGTTTCTTCGGGACTCCATGGAACCTTCGGGAATTCTAAGACTTCCGGGCTTCGAATTTTCCAATTATGAGAATATTTCCAGAACAACTTTTCTGAAACTAAAAACAATAGAAAACAGGGAACTGGCTCTGTGGCATCTTGTCAATAGGTTAGTCCGGAAAATCGATAAAAATGACATAAAGTGTATAGCAAACATGTGGGAAACAATAAGAAAACAACATGAAACATCAGAAATTAAGGATACGTTTATGACGTATCAACATCCCCAAGCTTAGTTCCTACTCTTCCTCAAGTAGGTAAGTTATAAAAACACATAATTTCTGAGGTGACATGCTACCAACATAAACTTGATCATCAATAATGTAAAAGCATAAGTAAGCTGAGATCATAGAACTTAAACACAAGCATGATACGTAGAATTTTAATAATAAAGCATAGCAATCACCTTGCATCATGAGAAGTAACTCAAATAAAAGATCATGAATAACAATGCAACGAAAGATATACGTTTGTTTCAAGTATAGAGAAAACATGTCAAAGTGATATTTCGCTAGTCCTCAAGAGTGGGGAAAAACATAAATGCCAGGACACCTTCAAAGTTCATGAGGACGACTAGAACAAATAATTAGAGAACAAGCAATAACCAAACACGAATCAATTAATAATGTTTCTGGGACAAATGCACATAAAAACCAGAATGGCAACTATGCTCTCTCAACCGTGCATAAAGTTAGAAGATGGAGACTCAACATAATAGTAAAAGAAAGGCCCTTCGCAGAGGGAAGCATGGATCACTCATGTGCTAGAGCTTTTATTTTATTAAACAGAGGTATAAAAAATTGACACTCCTCCCAACCATCTTACACAAATCATGGCTAACTGAATCCTTGGGTGCCTTCCAACAAACACATACCATGGAGGAGTGTCTATATTTTAAGAGAGGTCTATGCTTATGTCAACGAATGGTAAACAGAAAATACAGTACGTCACAAGCCAACTAGACTTCACAAGAGCGGCTCCCATAGAATAACCCATCTGGGTAGAAGGTCATCCCTCTTTCTCTTTTGTTTACACAATTATGCTTTGACTGATAAATCAGGGGCAAAAAATAGTGAAGAGAATTTGTGTTATTAATTTGGGACTATGCACCCCGCTGCCAGCTCTTCTATCATTGGATAAGTGGATGAAGCCACTAGTTTAGGGTGTCAAATTCCAATCAACAAGTGAAATAAAGATTCTCTATTTATGTCTTCATGAGCTAAAACAGGAGCACAACACAGGAGTAATTTTTAAAATTTTGAAGGTAACACATGAGAAATTTACTTTGGAGTGACGGTTAAATACCACATGTAGGTAGGTATGGTGGACATAATGGGAAAACTTTGGTTTTGGGGAGTTGGATGCACGAGTAGAGATCATACTCAGTACAGGTGGAGGCTGGCAAAAGACTGGGAGCGACAAATCAAGAGAGCATAAGAGCCATAATCATGCATAGCGACATAAACATCATTAATCAAAGCATAAGTGGTACCACAAGTTCAAAAACTAAATAATCATGGAGGCTATTTGTGACTGGTTCATAGTCATAAACATGGTGTGAGCATGCGCCAAGTCAACTAAATAAAACATTCAAAGGAGAACACCACAAATTTATGCTTCAATATGATAAGAACAACTCATGATTCTTTCAATGGCACATTAAACACTCTCAGCTATTTGAGGCTAATCATGCTACTAAATAACCACAAGGCTTTAGAACTAAAATAACATCTAGCATGATATGAAAAAGTCTAGCCACGGTCTATACAAGCTTCTACTTGCACCGTTAAAAAAATTCTACCTCAAGCAGCAGTTTCTTTTCCCAACAAGCACCATACAAAACATGCTTTATCAAAAATAAACTCTAAATGCTACAGCAAGCAAACATGAGAGGACTCACATAACACTACTAAAACTAAAAGCTCTAAACAAGAGATGCAATGAAAACGAGAGCAAAATAGGAATTTTTGCATCAACTAGAGGAAAAACTAAGAATACTATCATAGAAAGTATTCAAACGAAAAAGCGGAGCATGTCTCTCTCCCAAACAAAGAATGCTAGGATCCAACTATATTATTGCGGCAAGGAAAACAAAGGAAAAGGCATCCCCAAGCTTATATGCTCGAGTCTTCTTAAAATATGCTTGGATGAACCACGGGGGCATCCCCAAGTTTTGACATTGCACTCTTATTGATCACATATATCACCTCTTCTCTTGACCCTTGAAAACTTCCTTCACACCACACTCAAACAGTAATTCACATTAGAGGGTTGGTGCAACAATTAAAAATCCATTGGTTCTGTATGGCACAAGTGCTATTGATACTTTTAGACATTAGCTACAGCCACTGATGTTTCGTGAAGCAAAGAAATCCACTTGAGAACGCAAAAGAGCAAATGCAAGAAAAATGGCAGAATCTGTCAAAACCAGAATAGTCTGTAAACACGAATTTTTTCGACGCACTTACGTTGCTCAGATCGAAAAACTTAAAGAACAAAAATATTGCGGAATTATCCGAGGAATAAGCACAAGAAATTTCAGGTCATTCTGATTTTTCTATGATTTAACGATTTTTTATGGTGGACAGCAGAAATCTGTTTCCTGCGCAGAAATCCAAAAACCAACTCCAACTCTCGTCAAAAACCTTACTTGGCACTACTAGAACATAAAAATAAATATACAAAGAAGTTCCTACGTAAGTATACAACCCCTCGACTCAAAGAAAACATAGAAAAACGAAGAAAAAATAAAACCATGGGTTATGTCGTGGTGGTGTCACGGCAGATGCCATGGGATGGCTAAAGATGTGGGGACGATGGACGCTGGAGGTGTCCGGGGAGGGATCACGCGACGAGTGGGCGCGTGAGGTAAGATCCACACAACACAAACAACACGATGTACCCAGGTTCAGGGCCCTCGTGAGGAGGTAAAACCCCTACTCCTGCCTTTCTCTCTGTATTACGGTGTCTCTCCGAGTAGGTACAGTACAAATAGTAATGCTACCGAGTAGCCCCTTGCCCCTCTCCGAGTAGAGCTAGGTCGAGGACTTAGGGTTTCTAGGGTTTCCAGTGAGAGCGTTCGTGAGCATATGAGCCTCTGTGAGTATGCCTCGCGCAGGAGGCGGCGGGGCACCTTATATACATGGTGCCCTAGCCGGATACGTCCAAATCCTAGACAAGTGTCGACATAGTGTCCACACTGTCCTTCCTCCGAGTACCCGCTGACAGCTTTGGTCGTTGGTCTTGGCTGCTTCTGTAAAGTCGTTGGGCAAAACTAGGGGACAGACTGGTATCACTGTACCTAGTCACAGAGTAGGTCCCCCTTATCCTGCCACCGACTGCTTCCATGCTGTCACTGTCAGACAGACCGTCCCCACGTGAACAGTAGTTCGAATGCTGCCAAGTACGGACCCAGGATACGCGGGATCCTGTGTCAGAACGGCTCCTTTGACTTCCTGCCCGAGTAGTTTCCCGCCAAATGTTCCCGCCAATTGTACTCGGGCCAAACCTTCTACTCGACATGGTAGAAACTGATTGATATCTCCTTCTGGCCATCTTGAGGTGAGACCGGGTAGCAGTCGACCGGGTAGCGAGTACCCGGTAGTCGGCTACTCGGCCAAACCTCTCTTCCGTACGCGGCCTTTACCAACTGTCTTTACCCTACTCGGGGGTAACCCCCCGACAGCAGTCCCCGAAGCTGGTTGAGTCTTGCGAACTTGTTCATTAGGCTCTGCCAGCTTAAAACCAGCCTTTGCATTTCAGCCATCGAACCTCAAGATGCCGAGTAGGTCCTCCGAGTAGCTATCCGGAAAGTATCTTGAGTCTCCTCTTTCCGAGTATCACTTGCTTTCTACTCTGTATCCGAGTAAAAAGACTTAGCGAAATTTTGCAAACTGAGCCTCTGCAGCGCAGAGCAACATCCAGCCCTTCACGCAGGCACTGCCTACGTGTCAAGCATCCACGACCTTGTCGTTTGGTTGCCCAGGACACGACGCCACGTGTCCAGTTTTCACGCCGTGGGCCCACCGGCCGTCATGTCCCATCACGCGCAATTACTGGCCACGATCTGAAGGTGGGATCAAATGCGGCCGTTACGCGCGCAGCCCGCGCTTGTGTGCGTTTCTATCCGGCCACAGGACCCACCACACGCCACAGCCGATCCCACTACCGTGGTGGTAACGGTAATCTCGCCGAGGAGGTATAAATACCCCCGCGGTAACTTTCTTTTCCCCTTCCCTGCTCATTTCCTCTTCTTCCTCCCGTTCTTCTCCGCCACCGAGCGCTCCGCCGCCGCGCTAGCCTCTGCGCCGCCGCGGACTCGCTCCACCACCAACCCCGTTTGATTTCCGATTCTTCCACTCGCAACCATGGCCAAGTCCTGCTGGGCCGGTTCCTCCATCACCCAAGCCAACCTCGCCTGGCTCGTGAACGAGAGAAGGGTTCCCCCCGGCGTGGAGTGCCGGGCACCCGACGACGAGGTCGTGCCCAAGCCCAGGGATGGAGAGCGCGTGGTGTTCATGTCCCACTTCGAGCGCGGGTTCGGGCTGCCAGCATCGGACTTCATGCGTAAGTTCCTGAATCACTTCGGGCTGCAGATGCACCATCTGCCGCCCAATGCAGTCGTTTTCCTCGCATACCACGCCGTGGTGTGCGAGGCTTTTCTCGGCATCAGGCCCACCGTGGAGACGTGGCTCCACTACTTCCATCTTCGCCAACAATCCGTCGGGAAGAAGGACAGCGCGGGCGTTCCTCGCGCCACCGACGTCGGCTGCGCCATGATGGTGCAGCGGAACGGGACGAACCACCCCCGCATCCAGGGGCTGGATTCCTGCCGAATGTGGCAGCAAACGTTCTTCTACGTGAGGAACGTTGCCGCCGCTGATGGAGCCCCCGTCGACGATCGGATCAACCTGCCCCCTTGGAGCAAGCGTGCTCCACTCGGGTCGAATTGGAAGGAGAAGCCCGTCAACGACGAGAACGCTACCGAGATAGAGACGCAACTCGCCTGGCTGAAGACGCATGGCCTCAGGAATGACGATCCAGTAGCGTGCTGGATCAAACGCCGGGTGCTCCCTCTGCAGGAGCGATGCCACCTCATGTGTTACATGGGAGGGCCTCGCGATTGCACCAGGACCACCACCGTCGAGATCGACGACGCTGACGTTCCCCGGCTTGCCAGGAACATCCTGAAGACCAGCCTCAACGAGAAGTGGCGGTACGGGTTCCTCCCGTTCAGCCGTAGGACTCCAATCTTACGGGTACGTCTCCCTTACTCTGTTTTCGTCTCTGCCTTCCGAGTAGATAGCGTCTCTTTTCGCCTCGACTAGCAATCGCCTCGTGCACCGAGTAGGACACTTAGCTAAATCGCCTTAGGCTTAGTGTGCTTTGTGCCTGCACGCCTCGTCGAGTAGGAGATTTAGAAAAAAGCCTAGGCTTAGTGTGCTTCGTGGGTGCACGCCTACCCGAGTAGAGTTCTTTTCTGGTACTCGGCTAACTTGTGATCTTTCTCTGCCTTTCAGACTCTTACTCGCCAGCTCACTGAAAGCAGCGAGGTCTTCGAGGACAACTGGTCCAAGGATCGCGAGGAGGATGATGTACCCCCCTCTGATGACGCGGAGCAGAGCAGCCCCGTTCCCGAGAAGCGCGACGTCCTTAACACTTGGGCGGACGACGGCTCTGACGGTAATAGCATCCTCATCTTGCTTGTTTCCGGGAAGCATCAACTCCTTGTATTGCTATTTCTGATTCACTTCTTCTTTCCTTTGAATTTCTCAGATGAGGCCGCTGCGGAGAAGGACGACGAGGATGAGGACGAGAACGAGGGCGATGCGCCCCTTGTCGTCAAGCCTCTGTCGGTTGCCCCTCCCGAAACTCGCAAACGGACAGGCGGCGAAGCACGAGCGCCCCCTGCCAAGAAGAAGAAGAAGCCCGCCGAGGAGGGAGAGACCCCCGAGAAGAAGAAACCTACCAAGCTCACCACGAAGAGAAAGAGGAAACAGCTCTCTTCCACTACCGCGTAAGCTTCCTTCCCGTTCGTCTTTCTTCTCGCGCAGTACCACTTTCCCCATTTTCTTCCAATTCTTGATTCCCTTCTACTCTTTCCGCAGAGCTCCCCTGGACGTGAACGCCGCTTGCGCATCCGGCCAAGCCAAGGAAACTCCAATTCCTCTGATCAACGTCGATGACGACGAGGAGGACAACACTGCCCACGCTGCTGCCGCCAAAGCACCGATCACTTCCGCTCAGGGAGCAGGATCAGAAGCGGCAGCTCAGGACGCTGCCGTCCACCCCGAAAGACCACCTTCTCCTCCGGCTAGCAATGCCGAGGAGGTCCGAGACCAGGATATGCAAGACACTGCCGCCCCCGAGCGGCCTGAAGTAGAACAAGAGCAAACCAGCACAGAGGCTGGTGCACGAGACAATCTTGCTGCCGAGCAGCAAGTAGGAGACAACACCGCTGCGGACGCCACCGTCACGGATGTTTATCCGTTGCCAGGCGGCGCTCCGAGTAGCGCCCAGCTAGAGACTGCACTGGGCGACGGGTCTGCAGCGCCACCAACTGCGCAAGACCCTACACCGCCGACGTCTTCCTTGTTGCCACAGAGTAAGGACACATCCAGCCCTCCTGGGCGAGTAACCAGGCAACGGGCCCTTGATGCTCTGAGGGATTACTGCTCCGAGAAGGGCCCTTCTGAGAAAAAGACTGCCGATAAGGTGGCTGCCGAGGAGGCCAAGGCCAAGGAGGAAGCCGCCGAGAAGGCCAAAGCCGAGAAAGAGACTGCTGAGAGAGCCAAGGCCGAGCAGAAGAAGGCCAGGGCTGAACAGAAGAGAGCCGAGAAGCGAGCCGCTGAGGAAGCAGTCGCCGAGAAGGCCAAGGCCAAGACAGAGGGGAAGAAACCCGAGGATCCCGAGAAGCAGAAGATCGAGAAAGAGCAGACGAAGAAAAGGGCCAGGGAGCAAGGCGCATCCGCAGGCGGAGCACTCGTGATCCGCGACTCCGGCCCGATTCCTGCTGCACTCTCTGCGGGCGCTCGCGCTGCTGGCCAGCCTTGCTACCCGGAATATATGATTGAGGTTAGCCACCAACATAGCATCGGCTTCCCTCCCCAAGATAAAGCTGTAGCTATTCAGAAGGGGAGGAAAGCAGTAGCCAGGAATACTCCTCCCTTCGATCCAGCCCAGAATAAACCCGTCAATATTGCTTCTCGGGGACCCCAAGACAAGCCAATAACCTCCAAGGGTCTTGAGCAGGTACTGGACACTGTCGGCTACATCAGCGCCAAGTGGGACAGCGGGGTTCTCGGAGAGGATAAGTGGCATGGCTTGACCCTTGGCTCCGTCGACCACTACCGCGTGGAGTGGAACAAGATCGACCTGGGACACCAGCCCATGTCCGTCTCCACCGACACCGCCACCCTCGCAGCCAAGATGTTCTTGCACCGCAAGAACGCCGAGGATATCGAACAGAGCTACGCAGTAAGTCTTTTTGCCTTTTCCGAGTTGAATTTTCTTCTCTTCTACTCGCCTTCCTTCTTTCTCACCATCACTCCCAGTCCCCGAGATTTGGGTCGAGTAGGTGGACACTCTCCGAGTAGCCTCCTACTCGGGCCGAATCTTCTCTGCTTTGCCTAACTCATTTTCTTCTCGGTTTTCAGGATAGCGTTCTCAAGCGGACCAACTTGTACCGCATCCTTCTCTGGAACCACTCCATCGCCAGGAGACGCATCACCGCACTGGAGAAAGAGAAGGCAGATGCCGAGGCCGCAAGCAAAAACGCCAATGAGAGCAGCCAGCAGCTGGCTGAAGTGCAGGGTAGGCCTTTTAGCTACGCGGTTTCTGCGTTTTATTTTTACGCCCGCTCCTGCTTTCTTTGGCACTAACCTTTCCTTCTCTGCAGCTAACCTGAAGGCCCTAGTCGACGAGCACGAGAAGTGCCGTGCTTTTGTGGCAGACTCCGAGGCCACCATAAAGAGACTTGAAGGTGAGCTTGTTGTTTACTCGGTTCTGTCTCGAATTTGTTTCTTCTCTGCATATCTGCTGACCTTATCTTATCTTTTCGCAGAAGATTATAAGTCATTTGCTGAGGCGCACCAAGATTGCGTCCAGCCAGCAGAGGTGGAGAAACAGCTGTCCGATCAGGCTATTACTCTGATTAAGGACCACACCACCGAGATGGAGAAGCTGCAGGTCCAGCTTCAGAACGCACTCCAAGACGCCGTGAAGATTGGCGCCGAGAGGGACGCGGCCATCGCCGAGAAAGCCAAGGCCGAGACTACCTTTAAGGCCAAGGAGAGGGCCCTCGAAGCTGAGTGCGAGACTCTGAAGAAGACCAATGCTGATCTTTTCGCTCAGATGGACACCCTGCGCCAGGTTCAATCAAAGCAGATTAACAACGAGGAATCCTGGAGATCCAAGCTGCAGCAGCTGCGCCGACAACTAATCGGTAAGTTCTTTTCTTCATTGCATCTTTTCTTCTCGGTTCTATTCCTTCTCGGCTTCCTCTTTTCTTTCTCGGTTTTTGATCTTGCCACTTGCTATTTCAGAGATTTGGCCTCGTCTTGAGTCTACCTCTGCGCCCTCGATAGCCAAGGCCCGAGCAGTTCGCCTTTCACTGGGTGAGCCGATTGACACCAGGGCTGATATCGAGGACAGCTTGGTGGTGCTCAAAGGTTACTTCGAACAGCTGGCCGGCTGCGGGACTGATTTGATGCACGCGGGCATTGAGCTCCACCGGCTGTTCTGGCCCCATGATCCTGAGCCAAAAAGCATGCGGGCGCTCGCCCTCAAGCTGGAAGGCGTGAAGGCCGAGTTGAAGAAGTGGCGAGCCTCCGGAGCCCGTGCTGGTGCGGATGTGATGCTTCTCTGCATTGCGTCCTGGTATGAGAACCTGGACATGCAGCTCATCCGCGGGAAGCGCAATAACTCCAAGTGGGAGACTGATGCCGACAGCGTGGCCTTGCGCAAGCAGACTGCATATGATGTCGCAGAGTGCGCCGAGACGGAGGTCTACATCGATGGCGTCCCCGAACCCGTCACCGAGTACGAGGACGACGAAGATGACGATGAGGAGGAACTTGGGGAGTACTTCGAATCTCCCAAGGGCAAAGCCGGGAAGGGCAAGGCCACCGTCGTCGCGAGTAGCGATGAAGACGAAGGGGCGCACATCGACAGCGAGCCACTCGACTTTGGCACCTCCTCAGGTGCTGCTCTCGACGACACGGTGCCTCCTCCTGGCCACGCTTCAGGCTCCTCCTCGGCTCCAGGACCCGTCTCGGTAGCCACGGCCACTTCCGAGCAGACGGCCACCCAGGAGGATGCCGAGATGGAGGAATCCACCGTCGTGCAGACGGGAGCGGATGCCACTCAAGCCGGCACCGAAGAAACAGCTACCGCCACTGCTACTGAAGAAACTGCTGCCAAGGCCGCCGCCGAGGAAACAGCCGCCAAGGCCAGCGCCGAGAACATCTCCTCTGCAACTTGAAGCAACCTGCAATCTTTTCTTTCACTTGAACATTTTATCAGATCCCCGGGATGCCGGGAGCAGATGTAACAGACTACCTTTATCTTGCTTGCTACTCAGTTTTTATGCCCACTCGGTTTACGTTGACATTAATCAATTTGCACGACAATGGCTAAATGCCGAGTTGTGTTTCCATGCGAGTCCCCGAGTAGCTTTTCTTATTCACCCTGTCTTTTCATCTCTGCTCTACCTGCGACTTGTCGCTTGTTTGGTATTCGAGTCACAAGAATCAAAGAACAAGACTACAAATACTTAGCCGCTAGAAAACAATCATGATAACGCAGCCCACCACCTAGCCGAGAAGACGAAAACAGGGAACAAAAAGTAACCGACAATCTACTCGGTTCCTGCACTCTTTCTTCCTTAGTGATTTTCGTGTGCTCATTGACCTTTTGCTTGTTCTCTTGCTTGCCATGAAGCCGGGTTTCGGACAGCAGCGGAGTCGAAGAGTTGGCATATAGGTTTAAACACAGTACTCAATGCACTTTTGAGTTCTGAAGTGAAGCAACCGAATAGACAAAAGAACAAGCCGAGTAAAAACACTTAGAGCAATTTTGGATGAGGGCAGTCCCCGAGAACAATTTTAGATTGCAGAGTAGAATTTCAACTTGGATGAAAGGGTACATACACATCTTTGCTTACGAATGAAAACGACGAAGTAGAGCTACATTCCAGGGACGCTTGGTTTCCTCTCCAGCTTTATCTGCCCTGTTCGCCTGCGATGGGCGCACATCTACAAGATAGTACGCGTCATTGTGCAGCGCTTTGCTGACAATGAAAGGCCCTTCCCATGGAGGAGACAACTTGTGCATCCCGGCTGTGCGCTGCACAAGCCTAAGGACCATGTCTCCTTCTCGGAAAACCCTCGGGTTCACCTTTCGGCTATGATAGCGCCGCAGGTTTTGCTGGTAGATAGCCGAACGTGACAGAGTCAGCTCTCTTGCTTCTTCAAGCAGGTCAACGTCGTCTTCTCGAGCTTCTCTCGCCTCCACCTCAGTGTAGAGGGCTACTCGGGGGGAGTCATGCTCTAAGTCTATTGGCAACACGGCCTCAGCCCCGTATACCAAGAAGAATGGCGTGTAGCCGGTTGACCGGTTAGGGGTAGTCCTTAGACTCCATAACACCGCTGGCAACTCTTCTAGCCAACACCCAGGTGTTTTCAGCAGTGGCTCAATCAGCCTCGGCTTGATGCCTGCCAGTACCATTCCATTTGCCCTCTCAACTTGCCCATTGGAGGCAGGGTGCGCGACTGACGCAACGTCTAGTCGGATATGCTTATCTCTGCAGAATCGCACCATTGCCCCCTCTGCAAAGTTGGTGCCGTTGTCGGTGATGATACTGTGCGGGTAGCCATATCTCATGATCACATCCTTCACAAACTTCACAGCTGTGACTCCATCGCACTTCCGAATAGGCTTCACCTCGATCCACTTGGTGAACTTGTCCACCATGACCAAGATATGTGTCATGTTGCCCTTAGCCGGCTTGAAAGGACCAACCATATCCAAGCACCAAACAGCAAACGGCCATGTGATAGGAATTGTTTTCAACTTGGATGCTGGCATGTGAATCTTACTTGCGAACATCTGGCAGCCGGCGCACTTCCTCACAATGTCCTCAGCTTGCTGCAATGCAGTGAGCCAGTAGAAGCCATGCCGAAAAGCTTTCTTGACTAAAGCCCGAGAAGAGGCGTGATGCCCACATTCCCCTTGATGTATCTCCACCAGGATTTCTTCTCCTTCCTCTGGGCTCACACAGCGTTGCAGCACACCAGTGGCACTTCTCTTGTGCAGCACATCTCGGACTAAGGCGTAGCCCTTGGATCTTCTCTGAATCTGCCTCGCAGTCACCTCATCTTCAGGTAAAGTACCGTCCCTTAGAAAGGATAATATGGGCATTGCCCAGCTCGGTGTCTCCCGCACGGGAAACACTGGTTCGTCCATTTCCATTGGGACAGGCTCTGGTGGTTGCACAGGAGGAGTAGGAGCGCTTCTCTGCAGCCCAGATCGATTGGCGAGAACTTCTTTAATGAATGCGACAGCTTCTGGGTTGAGGGCGGCAGTCCCCGAGTAAGGAATGGCAGTCCCCGGGTAAGGAATGGCAGTCCCCGGGTAGGGAGTGGCAGTCCCCGGGTACGGAGTGGCAGTCCCCGAGTAGGGAACGCCAGTCCCCGAGTAGGGAGTGGCAGTCCCCGAGTAGGGAACGGCAGTCCCCGGGTAGAGGACGGCAGTCCCCGGGTTCCTTGCAGCACTCTCCCAGTCAATCTCCATTGGGTCTGATTCTTCACTTGGCAGAGAGGGAACAAAGATAGATTCCGAGTTGGGGGAAGGCTTGATGGATGGCTTCCTCAAATGCTCCAAGGCAATCCCTGCCGGGATGGACTGCCGAGAAGATCCCAACTTGGACAGCTCATCTGCTGCTTCGTTTTCTGCTCGGTGAATGTGCTGGAACTCACAGCCTTCGAAAAACCCAGTCATTGACTGCACCAGGAAACGATACGACGCCATGTTGGCATCCAAGGCATCCCAGGTACCTGAGACTTGCTGCACCACCAGATCTGAGTCGCCATAGCAGATAATGCGCTGCACACCAACCTCCTTTGCTACTCGCAAACCATGCACAACTGCCTCGTACTCGGCGACATTGTTGGATGCCTTGAAATGAATCTGCAACACATACTTGAGCTGATCCCGCTTGGGCGATGTAAGCACAACGCCAGCACCAAGGCCTTCTTTCACCTTTGAGCCATCAAAGTGCATCTTCCAGTAGTTTGAGACTGGAGCAGGAGGTTCATATTGCATCTCGGCCCAGTCGACAAGAAATTCTGCCAGCACCTGAGACTTGATTGCTTCTCTTCTCGTATACGCGGGAGCGTACGCGGCTAGCTCGATCGCCCACTTGGCTACTCTGCCACTCGCCTCCTTGTTACCCATGATATCCGAGATGGGAGCTGAGCTCACAACAGTGATGGGATGCTCCTGGAAGTAATGTTTCAGCTTCCTGGCGCCCAGGTACACACCATATGTCATCTTCTGGTAGTGCGGATAGTTTTGCTTGGAACTGGACAGCACTTCACTGAGATAGTAGACTGGGCGCTGCACACTCTTGCCCTCTTCTTCTCGCTCCACCACTATCACCACGCTGACTACTCGGTTAGTCGCGGCAATGTACAGCAGCATAGGCTCCTTGGGTAGCGGACTAGCCAAGACGGGAGCACTAGCCAGCATTGCTTTCAGCTCATTGAATGCCACATCCGCCTGCGGAGTCCAGATAAACTTGTCGCTTTTCTTCATCAGCTGGTACAGAGGTAGAGCCTTCTCGCCCATTCGGCCCAGGAAACGGCTCAGAGATGCCAAACAACCAGTGAACTTCTGCACATCTTTCAATGATCTCGGCAAAGACATGCTTTCAATAGCTTTTATCTTAGACGGATTGGCTTCAATGCCCCGACTAGAAACGAGAAAGCCGAGTAGCTTTCCAGCTGGTACACCAAAGGTGCACTTACTCGGATTCAGTTTCATTTTGTACCTGCGTAGGTTAGCAAAGGTTTCCTCCAAGTCGGCAAGCAGAGTATGTGTTTTATTCGTTTTGATGACAATGTCATCTACGTACACCTGCACATTCTTGCCGAGTTGGCCATGCAAGCATTTCTGCATGCATCTCTGATAGGTTGCACCCGCATTCCTCAGGCCAAAACACATGACACGATAGCAATAAGCCCCGTACGGGGTAATGAAAGCAGTCTTTATTTGATCAGCAGGGTTGAGTGCAATCTGGTGGAAACCAGAGTAGGCATCTATGAAAGACAACAGCTCACAGCCGGCAGTGGAATCGATCACCTGATCGATGCGAGGTAGCGGGAAAGGATCCTTGGGGCATGCCTTGTTCAAGTCGGTGTAGTCGACACACATGCGCCATGCGGTGGCAGCCTTGGGATCTTCCTTTTTCTTCTCGACCATGACCGGGTTGGCCAACCAGTCCGGGTGCAGCACCTCCATGATGAAGTTACTGATCAGCAGCTTGGTGATTTGATCACCGATGGCCTTCCTTCTCTCATCCCCGAAACGGCGTAAGGCCTGCTTCACGGGCTTGGCGTCAGGACGCACATGCAAAGAGTGCTCAACCAACTCCCTCGGGACCCCTGGTAGATCTTCATTGGTCCAGGCGAACACGTCCCGATTCTCACGGAGGAAGTGGATGAGCGCGCTTTCCTATTTCTCCGCCAACCCGGCACCAATGATGGCCACGCGCTCCGGGAACTCGGGGTCAACCTGGACAGTCTTGGTCTCCTTGGCAGCTTGGAAAGCAGTACCATGCTGAGTACTCGGCACACCTTGTGCGCCAGCTTGTGCGGACTGAGCCATGGCCACCACCTCGTACATCTTCTTCTTCTCGGCAGCAATCACCATTGATTCCGCCAGCTGAGAGCTAGCAGAGGCACACTCCATGGACTTCTTGTAATCTCCCGAGATGGTGATGATGCCATTGGGCCCGGGAATCTTCATCTTCAGGTAAGCCACATGAGTGGAGGCCATGAACTTGCTCAGAGCAGGCCTGCCGAGTAGAGCATGATAGGGGCTCTGATGATCCACCACTTCAAACTGCAGGCGCTCAGTGCGACAGTTCTCCCGAGTACCGAATAGCACATCAATCCATACTCGGCCAATCGGGTTGCATGAGATCCCGGGCACAATGCCATGGAAAGTGGTCTTGCTAGGCAGCATCATGTTCTCGGCCAGGCCAAGCTTTTCGAGTGTATCCTTGTACACAATGTTGATGCTGCTGCCGTTGTCGATCAGCACCTTGCTGAACCTCACGTTCTTCTCGGGGCCCAGGAAAGTGGGATCTAGCACCAAGGCATAGGTACCCGGATTGGGCATCACCTTGGGGTGATCTGCCCGAGTCCACCTGATCTCCTGGTCACACCAGTACATGTAGTGGGGGACAGCAGGAATCACTGCATTGACCTCCATGGCCCGCCTGTGTTGAGACTGCTTGTCGACTGCCTCGGAAGTGAAGATCATATAGCTCTCATGGTGCTCTTGGTACTGGTTAGGGCCATTGCCCCCATTGTTGCCATTGTTGCCATTGTTGTTGCCCTGATAGCTGTTGTTGCCTCTGTTGTTGTTGTTGCGGTTGTAGTTGTTGTTGTTGTTATTGCGGTATCTCTCGTTGTTGAAGTTCTGGTTGGCTCCTAAAGCCACCTGGTTGACATTTTCTCTTCTCGGGTACACTGGCGGCCGAGCAGCAGGAGCGCGAGTAGGCTGAACAGTGGCATTCGCGGCTGGCAGAGGAGGTGGAGGAGGCAAGCCATCACTCTTGATCACATCCCACCATTCGCATTGCCGAGTGGTGTGGTTCGCAGGCCTTGAGGGGTGATGAGTGTGAAAGCTGCATGGGCCATCCTTCATGTCATCAAAGACAAACTTCTTCGGCTGCTCGGAGTTCCCGCTACTCGGCTGCGCAGTGCGGAACGGTTTCTTGTTGCCTTGGCCCTGGTTCTGGTTCTGCCCGTAGGCTCCAGCAGGTTTTTGCCTTTGGCCACCACCGCCTCCGACATTCACTGCATTCACCTCCTCGGGATCATACCGAGTATCTACTCGGCGCTTGTTGCGGAACTCGTTGCGCTTGCTGCTGTTGAAGTTTCTTCTCGGCTCAGAGGAATCCATCAGTGGCTGAGTAGGATCACCGAGTGCGTACTGATCCGCAATCTTGATGGTCTCGGCCAGGGTGTTGGGCATCTCCCTCTGCAATCTCTGCCACAGCATGCTGCCATGTCGGCAACCCTGCGCAAACCAAGTGATGGCCTGTGCTTCATTCACACCCTCACAGGTGTTCCTCAAGGTGCTCCACCGAGTAAGGTACTCGCGGTCCGTCTCGTCTTCTCGCTGCCGGCAAGCCGACAACTGCTGTGTCCTATTCGGCCTCTTGTAGGTGCTGGTGAAGTTGCTGATGAAGGCATCCGAGAAGTCCAGCCAGCAGTTAATGCTGTTCTTGGGCAAGTTGTTGAGCCAAGTGCGAGCTGGACCCTCTAGCATCTGCGGCACATAGCGTACCGCCCATCTCCTGTTGCCATTCGCGATATGGACCGCGGTGACGTAGTCGTTGAGCCAATCTTCAGGCTTGGTGCTACCATTGTAGCTCTTGGTGCCTCTCGCGAGCTGAAAACCCTTCACGGAAGGCTCGTTCATGATGCGCGGGCCAAAGCACTCGGGGCCAGGAGGACCCGTGCTCTCAAGCCGCGCCGACAAGCTGATACGGTCCAGCTGGTGCCTTGCATCTCCAGGCGCCAACACGCGCTCACCCACACGGTCATGGATGTCATAACCAGCCATCTCCATAGCCGAGTAACCATCATCATACCTATCCACCTGCATAGCAGCAGGCTGCTCCACCGGGTTGACGACTGGTGCCACTGGGCGTGGCTGTTGCCTCTGCCGAGTAGGCGGAGCTGCGGGTTGCCGAGAAGTACCCGGACGTGCGGCTTCTCGGACACGGCTTTGAGCTTGGTGGGCTTGAGAGCCTGCTCTTGCAGCGTTGTGTTCCTGCCCGGGCTGCTGCGGCACAGCAACCTGTTTCGCGGCAGCAGCCGGGTCATACACCTGCATTTGCCTGTCTCTACCCGTACGCCCGCTGCGGCTCTTCTCGCGGCTAGGATGCGGAGATGAGGCTTGATCGTTAGATCTAGCCGCGTGCGAATGAACCACTTGCGAAGCTCCAGCTCCCGGGTTGGCCTTCCGGAACTCCTCGTTCTGCCTGGCAGCTTCCAGCACCAGCTCGCCTAGCCTCTCCTGCTGCCTGCGACGCGCCTCTCCCTCTAGGCGCGGCAACTCGGCAGCCACAGCCTCCGCAGCTCGCAGCGTCTTGGCGGGTGTGCTGTACCTTGGCCTTGTGAAGGTGTTCGCGGTAGCCGACTGCGCGGGCTCCTCCGCGACAGTCGCCATCTCGGCGCCTAGGTTGCGCCGCGTAGCGCCTACCCTGCTGGGCCTCCTGGCCACCGGCGTGAAGCCGTGAGCCTTGTTGTACTCGAGCTGGTCCAGGCTCAGCTCCAACCTGATCTTCTCCAACTCCGCCTGCTCGGCGAGCAGCTCCTGGCGTTGCCGCTCGAGCTGCTCCCGCGTGGCTAGGAGCTCGACGTCGGTGGGCGTGGGCATCCCGGTTCGCGCAGCTGACGCGGGGATGACCGTAGACGTGGAAGGCGGCAGGTTGCACTCCTTCTCGTATGGCCGGCGTGTCCTGCCACCCGCGGGCGGGTCGTCGACCTCCTCGACGACGGCCGCAGCGCCAGTAGCAGCTGCGCCAACGTTTGCCGCCACGCCCGTCACCATCACCTCAGCGCAGCACGCGGAGCTGCATGCAGGCCTTCCGCGAGCAGCAACAACCGCGGGAGGATCCTCCGCGTCTTGCACCAGCTCGGGGTAGGCGTCGTTGGCGACGGTGGCGACGTAGACGAGATGCGAGCCGAAGGAGATCACCGAGCCACCCTCCGGCATGGCCTTGCCGCCGAAACAGCCGGCGTTGTCGGTGACGAAGTCGAAAGAGCCGAATCTGTGGACAAGGCCACAAACTACGCGCTCTGCTGACGAAGATCCCGTCCGAACAGAAACTCCAGCCAGCGCCGCTGGAAGCCCCACGGTGGGCGCCAACTGTCGTGGTGGTGTCACGGCAGATGCCATGGGATGGCTAAAGATGTGGGGACGATGGACGCTGGAGGTGTCCGGGGAGGGATCACGCGACGAGTGGGCGCGTGAGGTAAGATCCACACAACACAAACAACACGATGTACCCAGGTTCAGGGCCCTCGTGAGGAGGTAAAACCCCTACTCCTGCCTTTCTCTCTGTATTACGGTGTCTCTCCGAGTAGGTACAGTACAAATAGTAATGCTACCGAGTAGCCCCTTGCCCCTCTCCGAGTAGAGCTAGGTCGAGGACTTAGGGTTTCTAGGGTTTCCAGTGAGAGCGTTCGTGAGCATATGAGCCTCTGTGAGTATGCCTCGCGCAGGAGGCGGCGGGGCACCTTATATACATGGTGCCCTAGCCGGATACGTCCAAATCCTAGACAAGTGTCGACATAGTGTCCACACTGTCCTTCCTCCGAGTACCCGCTGACAGCTTTGGTCGTTGGTCTTGGCTGCTTCTGTAAAGTCGTTGGGCAAAACTAGGGGACAGACTGGTATCACTGTACCTAGTCACAGAGTAGGTCCCCCTTATCCTGCCACCGACTGCTTCCATGCTGTCACTGTCAGACAGACCGTCCCCACGTGAACAGTAGTTCGAATGCTGCCAAGTACGGACCCAGGATACGCGGGATCCTGTGTCAGAACGGCTCCTTTGACTTCCTGCCCGAGTAGTTTCCCGCCAAATGTTCCCGCCAATTGTACTCGGGCCAAACCTTCTACTCGACATGGTAGAAACTGATTGATATCTCCTTCTGGCCATCTTGAGGTGAGACCGGGTAGCAGTCGACCGGGTAGCGAGTACCCGGTAGTCGGCTACTCGGCCAAACCTCTCTTCCGTACGCGGCCTTTACCAACTGTCTTTACCCTACTCGGGGGTAACCCCCCGACAGGTTATCTCCCAAGAAGTGCTTTTCTTTAACGCCTTGTAGCTAGAAAAGGTGGAATCAAGTGTTTTCAAGTGGAGGGGTATTCAAATCAAGATTTGTCAATTCTTTAATAATACATTTTATTTTATCTAAGTGATTTTCAGATGCTCCTCTCTTAGAAATTTTAGGCTTACTATTCTCATCAAATAAATTCTCAGGAACAATCCAATCAAAATTATTCTCTTCGGCTTCATGCAGTGCTACAAATTTAAAGGGAATTGGTATTTTATCCTCCTTTTCATTATTTGATTCAGCTTTTTCAAGAGCACCAACAATATCTAGACATGAGCCTAACATATTTAAACGACCAAAGACTTTTCTAGCTTCTATAGCAACATCTCCAAATTCTTTAAGCATGGTTTCTAAGATAAAGTTCCTTTTCTCATCATCTTCAATGTTATTCAAGTTGAGGAACATATGTTGTAATATTGGATGGAGGTTAACAAACCTAGCTTCTAACATGTGAACTAAAGAAGTTACATCAGTCTCATAATTTGGAGCAAGCTCTACTATGGATTTTTCCTCAATATTATCATGCTTACTAACATGATCAAAGAATTCTTTAATGGTGTCCTTTCCAAGTATATAACCACTTCCTATTGGCAGATCTTTCAGGGTAAACTTAGGGAACAACATGATGAAAAATAACAACGAGGTAACAAAAGTAACAACTAGAATAAGAACTAATTTTTTGTGTTTTCGATAAAGACAAGCAAACAAGACAAAAAAATAAACTAAGCAAAACAAAAACAAAGAAAAGAGATTGGAAGTGAGAGACTCCCCTTGCAGAAATTCTTTTCCTCCCCGGCAACAACGCCAGAAAAGCTTGATGGAGTGTAGACACACACTCGTTGGGAAACCCCAAGCGCAAGGTGTGAAGAGTGCAGCAGCAAGTTTTCCCTCAGAAAAGAAACCAAGGTTGAATCGACCAGTAGGAGGAAGAATCACTTCTGAAGGTTGATGCAGCTGAGATGGCAGGGCGCACTACCGGTTCAGCAGCAACTTGGAACCTACACAACACAATCAAATCACTTTGCCCCAACGAAGCAGTGAGCTTGTCAATCCTACCAGTTTTGCTCAACACAAAGAGGTTAAACGTATGGTGTGGAAAATTGTAGGAACAGTATGAAAGCAGTATGTGTTTTATTAGTATGAGGAAAATGGACTAGGGTCCACAGTTCACTAGTGGTGTCTCTCCGTGAAAGATAAATAACATGTGTGGTGAACAAATTACAGCTGGGCAATTGACAGAAATGAAGGCTGCACCGTAGTGCATATGCAAGACATAAAGATTACTATGTGACTCATGCGGGCATTACAACAAAATACATAGACCGTCATCCAACTGCATCTATGTCTAATAATCGACCCTCCGAATATCATCCGAACAAATGTTGGGTATTAAGTTGCAAGCAACAGATTACTGCCGTAAGCAAAGTGTGTAATGTAAACAATGCAAACTAGGTAAATAGTGTTGTTTTCTGCCTAATGGCAACAACACATCCTCCATCCGTCACGTTTATGTCACTCGAACACAGATGCAAAGGAGGCATGAACCCACTATCGAGCATAAATACTCCCTCTTGGAGTTACTAGCATCATCTTGGCTAGAGCATCTACTAATAACGGAGAGCATGCAAGATCATAAATAACATATGCATGAAGATAACATGATAGATTGATAATCATAAGACTTAGCATTCAACATTCATTAGATCCAAGAAAACACCACATGTATCATTACATAAAGATGATCTTGATCATGTTAGGCAGCTCAGAAGATCTAAACATGAGGTACAAAGTGGAGAGAACAACCATCTAGCTACTGCTATGGACCCATAGTCCAAGGATGAACTACTCACGCATCACTTCGGAGGAGGGTATGGTGGTGTAGACCCCTCCGGTGATGAATTACCCTCCCGGTAGGGTGCCGAGGAGAGCTCCAGAACCCTCCCAATCTCGGGATGACGATGACGGCGGCCTCGGGTGTTTTTCGGGACGAAGTGGTATATCTTTAGGGTTTATGTCTCGGGGGTCTAAATAGGCGAAAGGGCAAAGCGGTGGAGGCCCGGGGGCCCCACACCACCCCATGGCGCGGCCAGGGGCACACCGCCATATGGTGTGGGCCCCATGAGGCCCCCCTTTGGGTCTCTTCGGGACTCCGTGGAACCTTCGGGAATTCTAAGACTTTCGGGCTTTGAATTTTCCAGTTCCGGGAATATTTCCAAAACAACTTTTCTGAAACTAAAAACAGCAAAAAACAGGGAACTGACTCTGTGGCATCTTGTCAATAGGTTAGTCCGGAAAAACGATAAAAATGATATAAAGTGTATAGAAAACATGTGGGAAACAATATGAAAGCAACATGGAACATCAGAAATTAAGGATACATTTATGACGTATCCATCCACACAGCCTCCTCGAAGTACTCAGAACTGCCCAAGGCATCTAAGTCAAGAACCCGCTGTGGACAGACAGGATGCTTCAGCTTGGCATAGATCTCCCTCTGAATCAACTTGGACTCTCTCCTCGAGTAGTGAGGACTCTCAGCAGTGCGAGCCATGGTGAAGAAAGGTCTGGCTCTCGTAATCATGTACTCCCTCTTTCTCATCGACATCACCGAGGTGATCCTATCATACTTGGCCTTCTTCGCCAATTCACGCCTTTGTCTCTCTTGGCCAGCTTCTCGTTGATGGCGCTCATCCTCAAAGGTCCTCCTCTGGCCAACCCTCCCAATATCCGGATCGGTGACTGGATAGTTGCGAGCATGAGCACAGTATTTCCTTGTAGTGAAATTCGGATTGGACGAGGATGCCTTAGTCCTTTTCCCTGAAAACACAACACAGCCAAAACACAAAACTAGAAAGAAAAACATAAGCATACATGTCTACACGATGGCAGAAAAATCATCTAAAGGATCTGGATAAGTTTCAGAGAATCCACACCAGAGTCTCCAGTCTGGTGGACCGGAATCTACGGACTGACACCAAAGTTTCCGGTCTAGGAGACTGGAGTCTCCGGACTGACTACAGATCTGAGATGTGGATCAAATGAAACTTGCATAATGATGAAGGCTTGGACTCTAGGGTGACTCGATCTTCACGGATTGGCACATGAGAGGTGGGGAGATTGGGAAGAATGCGATGAACACGAAGAACACGATGAACTCACGCACACAAAACGGGAGATAACTCATGAAGCCTACGAGGGATCGCAAACCCAAGTCAACAACACGCTAATTGGAACCGATTCCTCTCACCGGTCGGTCCACCGATCCAACAAAAGCCACAAGGGGAAGGTTGGCAAGAACTGCCGGAATCACGAGGTGAAAGAGTAGCTACTTGGAGAGATCTTGATACAATCCAATAGATGAATCTATGGAGTAGCCATGGATCCCATGGGGGAGGTTCTCCACATGGGAGGGGGAGCACAAGGCCCAATTCTATCTCAAGTCAACTCTTGCCTAGGAAGGAGGGGGAGGGGTCCTATATATAGTAGAGGGGTAGGTGAGAGGGATACAAGGGGAGGTTCCCCTATTCCCACGCAGGGGAGCCAGCTGGAGGCCGAGATAGTCTGTAGGGTGGCCGGCCTGAGGGTTGCAGGGAGGCCGGCCTAGGCCGGGCGGCTCTGTTATGGAGCCGTCCTGGAGGCCGGCCTGGCCGGGCTGTAGGCCGGGTTTCCTGCCCTTCTTATTTGTCGTCTTCTCGCTTCTTCCTCCTCTTCCACGCGTACGCCTTGGATGGCCTTGAGTTCTGGGCTTCCTTGGCATCTCCCCTCGCATCCGTACTCGTCGACTCATACCTAGCAATGTACGGGGGTAGATGGTCAAGTAGTATACCGTCCAAAGGGGTACGAAATGGGTTATAGAAGAGGAATGAGTTCACCTTTTGAATCCATGGTGACTTGAAATATGATGGAGTGTGAGGCATGCCCAGTGGGATGGTTTGCGCTGCATCATCTCCCCCACTTGAAAAAGAGTCGTCCTCGACGCTAACTCGTCATCAACGTGTGGAGGAGGTATACGGATTGTCGTAGAAGTCGAAGTCGCCATGTGGGCATTCTTGATGGAAAGGGTATGGCAGCTCTTCAATGTTCCTTTGGCCTTCATGTAATCTAGCAAGATCACAAGAAAGACAAAAAAAACACTCAAAGAGTAGCCAATTCTTGAAGCTCATGGCATGGGTTTCTAAGTAGAGGGAAGGCACCTTAGCAAGATGTCGATGTGGTTGTCTTATAAGATCCTCCGTCATAGAAAGGTGGTCATGTAGCCACGCACGCCATCTCATCCAAAGGGAGAGCCTACACACCAAAGACCAAGCAAACCATGTGTGTGCAACATATAGGAGCACATCATTCATGACATGTCCGCTCTTGTTCATAGCACCATTAGCACAACACAAATATATGGAATCTAGTGCATATGCAAGGTCAAGGTGCAAGCAATTCATGGAAACATCTCCAAAATATGAGAACACGAAATTTCCATGAAACTTTGAGGGGTTGCACACAAAGCATTGGAAATGAAAGTTTGTCAAAATCCTTGGTGCAATAAGAGGAGACATAGGCAAAAACACAAGATGAAGAATGTCCCAAATATTATCATGATGGGTGCAAGCAAAGCATAGGAAAGAGCAATTTGTCGACATTTTTGTTGCAACACCAATGGAAGGGAAACCAAAACACTCATGACAAGACATGCTCAAAATATCATTGTGGTTGCAAGCAAGCCATCGGAAAGAACAATTCTTCATCATACTTGTTGCAACACACAAATCATCTTTGTGAAAGATCAAGGAAGCATTATTGTCACAAAGGAGAACAACATCACAAACATGTTTGCAAACAAACCAAAGGAAAGAGCAATTTTTCAACGTGTTTGACGCAAAATATGAGAAAGGTATTAGAGCCGGGTTCGACCCGCAACACAATTTTATTATGCTCTCAAGAGCTTGTTTTGTCAACTCGTGTTCAATTGAGGTTGACAATAGCATGCGGGTACTCAAACACACAAAAGACCAAACGAAGAAATTTTGTTTGTGGTAGATGAACATATCATCCATGATGACATGTCTCTTCATGTGCAAGTCACAAAAAGATCCAAAATAATATGGCAAATTCGAAATATGGAAATTGGTAACATGCAACTTGAAGGATGCAGAAGTATCAACATGGGCACAACAAAAATCTCCAGGAGGTGAGGATGCTATGGGGGCAAACTCATTTGAAAGCATAGAAACATTATTGCAAACCAATCATTTGAAAGAACAATTGTTCAACATTTTGGATGCAACAATGGGAGATAAATGTAAGGAGGTGAGGATGCTATGGGGGCAAACTCATTTGAAAGCATAGAAACATTATTGCAAACCAATCATTTGAAAGAACAATTGTTCAACATTTTGGATGCAACAATGGGAGATAAATGTAAGCACTTGGGGCAAAGCATGTCAATGGCAATATCATCACAAGTGGAAAAATTCACATGATCAACATTGTTGGAAAGTAAAGCATCACATGTGATAGGTATAGTAGCAAGTGAGATATCAATAGGATCATCCATAGCATGCAATCAATCATCATTCATCATGTCCACTAGTGGGAACATGGTCACATCAACACCCATACCTTTGTCATCCTTATCATATGAACTAGGTGTTGTGGTACTAGGGACCTTCAAGTGGCCGACTTTTCCATCTTGATGTAGACATGGGGTGACATCACCTTCATCCATCATGTACATCTTCTTCTCCATAGGAAGCACCGTATTTAGGAGTGGCGTCTCATCATCCATGGAACCTAACACATCATAAGGAAACACACTAGAGATGGAGGGTGAGTTGTTAGAATTCTAAATGGCCTCACATGACCTATCAACTACCTCTCTCAACTCATGTGGTGTATCACTCATGCCCTCAAAGTGGATGCACGCAATCTCACATATGGTGGAGTCAATCATCTCACGCGATCTCTCACTCATGTGGCCTAAGTGGCTCTCATGCTCACATGGGATTGATACCCTCTCATAACACATGCACATAGGGGTAGGCTCGATATCCTCAACTCCATACGCCTCCTTGGTTGAAGGGAAAATCTCATGCTCAACCTCATCCACCGTATCGCCTCCAAATGTGTGATCCATAAGATTGGCATTGCTTGGCTTCACCACTTGACGCACTATTTTGGTCGCCGCCATGGCAATCCCACATTATGTGACCATAGCCCTTGCAAATGGGGCATAAGAGGTCTTCATCTTGAAGTAGAGGGGAAAGTAGGCTTGTAGCATCATCATCAAATATGGGAGGGCCTTCTCTTCCTCCATCTTGTTGTAGTTCTTCATCTTGCCATGTGGGAGCCCTTGTGGTGGTGGAACTTGATGTAGATACCACATGATGTATACTTGTGGAGGGATCCATGGTGGTCTTAGCCTTGCATGTGTGATCTTGTTTCTTGTGTCTCCGTCTTGAAGGATTCTTGGAGATCTTGTCGATGGCGTTCTCGGTATCTTGTAACCATTGAGAAGTAGCATGCTTGGACTTGTCGAAGGTCGTATCCATTGCATGGAATAGATCCTTCATGCCTTGCGCATGGGTAGCCACTATTGTGGTAGCACTTGAAGAAGACACCTTGTGATGTGCGCTCGCCGCCATGATATGTGTGGGGAAGTCATCGCACACTTGGAGTGTTGCTGTAGATGTTCTCTTCTTGTGTCGTCGTCTTGTAGCTTGTGTGGGCGCCAACTTGGAGGTTGAAGTTTGCTGACGATGAAGATTGCGGCGTTCCCGCTCTTCATGTGTGGGATGACGTCGAAAGTCATTTGGATGCCTTGGCTTCTTGGCCTTCTTTCTTGATGGAGCCTCGATGATGTCCTTCTTGTGGCGCCGTCTTGATGTTGAAGGAGCCAATATTGACTTTGCCAACTTGTCGGATTCCTTGTCGTGGCACCATCTTGAGATTGAAGGGAGTTGTCTTGTGTTGGCCTTGGCATTCTCCTTGAAGTTCCTTGGTCTTGAGCATGAACTGTAGGACATATGATATATTGGCCCTTGAATCTTGGAGAGGAAGTTTTTGTAGGTGAGCCCATCCATGTCAGAGTCGAAGTAGTTGTAGAGCTCCATCTTGTCCCTCATGCTTGTGGAGTCATTGTCGATGTAGTACTCCGCCATGTTTGTGGATGCGTAGTTGGTGTAGCACGGCTCCATATCTTCATCCAAGCTCGCGTTGTCGTAGTTGTAGTAGTGGTTCATGTCGTTGGAGCTCATGGAGTCGAAGTTGTTGTGGTTGGTGTGGTGCTCCGCCAGGTCGATGATGCTTGGGGAGGAATAGTCAGTGTAGAGCTCAACGTCATGGTCGTAGTAGTGGTGGTGATCCACCATGTCATGCTCGTAGTAGTGGTCATCTACCATTTCGTGCTCGTAGGAGTGGTGATCCACCATGTCGTGGTAGAGGTCACCTATGTCAAGATCGTTGTATTCGTTGTTGTTTTTGTAGTCATAGTGGTCCATCATGTACTCACCATAGTCATCATGGCCTCCATATGCTCCGCTCTCGCTACACATGGTTACTCACAAGCACACGTGTATATATAGAGTGTGAAGACCTAAGAGCTCAAACCTCACCTTTTAGTAAATATTGGAACTAGTGGGCCATGCCAAGAGAAACCGATAAAAAAAGAATAAAGTGACTTGAGTTCGAAAGATCCTAAAACACGCTCCAAAACACACCCGGCTTATGGGTGGATAAGTATAGAAAGTGGAAAGCAAATGGAACAACCGGAAATCAAGATATTGTAATGTCAAGTGGAGAACCACAAAGATCAAAAACAAACAACAAGACAATCTCCAAAAGATATATGGAAACGCACGCACGGAGATAAATGGGACTAATGCAACCAAAATGTGAGCTAAGGAACCAAATGATCCTAGCAAAGACTATAAATCTAGTGTTGCAAAAGTACAAGAAGAGCCTCTAGTTTGATTGCAATTTATCGGTGGGCTACAAGATTTGCACACAATGCACCACCTACGAGATGTTCATCGAGCTTGTGTGCTTCCTATAAATGGTATGGAAAGTGGTGGCATCCTTTTACTCTCTTCTTCTTCTTTCTCTCTTCTCTCTTCTCTCTTCTCTCTTCTCTCTTTGCTCTTCTCTCTTTCACTCTTTCACTTTTTGCTCACTCACTTTGTGCCAGCATATGAAACTATATGAATTAGCGCATATAATGGTCGCTCGGAAAATACACGGTACAAGTGTGCAAAGTCCAAGCAATCATAGATGAACTAGCCTCAATAGGTAAGGTAATCACAAGGTAGGTTGGCTCACAAAGGAATGGCAAGAGGGAGAAGATTCGGGATGATTATACCTCTCTCCGACGATCTTCACCCTATAGGCTCGAAAGTTTCGTGCTTTCTCACGAAAATGGGCTTCAACTAATGATTGTTTGATTTAGATGATGTAATTTCCTACAAAACGAGCTAAAGATCACTCAAAACGGAGTCCCGAGTCAAAAGTTATGGCCAAAACGGTGATCGGACGCGACAGTTTTCTCGGAGGCCGGGTTTCCTGCACGAGGCCGGGCAGCTCTGTTAGGGGGCCGGCCTGGTGGCCAGCCAGGCCGGGCTAGAGGCCGGGAAACCTGCACAGTCAAAAATTCGCGATTTTGGTCGCGATTTTGACTTTTGTGGGCAGAAAACTGCTCCAAAAATCACCGAATCGAAGGGGGGGTGGAATTTAGACAATGGGAATGCAAAAGAAGGTAGATCAACAAGAATAGCAGCGGATCTATGGATCAAAACCTACCAAAACGCACTCAAATCACAGATCGATCCAAAATCAAATTGGGGCTATTTTTGGTGGAAATTTTCGAATTTAGGCAAGAACAAGAAATTTTATTGGGGAAAGAGGTTGTCAAATCCGTGGCAACCTTGCTCTTGATACCAGATGATGAAGGCTTGGCCTCTAGGGTGGCCCGATCTTCACGGATTGACGTACGAGAGGTGGGGACATTGGGAAGAACACGATGAACATGAAGAACACGATGAACTCACGCACACAAAAGGGGAGATAACTCGTGAAGCCTACGAGGGATCGCGAACCCAAGTCAACAACATGCTAATTGGAACCGATTTCTCTCACTGGCCGGTCCACCGATCCAACAAAAGCCACAAGGGGAAGGTTGGCAAGAAGTACCGAGATCACGAGGTGAAATAGTAGCTACTTGGAGAGATCTTGATACAATCCAATAGATGAAGTGGAGTAGCCATGGATCCCATGGGGGAGGTTCTCCACATGGGAGGGGGAGCACATGGCCCAATTCTATCTCAAGTCAACTCTTGCCTAGGAAGGAGGGGGAGGGGTCCTATATATAGTAGAGGGGTAGGTGAGAGGGATACAAGGGGAGGTTCCCCTATTCCCACGCAGGGGAGCTGGCCTGGCCGGGCTAGAGCCAGCCTGGAGGACGGGCTAGTCTGTAGGGTGGCCGGCCTGAGGGTCGCAGCGAGGCCGGCCTAGGCCGGGTAGGAGGCCGGGCGGCTCTGTTAGGGAGCCGGCCTGGAGGCCGACCTGGCCGGGCTGCAGGCCGGGTTTCGTGCCCTTCTTCTTCTTCGTCTTCTCGCTTCTTCCTCTTCTTCCACGCGTACACCATGGACGTCCTTGAATCCTGGGCTTCCTCGGCATCTCCCCTCGCATCCGTACTCGTCGACTTATACCTAGCAATGTACGGGGGTAGATGGTCAAGTAGTATACCGTCCAAAGGGGTACGAAATGGGTTATAGTAGAGGAATGAGTTCACCTTTTGAATCCATGGTGACTTGACATATGATGGAGTGTGAGGCATGCCCAGTGGGATGGGTCGTGCAGCATCACACAAAGTGGTCTCTAGATGATTTAAACAGGGGGAAAACAACCTAGGGTGGTTCTAAAGCAGTAAGCAAGTATCAACTCTCCCAAAAACATGCATCTAGAGCAAAAAACCTAGATGAGCACAAAGAAAAAGAGGGGATACCGTTGCCACCCTTGTCAGCCATGGAGGATCCCAAGGAGGGGAAACACAGTGGGAGAGTCGAGGGAGGCCCTAGGGGGCTTCCGGCGGCGAGAAGCGGCCGGATCGGGTCTTGGAGGCGGCGGCGGCGCAGCAGGCGGTTTGGGGGTTGGGGTGGAAGTTTGGGAATGAAACCCTAAATCCCCCAATCCCCTTTTTTATACTGCTGAACCGCCAGGACGGAGTCTCCGAACTAAACACCGGAGTCTCCGGACAGACCGGAATCTCCGGTGTGAAAGACCAGAGTCTCCATACCCACACTCCAAAATTCCCAGAAAAATGGACTGGACATGTATGAGGCTAAGGAACTTGGCTTTTGGGAATATTTTGGCTTGGAATTAGAGAAAAACAGCAGGGAGGAAACATCAAACTCAAAGATAGCAAGAACAACCATAACACATCAAAATTTGAGTAAGTTCTCCAAAAACACCAAAAACTCCAAAAAAACGTCAAATAAAAGCCAATTTGAGTACCAAACGAGAACCAACTCTTCAAAAGAAGAGGTTGGTGGCCTAAGCCACCATGTAAGAGTTTATGGTATGTCACCACGAAGATATATCTTGGGTGCATTGCCAATTCTCGACATTGAAGCTCACAATTTAACATTAGAAAAGAGAGATAACAATGAATTTTTGCTTTGGGCATAATGGCGGGATGGAGAACCCAATGTGTTAGGATAACACTACCCCTATGTCCATGCCTACACCTAACCCCAACCACGTATTAACTATAGGGGTGCGTGCAAGATCTTCAAGTCAAACTCATAGAATCGATGATATTTAGCTCATTCCTCAAGAACATGAATCTTGCATCATCAAGTGGCTTTGTGAAGATGTCCGCGAGATTATCCTTGGTGGGGACATATGCTATCTCAATATCACCTCCTGCCACATGATCCCGGATGAAATGATGACGAATCTCAATATGCTTCATCCTTGTGTGTTGCACGGGGTTGTAGGCGATCTTTATGGGACTTTCATTGTCACACATGAGAGTTACCTTATCCAAGTGAACATCATACTCTTTGAGGGTTTGCCTCATCCATAGCAATTGGGTGCGAGCACTAGCGGCTGACACATACTCGGATTCGGCAGTGGAGAGATATACAATTTTGCTTCTTGGAAGACCAACTCACCAAGGATCTACCAAGAAATTGGCAAGCCCCGGAAGTAGACTTCCTATCATCTTGATCACCGACCCAATCCGAGTTCGTGTAGCCCTTGAGAGAAAATCGTGCCCCCTTTGGGTACCACAAACCAAACCTTGATGTATGAACCAAATACCGAAAGATCTTATCGACCGCCACTAAGTGGCTTTCCTTAGGAGCCGCTTGATACCTTGCACACACACCTACACTCAAAACGATATCGGGCCTAGATGCACAAAGGTAAAGCAAATAACCAATCATAGAACAATACAACTTTTGGTCCACATCTTTACCATCCGGATTGCGCTCGAGGTGGCATTTGACTTTCATAGGAGATGGATTCTCTTTTGCACCTTGGAAATTAAACCTCTTGAGCATGTCTTGGTGTACTTGGCTTGAGAAATGAAAGTCCCACAAGCCAATTGCTTTATCTCAAAGCCAAGGAAGAATTTAAGCTCTCCCATCATGGACATCTCAAACTTGTCAGTCATAAGCTTTGATAACTCATTATTAAAAGTTTGGTTAGTTGAGCCAAACATAATATCGCCCACATAGAGTTGGCATATGAAAAGCTCTCCCTTTATCCTCTTTGTGAAAAGGGTGGGGTCGATCTTCCCAACTTCAAACCCACGGTCTTCCAATAACTCTCTAAGGTGCTCATACCACGCACGTGGTGCTTTTTTAAGTCCATAGAGCGCCTTATCAAGCTTGTAGACATGTTTAGGGAAGTTGGGGTTCTCAAACTCCGGAGGTTGCTTAACATATACCTCCTCTTTCAGTGGACCATTCAAGAAAGCACTTTTGACATACATTTGTTGCAATTTGAAATTATGCGAAGATGCATATGCAAGAAGGATACGGATGGACTCAAGGCGAGTCATGGGAGCATAGGTTTCATCAAAGTCAATGCCTTCCACTTGAGTGTAACCTTGAGCCACCAATCTTGCCTTGTTTCTTATGACAATACCATGCTCATCTTGCTTGTTCTTGAATATCGACTTAGTGCCAATAACATTGTGGCAATCTTTGGGCTTCTCAACTAGCTTCCAAACCTTATTGCGCTCAAAGTTATTGAGCTCATCATGCATAGCTTCAACCCAATCGGAGTCCTCAAGAGCTTCAAACACTTTCTTTGGTTCCACCATAGATATGTGAGCTTGATGCTCACTAAAGTCAGCCAATTTCTTTCTTGTGGATCTTCTAGCTTGAACATCTTCCAACACTTTGTTGTCAGATGCATCAATACGCTTCAAAGCTCTTCTAATCCTTCTAGCACGACAGGCTTCGATCTCCTCATTATTGCGAGGAGGAATTACTTGATCATCTTGATCATTTGGGTTCCCGTCTTGACCAAGTGGTTGGCCTTGATCATCATCATCATCATCATCATCATCAACACTTGCTTCAACTTGAGGAGACGAGGATGGGGAAGGTTGATCTTGGCCTTGACCTTGACTAGCTAGAAAGATAGGAGTGGTTGCATCTTGCAGAGTAACTTGGTCAAAGAGAGGAGGGTCTTCAACATGTTCTTGGTTAGGTGCATCACTTGGCTCCTGTCACGACCCCGGACCCAGAGATATACATACTATTATGTGCTCCTAGACATGGACCCACAAGGGCTTTAGGGTCACCAGCCTCGGCCGCAGCAAACAACAGCAGGCATACCGGATTCATCGGCACGCAGGCCGGATCACCACGGTACTACTACTCCTTGTGTCCACGCTAGTCATAACCAACTATGCATATCAAAGTGTCCACGAATCGAAAGAAACTTAAGGAAAAGACTAAAGTTATACAGAGTTGCTATGTGTCTAGAAAGTGCAACAACAATCGAGGGTTACTGGGGTTACCTAGCCCCAGGCCGAATCACATCGGCAGGCAGGCTCGGACATGGACCATCGGCTCCACAACCCCTCGACTGCGACAACTATGCAGGCATAGCCAAAACTGTATAACAGTGAGCTCGAAACCAACAACCAATCAAAGCATCACTCTAGACATGAAGCTTTATTAAACAGGTGTTACTAGAGTATAGCTTACAAGCAGAGGTCACACGACCCAATATTACATCAGACAACGGAAGGCAAATTATGTTGCTAATCAACAATAACCAAAAAGGCCTAAGAGGCCGCAACATAAGGCGACGTCCCAGCCCATAGATTCCAGGCTGCTATCTGGGAACCCCAAACTACTCGTCGATGTCCATGTTGTATCACCACCGTTGGAGTGGAAACTTCACCTGAACCAAAATTAAGCAAACCTGAGTACGGAAGGTACTCAACAAGACTTAGTTAACCTATTATATATCTGCTGGTTTCATAAAGGGGTTTTATGAAGGTTGATTTGCGTAAAGCAATCTTTATTTTCCAAATCGAGGAGGAAAAACACGTCTCATAGAAGGTTTTCAAAATAGATGAGAAAATCACTACTGTAATCATCATCTTTTGAATCCACCAACATCAATTCACAGCATCTCACATGCTACCAGGATCACTCCTCTCGGCATCTCCGAGGAGGCACCCTTCAAACATTATCTCCATGCTTTGTCAACATATTTTACGTCACGTTAGGTTGTCTATGGTCTTTGCCTTCACCAAGTCGTCCTTAACCGTGGACACGACTTTTCGAAAAGATTTATCCCTGCAGGGGTACACTTTACCCACGCAAACCATCTGACTCTTAACGCCACATGTACGCTCTTCCATGGAATATAGAAGAGGGTGGCTGGCCACAACCTTTCCCTTACCCGACCCTATCCATGAGTCAACCCAAGACAGGGCCACCCCGTCAACAGGAGTTGGCCATCCTCCTGACTGCACCTGTCTCTGTGAGGCGGGGTCAAGATCCGTGTACGTCCATCACTTGGCCCTGGTCACGCCCTAGCGGACCATTTTTTTTTCAAAACCGTTTAAAAGGTTTTATTTGCGGTGCCGAATGGAAATCTCAAACTACATGACTCATGGATCTGGCCAAACAAGTTAGTTGGTCGAGCGCGGTTACTTAGACCCCACGTGTGGTTGCACGCTCAGTATTGGCTTCCGCTCGAGACCGTAATCCTAGGGTTGGCGAGTATAGGACGAACAACCACTTCCCAAGTGGCCTCCCATACCAGTCTTAGTCAAGTTATCAACACAATGCTCATCTCACCACGTCGTCATATCATACTAGGTTATCGCATCTTTGATTCATCAACCGGATGAAGTAGAGGTAACAAAAATGTATGACTAAGCGAAGCAGATATGAGGCTCTGGCGATGCGCACGAGAAAATCTATGGAGACTAGGAGCAGTGGATCAGGATATTGAGGCAATGCAGTATATAGGTGAACTATATCTACTGGCATCAAATACTTTGGAATCGAATGCAAAGTACGAGATTCAAATATTGTTCGAAAGCATATATGAGAAGATAAGAGGTTATGCTTGCCTTGGTTATAAGAAAACCAGATAAAGATCTTCTGGAATAAGTGCTTGACTTGTCGGTTAAGATCAAGTATTCGTCATTGGAGTTGCCGGCCTTCACTTCGGAGTCGCGTTCTACCGAGGGGGAAACAACACCGAAAAAAAGAACAACAATCAACACATGGCATCGATGCAATGCGCAATATGTATGCATGAGCAAATTAATGCACTTAAATAAAACCCTAAACATGATCGTTTGGGTTGCTAGGGTTCATATGTCAGTTATGCGATTTTACTGAAAAAGTCCCGAAATAGACCCCGGAGGGGTACTTCGGACAACTCTGGAAGTGGGTACAAGTTAAAGTTCTCAAATGGATTTTAAAACACCATAACTAGATTTCATTTGTCATTTTGAGCATTTTGGTATAAAACTTTTAATTTTCTAATTTTATTGAATAAAAACTTATTTTTCTATTTTTAAATGAATTAAGCAACATTAAATAATGTTCAAAAATAAACTTTCTCAAACATGATTGAAAATGACATATTTGGAAAGAGTACTCCCTCCGTCTCAAAATAATTGTCTCAAACTTAGACAAAAGTAGATGTATCTAGACATATTCTAGTGTAAGATACATCCACTTTTGTCAAAGTTTGAGACAATTAATTTGAGACGGAGGGAGTACATTTTTCTGATCAAAACTATATTTTTACTTTATTTTTCTGGTTAATATTTTAATAGCTATTCAACTATTAAATTTAATTACTTTTCTGTTTATTATTAACCATTTTTTGGAAAAAGACAAAACTGAGATATGACGTTGTCATGACGTCCAGGTGACGTCATCAATGGCACAGAGGCCCTGCTGTGGAAGCAATCGATGGATTGGTCGTGAATTTTCCGAAACCAAACACTCCACGGGCAAGAGGAGGCCGAGCCGGACCTGTTGGTGGCGGCGCCGCTCGCTTTGGGTCGCCGGCGGCAAGGAACCGCGGCGGCGGACTACGGGCACGGCGAGCGGGAGATACAGAGGGTTAGGGAGCGAGCGGAGGGAATGAGGATGCTCACCATTGCGCTGTGAATCTCGTGGAGGGGTCGGAGGGGGCAGGAGCGGCCGGAGTCGCCGGAATCGAGCTCCTCCACCGGCGGTCGGAGCTCAGGAAGATTACCCCGATTCCCGCGGTGGAGGCCATCCTGGCAAGCGTGATTCTAGCAGGAGGTAGAGGAGATTACGGCGCTCCTTTGGATCCTCTCCGTTGAGCTCGGGGCGGCTCACACCGCCGGCGCCATGGAGGCCAAGGGCTAGGGTTTCGGTGTTGTTCTCGTTAGCAGATACAGAGAGGGAGGGGTGAGGCGAGTGAGCAGGAGGAGAAGAGGAGGGGCACGACATCCAGGAGAGGTCATCCGCGCGAGGAGGGGCACAGGCAGCAGCTCCGGCGAGCTGCATGTCTGCCTCACGCAGAGGAAGAAGACAACAGGAATTTTTGTGAAAACCCCCTGGACGTTTCCAAAATTCCAAAGTAACCCCTTTCTATTTAAAAACTGAGAAGAAACAAGGTTTTTAAGGGCCTTTTTGCAAAATAAAAAATTGGCAAAAATAAGTTTTTGAAAACTTGTAAAATTTCCAACAAAACCATGTGCTTCTTTGGTGTATTTGAAAAATTTTCAATACAAGATTTTGGAACCCATTTTAAGTAGTATTTGTGGGATTTTTGTCAAACCATTTAAATTCATAATTTAAATTGGTTTCAATTTTTGTTTATGCATGTATGATATGAGCACAACACCACACACCATAATGTAGCAAAATTTGGGATGTTACAGCTCCTTGGCTTGTTCTTCTATTGTAGAGAAGGTCTCCACATGAGTAGAGCATAGTTCTTCTCAAGTCGCCATAAGGTGTCCCTCAATGGGGCAGAAAAATCCCACACCCATCCTTCCTATGGCTTCTTGAGGCATTTCAACATCTACATTAGAAACATGAAATTACGCCACTTGGGATCCACCATTTTCCTCGAAAACCACACTACAAGATTCTATGACAAACTGTAAGGATTTTTCAAAGACTCTATAAGTGTGGTATTCGGCACCGTAACCAACAAATATACCCTCAATTGTTTTAGATTGGAATTTAGACAACCAAACATCCTTGATCAAATAGAAGCACTTACAACCGAATACACGGAAGTAGGAGACGTTGGGTTTGTTGCCGGTGAGGATCTCATATGGAGTCTTCTCCAAGCCCTTGCGGATGTAGAGGCGGTTGGAGCATTGGCATGCAGTGGAAATGGACTCGACCCATAGATATTGGGGAGAAGAATACTCCGTCAACATGGTCCTTGTCATATCCAATAGAGTTCTATTCTTCCGCTCAGCTACACCATTTTGTTGAGGGGTGTAGGTGGCGGAATATTGATGACGAATACCCTCATCACTAAGGAATTCATTCAAAGTGTAGTTCTTGAACTCGAAGCCATTTTCACTCCTAATAGACATGATTTAAACATTGTGTTGACGTTGCACTTGGTTGGTGAAGTCGATGATAGTTTGTTGGGTCTCACTCTTGCACTTGAAGAAATAAACCCAAGTGTATCTTGAGTAGTCATCAACAATCACCAAGAAATACTTCTTGCCTCTAAGACTTGCCTCGGGCACGGCACCAAAGAGATCAACATGAAGAATCTCCAAGATCCTCTTCGATGAGATAATAGTCTTGGCCTTGTGGGCGGCATCATGCATCTTTCCTTCAACACACGGCCTACAAACGCGATCTTTGGAAAAGGAAACATTTTCCTTTAGTCCGAGGATAAGGCCACCTTTGTGAAGACTTTGCAAAGTTCTCATGTTGACATGGGATAAGCAGCGATGCCACAAATAACACCACGTCCGCCGTTCCGAAAAGACACATTGATTGAGAGTTGGTAGACTTCAAAACGTCCACCACGAACAACTCATTTTCAACATGTCCCACGTATGCAACGTCAAGAGTCTTGCTCCTCAAAAGGGCCACAATATCAGGATCAAAGAAGACGGAGAAACCCATCTTCCCTAATGAACGGACTGAAAGTAAATTGTAATCAAGGGATTCAACAAGCATGACGTCCACGATAGTGATATCAGGAGCAATCACAACCTTGCCAAACCCCGATACCTTAGACTTGGACTTGTCTCCATAGGTTACGGTTGCATCAGTATCATTTGGACGCAACTCCGTCACAATTTCTTTGCTTCCGGTCATATGACTAGTGCATCCACTATCAATTATCCATTTAGACCCACCGGAAGCATAGTCGTGCAAGAGATCATTGACTATAGTTAGGACCCGAGGAGGATCCCCTCATGTTAGCAACAAGGGTCTTTGGAACCCAAATAGTATAGTCAATGAAACCTTCAATAGGACCAACATATTTAGCTTGCACAACACCATAATAATCGACATATAAGAAATGGTGCGGATTGTTAGTTCCCGCAGAAATGCTACGAAGTTATCCCTCACGACACCACCACTCGAAGCAACATTGTTGGCTTGTGCGGGAATGCTACGAGTAGTGTTGTCCCTAATGACAATGCCACCCGAAGCACCATTGTTGGCCTTCTTATTGTTCTTCTTCTTGGCAACATAGACAAGACCTTGCTTGCCAACTTGTGGTCTAGAAGCAACCACTTGTGGGCTTGAGACCACAACCTTCTCGACTTGAGGGCTCTTGCCCTTGAGCCTTGCTAGCTCATCCTTCAACCTAGCATTTTACTCAATAACATTTGCATGATCACAAGAATAAGTAGAGGTTCTAGGGGTGTTGAATTGATTAAGTTGAGTTTGAAGTTGTTCATGTAACTCTTTGAGGGTAGAGTGTTGACTCTCCAAGGCCTTGTGAGCCTCGGTGATCTTTTCAAACTCATCGGTTAGTTTCTCATGACCAACCCCAAACTCAACCTTATCCTTTTTATCCTTTTATATTTAGCAATTGCAAGGTCACGTTCTTTAGTGATATTAGCAACAAGTTCATTATGTCACTCTTCAATAGATTCAAGTTCCTCTTTAAGAGAAACTGTACCATCATGCTCTTCCTAAAGAGTCATGGAGAGAGATGTTATCTCATCCACATCCCTTCTTTCAATCTCACCTTTCTTCTCAAGAGCTTCATGGGCCTCTCCCAATTGGCTCATGAGATGATCAAAGTACTTCCTGGTCTCTCCTTGCGTGTTAGACATAAAACATTCCAAGAGACAATTTCATCTTCTACTCTAAGACTAGCATGGTTTACCAATCCATTTGGGGTCTTAGAGTTGGGAGAAGGTGATACCTCCGAGTCCTTAGCCATGAAGCACTTGGCATTGGATTGAGGATGATTCTCATTGGGGGATTCAAAGAGTGATGAAGATGATGGAGTTGTAGCAATAGAAGGAGCGGCCACTTCACTTGTGGTTTCTTCTTCTTCGTCACTCCCGGAATCATACTCCTCTTGAGTCACAAGCACAAACTTGGCGGGGGACTTCTTGTTGAAAGGTTTCTTCTGGAAGTGAGGTTTCTTGTAAGCAACCTTGGACTTGTCCTTGCGAATGAGCTTGCCACCATGAAGTTCTCTATTCTCATAGGGAGACTCCGCAATGAAATGGTGCTTGTCTTGACAATTGAAGCAAGACCTCACCCTTTGAGTCCCTTTGTTGCCATAGAGAGACTTGGTCTTCTCCTCTACATATGCCTTGGCCTTGGATGGATTCTTCCAAAACTTCTGCACGGTAAGAGCAATGACATCTTTGAGCACGGGGTCATATTCTTGATCCTTCAACGGACTCAAGTCCTCAAAGAAATCGTCTTCATAATCAACCTCCCTTGACACAACATTGGCCTTCAAAGAAACCGATGCTCCTTTGTGCTTTCCTAGCGCTCTAGCATGGTTGTCAAGACCATTTTTGGTTCGCACTTGATAGGAGCACACTTCTTGCATCACTTGGGTTGAGGTCAAGGATGAAAAGTCATGTCTTCCTTGAATGCTCTTCAAGTCCGTGGGCTCAAAAGGCATGAGAGAAATCATGTACTTACTCTTGATCCATGCATCATCAATATACTTGGCACCAACATTGTTGAATGCGGTGGCAAGAGTCTTGAGTCTTCAGTACATGTCTTCATGGTTCTCACCATCATGCATATAGAATCCTTCGGCCTCATTGATCAAGGCATCATACCTATTCCTTTGCATACTCTCATTGCCCACAAACATGACGACAAGAGTGTCCCATGTTCCCTTGGCGGTGGAATATTGTTGAAGATGTGGCATGTGGTTAGGACCCACGGCTTGTTGAATGATGGACAAGGCGGTGTAGTTGAGTTGACAATCAACAACTCCTCTTCTTGTCAAGTTCTTGGGGTCATGTGTCTTGTATCCATCTAGAGTGACCCTCCAAAGTTCTATAAAATAAGAGTCCAAGTGAGTTTCCATCTAATATTGCCACTCACCAAAAGAATGTGCATCAATTTTAGGAGGTTATCCTCTAGGAATTATATGGGTATGTGGGACGGGAGGATCGGGAGAATAGTGTCCTTCGACGTCATGGAATTATCCTTTTCCTTCCATACCCGTATCGGTGGAGTTCTTAGCGGAAGCATCTTTAAGTGGTTCACCATTTGCCCCATTCTTGGCACCCTCCGGTGGTTCAACCGTAGGGGATGAAATTTAGGTCTCCGGTTCCTTGGCTTTCATAAGTTGCAACACGAGTGTTTGCAACTCATCAATTTTGCCCTCCATGGATGAGGTCAAGGAATTTTTTAACTCCTTGAGATCATCTATAGTGACTTGCACCACGGAACCGGTGACATCTGGATCATCGGCCATACTAAACTCTTAGGCGGTTAATCCCGATATAAGAGCCGAGGCTCTGATATCAATTGAACGGATAGTAAGGGCACCTAGAGGGGGAGGGGTGAATAGGTGCTATGACCAATTTTAATTTTTCTTCAAGATTAGGCTTGACACAAAGGTAAATTCTCTAGATAATGCAACTAAGGTGAATTTACCTATATGACAAGTACAACAATAAATGCAATACAAACACAAGTAAAGGATAAGGGAACGAGATAACCGATAAGGAGCACGCAGAGACACGATGTATTCCCGAGTCCCTCCTTGTTAAGGGAGTACGTCTCGTTGGAGGGGTGTGAGCTTTGCCACAAAGGCCTACTCAAAGCCACAAAGGCCTCACCCTATTATCCGATGAACCCCTCCACAGAGGCCTAGTCCACCTTCCACTATTGATCCCCTTTGAGGCGGGAATCGAGTCCTTTACAAACAAGTTTGGGGGCACACACCCACAACCAAATTGGGGGCTCACAACAATCACAAGAATCACCAAGAGAGACAATATGTCTAGGTTCTCCACAAGAGGAAACCCTATACTAGTTCCCCTCAAGCAAATGAGGGGCAAAATGAAATCCAGTTGGTGAAGACGTAGATCGGGGCCTTCTCCTTCAATCCTCCGAGATCAACACTTTTGGGTGGAGGGATTGGGAGATCTAGCAAGGTGGGTGAGCTCTAGCAATGGTGAGATCTATTCTGGACGAGCTAGCTGGAGGTAGGTGGAGGAGAGGGGGTATTTATACCCCTCATAACTTTTAGAGCCGTTGGGGACTTTTTCTGCCAAAGTCACACCGGAGACTCCGGTGTAACACCCCAAATTTTGCTACAGCAGGGTGTGTGGTGTTGTTCATATCATACATGCATGAAACCACAAATTTAATTCATGTTTAAAACCAATTTAAGTTATGAATTTAAATGGTTTCAGAAAATCTCACAAATGGGACTCATTTTGGTTCCCAAAATCTTGTTCTGAAAAATAATTCAAATGCACCAACCCAAGTTATGGTTTTGTTGGAAATTTCATGAGCTTTTCAAAAACTATTTTTGCCAAATTTTATTCTTTCAAAAAGTCCCTCGAAAGTTGTTTCATTTTCAGTTTTTAAAGAGAAAAGGACCTTGTTGTATTTCCCAAAAACTTTAGGGGGTTATTGTATTTCCATTTTTTTTCTTTCTGTTTCTTCTAGCTCTGGCCAGAAGGCAGAGCAGCTGCGTGGCAGCTCGTCCACGTCGGAGCCACCTCCTGCTTCCAGCCATCGAGGGGATGAGGACCCCTAGGAGACGTCTCGATCGAGCGCTCACCCCGCACAACCCCCCCTCCTCGCTGCCTCTCTCTCTCGTTCTCTGTGTTGCCTGGAAACGAACAGAACCTAACGGAAACCTACTGTCGCCGACCGCCGCCGACTGCGAGCAACTCCGTCCGCCCCCGAGGAATCTAAGACCACCAATAGGACCACCTAGACCTCCTCTCCCACCTCATGCAAGGGATTGAACAGGGAGGCTCGGAAATCGCCGCCCCGACCCCGTCTTCTCCAAGTCCGGCGCCGGTCTCCGCCGCCGATTCGCCGCCCTCCGGCCGCCCCGGCCTTCCCCGACCACCCTGCGAGCTCCACCTCGACGTGGTGAGCTCCCTGATGCCCTCTGTTAGCCCACTCCCTCTCCGTTTTGTTCCCGCACCATGCACCACCGTCCGCCGCCGTCGGACCTCGTCGCCGACGAGTATTCCGGCGACCTTTCGGTCAGCCGCGCGCACCCCCAGATGCCCCTCGCTCTGCTATAGCCTGTGGTACCCATTAATTTGAGAATCGCGGGCTAGATCGATCAATTGCATCGGAGCAGAGAGATTTTGGCCCGGGATGATGTCATCACGACATCATGCCTGCGTCACTGGCCCTTTTCTGTTTAATTTCCTTTTCAACAAAAATGGAGCTGACACGTGGACCCCACATGTACTTAATTTCAGAAAAAGAATTAAATTTGAAAATGCAATAACTTTTGATTCATAATTCAGAAAAATATAATGAAAATATGGGAGTAATCAGAAAAATAAGATCTACATGAATATGTCACTTTCATAAATGTTTGACAAAGTTGAATTTTGGCCATTATTTAGTGTTGTTAATTCATTTAAAAATAGAAAAATAAGTTTTTATTCACCAAAATTAGAAAATTAAAAGTTATATACCTTTTTGCTCAAAATGACAAATGCAACCTATTTATGATGTTTTAAAACCCATTTGAGCAATAAAAATTGTACTCACTTTCAGAATCGCCCGAAACCCCCTCCGGGGCCTATTTCGGGCTAGTTTCAGTAAAAATGCTTAATTGCCATATTAACCCTAGCAACCCAAAGAACATGTTTAGGGATTCTTTCAGTGCATTAATTTGCTCATGCATACATATTGCGCATTGCATCGATGCCATGTTTGATTGTTGTTTCTCTTCCGGTGTTTTGCTTCTGATCGGTAGAACGCGACCCCGAAGAGAAGATCGACAACGCCATGACGAATACTTGATCCTAACCGACAAGTCAAGCACTTATTCCCGAAGACTTTCTCTGGTTTTCTTGAAGCAAGGCAAGCATAACCTCTTATCTGCCATATATGATTTCGAAAGACTTTTCATTCTCGTACAAATGCATTCGATTCCAACGTATCTTGAGTCAATAGATAGAGTTATCCTATTTATTTGCATAACCCAGATATCATGATTCAATGCTCCTAGCAGACATAGGATTTGTTTCTGTGTATCGCCAGAGCCTCAAATATGCCATGCTTAGTCATACATGTCTGTTGATCTCTGCTCCATCCGGTTGATGTATCAGAGTTGCGAATGAATCTAGTATGGTAGGATGTTGTGGAATTTGAGAGTATTTGATTAACATGATTTAAAGGTGTGGATGACGAGACCACAGAGGGTCTGTGGTGGTTGTCTCGTTCATGCCCCTAGGAGCGAGTTCTCGTCTTCGAGCCAAGACTAAGCGTGCATCCACACGGGGAATAGGATTCCCCTCGGTCTCAACTTGCCTAGTTTGTTCCATGAGTTGCCTAGTTCGGGCTTTCCATTTGGATTTGCGGGGATATTAAAACCTTTTCAAAACTAGGACGTGGCGATGTATCGGCGCTCTGCGGGTAGGTAACCGTCGAGCATTGCGCACAACGATAGAGACCCGGCAGGAGATGGCCACTCCCTATTGGCGGTCCATCTCTACTCGGAGCGACTCATGAATAGGCGAAGCAAGGGAAAGGTCGTGGTCAACCTCCATCTGCCGGCACTTCCCGGAATAGTGCTAATGTACTGGCGTTAAGAGTTGGTTGGTACGTGTGGTTAAAGTTGTACACCCCTGCAGGGTTTAATCTTTTCGAAAAGCCGTGTCCGCGGTTAAGGACGACTTGGTGACGGATTCTGTGATCATAGATAACCTAAACGGAATGATTAAAACTTGCTGATAACGAATGAAGGATGCCTCCTCGGAGATGCCGAGAGGGGTTACCTTGTAGCATGAGATAGTGTGGAACAACTGGAGGAGGTGATCTTTGAAGCACGAGGTGCTGAAATGATTTGGTGGTTTAAAAAGATGATGATTTCAATAGTTGAGTAGCTTTCTCATCTGTTTTCAAAATACTCCATGAGACGTGCTACCCCTTCCTCAATTTGGAAAACAAAGATGGCTTTACGCAAAATAACCTTCATAACTCTTTCTAAAAGAAGCAGATATATAATAGGTTAACTAAGTCTTGTTGAGTACCTCCCGTACTCATGTTTGCTTCAACTTGGTTCAGGTGGAGTTCCTCAGTTCGGTGGTGTTTCAACGTGGACATCGATGAGTAGTTTGGGGTTCCCAGGTAGCAGCCTGGAATCTATGGGCTGGGACGTCGCCTTATGTTGCGGCCTCTTAGGCATTTTTGGTTCTTGTTGATTAGCAACATAATTTGCCTTCCGTTGTCTGATGTAATGTTGGGTCACGTGACCTCTGCTTGTAAGCTATATTCTAGTAGCATTTGTTAATAAAGCTTCTTGTTTAGAGTACTGCTTTGATCGGTTGTTGGTTTCGAGCTCATTGTTATACAGTTTTGGCTATGCCTGCATAGTTGTCGCAGTCGAGGGGTTGTGGAGCCGATGATCCATGTCCGAGCCCGCCTGTCGATTTGATCGTCCTGGGGCGAGGTAACCCCAGTAACCCTCGATTGTTGTTGCACTTTCTGGACACATAGCAGCTCTGTATAACTTTGGTCCCGTTCCTTCAGTTTCATCCGACTCGTGGACGCTTGGGTATGCATATTTGGTTATGACTAGCATGGATACAAGGAGTAGTAGACCGGGGATCCGGACTACGTGCCGATGAATCCGGTCTGCCTGCCGTTGTTTGTTGCGGCCGGGGCTGGTAACCCTGAAGCCCTTGTGAGTCCATGGCTAGGAACACATAACAGTATGTATATCTCTGGGTCCGGGGTCTGACAAGTCTTGGTATCAGAGCAGGACTGCCTGTAGGAAAACCTTATTGCTTGGTCGATGTCGAGTCTAGAGTTTATGAAAACTACTTTGAAACTCCAAATGGATTGTGAAAAACCTTCTTAGGATTCTTTTACTCCTTATCTGGTATCGCTCTAACTCTGGGTCTCCTTACCTGTTTTGATTTGAAAAGATTCTAGTTATTCAAAACTTAGGTGCCTTCTTCGGCAAGGACGTCTGTTAACCAAGTTGACCTAGTGTTGGGTTTCTTGAGTCGTGTGTGTTCCAAAGTCCGTTATATCTTATGCTGGGAGATTTTCTTTCCATCATAATCTTTCAGAGCTATGTGGATTCCACATACTCCTGTTCTAAAGTCTCAAAATCCTGAACCTCGAGATTTCCTTTTCATCTCGAATGTGTCCGTTATCCTCTGCTCAAAGTTCTTCCGGAGCTAAGTTTGTTTTCTTGGAAAGATACTCCAGGATTGCTATTCGTAGTGTCCTTCAAGGCACTAAGATAGTAGTTACTCTTTTCTTTCGGTTTCTAACCCTTGGACTTGAACCGAAGGTCCCGGAATGTGATGAGTTGTGGTGGGTTGAATCATGTGGTCATAACCATGTGATGCTCACACCATCAGTACAGGATGCTGACCTTTAACCCATGTTCTGTTTCTTTGGATCCTGAGGAATATATTCTACCTCAGGATGGCTAGGTAGTTTCAACTGCAATAGCCGTAGGTTTTCCCTTGTAATCAAGAAGGGATCACAACAGGAGTGGTCATCATGAAACCCACATCTTCGTTTTTAATTCAGCTATACCGATCTTCTAGCATGGGTTTTACAAAAGAGTATCACCTATGCACTCCCCATGGCCTCTGGATTTTCCGGAGCATGTTCCTATCTTCCAGTTGCTCTCAAATCTCCATCCGTTCTTTTGAAACCAAGTTGCATATGTGTGTTGGATTGTTTCAATGCATTTTCTCTTGTTTTCCGTCAAAACGTTCCACCTTGGAATGTCAGGAGAAACAAACTCCAGCACCTCGTCCATCTCTAGGATCAGGTCAAAGTTTTGTAATTCGCAGACTAAAGAAGTTTCATTAGCTTCTGTGTTGTTCCACCTTCGAGTATCACACCCTTATATATCAAGAGGTTGTGTTGTGTTTCATGGCCTCATTGATGAAGTGATGCTCCTACACATCTTCACTCACCGTCTCTACAAGCTTGAATGCTCGAAAATGTTGGGTGTGCATTGTGGTGTGTATCAGATATTCCTAGCAATTTCTATTGCTTCGAAAAATCTAAGAAACCTCTGTATCCTTCTTAGAACTATTGGTCATCCGGTCTCTACTTGAAGTTGATTGTGTTACCAAATCCGTTCATTCTGGTGCACATTTTTGGTCAAAGAGTTAGGTTCACACCAAAGCTCTCAAGACCATATCGGTTGCTTTGACAAGCAATTTTCCTTTTCGAAATCCAAGACATATCGGTAGGTTGTGATATTCTGGTTGTCCTTCTAGAAGTATCACCAGGTGGTTACCTGACCGTGATGTCTAAACGAGGGGTAGTTTGAATCCCTCCTTTCTCCAAGAAACCTTGCTGGATACCCTGGACTAGTTGGTTGAGCTTAAACAACAACTTGGAGAGTTGAAAGGCAAAAGCTCCGCCAACTTGTTCCTTTGATAAGGGATATCTAGTTTTCCTCGTGTTGAAGCATGGTAGTATCTCTTTAGTGGACATGCTGTCATTCTACCTTGATTTGATTTGGGCTATCGTCAGATCAAGTCCAGATTCAAGGACTATCCTGATGGTGTTTTTACTCATGGTGTTTGGCCCGAGTACACCTCATGTCCTTTGGTCTGACCAATGTTCTGCCTTGTTCATATATTATATGAAACCCCTCTTCTTGGAGTGTTTTGATAAGCGTGTTGTCGATCCCATCGATGACATCCCTATTTTCTCCAAGTTGCAAGAGGTTCATGTTGAACACCTGGCACTAATGTTGGAAACTTTCGAGAACCATCTTTGTGTCATCACGAAGTTTGTGTTCTGGGTGTTCGAAGTAACCTACTCCGGTTCCTGTGCTTATGGTGAAAGTTGTCGCCGTGGATCCGAGTAGAGTTTTCTTATTCCTTCGGGAATAACTTCAAGTCGGTCATGTATGTGTGGACTATTCTTGAGATGGTTGGTTGTTGCCTCCACTCCTTGAAGAAGTTTGCATCCACGCTAAGTCACTGACTAATTTTCTTTGAGAGAAGAAGTCCAAGATCTTGGCGATCTTTGTTATCATCCTTCCCACAAGGACTCCGATGTGTTCTGTTGCAACTAAACCATGTAGGTGCAACCGTGTTCCGCAAGTTGCTAATCCATGAGTTCCGTAATCCTGCTCATCTTCTTGAGCTTGACATCGTAGTCCATATCTTGAGAATCTAGCATATGTATCTCGTTGGTAACCGGTGCAATCCCTTCAATCAAACACGTTGATTCTCAGTTATTCAATCCACTAACCAGAGCTGAATCTCAAGCAGCAATGATGGCTTGTGTTTTCCTCAAGGGTACTGAATTAGGTCTTTTTAAAATACGGCATGGTTGATGTGGTGGTTGACACAATTAGCCGGAAGACCTAATGTCATATCTCTTTGAATCCGTAAGAACAGCCACTCTCCGTGAGAATTCTTGTATGGCTCATTCCAACAAGTTTCCCTCTTGCTAGATGACCTATAGAAGGCTTGTCATGAGCCTGGTATCTGTATCCAGAACGTCCAGGAGAACTCGGAAGTTGACATTTCCAATATCTCTCTGTTGAACCTCCAAAACCTTTGTTCTGGTGGAAACAAGTTCCTCGTGAAAAACATCTCGTGGTGTTTTGTAACCGCCTTTGATAGGTTCCCTATTTCAAGTTGTTGGTACCTGAAGTTCTGTTCATCTCACACATTGTGTGAATTTGTCAGTCACTTCAGCCGTGGGATCTTAACCATGTGGTAAACGTATTGCTACGTTGAAACCACATAGGAAAGAGGTTCCATACTTTCTTTCGGTGCTTCAATCCTCGTTGGTTAACCAGTCTTACGGTGTGACCAAGAGTTCCTCCTTCATTACGGTGTTACAACATCCATGGTTACTCATATTCTGTCGTAAAGTAACATCCCGATCTTTGACAAAGTTTTCGACAACCTTTAACGGAATGAAAGTTCCCTCATCTTTCGTGTCCACTCCGAAGAGTGAACATGATCATGTATCAAATTTTCTCTCTGACACACAATTACAGTGTTTTCTCGTGTTCTCCCTCGTCTAAGGATATTACGTTGTGGTATCCAAGACCATCCTCACGATCTTGGTTTTCTATTTGAAGAAACCTCGGTTTCATAAGTTGTAAAAACTTTCTTTTCCCAAGGGATTTAAAGTCTTATGCAAAGCTCATATTCTAAATCCTTTCAAGACCAATCGTCTGCAAACTTGAAACCATCTTCTATTCATTCCGTTACCTTGATGTGTTTCATGCACGATAACTCAACAGTTCTTTATGAACATCCTGTCATGAGTTACCATGGGATACTCGATCTTCGTGAAGATCATTTCCTAAGAGTTTCCCTCTTACCTAAGGTGTGTCCGTTCAATACTTCAAGATGCTACGGATCAACCTCTTCGAGAAGAGAACCGTAAGGTTCGAGAAGATCGTACAAAACCGGTGTTCCTCCTTTCTTCTCCTTCGGGAATCTCAGGACGAGATTCTTGTAAGGGGGGTAGATTTGTAACACCCCAAATTTTGCTACAGCAGGGTGTGTGGTGTTGTTCATATCATACATGCATGAAACCACAAATTTAATTCATGTTTAAAACCAATTTAAGTTATGAATTTAAATGGTTTCAGAAAATCTCACAAATGGGACTCATTTTGGTTCCCAAAATCTTGTTCTGAAAAATAATTCAAATGCACCAACCCAAGTTATGGTTTTGTTGGAAATTTCATGAGCTTTTCAAAAACTATTTTTGCCAAATTTTATTCTTTCAAAAAGTCCCTCGAAAGTTGTTTCCTTTTCAGTTTTTAAAGAGAAAAGGACCTTGTTGTATTTCCCAAAAACTTTAGGGGGTTATTGTATTTCCGTTTTTTTTCTTTCTGTTTCTTCTAGCTCTGGCCAGAAGGCAGAGCAGCTGCGTGGCAGCTCGTCCACGTCGGAGCCACCTCCTGCTTCCAGCCATCGAGGGGATGAGGACCCCTAGGAGACGTCTCGATCGAGCGCTCACCCCGCACAACCCCCCCTCCTCGCTGCCTCTCTCTCTCGTTCTCTGTGTTGCCTGGAAACGAACAGAACCTAACGGAAACCTACTGTCGCCGACCGCCGCCGACTGCGAGCAACTCCGTCCGCCCCCGAGGAATCTAAGACCACCAATAGGACCACCTAGACCTCCTCTCCCACCTCATGCAAGGGATTGAACAGGGAGGCTCGGAAATCGCCGCCCCGACCCCGTCTTCTCCAAGTTCGGCGCCGGTCTCCGCCGCCGATTCGCCGCCCTCCGGCCGCCCCGGCCTTCCCCGACCACCCTGCGAGCTCCACCTCGACGTGGTGAGCTCCCTGATGCCCTCTGTTAGCCCACTCCCTCTCCGTTTTGTTCCCGCACCATGCACCACCGTCCGCCGCCGTCGGACCTCGTCGCCGACGAGTATTCCGGCGACCTTTTGGTCACCCGCGCGCACCCCCAGATGCCCCTCGCTCTGCTATAGCCTGTGGTACCCATTAATTTGAGAATCGCGGGCTAGATCGATCAATTGCATCGGAGCAGAGAGATTTTGGCCCGGGATGATGTCATCACGACATCATGCCTGCGTCACTGGCCCTTTTCTGTTTAATTTCCTTTTCAACAAAAATGGAGCTGACACGTGGACCCCACATGTACTTAATTTCAGAAAAAGAATTAAATTTGAAAATGCAATAACTTTTGATTCATAATTCAGAAAAATATAATGAAAATATGGGAGTAATCAGAAAAATAAGATCTACATGAATATGTCACTTTCATAAATGTTTGACAAAGTTGAATTTTGGCCATTATTTAGTGTTGTTAATTCATTTAAAAATAGAAAAATAAGTTTTTATTCACCAAAATTAGAAAATTAAAAGTTATATACCTTTTTGCTCAAAATGACAAATGCAACCTATTTATGATGTTTTAAAACCCATTTGAGCAATAAAAATTGTACTCACTTTCAGAATCGCCCGAAACCCCCTCCGGGGCCTATTTCGGGCTAGTTTCAGTAAAAATGCTTAATTGCCATATTAACCCTAGCAACCCAAAGAACATGTTTAGGGCTTCTTTCAGTGCATTAATTTGCTCATGCATACATATTGCGCATTGCATCGATGCCATGTTTGATTGTTGTTTCTCTTCCGGTGTTTTGCTTCTGATCGGTAGAACGCGACCCCGAAGAGAAGATCGACAACGCCATGACGAATACTTGATCCTAACCGACAAGTCAAGCACTTATTCCCGAAGACTTTCTCTGGTTTTCTTGAAGCAAGGCAAGCATAACCTCTTATCTGCCATATATGATTTCGAAAGACTTTTCATTCTCGTACAAATGCATTCGATTCCAACGTATCTTGAGTCAATAGATAGAGTTATCCTATTTATTTGCATAACCCAGATATCATGATTCAATGCTCCTAGCAGACATAGGATTTGTTTCTGTGTATCGCCAGAGCCTCAAATATGCCATGCTTAGTCATACATGTCTGTTGATCTCTGCTCCATCCGGTTGATGTATCAGAGTTGCGAATGAATCTAGTATGGTAGGATGTTGTGGAATTTGAGAGTATTTGATTAACATGATTTAAAGGTGTGGATGACGAGACCACAGAGGGTCTGTGGTGGTTGTCTCGTTCATGCCCCTAGGAGCGAGTTCTCGTCTTCGAGCCAAGACTGAGCGTGCATCCACACGGGGAATTGGATTCCCCTCTGTCTCAACTTGCCTAGTTTGTTCCATGAGTTGCCTAGTTCGGGCTTTCCATTTGGATTTGCGGGGATATTAAAACCTTTTCAAAACTAGGACGTGGCGATGTATCGGCGCTCTGCGGGTAGGTAACCGTCGAGCATTGCGCACAACGATAGAGACCCGGCAGGAGATGGCCACTCCCTATTGGCGGTCCATCTCTACTCGGAGCGACTCATGGAATAGGCGAAGCAAGGGAAAGGTCGTGGTCAACCTCCATCTGCCGGCACTTCCCGGAATAGTGCTAATGTACTGGCGTTAAGAGTTGGTTGGTACGTGTGGTTAAAGTTGTACACCTCTGCAGGGTTTAATCTTTTCGAAAAGCCGTGTCCGCGGTTAAGGACGACTTGGTGACGGATTCTGTGATCATAGATAACCTAAACGGAATGATTAAAACTTGCTGATAACGAATGAAGGATGCCTCCTCGGAGATGCCGAGAGGGGTTACCTTGTAGCATGAGATAGTGTGGAACAACTGGAGGAGGTGATCTTTGAAGCACGAGGTGCTGAAATGATTTGGTGGTTTAAAAAGATGATGATTTCAATAGTTGAGTAGCTTTCTCATCTGTTTTCAAAATACTCCATGAGACGTGCTACCCCTTCCTCAATTTGGAAAACAAAGATGGCTTTACGCAAAATAACCTTCATAACTCTTTCTAAAAGAAGCAGATATATAATAGGTTAACTAAGTCTTGTTGAGTACCTCCCGTACTCATGTTTGCTTCAACTTGGTTCAGGTGGAGTTCCTCAGTTCGGTGGTGTTTCAACGTGGACATCGACGAGTAGTTTGGGGTTCCCAGGTAGCAGCCTGGAATCTATGGGCTGGGACGTCGCCTTATGTTGCGGCCTCTTAGGCCTTTTTGGTTCTTGTTGATTAGCAACATAATTTGCCTTCCGTTGTCTGATGTAATGTTGGGTCACGTGACCTCTGCTTGTAAGCTATATTCTAGTAGCATTTGTTAATAAAGCTTCTTGTTTAGAGTACTGCTTTGATCGGTTGTTGGTTTCGAGCTCATTGTTATACAGTTTTGGCTATGCCTGCATAGTTGTCGCAGTCGAGGGGTTGTGGAGCCGATGATCCATGTCCGAGCCCGCCTGTCGATTTGATCGTCCTGGGGCGAGGTAACCCCAGTAACCCTCGATTGTTGTTGCACTTTCTGGACACATAGCAGCTCTGTATAACTTTGGTCCCGTTCCTTCAGTTTCATCCGACTCGTGGACGCTTGGGTATGCATATTTGGTTATGACTAGCATGGATACAAGGAGTAGTAGACCGGGGATCCGGACTACGTGCCGATGAATCCGGTCTGCCTGCCGTTGTTTGTTGCGGCCGGGGCTGGTAACCCTGAAGCCCTTGTGAGTCCATGGCTAGGAACACATAACAGTATGTATATCTCTGGGTCCGGGGTCTGACATCCGGTCTGAGAAATTCGCCAGGCTTCATACCGGAGACTCCAGACAGATGCCGGTAAGTCTTCGGTGTGGCTCTAGCGGGAGACACCACACCATCCAACTTCAGTTTATTCTTGGAAGCAACCAGTCCGGAGAATCCGGTGCGCCATACCGGAGACTCCGGTGTACCCTTTTCTTGGCCTTCTCTCCATCGTGCAGACTCCGTCTGTTGTTGAGCGTCCATCACAGGTGCAAGAAGGTCCGGAGACTCCGGTCTGTCTCCGGCAAATCTCTGGACAGAGTCCAGCGAGCGACACCACTTGTGCAGCACCAAAACTTCTCAGAAATACATCCACACCGGAGACTCCGGTCTATCTCCGGTAAGTCTCCGGAGTGAGTCCAGCGTGAGACACCAGATTCACGGCATAGGATCAAACCATGGGAAAGCTCCATACTGGAGACTCCGGCCTGGAATCAAATTCTAGCAGAGGTGTCCCATTTGATCTTTGTCCTTTTTGATACTCATTACCACCATATCAAATATTATCATTGGACCCTGAAAAACATCAACACCCTGAAAGGACCTTAAGGAAATACTTCCATCTTTAGTTTTAATCATTAAATTTTATGGATAATTCATTAATTTTATTTAAAAATACCACAAACATTGGACCAGCAGATGATCTGAAATTCTCTTGATGAATGCATCTGTTATTGAGGAGTCATTGTCAGCAGGAGGTGCGGGAACATCTTCTTTTTGGTTTATCGAGGTAAGATGTACAACACAGGATGTCGACATTGGAAAAGTGGAGTCGATTATTTGGTGAACTCAAACCATTCATCCGCAAAATAGGTTCTTATCCTACAGATTCTCCATGTTCCTACGAGATGGCTCACCTTTTAGCTGTCAATATAATTTTTGGATTCTTTCTTCTTGTTTTAATCACTTTGTCATTCATAGATAGGATTATAGGAATCATAGGATTTCGGGTAAAACTTATGTCCCTTACAATCCCTTTTTGTGGTGAATTTTTGTGCAGCCTACGTTCATGGCGCACAATACACTTAGTTCAGTAGAACCACCACCAATTACCCCCTCCCGCCAAAACGTCTTATATAAAGGGGACAGAGGAAGTACATATCTAGCGCACAGTCCAACTACTATGCAAGAACGTCTAGTTCCTTTCCACATGTAGGAAATCAATGTCATGGCCTAGTAAAAAGATCCATCATGTTGGCGAATATGACGCAAATGGTGGGCTGTATTCCATAGCTTTTACGATAATGGAGAGCTATAGTATTGCCATGTTTGTTTCACTTAGTTTTTTTCATATTTGTGCTTCCCTGAATTGACCCAGCAACTGTAGGGACGGGTCCATCAACATGAAAACAAAAGTTGTTCTATACCCTGATCATTTGAACGCAAAATCACATTTGTAATTAATGTACATGGTCATTTCAGCTCTCTTATTTTATACATTAGCCATGACTACTAGGGCTACTAGGATCTCCTTGCGATCTATGCGCAACTAACATACCTTTAAAGTTTCAGAGTGAAATCTGATGTTATTTTACTACTATCTTGTTCCAATTTAATTTCAGCCATTTGTATACAAATTTGTACTAGCTTAGCTCTCCCTCCGCGTCACTTAATTCTGTACGGAGGGAGTATTTACTAAGCCTCTCCTAGTTCTAGGTGAACTTGAAAACCTTTACCCTCGACAACTAGTATAAAATAGTCTCCCACCAAAACACAAATGCTTAAAATATTAGGACCCTTAAGAACCATCATGAGCAAGCCAAAATTAGTTTCTAAATTTGGTATCACAAAATTTATTGGTTTTACTTGAATCAACATGGTTTTTGTACATTTCAAAGCTTCTTTTTAGGAATCGTGAGACCATTGTTGGACGATGAGTACATAGCAGTTTATATTATTGTACCCCAGTAACTGCCCCAACAGCCATGGGGCATCTTGCCCTGGCTCTGTTTGACCCCTTTGTACTACTTACTCAACTTGTTGAATGTACTATGCTAATGGTTTTCCTTATGTTAGACGAACTACGTTGATTGTGCCTCAAATTTGCTTCAAAGTTGTTATTTAGCAATTCAAGGAACCTGCATTTAGGTTAACTGTCTAATGCAATAGAAGAACAGGACTGCACTAGATGAAAGTGATCCTGTCGATCAAGTATAAATCTCATTATGATGCTTTGTCTTGGCACCCCAGAGTCAACACAGTTTTCCTGTATGATTACTTAGTCTTTAGCATCCTTGTATCAAAACCACGTGGTATTAGCATAAATGACAGTAATCCATGTCAAGTTGTCAACCATATTGTCAGATAACAGATTATCAGATCTTAGCCCTGAACTTTTGTACTTCGCCCTAATGGTTATTAGTTAATATATCTTGTGATATGAGATTATTTTATTCAGCCATACTCATCAGCAGAAATCTATCTTGTTAATGCAGCTTGCAGATGTATCGTCCTGTGGGGTGACTCTCTATGTCATGCTTCTGGGAGCCTGCCCATTTGAAGACGAGAATGACCCCAAGAATATACGCAAGACCATTCAGGTGTCAAGCTAGACTTAAGTCTTCACAGATGTCTCGTATTTATGCCTGCGGGTTTTCCTTTTGCGCCTCACGTAGCTCATCATGGCCACTGTTCATCTGCAGAAAATAATGTCCGTGCAATATACTAAATCAGACCATGTTCACATATCCGTTGAATGCAAACAGCTTATGGCCCGTATCCTTTTAGGATGCCATCACGTTTTGTATCATGTGATTCTCTGGGAAACATTCAAATTACCACGTCAACACCATGTCACAATGAAGGAGTTTTGTTCATTGGAGACTATGCAAATTTGCATCTTTAATTTTACAATGTTAAACCACTGATTTCTAACAAATGTTAAACATTAGATTCTTCTGCAAAATACAAAGCTTAACTGATAAGCTACAATGTGAAACAATTCTAATTAGATTCCTCCTAAACAACTCTATACCACTGTAATATAGCCACGCCAATATAAGTGGTGCAGATTACTTCTATGTCCAGATATTGTGTGAATTTCTAGTTTTGGAGATTAATTCTATGCTTCAAACTAGATGTGGTACCTGTGACCTTCCATAGTGATTAGTAACATGATCCGATGTTTCTCTTGAGAGCTTCCTTGCTTCTTGATCTTCCATAGGGTCTAACGTGTTAGATCTTTTTTTTGACCGGGGCTAACGTGTTAGATCAAAAGAAAAAGATAGAAAAGATGGTCAACGGTCCTGCTTGTATGGTACCGAATGTTCCTATCAGATGTTACTGTTTCTCTGCTTTCACATCAACCGGCCATTGATTGTGCTGCTTCCTTTTGGTTACGGCTACTAACCTGATGACGAGTATCAGGACTCCATTTCAGCTGAACGTGACATGAACCCACACCTTTCTGCACCCTGACTGCCTGGAGCCGCCGCTGCGTAGACACCGCAGCGGTCAGTCACCTCTGCCAGCCCTGTTTGATCTATCTGGGAGGTGAATGCTCCGCGTCATTTGACCTCTCAATCTTGAAATAATAGGTCCAACTTCACTCTTGCTATCAAGATTGGGTTGAAACTTAACGTTTGCTTGCCTACATGATTTTAATTTCTCAAGCATTGTTGGATGCTCCAAGCAGCACTTCCACAAAGTTGACACACACTGCACTGCTGTTGACATTTTGATCATGATCATGACAACTGACAGCTGCTAACCTACGGATACAGGCATCCACCTGAATGGCTAATGTGCTCCTGAGCTTGGTCAATGTATTTCTGCTGGGTAGGAGAGATGGCTCCGCTCCGCTCCCCCCTCCGGCTCCCTAGCCTGACCTAACCAACCACCTGCCTCGCCGCCGGCGACCCTCCCTCCCTGCCCTCCACCCCCTAGCCCCTAGCCCTGCCCGGTGCCATGTCGGGCGACCGTGTCTCCTCCGGCGGTGGCCACTGGTCCGGCTCCGACAGCGGCTCTTCCGCGCGCTCCTACTGCGAGATTGATCGCACGCCACCGGCCGCTAGGGCTGCCGCCTCCGCGCCGGCGCCCCCTGCCTCCGGCCCCGTGGTCGCGGCGGCGAGGATCCCTGCGAAGGCTCGCATCGGGCCACGCTCTGAGGTGCACCGCGTCTCGGGCGGCGCCGCGGTGGATGCCGACGGGTTTCAGCAGCCCCGCCGCAAGAACCGCTGCCGCCCCCGCCGTGCGCCCGCGATGGAGTTGGCCTTGCAGCGCCCCCGTAGCCCTTCCCCTGAAGCGGTGGCAGGCCTCTGCTTTTGGTGCCTTGACCATCGCCACCGCGTCCGTGATTGCAAGAACGACATCCTCTGCCGGCGTTGTTTGATTTCCGGCCACGACTCTCGCGGCTGCGAGGACTACCACCGGAGGGCCGGCCGCTCCCCTCCTTCCGCCCCCACCCCTAGAAGCTCCAGGCCTGCCGCTGGCCACACCACCCCGCCGCCCCCGCCTCCCCCGCTCCCAACTCCGGCAGCCCAGGTGACCGCTGCTGATCCAGCGCGGATTATCCTCGCGCGCTTCGTTGAGATGGAAGAAGCTGAGGAGGTGCTTGCCCGCGCAATGGTAGTCACCATCACGGGCACGCGACCGGTGGTGTCCGCCGGCGAGGTGGTTGACCTGCTCTGCCGGCTGCCGCACGTTCAACTTCGAAGACGAAGACTTCTCCATCCACGCCCACCATCTAGAGGACTTCATTGTCATCTTCGGCTCCAGGGCTTCCAAGGACCGGATGAACGATGACCATCTCCTCTACGACCCAAGGTTCACCCTCTCGCTGCGCCCTTGGTGCAAGTTGGCACATGCAGACTTGGGTGGGTTCGAGTATCGCGTAGAGCTAGAGCTCCGCGGCCTCCCCGCACATGCCTGGAGTGTTGCCATGGTGGAGCACATCTTAGGCTCGTCGGTGTGGATTGAGCGCCTCCACCCAAGAACACGCTCCCGCGCGGACCTTGACGGGTTCAGGTTCGCTAGGCGCACTCATGACCCTGACGACATTCATCGCTCCGCTGTGCTGGAAATCGTCGAGTTCCTCCCGGGCGACGGTTCCTCGGCCCCAGCTGTCCGCACCCTCAAGTTCCCCATCGCCATCTCCCTCACTCGCTCTGAGGTTGACCGCAATAACGCCCGCGCCTTGGGCGCAACTGGCCGTGATGGAGACGGCAACGCCGGTGCTGGAACTGACGTCGAGCCTGGTGCCAGCCGTGACCCTGGTCGTCCCTGTCGTCGTGCTCGCAAGCGCCACCGCTCTGACGCTCCCTCAGGCCGCGTGGACGGCCCGGTGCTGGAACTGACGTCGAGCCTGGTGCCAGCCGTGACCCTGGTCGTCCCCGTCGTCGTGTTCGCAAGCACCGCCGCTCTGACGCTCCCTCAGGCCGCGTGGACGGCATGGCGGTGGATGCCTGGGACTGCCACGACAACGGCCGCCCTTCGCGTGCTGACGGAGTCGCCGTTACCTCCTCCTGGTGCGGTCGGACGGCGGCACCGCCGGTGCTCCGCACCATGTAGCCGTGGCCTGGTCAAGGTGGGGCCCATCGTGCTCTTCGTCGTGCCAAAAGAGGAAAGAAGATTTGGAAAAGAAAGCTGCTTTTGGAGGGGAGCCAGACACCCAAGGCTTCTTCGCCTGTGGAGATGGGACCGCCAGGTTCAGCCTTCCCTCTGGTCTCGCCAGCTGGCGGCTCACCGTTGGAGGAGAACACACTAGAAGCCCCCCCATTTTTGAATTTAGTGTCTCCTTCTGCACGTGAAGACATCGCAGAGATGCAGAGCCCTGCTTTGTCCAGTCCTAGGCCTTGTCGAGATCCACCCCTGATCGACTCTGACAGCGAGGTCCCGGATTGACAACATGAAGAGGCCCATCTTCTGGCCAACGGTGCACCACGGTCGGGGCAAAGCGTTGCTGCGCCCCCGTCAGGACCTGCCAACGTTTTGGAGCTTTCGGTGGACCAGCCATCGGGATCCGTGGCATCCAACGTGGGATCTGGCGTGCAAATCTCTCGGGAACTGCCCAACCACTCCTCTCTCGCCAGCGGCTTGGGTCCCACCCACGAGGATACATGCTGCGCTACCCCTACGGCCCAACAACCCATCTCGTCCACGCCTTGGCCCATGACGCTCCCTGATGGCCCTGGGACTCACTCCCCTATCCAACAGCCCACACCGCAGGTGCTTGACGTTGAGCGCGCCTCTTTGCGCTCGGCCCCCAGCCGTTTCGCCTCGCTGCCGGTCACCCTCCGTCGCACTCATGATCGCGAGACCACGACGTGTCAATGAACTCTCGGAGACTTCTTGGCGGCGGCCACGAAGCAACTTGGCGCCGCGCTCCCCTCGCCGAGAAAGAAACCGCCTCGCCGTCTGCTAAACTTCTTCGTCCCTCGCCGCGGTCGCTCGGCCTCCACCGCCAAATCTCCGGGGGCAGCGCCCCCCACTGCAGAATGCCGAGCGCAGGTCCACATCTTGCGCTCCTTGGGGATTGTGGGCCTCGATCAGAGGATCTACTCCACGGAAATGCGGGCATGTGACGACATCTTTGTGGCGCCCATCCCACTCGTCGTCCTCGCTGCAATGGCCACGCTTGTTGGGCGTGAGTTGCCTGTGGATGTGAGCGCCCCCACGAGCGCCGTCGCTGTCGGCGCAACTTAGTCTGCTGGCTGGTGTCTTTGACCGTCGATCATGTTGTTTATGGATCACGGCTTGAAGATTGTAATTTGGAACGTCCATGACCTTAACCAGTGCGCGGGACGTTTCGCCATTAGATCGCTGATCGAGACCACGGGCGCATCCATCGTTTACTTCCAGGAAACAAAAATGGCTTTGATTTGCTCGTCGGTGATCCTCGACACGTTAGGTTCGGAGTTCGACGATTATGTCTACTTGCCGGCGCTGGGCACGCGAGGTGGATCCTTCTCGCATGGAAGAGTCGTTCGGTGACTATCACCGAGCCTTTGTTCTCCGCGAACGCGATCACCGCCAAGGTTGCGGTTGGCGCTGATGCCCCTTGGTGGATGTCCGTAGTTTATGTACCGCAAGAGGATGTCGAGAAGATTGCGTTCCTCCAGGAGTTGCGTGATGTTCGCCACGATTGCCACGGGCCCTGGATGATCTGCGGGGATTTTAATCTGATCCTCCGCGACGAGGACAAGAACAACGGCAATCTGAATAGGCTCATGATGGGCAGGATTCGGAGAACGCTCAATGATCTTGCGCTTAAAGAGGTGTATCTTAACGGGCGGCGGTACACGTGGTCGAACGAGCAGTCGCCCCCCACCCTCGTGCACCTTGATCGAGTCCTATGCACCTCAGATTGGGAGGATGAGCACGCTACGTGTCACCTCCGATGCCTAGCATCGGTAGTATCTGACCATAGCCCGCTGTTGTTGGACTGCTCCCCCCTTCATGCTTCTCGCCGACGCTTCCACTTCGAAGATCTTTGGCTGCGCCTTGACAGATTTCAGGAGACGGTTGCTGCCGCCTCGGCCTCGGTCACTGACGTCGACCCGTTTCGTCGTCTGATGCTCCGCCTGCAGGCCACGACGCGGAGGCTGACTAGTTGGAGTTCCCGCTCTGTCGGGAACATTAGAGACAAGCTCGCCATCTCCCGAGAGTTGATCCTGCGCTTCGATAAAGCCCAGGAGGTTAGGCCGCTGCCCCCCATGAGGACTGGCTTCGCAAGCAGCTAAAGGTCACCTACCTAGGGCTCGCCTCCATGGAACGCACCCTCGCTCGTCAGCGTGCTCGGATCGCCAACTTGAGGGATGGCGATGCCAACACCGCTTCCTTCCACCGGCAGTGTTCCTATCGTCGGCAGAAGAATAGGATTTTCGGGCTTTCTGTGGAAGGTCATGAGGTCTCGGACCACGGCGGCATGGCGGAAGCGGCCTTTGAGCACTATGATGCTCTCTTTGGCACCGCCGTGGATCGTGCGCACTCTCTCGACCTTTCTGAGCTGATTGCACCCACAGACCTGGGCGATCTCGACGCGCCCTTCAGTGCGGACGAGATCTGGGCTACGATCAAGCGCCTTCCTGCGCGTAAGGCGCCGGGGCCTGACGGCTTCACCGCAGAATGTCTACGGGCCTGTTGGGATACGGTTCGGCAAGATTTCGTCGACGTGTTCCAACAGTTATTTGTGATGAGAGGCAGGGGTTTCGCTTGCCTCAATCAGGCTTTGATCTCGCTCCTGCCTAAACGCGCGGACGCGTGCGTGCTGAGTGACTATCGGCCAATAAGTCTGATACACCTTGTGGCTAAAATCTTCACCAAGGTCCTCTCATTGCGCCTCGCCCCTAAGCTGGACGGACTCGTTAGCAAGAACCAGAACGCCTTCATCACCGGTCGCAGCCTCCACGATAACTTCGTACTCGTCAAGCAATCAGCGAGGTTATTGCATCAGCTTGGCGCCCCGAGGATCCTCCTTAAGCTGGATTTGGTGCGTGCCTTCGACTCACTCGCCTGGCCCTTCTTTTTCGAGGTGCTCCGCGGCTATGGGTTTGGTAGTCGTTTCTTGGAGTGGATTGCTATCCTCCTTTCTTCGGCCAGCACACGAGTCTTGATGAACGGCGAGCCTGGTCCCCCAATTTGGCACCATCGTGGTCTCGGCCATGGGGATCCCCTCTCGCGCAGCTCTTCGTACTCGACGTTGACACTCTAGGACGGTTGATCAGACGGGCAATCGACGTTGGCGTCATGGCAAGGCTTCACCCCAGGCGGTTCATCCCACCGGTGTCCCTGTATGCCGACGACGTCGTGCTGTTCTGCCACTGCACCCCAAGTGACACCCTAGCAGTGCGCGAGATTTTGGCGCTCTTTGGCACTGCCTCTGGCCTTATGGTCAACTACGCCAAGAGCAACGCCTCCCTAATGCACTGTGACCGTGACGACGCAATTGCTGCCATGGCCAACCTTGGATGCCCTATAGTTGAGCTCCCGATCACGTATCTCGGGATTCCCCTCACACTTAAGCGACCGACGGCCGCCCAGCTCTAGCCGTTCGTTGATGGTATCGCAGGCCGCCTGCCTGCTTGGAAGGCAGGTTTGATGAATAAAACGGGCCGCCTGGCGCTCGTCAAATCCGTGCTGAGCGCCATCCCCGTGCACCAGCTTCTCGCATACGCGCCACCGAAGAAGACCCTCCGCCAGATCGAGAAGATTGAACGTGGACTCCTATGGGCAGGCCGCCGCTCCGCCAATGGCGGGCAGTGCCACGTGAACTGGCGCCGTGTCCGCCGCCCCATCCAGCACGACGGTCTGGGTGTTCAGGACCTGGAGCATGCCGGGCTAGCTCTGCGGCTCCGGTGGCTGTGGTTCTCCCGCACGGACCCAGAACGCGCTTGGCAAGGCCTTGACCTTCATTTCTCCGCGGAGGAACGGGCGCTTTTCTTTGCTTCCACGTCCATGTCCGTGGGTGACGGCACCTCTCCCCGCTTCTAGGAAGACCGGTGGCTGAATGGCAAGTCCATCAGTGAGCTCATGCCGCAGCTGTACGCCTGCATCCCCAAAAGAAGGCACAAAAGCAGAATGGTGGCAGAGGGCCTCCTTGATAACGCCTGGGAAAGGGACATCCATGGTATCCTTGGAGTACACGAGATTGGCCAGTACCTGCAACTTTGGCAGCTCACCTAGCAGGTTACCCTCTCGGCTGAACCTGACAAGTTAACGTGGAAATGGACGGCGAGCAGTTCCTACTCCGCGCAGTCCGCCTACATGGCCACTTTCCAAGGCTCCACGACTTGTCCTGCATGGAAACTCACCTGGAAGAACTGGGCGCCTCCGCGGGTCAAATTCTTCCACTGGCTCGCAAGCCAGGATAGGTGCTGGACTGCTGATCGCCTTGCGCGACGCGGCTTGCAGCACCACCCGAGATGCCTGCTATGCGACCAAGCCCCGGAGACAATGCACCACCTCCTGCTTGCTTGCCCCTTCGCACGCCAGACTTGGAATGAGACCCTCGCTTGGCTCAGATGTTGGAACGCGTAGAGATAAACAAAACTTTTTCCTACGCGGTACTTCCAAGATCTAGCCGAGGTAGAAGGCCACGATGATTACCACTAGACGCGCGATTGCGGATTATCGATGAAGCGCGTCGGGGCAGTGCAGTCCACGATCCGATCCAGCCGATCCGATCCCGCGAACGTCGAAGTGCTGAACGTACAACACCTCTGCCGGTATCCACACTTACGAGGAGGAGCTCCGACGGCGGACTGCTAGGTCCGGTGCGACGGCTGGACTGAGTGGGGCTAGGGTTCCCAACGCATGGGAGAGTGGACTAACATGCCCGCTGGGCAACCTGCGCCCCTCTTTATATAGCGTATGGTGATGGGCTTCACAACACTTGTGGCCCATTCCCTCTGTGAGTCCGACTCACAAAACCAGTCCATTTCCGGTTCGGGTCCAACCCGACCAATACTTGCTCCCGCTCTTAAGTGTGCGACCCTGCAGGCTCATGGCGAGTTGGACACGATTGGAGTCCAACTCCCAATCGATCAATCGGTAGCGGCTCCTAGCAGAACGTGCCGACTCCCAAGTACCATTGAGTCATGACGACATACCTTTCAATGTGATATTCATCTTAGTCCCTTTTGCCTCACGATATACCTTGCGTGAGACACCAGATTCACGGCATAGGATCAAACCATGGGAAAGCTCCATACTGGAGACTCCGGCCTGGAATCAAATTCTAGCAGAGGTGTCCCATTTGATCTTTGTCCTTTTTGATACTCATTACCACCATATCAAATATTATCATTGGACCCTGAAAAACATCAACACCCTGAAAGGACCTTAAGGAAATACTTCCATCTTTAGTTTTAATCATTAAATTTTATGGATAATTCATTAATTTTATTTAAAAATACCACAAACATTGGACCAGCAGATGATCTGAAATTCTCTTGATGAATGCATCTGTTATTGAGGAGTCATTGTCAGCAGGAGGTGCGGGAACATCTTCTTTTTGGTTTATCGAGGTAAGATGTACAACACAGGATGTCGACATTGGAAAAGTGGAGTCGATTATTTGGTGAACTCAAACCATTCATCCGCAAAATAGGTTCTTATCCTACAGATTCTCCATGTTCCTACGAGATGGCTCACCTTTTAGCTGTCAATATAATTTTTGGATTCTTTCTTCTTGTTTTAATCACTTTGTCATTCATAGATAGGATTATAGGAATCATAGGATTTCGGGTAAAACTTATGTCCCTTACAATCCCTTTTTGTGGTGAATTTTTGTGCAGCCTACGTTCATGGCGCACAATACACTTAGTTCAGTAGAACCACCACCAATTACCCCCTCCCGCCAAAACGTCTTATATAAAGGGGACAGAGGAAGTACATATCTAGCGCACAGTCCAACTACTATGCAAGAACGTCTAGTTCCTTTCCACATGTAGGAAATCAATGTCATGGCCTAGTAAAAAGATCCATCATGTTGGCGAATATGACGCAAATGGTGGGCTGTATTCCATAGCTTTTACGATAATGGAGAGCTATAGTATTGCCATGTTTGTTTCACTTAGTTTTTTTCATATTTGTGCTTCCCTGAATTGACCCAGCAACTGTAGGGACGGGTCCATCAACATGAAAACAAAAGTTGTTCTATACCCTGATCATTTGAACGCAAAATCACATTTGTAATTAATGTACATGGTCATTTCAGCTCTCTTATTTTATACATTAGCCATGACTACTAGGGCTACTAGGATCTCCTTGCGATCTATGCGCAACTAACATACCTTTAAAGTTTCAGAGTGAAATCTGATGTTATTTTACTACTATCTTGTTCCAATTTAATTTCAGCCATTTGTATACAAATTTGTACTAGCTTAGCTCTCCCTCCGCGTCACTTAATTCTGTACGGAGGGAGTATTTACTAAGCCTCTCCTAGTTCTAGGTGAACTTGAAAACCTTTACCCTCGACAACTAGTATAAAATAGTCTCCCACCAAAACACAAATGCTTAAAATATTAGGACCCTTAAGAACCATCATGAGCAAGCCAAAATTAGTTTCTAAATTTGGTATCACAAAATTTATTGGTTTTACTTGAATCAACATGGTTTTTGTACATTTCAAAGCTTCTTTTTAGGAATCGTGAGACCATTGTTGGACGATGAGTACATAGCAGTTTATATTATTGTACCCCAGTAACTGCCCCAACAGCCATGGGGCATCTTGCCCTGGCTCTGTTTGACCCCTTTGTACTACTTACTCAACTTGTTGAATGTACTATGCTAATGGTTTTCCTTATGTTAGACGAACTACGTTGATTGTGCCTCAAATTTGCTTCAAAGTTGTTATTTAGCAATTCAAGGAACCTGCATTTAGGTTAACTGTCTAATGCAATAGAAGAACAGGACTGCACTAGATGAAAGTGATCCTGTCGATCAAGTATAAATCTCATTATGATGCTTTGTCTTGGCACCCCAGAGTCAACACAGTTTTCCTGTATGATTACTTAGTCTTTAGCATCCTTGTATCAAAACCACGTGGTATTAGCATAAATGACAGTAATCCATGTCAAGTTGTCAACCATATTGTCAGATAACAGATTATCAGATCTTAGCCCTGAACTTTTGTACTTCGCCCTAATGGTTATTAGTTAATATATCTTGTGATATGAGATTATTTTATTCAGCCATACTCATCAGCAGAAATCTATCTTGTTAATGCAGCTTGCAGATGTATCGTCCTGTGGGGTGACTCTCTATGTCATGCTTCTGGGAGCCTGCCCATTTGAAGACGAGAATGACCCCAAGAATATACGCAAGACCATTCAGGTGTCAAGCTAGACTTAAGTCTTCACAGATGTCTCGTATTTATGCCTGCGGGTTTTCCTTTTGCGCCTCACGTAGCTCATCATGGCCACTGTTCATCTGCAGAAAATAATGTCCGTGCAATATACTAAATCAGACCATGTTCACATATCCGTTGAATGCAAACAGCTTATGGCCCGTATCCTTTTAGGATGCCATCACGTTTTGTATCATGTGATTCTCTGGGAAACATTCAAATTACCACGTCAACACCATGTCACAATGAAGGAGTTTTGTTCATTGGAGACTATGCAAATTTGCATCTTTAATTTTACAATGTTAAACCACTGATTTCTAACAAATGTTAAACATTAGATTCTTCTGCAAAATACAAAGCTTAACTGATAAGCTACAATGTGAAACAATTCTAATTAGATTCCTCCTAAACAACTCTATACCACTGTAATATAGCCACGCCAATATAAGTGGTGCAGATTACTTCTATGTCCAGATATTGTGTGAATTTCTAGTTTTGGAGATTAATTCTATGCTTCAAACTAGATGTGGTACCTGTGACCTTCCATAGTGATTAGTAACATGATCCGATGTTTCTCTTGAGAGCTTCCTTGCTTCTTGATCTTCCATAGGGTCTAACGTGTTAGATCTTTTTTTTGACCGGGGCTAACGTGTTAGATCAAAAGAAAAAGATAGAAAAGATGGTCAACGGTCCTGCTTGTATGGTACCGAATGTTCCTATCAGATGTTACTGTTTCTCTGCTTTCACATCAACCGGCCATTGATTGTGCTGCTTCCTTTTGGTTACGGCTACTAACCTGATGACGAGTATCAGGACTCCATTTCAGCTGAACGTGACATGAACCCACACCTTTCTGCACCCTGACTGCCTGGAGCCGCCGCTGCGTAGACACCGCAGCGGTCAGTCACCTCTGCCAGCCCTGTTTGATCTATCTGGGAGGTGAATGCTCCGCGTCATTTGACCTCTCAATCTTGAAATAATAGGTCCAACTTCACTCTTGCTATCAAGATTGGGTTGAAACTTAACGTTTGCTTGCCTACATGATTTTAATTTCTCAAGCATTGTTGGATGCTCCAAGCAGCACTTCCACAAAGTTGACACACACTGCACTGCTGTTGACATTTTGATCATGATCATGACAACTGACAGCTGCTAACCTACGGATACAGGCATCCACCTGAATGGCTAATGTGCTCCTGAGCTTGGTCAATGTATTTCTGCTGGGTAGGAGAGATGGCTCCGCTCCGCTCCCCCCTCCGGCTCCCTAGCCTGACCTAACCAACCACCTGCCTCGCCGCCGGCGACCCTCCCTCCCTGCCCTCCACCCCCTAGCCCCTAGCCCTGCCCGGTGCCATGTCGGGCGACCGTGTCTCCTCCGGCGGTGGCCACTGGTCCGGCTCCGACAGCGGCTCTTCCGCGCGCTCCTACTGCGAGATTGATCGCACGCCACCGGCCGCTAGGGCTGCCGCCTCCGCGCCGGCGCCCCCTGCCTCCGGCCCCGTGGTCGCGGCGGCGAGGATCCCTGCGAAGGCTCGCATCGGGCCACGCTCTGAGGTGCACCGCGTCTCGGGCGGCGCCGCGGTGGATGCCGACGGGTTTCAGCAGCCCCGCCGCAAGAACCGCTGCCGCCCCCGCCGTGCGCCCGCGATGGAGTTGGCCTTGCAGCGCCCCCGTAGCCCTTCCCCTGAAGCGGTGGCAGGCCTCTGCTTTTGGTGCCTTGACCATCGCCACCGCGTCCGTGATTGCAAGAACGACATCCTCTGCCGGCGTTGTTTGATTTCCGGCCACGACTCTCGCGGCTGCGAGGACTACCACCGGAGGGCCGGCCGCTCCCCTCCTTCCGCCCCCACCCCTAGAAGCTCCAGGCCTGCCGCTGGCCACACCACCCCGCCGCCCCCGCCTCCCCCGCTCCCAACTCCGGCAGCCCAGGTGACCGCTGCTGATCCAGCGCGGATTATCCTCGCGCGCTTCGTTGAGATGGAAGAAGCTGAGGAGGTGCTTGCCCGCGCAATGGTAGTCACCATCACGGGCACGCGACCGGTGGTGTCCGCCGGCGAGGTGGTTGACCTGCTCTGCCGGCTGCCGCACGTTCAACTTCGAAGACGAAGACTTCTCCATCCACGCCCACCATCTAGAGGACTTCATTGTCATCTTCGGCTCCAGGGCTTCCAAGGACCGGATGAACGATGACCATCTCCTCTACGACCCAAGGTTCACCCTCTCGCTGCGCCCTTGGTGCAAGTTGGCACATGCAGACTTGGGTGGGTTCGAGTATCGCGTAGAGCTAGAGCTCCGCGGCCTCCCCGCACATGCCTGGAGTGTTGCCATGGTGGAGCACATCTTAGGCTCGTCGGTGTGGATTGAGCGCCTCCACCCAAGAACACGCTCCCGCGCGGACCTTGACGGGTTCAGGTTCGCTAGGCGCACTCATGACCCTGACGACATTCATCGCTCCGCTGTGCTGGAAATCGTCGAGTTCCTCCCGGGCGACGGTTCCTCGGCCCCAGCTGTCCGCACCCTCAAGTTCCCCATCGCCATCTCCCTCACTCGCTCTGAGGTTGACCGCAATAACGCCCGCGCCTTGGGCGCAACTGGCCGTGATGGAGACGGCAACGCCGGTGCTGGAACTGACGTCGAGCCTGGTGCCAGCCGTGACCCTGGTCGTCCCTGTCGTCGTGCTCGCAAGCGCCACCGCTCTGACGCTCCCTCAGGCCGCGTGGACGGCCCGGTGCTGGAACTGACGTCGAGCCTGGTGCCAGCCGTGACCCTGGTCGTCCCCGTCGTCGTGTTCGCAAGCACCGCCGCTCTGACGCTCCCTCAGGCCGCGTGGACGGCATGGCGGTGGATGCCTGGGACTGCCACGACAACGGCCGCCCTTCGCGTGCTGACGGAGTCGCCGTTACCTCCTCCTGGTGCGGTCGGACGGCGGCACCGCCGGTGCTCCGCACCATGTAGCCGTGGCCTGGTCAAGGTGGGGCCCATCGTGCTCTTCGTCGTGCCAAAAGAGGAAAGAAGATTTGGAAAAGAAAGCTGCTTTTGGAGGGGAGCCAGACACCCAAGGCTTCTTCGCCTGTGGAGATGGGACCGCCAGGTTCAGCCTTCCCTCTGGTCTCGCCAGCTGGCGGCTCACCGTTGGAGGAGAACACACTAGAAGCCCCCCCATTTTTGAATTTAGTGTCTCCTTCTGCACGTGAAGACATCGCAGAGATGCAGAGCCCTGCTTTGTCCAGTCCTAGGCCTTGTCGAGATCCACCCCTGATCGACTCTGACAGCGAGGTCCCGGATTGACAACATGAAGAGGCCCATCTTCTGGCCAACGGTGCACCACGGTCGGGGCAAAGCGTTGCTGCGCCCCCGTCAGGACCTGCCAACGTTTTGGAGCTTTCGGTGGACCAGCCATCGGGATCCGTGGCATCCAACGTGGGATCTGGCGTGCAAATCTCTCGGGAACTGCCCAACCACTCCTCTCTCGCCAGCGGCTTGGGTCCCACCCACGAGGATACATGCTGCGCTACCCCTACGGCCCAACAACCCATCTCGTCCACGCCTTGGCCCATGACGCTCCCTGATGGCCCTGGGACTCACTCCCCTATCCAACAGCCCACACCGCAGGTGCTTGACGTTGAGCGCGCCTCTTTGCGCTCGGCCCCCAGCCGTTTCGCCTCGCTGCCGGTCACCCTCCGTCGCACTCATGATCGCGAGACCACGACGTGTCAATGAACTCTCGGAGACTTCTTGGCGGCGGCCACGAAGCAACTTGGCGCCGCGCTCCCCTCGCCGAGAAAGAAACCGCCTCGCCGTCTGCTAAACTTCTTCGTCCCTCGCCGCGGTCGCTCGGCCTCCACCGCCAAATCTCCGGGGGCAGCGCCCCCCACTGCAGAATGCCGAGCGCAGGTCCACATCTTGCGCTCCTTGGGGATTGTGGGCCTCGATCAGAGGATCTACTCCACGGAAATGCGGGCATGTGACGACATCTTTGTGGCGCCCATCCCACTCGTCGTCCTCGCTGCAATGGCCACGCTTGTTGGGCGTGAGTTGCCTGTGGATGTGAGCGCCCCCACGAGCGCCGTCGCTGTCGGCGCAACTTAGTCTGCTGGCTGGTGTCTTTGACCGTCGATCATGTTGTTTATGGATCACGGCTTGAAGATTGTAATTTGGAACGTCCATGACCTTAACCAGTGCGCGGGACGTTTCGCCATTAGATCGCTGATCGAGACCACGGGCGCATCCATCGTTTACTTCCAGGAAACAAAAATGGCTTTGATTTGCTCGTCGGTGATCCTCGACACGTTAGGTTCGGAGTTCGACGATTATGTCTACTTGCCGGCGCTGGGCACGCGAGGTGGATCCTTCTCGCATGGAAGAGTCGTTCGGTGACTATCACCGAGCCTTTGTTCTCCGCGAACGCGATCACCGCCAAGGTTGCGGTTGGCGCTGATGCCCCTTGGTGGATGTCCGTAGTTTATGTACCGCAAGAGGATGTCGAGAAGATTGCGTTCCTCCAGGAGTTGCGTGATGTTCGCCACGATTGCCACGGGCCCTGGATGATCTGCGGGGATTTTAATCTGATCCTCCGCGACGAGGACAAGAACAACGGCAATCTGAATAGGCTCATGATGGGCAGGATTCGGAGAACGCTCAATGATCTTGCGCTTAAAGAGGTGTATCTTAACGGGCGGCGGTACACGTGGTCGAACGAGCAGTCGCCCCCCACCCTCGTGCACCTTGATCGAGTCCTATGCACCTCAGATTGGGAGGATGAGCACGCTACGTGTCACCTCCGATGCCTAGCATCGGTAGTATCTGACCATAGCCCGCTGTTGTTGGACTGCTCCCCCCTTCATGCTTCTCGCCGACGCTTCCACTTCGAAGATCTTTGGCTGCGCCTTGACAGATTTCAGGAGACGGTTGCTGCCGCCTCGGCCTCGGTCACTGACGTCGACCCGTTTCGTCGTCTGATGCTCCGCCTGCAGGCCACGACGCGGAGGCTGACTAGTTGGAGTTCCCGCTCTGTCGGGAACATTAGAGACAAGCTCGCCATCTCCCGAGAGTTGATCCTGCGCTTCGATAAAGCCCAGGAGGTTAGGCCGCTGCCCCCCATGAGGACTGGCTTCGCAAGCAGCTAAAGGTCACCTACCTAGGGCTCGCCTCCATGGAACGCACCCTCGCTCGTCAGCGTGCTCGGATCGCCAACTTGAGGGATGGCGATGCCAACACCGCTTCCTTCCACCGGCAGTGTTCCTATCGTCGGCAGAAGAATAGGATTTTCGGGCTTTCTGTGGAAGGTCATGAGGTCTCGGACCACGGCGGCATGGCGGAAGCGGCCTTTGAGCACTATGATGCTCTCTTTGGCACCGCCGTGGATCGTGCGCACTCTCTCGACCTTTCTGAGCTGATTGCACCCACAGACCTGGGCGATCTCGACGCGCCCTTCAGTGCGGACGAGATCTGGGCTACGATCAAGCGCCTTCCTGCGCGTAAGGCGCCGGGGCCTGACGGCTTCACCGCAGAATGTCTACGGGCCTGTTGGGATACGGTTCGGCAAGATTTCGTCGACGTGTTCCAACAGTTATTTGTGATGAGAGGCAGGGGTTTCGCTTGCCTCAATCAGGCTTTGATCTCGCTCCTGCCTAAACGCGCGGACGCGTGCGTGCTGAGTGACTATCGGCCAATAAGTCTGATACACCTTGTGGCTAAAATCTTCACCAAGGTCCTCTCATTGCGCCTCGCCCCTAAGCTGGACGGACTCGTTAGCAAGAACCAGAACGCCTTCATCACCGGTCGCAGCCTCCACGATAACTTCGTACTCGTCAAGCAATCAGCGAGGTTATTGCATCAGCTTGGCGCCCCGAGGATCCTCCTTAAGCTGGATTTGGTGCGTGCCTTCGACTCACTCGCCTGGCCCTTCTTTTTCGAGGTGCTCCGCGGCTATGGGTTTGGTAGTCGTTTCTTGGAGTGGATTGCTATCCTCCTTTCTTCGGCCAGCACACGAGTCTTGATGAACGGCGAGCCTGGTCCCCCAATTTGGCACCATCGTGGTCTCGGCCATGGGGATCCCCTCTCGCGCAGCTCTTCGTACTCGACGTTGACACTCTAGGACGGTTGATCAGACGGGCAATCGACGTTGGCGTCATGGCAAGGCTTCACCCCAGGCGGTTCATCCCACCGGTGTCCCTGTATGCCGACGACGTCGTGCTGTTCTGCCACTGCACCCCAAGTGACACCCTAGCAGTGCGCGAGATTTTGGCGCTCTTTGGCACTGCCTCTGGCCTTATGGTCAACTACGCCAAGAGCAACGCCTCCCTAATGCACTGTGACCGTGACGACGCAATTGCTGCCATGGCCAACCTTGGATGCCCTATAGTTGAGCTCCCGATCACGTATCTCGGGATTCCCCTCACACTTAAGCGACCGACGGCCGCCCAGCTCTAGCCGTTCGTTGATGGTATCGCAGGCCGCCTGCCTGCTTGGAAGGCAGGTTTGATGAATAAAACGGGCCGCCTGGCGCTCGTCAAATCCGTGCTGAGCGCCATCCCCGTGCACCAGCTTCTCGCATACGCGCCACCGAAGAAGACCCTCCGCCAGATCGAGAAGATTGAACGTGGACTCCTATGGGCAGGCCGCCGCTCCGCCAATGGCGGGCAGTGCCACGTGAACTGGCGCCGTGTCCGCCGCCCCATCCAGCACGACGGTCTGGGTGTTCAGGACCTGGAGCATGCCGGGCTAGCTCTGCGGCTCCGGTGGCTGTGGTTCTCCCGCACGGACCCAGAACGCGCTTGGCAAGGCCTTGACCTTCATTTCTCCGCGGAGGAACGGGCGCTTTTCTTTGCTTCCACGTCCATGTCCGTGGGTGACGGCACCTCTCCCCGCTTCTAGGAAGACCGGTGGCTGAATGGCAAGTCCATCAGTGAGCTCATGCCGCAGCTGTACGCCTGCATCCCCAAAAGAAGGCACAAAAGCAGAATGGTGGCAGAGGGCCTCCTTGATAACGCCTGGGAAAGGGACATCCATGGTATCCTTGGAGTACACGAGATTGGCCAGTACCTGCAACTTTGGCAGCTCACCTAGCAGGTTACCCTCTCGGCTGAACCTGACAAGTTAACGTGGAAATGGACGGCGAGCAGTTCCTACTCCGCGCAGTCCGCCTACATGGCCACTTTCCAAGGCTCCACGACTTGTCCTGCATGGAAACTCACCTGGAAGAACTGGGCGCCTCCGCGGGTCAAATTCTTCCACTGGCTCGCAAGCCAGGATAGGTGCTGGACTGCTGATCGCCTTGCGCGACGCGGCTTGCAGCACCACCCGAGATGCCTGCTATGCGACCAAGCCCCGGAGACAATGCACCACCTCCTGCTTGCTTGCCCCTTCGCACGCCAGACTTGGAATGAGACCCTCGCTTGGCTCAGATGTTGGAACGCGTAGAGATAAACAAAACTTTTTCCTACGCGGTACTTCCAAGATCTAGCCGAGGTAGAAGGCCACGATGATTACCACTAGACGCGCGATTGCGGATTATCGATGAAGCGCGTCGGGGCAGTGCAGTCCACGATCCGATCCAGCCGATCCGATCCCGCGAACGTCGAAGTGCTGAACGTACAACACCTCTGCCGGTATCCACACTTACGAGGAGGAGCTCCGACGGCGGACTGCTAGGTCCGGTGCGACGGCTGGACTGAGTGGGGCTAGGGTTCCCAACGCATGGGAGAGTGGACTAACATGCCCGCTGGGCAACCTGCGCCCCTCTTTATATAGCGTATGGTGATGGGCTTCACAACACTTGTGGCCCATTCCCTCTGTGAGTCCGACTCACAAAACCAGTCCATTTCCGGTTCGGGTCCAACCCGACCAATACTTGCTCCCGCTCTTAAGTGTGCGACCCTGCAGGCTCATGGCGAGTTGGACACGATTGGAGTCCAACTCCCAATCGATCAATCGGTAGCGGCTCCTAGCAGAACGTGCCGACTCCCAAGTACCATTGAGTCATGACGACATACCTTTCAATGTGATATTCATCTTAGTCCCTTTTGCCTCACGATATACCTTGTTGAGCTATAGGCGATTTATCGTCATCCCTTAAATAGCCCAACTCTCTTCTCGATCTGTGACATGTGATTCATCTGACTAACTCTTAGTCAACCGACACAGTTAACACTTAACTGAGTCGTGCATGGCCATGCTTCCTGAATCATATCACTCGAGAGGGCCCAGAGAATATCTCTCCATTCGGAGGGGCAAAATCCCATCTTGATTATCCACATCACGCAACTTGCTTCTCATTCGACCCGAACTCTGCCTTTATAGTTGCCTTGTCACAGAACAACGTTTGACAGAACCTAAGTCGGTGATCCACAACTCGGATTGTGCGATAACCTCAGGTCTAAGGATTACATTGATTGAGACATGCAAATGACGACTTGATCGTTGCATCTCAATGTGGGTCAGTCCGACTTGCTAAAATCTTTAGCCAAGTCCGTGAATGTTGGAATGGCATCACCATGCCCATGACAAGTGGAACCGTGTCATCAGCCAACACTCACATTAGTCTAGGGTGTGTGTCCAACACAATCTTAACGACCAAAGGAAAACTTAATAACTTTATGAATACATTGGGAATTACATCATCCATGATTGCCTCTAGGGCATATTCCCAACAGTCTCCCACTTGCACTAGAGTCAATCATCCTGGCATCATATGCCTAGGCATCGAATGCCCATGCCTCTCGTGTGCGCCTCATGCTTAGGCTGTGGTAGCGCCTTTGTCAACGGATCTGCAATGTTTGCATCCGTGTGTACTTTGCATAACTTGATATCACCTTGTTCGACAAACTGGCGAATGAGGTGGTACCGTATGAGTATATGTTTGTTCTTCTGGTGTTGTCTAGGTTCCTTGGCTTGTGCGATAGCACCATTGTTGTCACAATATACGTCCAAAGGATTGGACGCGCCCTGAACCACACCAAGATCAATCAGGAGGTTCCTGATCCAAACAGCTTCCTTTGCCGCCTCTGAGGCAGCAATATACTCAGCCTCTGTTGTAGATGCAGACACCGTATCTTGCTTGGAACTCTTCCAGCTCACAGCCCCTCCGTTCATCACGAACACGTATCCAGATTGCGAACGAGAATCATATGAGTCGGTGAGATAACTCGCATCCGTGTAACCCTTTACACTGAATTCCTCATCACCTCCATAAACTAGGAACATTTCCTTAGTATTTCTCAAGTACTTAAGGATGTTTTTAACCGCTGCCCAGTGGGCTTCGCCAGGGTTAGCCTGGTATCTGCTCGTAACACTTAGAGCATAGGAAACATCTGACCTAGTACAAATCATGGCATACATGATGGATCCGATTGCCGAAGCATACGGGATCACACTCATCCGACTTTGCTCATCAGTTGTCGAAGGACACTGAGTCTTGCTAAGTTTTATGCCATGGGACATCGGTAAGAATCCCTTCTTGGACTCTTCCATTTTGAATTTCTTCAAAACCTTGTCCAGATAAGTACTCTGACTCAATCCAATGAGCCGCCTTGATCTATCTCTATAGATCCTGATTCCTAATATGTAAGTCGCCTCACCCAAATCCTTCATTGAGAAACTCCTTTCCAATGACTCTTTGGTTTCTTGCAACATCATGACATCATTTTCAATCAGCAATATGTCATCCACATATAAGATTAGAAAGTTTACTTTGCTCCCACTAAACTTCTTGTATAAACAAGAATCATGATCACTCTTGATGAAGCCAAACGATTTGACTACCTCATCAAAGCGAATGTTCCAACTCCGAGATGCTTGCTTCAACCCATAAATGGATTTCTGAAGTTTGCATACCTTGTCAGCATTAGCTGGATCGACAAAACCTTCGGGCTGTATCATATACACGTCCTCAGTTAAATTTCCATTAAGGAAAGCCGTCTTGACATCCATCTGCCATATCTCATAGTCGAAATAGGCTGCTATGGCTAACATGATCCGAATTGATTTAAGCATCGCTACGGGCGAGAAGGTCTCGTCGTAGTCAACTCCTTGAACTTGTCGGAACCCCTTCGCGACAAGTCGTGCTTTATAGACGGAAATATTTCCATCCATATCAATTTTCTTCTTAAAGACCCATTTGCACTCGACGGGTCTTGCACCGTCAGGCAGATCAACCAAATTCCAAACTTGGTTTTCATCCATGGACTTTAACTCGGAATCAGATCCCACCATCGCTTCCGAATAAGTTGTCGGCTCATTATTGTCTAACAGTAAAACATCTCGAGCACTCTGTAATCTGGCAGATCTCCGAGGTTCAGGTGCTGTAACCGGTGTAGGTACCACGACCGGCTCAGCCTCCAAGGCCATTGCCGACTCGCCCCTAGCTGGTTCTTCTCGAATTTCTTCGAGTTGCACCGTGCTCCCACTGACTTCCCGACTGAGAAACTCTTTCTCAAGGAAGACACCATTCCGAGCGACAAACACTTTGCCCTCTTCCCGATTGTAGAAGTAGTACCCCAAGGTTTCCCTCGGATACCCCACAAAAATACACTTATCCGACTTGGGCGTGAGCTTGTCCGACTGAAGTCGCTTGACAAATCCTTCACAACCCCAAATCTTAAGAAAAGACAAACTTGGCTTTTTACCAGTCCACATCTCATGCGGTGTCTTCTCTACTGACTTTGATGGTACTCTGTTTAGTGTGAACGCTGCAGTTTCTAGACAATGGCCCCAAAATGATAAAGGTAGATCTGTCCGACTCATCATTGATCGTACCATGTCCAACAAGGTCCGATTTCTCCGTTCCGATACACCGTTTCTCTGCGGTGTACCCGGCGGAGTGAGTTGAGGAACTATTCCACAACTCTTTAGATGGTCATCAAACTCATGGCTCATGTACTCGCCTCCACGGTCCGACCGTAGAAACTTTATTTTCTTGCCGAGCTGATTTTGTACCCCACTCTGGAATTCCTTGAACTTTTCAAAGGCTTCCGACTTGTGTTTCATTAAATAGATATATCCATACCTACTCAAATCATCAGTGAAGGTAATGAAGTACTCATAACCACCTCTGGCTGTCGTGCTCATTGGACCACATACATCACTATGTATTAGTTCCAACAAGTCGGACGCCCTTTCACTACTCCTTGCAAAAGGTGTCTTGGTCATTTTGCCTAGTAGGCATGATTCGCATGTCTCGAATGACTCTAAGTCGAACGAAGTTAGAAGTCCATCATCATGGAGCTTCTTCATGCGCTTCCAACTTATATGACCAAGCCGACAGTGCCAAAAGTAAGTCATATTCAGATCATTTGGTTTCAACCTTTTAACATTTATGTTATAGACTGATTCACTATCAAGATTTAAAATAAATAGCCCGTTCTGAACGGGTGCAAAGCCATTAAACATATCTTTCAAATATAAAGAACAACCATTATTCTTAATATTCGACTCATAACCTTGTCTCATCAAACATGAGGCGGAAATAATGTTTCGACTAAGCGCTGGAACATAATAACAATTATTTAGTTCCAAAATAAATCCTGAAGGTAAATGAAGTTGCATCGTGCCGACTTCCAACGCAGCGACTCTCGCCTTGTTGCCGACCCGAATATCAACCTCTCCTCTTGCCACGCTCCTAGTTCTTACCAGTCCCTGCAACGAGTTGCATATGTGAATAACTGATCCAGTATCATATACCCAAGAACTATTAGGCGCATCAGCAAGATAAATGTCTATAACATTGCACACAAGCGTACCTGAGTTGGAAGTCACACCTCCACTCTTGGATCTGTCAGCCAAATACTTGGTGCAGTTCCTCTTCCAGTGGCCATCTTGCTTGCAATAGAAGCAGTTGGCTCTGGCTGTAGGAGAAGGTTTAGTCTTTGAGGGAGCACTCTGGACAGGGCCATGGGCGCTACCTCCTGACTTATCCTTCTTCTTCTTAGTCCAAGAACTCTTCTTGAACTTAGCCTTATTCTGCACCATCAACACTTGACTGGCGCCTTTCTTGATATCAGCCTCTGCCGTTTTGAGCATCCCATGTAATTCAGTGATACTCTTATCCATACCATGCATATGGTAGTTCGAGATGAACGAACCATACGCACTAGGAAGAGAGTTCAGAATTATATCAGTAGCGAACTCTTCGTTAATTGGGACGCCCAGCCGATCCAGAGACTGAATGTAACCAATCATCTTGATTACATGCGGACTCAGTGGATCACCATCTTTAAGCTTACAGCCCAGCAAAGCTTGAGAGACTTGATACCTCTCGGTCTTTGCCTGAGCCCGGAACATACTTTTGAGGCTTTCGATCATATCGTAGGCCTCAACATTCTCGAACTGCTGCTGCAAGTCCGGTTCCATGTGTGCAAGCATAAGACAACTAATTTCCGTAGACTCATCTCTAGTCTTACGGTAGGCATTCATGACAGCGACAGTCACATCGTCATCTGGCTCTTCTGGAAGTGGAGTTTCTAGAACATGTTCTTTCTTGTCATGCTTGAGGACTATCCTCATATTACGATACCAGTTGGTGAAATTAGTTCCATTAAGGTTATCTTTCTCTAGGATTGACCTCAACGCAAACGCGGACAACCGAGGAAGGTTGCTAGGTGCCATTGATCTACAACAGAAAATACGCAAAAACACTTAAGACATGTATTCATAAAAGAGCAGGCATATTAAACGCTTTAATACTTATGCTCCCACTAGAACCAACAACCCTCCGATGGTTGCTTAGTGATTCAAGATCCTAAATAAGCAAGCCGACTAGTGAGCTTTAGCATCACCGCTAGTCGTCAAGTGATCTAGGTAGGCAACACCTTGCCAATCGTATCCAATACGACTCCTGTTAGTTGGGTGACATCACATGCCCCGGCTCCCAACCTACCTCGCCCCGAGCCCCACAACCGTCGTGATGGACTCGTCTAGATTACCAAGTGCTTCTTCTTGTAAGAGTCCGACTCAAACCCACCTAACCGGAAAGAATTGGTAGCACCTCAATTTTATGAGCCCATTACCAAGAATGTCCGACTTGTGATTGTGCAGCACTGGCGGGGCGACCGACTAGACCTTCTTTGAGGGATTAAAGAATCTACCAACTATCTAAATAGAGGTAAATAGAGACATAACAATAACACAAATAAGCAATTATAATGTGAAATGGTATGGCTCTCTTCATGGTGATCTCCATCTCCACAAAGCTTGTAAGTCGACTCGTGCCAACTCTTGTCACGTGCCATCTTACTCCATGTAGCCGACTTGTACATCGACTTGCATGCCTTCCGGGTTCTCCAACAAGCTACATTAGCTAGTAAATGAAAATTTACATAGAGAATCCGACACGCAGGCCGGTATACAATAAAATGACAGCACCTAGGCTCCAGCCGGCTGACATAAACATGATACGCAGATTATTTATGGATTACACACATCACATGCACATAAGCCATACCATTCACAACTTCCTGCAAAAACAAGTTATGCATAGATACGATATCTACCGGCGTTGTGAAACTCGCAACGACATCTAAGGCGCAACGACAAGGCGAAGCCGGCGGTCCCGATCATGGATTTCTTCATCGGATAAAACGATTTTACCCGAATCTGATCCGTATTCCGATTCGACCAAACTCTTTGATCTTCTATCACCGCAACTGGATTTATGTGTCACGGTATACCCCGATGGCGGAAACCGACCGGTAGGGGTAAGTTGTTCCACGACCTTAGCAGTATGATCACGGAAACCTAATCATCCATTAACCCCGAGTACGATTGATCCAATCAACCTTGTACAAAACCGATCTATCTCATAGACCGACCACCAAAACAGCAATTAGATCACATCTAACGCTAACTACATATCACATATGTACGGATCTCGGGCCTAATACCAGAAGCTACCGCCCTGATACCACTGTTGGAACGCGTAGAGATAAACAAAACTTTTTCCTACGCGGTACTTCCAAGATCTAGCCGAGGTAGAAGGCCACGATGATTACCACTAGACGCGCGGTTGCGGATTATCGATGAAGCGCGTCGGGGCAGTGCAGTCCACGATCCGATCCAGCCGATCCGATCCCGCGAACGTCGAAGTGTTGAACGTACAACACCTCTGCCGGTATCCACACGTACGAGGAGGAGCTCCGACGACGGACTGCTAGGTCCGGTGCGACGGCTGGACTGAGTGGGGCTAGGGTTCCCAACGCATGGGAGAGTGGACTAACGTGCCCGCTGGGCAACCTGCGCCCCTCTTTATATAGCGTATGGTGATGGGCTTCACAACACTTGTGGCCCATTCCCTCTGTGAGTCCGACTCACAAAACCAGTCCATTTCCGGTTCGGGTCCAACCCGACCAATACTTGCTCCCGCTCTTAAGTGTGCGACCCTGCAGGCTCATGGCGACTTGGACACGATTGGAGTCCAACTCCCAATCGATCAATCGGTAGCGGCTCCTAGCAGAACGTGCCGACTCCCAAGTACCATTGAGTCATGACGATATACCTTTCAATGTGATATTCATCTTAGTCCCTTTTGCCTCACGATATACCTTGTCGAGCTATAGTCGATTTATCGTCATCCCTTAAATAGCTCAACTCTCTTCTCGATTTGTGACATGTGATTCATCTGACTATCTCTTAGTCAACCGACACAGTTAACACTTAACTGAGTCGTGCATGGCCATGCTTCCTGAATCATATCACTCGAGAGGGCCCAGAGAATATCTCTCAATTCGGAGGGGCAAAATCTCATCTTGATTATCCACATCACGCAGCTTGCTTCTCATTCGACCCAAACTCTGCCTTTATAGTTGCCTTGTCATAGAACAACGTTTGACAGAACCTAAGTCGGTGATCCACAACTCGGATTGTGCGACAACCTCAGGTCTAAGGATTACATTGATTGAGACATGCAAATGACGACTTGATCGTTGCATCTCAATGTGGGTCAGTCCGACTTGCTAAACTCTTTAGCCAAGTCCGTGAATGTTGGAATGGCATCACCATGCCCATGACAAGTGGAACCGTGTCATCAGCCAACACTCATATTAGTCTAGGGTGTGTGTCCAGCACAACCTTAATGACCAAGGACAATTAGTATGAACAACATGAATACATAGTTCCGCAATCGAATCACATATTCAATGACATATATCAGATGTTCAAACCAAAGGACAACTTAATAACTTTATGAATACATTGGGAATTACACCATCCATGATTGCCTCTAGGGCATATTCCCAACATCAGAATGACCGCAGCCCCTCCAGATCATGAGGCCTCACTGATGGATTGGTGGCTGCAAGCTAGGCAGAACACCCCAAAAGTGCTGCACAAGGGCCTAGCATCCACCGTACTGCTTGTGCCATGGATGCTCTGGAAGCACCACAACGCTTGTGTCTCCGACGGTGCCCAGCCTTCGCTGCCTACGTTGCTTGGCAACATCAAGGAGGAAGGCGCTGCTTGGGCCAAAGCAGGTGCCCGCGGCCTTCGAATTGTGCTGCCTTCAACATGGGATGTCCACTAGTGGTTTTCGTTTTACTTTGTAATCTGTTCCTCCTAGGAGGCCTTGTAACCCAAACTCTACCTTTTCAATGAATAATGTAACATCCCATTATTTGCTAACAAAAGTGTGTGGTGTTGTGTTCATCTCATACATGCATGAAAACAAAAATTTAAATCATGTTTTAACCAATTTAAATTGTGAATTTAAATGGTTTCAGAAAATCTCACAAAAAGCACTTAATTTGGGTTACAAAAATTGGTACTGAAAAATATTTCGTTTACACCAAAATAAAACATGGTGAGGTTGGAAATTTTACAAGGTTTCCAAAAATGTATTTTTGCCAAATTTTCTGTTTGCAAAAAGGCCCCCAAAACTTCTGTTCTGTTCTGTTTTGTAATAGAAAAGGGCTAGTTTGCAAAATCCAGAAACTTCAGGGGGTTTTGTGCAAAGCTGCCTTCTTCAACCTTTGACAGAAGGCAAGCACCTGCATGTCTTCCATGCCCCGTCGGTGCCACCTCCTGCTTCCACGGCTCCTCTGTGGATCAAGACGTCGAGGAGACGTTCGAATCAAACCCCCTCCCCTCAGAACCCCCTCGAGCTCCCTCTCTCTGTCCCTGGAGGTGACGAACCCTAACCCTAGTTCGGGCCGCCGCCGTTCGCCGCCATTCCGGCCACCTCGAGCTTCCCCGCGCCTCGCTGAGTCCTCTTGGAGATGTGCCATCCCTCCCTCCTCGTCCCTGAGCACTCACGCTTCCCGGGAAGCTTCCACTCGCCGGAATCGACGCCGTCTTCCCCGCCTCCGGCCGTCGGCCTCCGCCGCCGATTCGCCGTCGTCCGGCATCGCCTTGCCTCCCCGAGCACACCATCGAGCTCCCGGTGAGCTCACGGTCGCCATGGACCCCTCCCCTTCCTCCCTCGTGCTATGTTCCGTCGGGGCACCGAAGAACTTCGGGCGCCGCCGCAGTTCCACGCCGCCGGCGAACCTCCGGTGGTAGTTAGGAAGCGGCGCCACCACCAATAGGTCGCCCTGGACCTCCTCTCCCTTTTGGCGCCTCCCGTTCGGTCCAATTCGGCCCGAGTCGCCGCCGGTGACCACGACCGTGGCTCTCCGGCCAGTTGCTGGCGTCAGCATGGCGTCATGCGGCCCCGCCCTGTCAGGTTTAAAAGAATTGATGAAAATGTTTATTTGACACGTGGACCTCTACTGTTTACTAATTACAGAAAATGGTTTAATTTTAATAATTCAATATCTTTTAATATGTAAGTCATAAAAATATAATAAAAATATGGGAGTGATCAGAAAAATGTAAGCTACCCAAATATGTCATTTTCAATCATGTTTGAGAAAGTTGAAAAATGAGTATTATTTAATGCTGTTTAATCATTTTAAAATAGAAAAATAAGTTTTTATTCACTAAAATTAGAAAATTAAAAGTTATATACCAAATTGCTCAAAATGACAAATGCAACCTGTTTATGATGTTTTCAAACCAATTTGATCTTTTAAAATGGTACTTACTTTCAGAATCACCCGAATTGCCCTCCGGGGTCTATTTCGGGACAATTTCAGTAAAAATGTTTAACTGACATACGAACCGTAGCAACCCAACGGACATGTTTAGGGCTTTATTTCAGTGCATTAACTTCCTCATGCATACATGTTGCGCATTGCATCGATGCCATGTGTTGATTGTTATTTCTCTTTCGGTGTTGTTTTCCCCTCGGTAGAACGTGACTCCGAAGAGAAGGCCATCAAATCCAATGGTGAATACTTGATCTTAACCGACAAGTCAAGCACTTATTCCTGAAGACTTTATCTGGTTTTCTTATAACCAAGGCAAGCATAACCTCTTATCTGCTCATATATGGTTTCAAAGTGTTTTGAATCTCGTACTTTGCATTCGGTTCCAAACTATTTGGTGTCAGTAGATAGAGTTCTCCTATATACTGCATAACCTAGGTATCCTGATCCACTGCTCCTAGCAGCTATAGATTTGTTTGTGCGCGCTCCGCTAAACCCTGTAAGTCTTGCTTAGCCATGCCTAGTTGTGATCTGATCCATCCGGTTGATGAATCTGGTCAATGCGTGAATCTTTTATGTCAGGTTGTTGTGAATTGTTTTATCTTTGATAAACTTGACTAAATAACGGCATGGATGTGAGGCCACAATGGGTTGTGGCGTTTTGTCCTGTTCATGCCCCTAGGAGCGAGTTCTCGCCTTCGAAGCCAAGACTGAGCGTGCAACCACACGCGGGGCCTAACAGACCGCGCTCGACTAACTAACTTGTTTGGCCACGTCCATGAGTCACGTAGTTTGATCTTTTCATCTGCGTGTGAGTCAGAAAACGATTTGGAGAAAACTTAGGGCGTGACCGGGACAAGTGATGGACGCACTCGGATCTTGATCCCGACTCACAGAACAGGTGCCGTCAGGAGGTGGCCAACTCCCTGTTGACGGGGTGGCCCTGTTTGGGTTGACTCATGGATAGGGTCGAGCAAGGTAAAGGTCGTGGCCAGCCACCCTCTGCCGCGCTCCATGGATGAGCGTACATGTGGCGTTAAGAGTCGGATGGTACGTGTGGGTAAAGTGTACCCCCTGCAGGGATAAATCTCCTCGAGAAGCCGTGTCCACGGTTACGGACGACTTGGCAACGGATTCTGTGATCATAGATAACTTGTAACATCCCAAGTATGAAAAACAACCTTACAATGCTTGCTTCTTGTTTAAATTAAGTTTGCATCATTTTCCATGATGAGCATTGCATTTGTTTTCATTTGTTTTCCAATTGAATTTCAAACAAAAATTCAAATCCTTGTTTCATACTTGTTCTGTTACAATTTTTCAAATGAAACTTTCAAATCAAACCATTTATTTGGTTCCAATAAACTTGAAATTCCAAACTATTAACTTGCCTAATTTTCAACATTCCAATTATTGCAAAATTCACTCAAATTCTTTTGAATTTCAAACAGCAACAAAAATTCAAAATTTTGAAAAATAAAAGTTTGCACAACTGGGCTTTTGCAATAAATAACTAATAAAAATTATCACCAAAATTTTTCAACCCCCAAAACCCTATTCCTTTTCCCTCTTTTCTTTCCTACAAAAATAAGGTGAACAAAAAAAAATATAGAAACAGAAAGCAAAAAACAAAAAAAGGGGGAGGGCAGGCCAGCCCAATTGGGCTGAGCCCGCCACACCCCCACGAGGCCCAGGCGCCCCACCTTGTTGTCGTCTTCCTCCTCTGTACGGAGACAGAGGAGGGGCGACCTCCCCCACCGAGCAGAGCACACCTGCTCCCCCTCCTCCCTACGTAATCCCTCTCCTCCCCTCCGAAACCCTAGTTCCTTTCTTCCTCCTCCAGCCGCCGTCGCCTCCTTTCTTCCCTCTTCCTTTCCCTGCCTCCTCTTTGTAGTTTTTCTTTCTGAACCCCAACCTTGGCCTCCATGACCGGAACTTGAGGGCCTCCGCGCCGTCGCTGTGGTGGCCGTCGAGGCTCCCTCTCTGCGGGAACGGAACCCTCTCGGCCTCCTCTTCCGATTCGCTTCCGGGGAGGAGTCCCCGGAGCCGCGGATCGCCGCCGCCGAGTCGCCTATCGCCGCCGTTTCCTCCAGGTCGACCCACTGCCACCTCTGCAACCGGTGGTGAGCACACCCCTCGCCCTCTCCTCTCTCTCCTCTCCCCTCTCCCCCTTCTCCTTTCCCTCCGCGAGCAGGGCATGCGCCCACTCCCGCGCGCGCGGCAGCAGCCGCGGCGAGCAGGTCGCCGTCCGTCGTTGCCGTCGTGCGTTTCCTCGATCGCGTTCAGTAACTGAATGCTGGTTCAGTTTCGTCAGTTTAAGCCGCACCCTTTGCCTCAAAACCCAGCGCCCCCTATACCTATCAAAACCGAGCAAGCAGCCCACTGGTAACGCCCGTGCGCGCGCACCAGGAGATCCTGGGTTCGACTCCTCCCCCACGCGATTAAAACACACACTTTTTATTTTCTTTTTTTCAGATCCCGGGATCGAATCCCCCGCGCGGGATTAAACACATCTTTTTATTTTTATTTTTCCAGATCCAGATCCAACTCCCCTTTCGCACATGGGTCCCTGTGATCTCACAGATCAGTCCTTGTCCATCACGTTTAGGCCCTTAGCTAATTAAATTAATCACAGATTAATACCATAACTTCAAAATTGCATAACTAATTCATTATAACTCCAAATTTAATAATTTAAATATGTTTTCCACACCAAATTAAATTCCCTACATGTTAAAACCATTTGTATACTGTTTTGAACGTTTCAAATGGTTTCAAAAATTCAAATTCAAACAACTCTTTCAAATTTGGTCAAATTCATAACTAATTCAAGTTTAATTCAAATGGCACATATAAAATATGTTTTCCATTCCATTTTTCATGAACTTTGCAAATATCAACTTTGTGTTATGTTTTAAATAAATTAAATTGCTGAAAACAACTGTTTCTTAATTAATGCATTTAAAATTGTCAAATTAATAACTTGCTCATTTTAAATCCATTTTCAACAAATGAAATATGTATTCCACCTAAAATTTTGTGTTCTTTCCAAATATGGATTTTGTTATCTATTTTGAACAACTAATATTGGTGAAAACAACAAATGTTTGTGTAACTCATTTAAGAAGCCAAATTTCATAACTTGATAAATAAAATTCCAAACTTGGTAAACAACATTTCAAATTGAAGCTATTGTTGTTTTTTTATTGTTTTCATCATTCATGCATCATTCTAATCAACTTTCACATGATGGTTATTTGTAGATCATTTAAGTCAACATTAATTCATGGGCCTTTCTATATGCAACCCAAGTTGCATATGGGCCCAATTAAATATGTTTACCATATCAACTAGCTTATCATTGATGCATCAATTAAATTGTCATGCATCATCCCATGTTTGTGCATTATGCCATGTTATTGATTGTTTGTCTCTCTGCGTTGTTTGTTTGCTTCTTCTCGAATAGACGACGACGTTGAGACAGACGAGGTTTACGACACTACTTCAGAGGAGTTAGCCCAGTACCAGGCTACTGAGTTTGCAGGCAAGTATTCACTCAGCTGAACCATTGTGTCCTTTCCACACTGGATACCGATACTTTCCGTTGTCTAATCTGCTAGCCTTAAGATTCGTTGCTTGTGTTCCGATCCTATCACATGTTATCATGTAACCCTGATATAGCCTATCCTCCACACCTATAACCCCGTTGCTTGTTGCCTGTGTCTTACTAGCATGCTTAGGGTTGTTTATGCTCGAGTCTGATGTTCGTTATTTCTTTTACCATATTTATTATGTTCTGGGGGCTCGATGTTAAACAACAACCTGTTAATGTTTGAGGTAATGCTAATTTGATGATAAGGCACCGGCAGGAGGCCGGGTATGGTTTTGAGGCCTGCTAGTGTCGAACTCAGGAAAAGTTCTTGACCTCTAGATCCATGTTGAGCGCGCTAACCGCATGTGGGAAGCGTGTATGGGCGCCCCCCGCAACTCTGATTCGATTCGCATCTCGTCCAAATCGCCACACTTAGTTCGGGCTTTCCATTTGATGCACGCATATGCAGGTACGAACCCTCGGCGCCAGGGTGGAACTTTTGTAGTCGGCATTTAGGGCGACGTGGTCTTCCAGTGCTATGAGGGTCCCCCTTTTCTTCGTGGGGGCTCGATTAGCCGCGCACGCACATCACGTGGTTCTTTGGGCTTGATGCGAAGAAGAGTTGGGTTGTGTTGAGTGTTTCGCTTGGTGGGTTTGATCCCCGTCTGGCGGGATATTCTCACGTGTACGGCCAAATTGGTGCACCCCTGCAGGGTTAAATCTTCTCGAGAAGCCGTGTTGTCCGCGGTTATGGATGACTTGGTGATAGGGCTGGCTAACAAGGATTAGACAACTTTCACCTAATTAATACTAACTTTGACTAGTAATAGACTTATTGACACAAGAACTTGAACCTTCATTAATCCAACTGTGTGGGTTATCCTCGGATTGCTTCTTTGGATAAGGGGCGAGATCCAGGATGGGTTTGTTTGAGGTTAGTGGTAGTTGGTTCCGATACGCTATCTTATCCCCTTCTTTTAGCCGGATGTTGTAGCGTGTCTCTGTAGTTGGTTAGAGCAGCCCGCTGCCGCATCTTTTGTATCACCTATCTTCCGTTGAACCCAAGGCATCTGTACTTGGTGTTGCCGGGTACACTTTGGTATCTTGTGCGTCTTGCTTGCCAGTACTCGTCTGTACTGACCCCTTTGGGGCTGCGTGTTCTACAGACTACGTTTCCGAGGATCCCCATGGTGGCTACTACGTGGAGCATGACGAGGCTGCTGACGAGTAGATAGCGGACCCGGGCAGGATCCGAGACTTCGTGGATGGGCTCCGTACTTTTCGTTTCCGGCCTCTTAGGCATATTTGGATCTTGTCTGTACTCAGACACTTGGATGCTTCCGCTGTGATGTAATGATGACTTGTTGGGACATGTGTCCTCTGCATGACTGTATTTGCTATCTCTGCTCTAGTGAGAGCTATTTGCCACTTATTTCTACTTCTTTGTGTCCTAGAGATCTGTTGTGATATCACTTGTTCAAATTCCGTTGACGTACCATGTGTGTATGTTATGAAGTACGTCAATGGAAGTAGTCGGATTTCTATGGGATGGTTTACACAGACGATGAATAGTAGAGGTTGGTTGTCACACGTTTACGTGTTGGCCTACTCATATTGAGATGCGGGTGCCGGTAAGCCCCGTAAGCCATTTATCTACTGTTTAGCGGGCTGTGAGTATCCTCTAGAAGTCCGGGTGCGACAAATGGTATCAGAGCCCGTCTGCCTGTAGGATCCCTTTTACTGGTCGCAGTTGAGTCTAGAAACTATTTTGTAGCTATATAGGAAAAATGAAACGTGAGAGTAGGAATTCTGTTCTTTTATTTCTTTCCCCACCCACCCTCCCTTTTCTGGTAAGGAAGTGCAATGTTGTTTTCTCTTCTCATCTAAACTTTCAAGTTAGGATTTCACGTATCCTGGTTTCTCTAGGATGATTATATCTACTAGACCATAGGAATGGAGGTGGTTGTGACATGATTTATCATGTTGCCTACTCACGATTGAGAACGGAGGCACATAAGCCCCGGAAGCAGATCCTCTATTCCTTAAGCAGTAGATATTGATCCTTTAGAAGCCCGGATGGGGTTTTCCGTAGTACCTCAGGAGTGTTTGGTCTCGTGTTTCCCGATGTTGCTTCGATATCCTGTTCTTCTCAACATCCTTTTCGTCCGTTGAAACCTTGTTGTTGCTTGCCACTTCAGTTCTTCTACCGGCGTCTAATCAAAGCTTCCCCGATCATCTGCAGATGGATCTCAGGTTCTACCCGCAGGTGGTTCGTATGACTCGTTCCGAGAGCACTGCCGGTTATCCGGAGATGCTGAGAGACATGGTCACTTTTCTGGGGTTCCGTTGGGCACCAGAGTACCAGGTCTACAAGCAGCAGCGAGAGTTTGACCAGACCTACTACCAGGCTATCGTCTATATTCTGTCAGATGATGGCATGAGCGTAGTCCACCCCTACGAGGCAGTAGGTTCCATAGTGGATATGGCTGTGCAGCAGGCAGCTTATGTGAGCCTCACCGTCCTTCGTGCTGACTACTGAGGATTTGACGATTCTATCTATCGCCACATCCCCGTGGTTACATCACTTCGGAGGGAGCTCATTTCACTCTCTACGACAACTTGGATGTCTACGAGCATGATAACTCCAGGCTGCACACCACCGCTCAGTTTGTGAGGCACAGTGACGCAGTTGCCCGCACACTATCTCAGGAGTTGGCTTCAGTCAGAGAGCAGCTTTACCTTGCTTTGACTCGTCTGGCGACTTACACCACAGACTTTGTTGGAGACGAGCGCTTTGCACGTTTCGATCAGCCAGTTGGACGTCGTCTGCCAGATGCTGGAGGTTACGAGCCGATCAGAGGTCCACTCCTTAACCTTGGTGCTGGTTACACTGGGATTCCCCGCTTTGGAGCACAGGGAGTCGACGCTATGTACTTCACCACGCCTAGAGTCGGTCTCAGACCACGTCAGATCTACGTGGATCGTCGTTCCACCTACTTTCTTGGGCGTGCCCCTCACCGTACCTCTCGCCGTACTCCTAGCCACCGTCCTGCGTGATGAGCATGGGAGTACCGATGTATCCATTCTTAGCTATGTTTAGTCATCCTTTGGTATTCGAAACATTTATGGTGTGTTGGATATTCTGATGTATTTGAACATGTGATGATGTACCTGTTGGTTATCTATTCATGCGTCGGAATAATCTCTCTTTCGGTTGCCAAGTCTATCCTTTTCTATTGTTGTGCTAAAATGCATTTCCATTCAGGATGCCGCCAACAAGGAACAACACGCCTGAGCCACCGCCAATTGCGGAGCTGTTGACTCAGATGACCCAAGTCATGACGCAGATGGCCCAGTTTCAGGCTAATCAGCACATCAACCAGACAGCTCCACGAGTCAGCATCAAGGAGTTTCTCAGTCTGGGCCCAAGAGCTTTCGTGGCCACACGCGAGCCTCTGGACGCTGATGACTGGATCCGTGAGATAGCCAAGGCTCTGGAGATTGCACACGTAGCTGAAGAAGACAAGGTCAAGTATGCCTCCTATCTGCTGAAGGGTCAGGCAGCTACTTGGTGGGAAAACTTCCAGGCCATGAGAACTGGGATGCCAGTCACGTGGGATTGTTTCAAGGAAGCCTTCCTGAAGCACCACATTCCAGATGGTCTCATGGAAAGGATGCGTGAAGAGTTTTGCTCACTCAAGCAGGGCAAGCTGGACGTCATCGGGTATCAGAGTGAGTTCAATCGCCTCGCTCGGTACGCTGGAGATGAGGTGTCCACTGAAGCTAAGAAGATGGCAAGGTTCCACAGAGGTTTTAACCCGGAACTCAAGTATGCCCTCACCAATATCAAGGCCAACAGCTTCGAGGATCTCGTTAACACCGCGCTCAATGAAGAAAATGGGCGCAAGGCGTTCGAGGAGTCTCGCAAGCACTCGCGTGAGGGTGGTTCCTCCTCCAACATGACCACCCCTCCACAGAAGCGCCGCATCTGGGTGCCAAATGGTGCTGTCACTCGGGCTCCATATGCCCAAACTTCTCCAGGCTTTGCTAACACAAACCAGGCAATGGTGCGCGCTCCCCCGCCTAAGGCCTTCAACTCCAACAACAGGCCTGTCGGGAGGACCGCAAGGGTGAATCATGTCAAGATCGACAAAGCTGAGGAAGCTCCTGACGTCGTTCTCGGTACATTTCCCGTAAACTCTAATCCAGCTAAAGTGTTGTTTGATACCGGAGCATCACATTCTTTCGTGTCAAAGATCTTTGCGACAGCAATTAAACTCCCTTTTGTTGGTTTGGGTTCCCCGCTAGTGGTCAACTCCCCTGGAGCAACTATGCAAAATTCCAAGATCAGTCACAAAAATCAAATTATAATTGGAGGCCACATATTCCTTGCTTCTCTCATACTGCTTGGAAATTCTGACATTGATGTCATTCTTGGTATGGATTGGCTGAAGGCCAATAAAGCAAGAATTGACTGTGCTCAAAAGTCAATAACTCTGTCCCACCCTTCTGGCCAGATAATCTATTCTCCACATGAATCAAGTTCCATTCAGCTATGCACCCTCAATGCAAAACCTCTACCTTCACTTGAAAATGTTCCGGTGGTTTGCGACTTCCCTGACGTCTTTCCAGAAGAGTTGCCAGGAATGCCTCCGGACAGAGCTGTTGAGTTCGTGATCGAACTTGAACCAGGTACTGCTCCAATCTCTAAGCATCCCTACAAGATAGGAACTCCCGAGCTGAAGTTGTTGAAGGAACAAATTGATATGTACATGGAAAAAGGTTACATTCAACCTAGTTCATCGGCTTGGGGTTGCCCAACTCTGTTCGTTGCAAAGAAGGATCACACAAAGAGACTCGTTGTTGACTATCGTCCTCTTAACGAGAAGACCATCAAAAACAAGTATCCAATTCCTCGTATCGATGATCTTTTTGATCAACTTGCTGGAGCCTCAATATTCTCCAAGTTGGACTTGAGAATGGGTTACCATCAAATAAAGATCAGAAAAGAGGATATACCAAAGACACCTTTCACCACTCGCTACGGTCTATATGAATTCACCGTCATGTCCTTTGGTCTCACCAATGCACCGGCGACCTTCTCTCGACTCATGAATTATGTCTTCCATGAATACCTCGACAAGTTCGTTGTGGTATATCTTGATGACATTCTTGTCTACTCAAAATCCGAGGAAGAGCATGAAGAACATCTTCGTCTCACTCTCATGAAGCTTCGCGACCATCGTCTCTATGCCAAGTTCTCCAAATGTGAGTTCTGGATTTCAGAAGTTGCTTACCTTGGTCATGTCATCTCTGCCAAGGGCATAGCCATTGATCCAGAAAAGGTTAAAGCAATTGTTGATTGGAAACCTCCAAAGATGGTGAAGCAAGTAAAAAGTTTTCTTGGCTTGGCTAGCTATTGCCGTCGCTTCGTCCCAAACTTCTCCAAGATTGCCAAACCTCTCACTGGCCTCACAAAGAAGGACAAGAAGTTCGTCTGGTCTCCACAATGTGATGAGAGCTTCAATCTCCTGAAGACTAAACTCACTTCTACACCAGTTCTGGTTGGCCCAGATCCTTCCAAACCTTTCCAAATATTCTGTGATGCTTCTCTCCAAGGTCTAGGTGCAGTTCTTATGCAAGAACGTCAAGTTGTGGCTTATGCTTCACGTCAGTTGAACACACATGAGCTCAATTATCCCACTCATGACCTTGAACTTGCAGCAGTTGTGTTTGCCCTCAAGAAATGGAGACAATACTTGTTGGGTAATCGCACTGAAATCTTTTCCGATCATAAGAGTCTGAAGTACATCTTCACTCAACCAGATCTAAACCTCAGACAAAGGAGATGGATTGAAAATATTAAAGACTTTGATCTTACCATTTCTTACACTCCAGGCAAGGCTAATGTTATGGCCGATGCTCTCAGTCGCAAGTCGTATTGCAATAATCTCATGATCATGGAAAGCCAACCTCCTCTTCATCAAGAATTCCAGAAGCTCAACCTTGGTCTTGTTCCTCAAGGCTATCTTGCAAACTTGACAGCCACTCCAACTCTCGAGGACAAGATTCGTTCTGAACAACTTCGTGATGCTGAAATCAAGAAGATTGTAGAACACATCAAAGCAGGCAATGAGAAATTTGAGTGCTTCAAAATTGATGACAAGGGAACTGTGTTCTTCGAAGGACGCATTGCAGTTCCTCAAGTTCAAAGTCTCAAAGATGTCATTCTCAAGGAGGCTCATGAAACTCCTCTCTCCATACACCCTGGAAGTACAAAGATGTACCAGGATCTCAAGACACTGCATTGGTGGCCTAGCATGAAACGTGAAATTGCTCAATACGTTTCTGAATGCGACGTTTGTCAACGTGTTAAGGCAGTTCATCAGAAAACAGCCGGTCTTCTCCAACCTCTGAAAATCCCTGAGTGGAAGTGGGACATGATTGAAATGGACTTCGTCACTGGTTTCCCAAAGTCCAAGAGGGGCAACGATGCAATCTTTGTTGTCATTGATCGACTCACTAAAGTAGCTCACTTCTTTCCTGTCAAAGAGACAATCTCAGCTAGTCAGTTAGCAGAGCTCTACACAGCAAAGATTGTTCCTCTTCATGGTGTTCCATTGGAAATAAGCTCAGACCGTGGAAGCATCTTCACTTCTCATTTCTGGAAAAGCTTTCAAGAAGCCTTGGGCACCAAACTTCTGTTCAGCACAGCCTACCACCCTCAGTCTCAAGGGCAAGTCGAAAGAGTCAATCAGATTCTCGAGGATATGCTCAGAGCATGTGGTCTCTCTTTTGGCATGAAATGGGAGGAATGTCTTCCATATGCTGAATTCTCCTACAACAACAGCTTCCAGGCAAGCCTAGGCATGGCACCATTTGAGGCTCTCTATGGCCGCAGATGCAGGAGTCCAATCAATTGGTCTGGAGCTGGTGAACGTTCACTCTTAGGCCCTGACATTGTTAAGGAGGCCGAAGAGAAAGTTCGCTTCATTCGTGACAATCTCAAGATTGCTCAGTCTCGTCAGAAAAGCTACTATGACAGCAAGCACAGGGACATGGTCTATGCAGCTGGAGACAAAGCATATCTCCGTGTAACTCCCCTCAGAGGAACTCATCGTTTTGGTGTCAAAGGAAAGCTTGCACCAAGATATATTGGTCCCTTCAACATTCTCTCAAGGCGTGCAGAAAATGCCTATCGTCTTGAACTTCCAGAAAAGCTATCTGATGGAGGGATGATAACCCGGTAGCCCAACTCCAAGGGGTAACTCGGCCCAAAGGACGCTGCGCAAAGACCCGGCTAGGATAAAGGAGCTTCTAGAAGGCCCAAGATCGTAGGCCTGGCAACCCGGATTGTGGGTTCCGGTAAGGAAGTTTAGGGTTTTGTGAGCAGTGTCCGGGTAGGACTCAGAGTATGCCTTGGAGAACAGGCCAGGGATCCGGATGCTTTATAAGACGGCCCTTAGGTTAGGTTTAGGGACCCGAGAGAGAGAATTAGAGCAATATTGCTAGGTATCGAGTATCCAGTGTAACACGAGAGTTGAGATTAATATATCGAGATCGGAGACCCGGCGACTTATTCCGCCGGCTTCCAGATCGCCCATCATCATGTTTTCTTCTGAGCTAAACCCTCTCCCAAACATCTGTGTCGTCTTGCCCCAAGATAAGTTACCCCTGGTAACGTCTGCCGTGATTATCCCACGACAGTTGGCGCCCACCGTGGGGCCTGCGTCCAAAGGTGTTTACATCACGGGAGAAGCTCGGAAGAACATGGAGAATCTTGTCATCGGCGAGATCTACACCGACCACGAAGGAGAGAAGATGGTGGACGATTCCGGCTGGGGGCCAGAGTCGGATCACCTCGAATCCGGATCTATCGTGACAATCGGCCGGATCAACGTCTTCATCGGTATGGTATGTACTTCCGGTTCGATCCCTGACGACTTTGGATTTGATTCTGTGTCAGGGGAGGCCACCTACATTCAATCAGATGGAGAAGAATCAGTTGGGACGACAGATCCAACAGAAGTACCCACCCCGAAGAGGGAACAGCTGGAGGAGCCGGCGTGGACCCCGCGTGGCTGGGTCGAAAAAGAAGACGATACCGAGTCTATCCTGCATCTACTAGAGAATCGGTATGAGGAAAACATCAGTGAAGAGGAACAGTATGAATTCGCGCCAAGCATCGTGCGCCGGGTTGCAATTTACACGGCTCCCGCGACCAATCTCAACCAGGAGAACGGGACCGCAGCCGCGGTCGGAGCGGCGCAAGCGTTGGCCCAGCAGCAAGATCCGGCTAACGGTAACCCGGTTTTGGTCCGGGTTGACGGAGAGTCGGCATCGGTTACCAGTCAAGCGGCGGAAAACGAGTTGCACGCGAACACATTTGGATTCCTAGCAAACCGGACACCAGGAGCGGGTCCCTCCAACCCACAACACCCGGCTCTGTTCGACAGCAATCAGATCCTAGATCCCACAGTTCTTGCCACCGTTATCACTCCAGAAAACGCGGCAGAACGTGTTAGGGACCTGGATGTAGCCCGTCGTGCTTTGGAGCAACAGAGAAGACAAGTAGAAGCAGAAAGACAAGGGATGGCCACACGACAACGCGAGCTGGATGCACTGGAAACCCGGCTCCGAGAGGAAACGACTAGAATACATCAAAGGCACCAAACCAGATTGCCAGCATTGGGAGGAGTCATAAACCCGGCTGCGCTATTTATCACGCCTCAGGATCAGCCGATCCCAGCGGCAAATCAAGGAACCGCCCCTCAGCCAACAACCGGAGGAGTACAACCGGTAGACACGCAGGCCAGGTTACCCGTACCACAGACTGGAGTTACTACCGGCAATACTGTACCACCACCACCACCATCACGTTTTCGCACACCAGCGGGTCATTACAACAACCCCATGGATAACGTGTACGCAGCAACACTCGCGTTAAACCAAATCCCCGTGAGAGAGTCACCCCACGCAGAGGAGACCCGGCGGGCGATAGATCTATTGCGCACCGCGGTGGCACAGCAAGTTAACTACTCGGATCACAGAAGTGGAATGCATGGGACGCCGTACATCAGTCAGCAACGAGGCAACACCGGCAATATCCAGACAAGTTCAGCACGGCGGAGGGAAGAGCAGCAGCAAATGCCGCCTCCTCCCCGCATTCAGGCAGTACCAGCAGTATCAGCAGCCCAAGCTATCGTGGACAGTTCCAGAGCCAGGAGAGCTGCAGCCGGGTCTGCAGCGCATGGGCCACCAGCAGTCCCGCGTCCGGCCGCACCCCCCGCAGGATCACATGTTTCTCGAGTAAGGCCGGTCCCGGCTAATCTTGCCGGGCCTAAGTGCCTGTCGGACAACATCAGGGCCGAGCCTTACCTGGATAAATTCAAGGGTAAAGTAGTGAATTACGAGCCGACTATGGATCCGGAAACATGGTTGGGCAGTTATGAGATGGCAATGTCGATTCGCAACGCAACGGAAAATCTTCAAGCCAAGTTTATGTACTTAATGATGTCAGAAGGGGCAGCAAAATTATGGTTCAATACCCTACCAGAGGGATCTATCAAGTCATGGGAGGAGCTGAAAACTGCGTTCATCAAGCACTTCCATGGGACGTGCAGAAAGTTATTCACTATTGATGACTTAGAACGATGCGTCCAGAAGAAGGGTGAGTCGGCGCGCAGCTGGGTGCGCCGGGTTATGGAAATACTGCATTCATCCACAGATATTCAGCCCAAGGATGCGTTACAAGCTATGGCAAAAACGTGCAAGTACACATATTTAGTGCAAAAGTTAACCCGCATGAAATCTAGTAGGAATGCTTCAGAGGTCATGATGGGGGAACTGATGGATGCATGCAACAAACACGCGGCAACGGACACTACAGAAGAGGAAGCTGATGACAAAAAAGCAAAAGCGAACACAAGTAATAATGGAAGAGCCGGCAATGGATCAGCGCCGGGTAATAATGGAAACAGCCAGAACAAGCGCCCGTTTGAGGGAGGCTCCGAGTTTGTCGCCAGCACAGAAGCCGGATCTTCAAGACCCAGGGCAGAAGGAAAATTCAATACTTGAAATCACAATGGAGGAAACTATCAAGGACCGCCAAGGCCGAGTAACAATTGGGACATCTTCAGAATGGCATGCCCAAAACACAGCAGGAACGGTAGGCCGGCTAACCACTCCTTGGAGCAGTGCGCCGACCTACAGAGATGGAAGAACGAGGAAGTGAACAGAGCCATGCGAGGTGCAGGTCGGGGAGGAGGACCGGGTCCAGGTGGAAACCCGGGCAACGGCCCACCCCCAGCCGGTAACCCGGCAGCAGGAAGTCAGGGTAACAACCAAGGGGGAGCCAGAGGTTTCCAGGCTAACCCCAAGCAGTTGGGTCAATATCACGTGCATACTACAGGAAATTCTAACAAGGACAAAAAGATACTGAAGCAAGCGGTAAACTCGGTTTCCTCGGCTGTGCCGAGATACCTGAGGTGGTCAGAGCAGGATGTAACATGGAGCAGAAGAGATCACCCGGAAAGAATAGATCACCCGGGAGTTTTAGCATTAGTAGTTGCACCGCAGGTCAATGGGTATGAGCTGAAAAAGGTCCTGATGGATGGTGGAAGTAGCATCAATATCCTATATTGGGAAACCTTTTTACGCATGGGTCTCAAGGAGTCTCAGCTACAGAAGAGCTCAACAATTTTTCATGGGATAGTGCCGGGTCACTCAGCGTGCCCCGAGGGAAAAATCGCATTGGAGGTAGCTTTCGGAGAATCAAAGGACAATTATCGAGTTGAGTGGCTCACTTTCGAGGTGGTCAAGCTGCGCAGTCCTTATCACGCGCTGTTCGGAAGGCCGACTTATGCTAAATTCATGGCCAGGCCGTGTTATGTGTATCTACAGCTAAAAATCCCGGGTCCTAAGCAGACCATCACCATACATGGAAGCCGGGTTATAGCGGCTGAGTGCGATGAAGGAGACGCAACAATGGCTGAGCAAGCTTGCAGAAAAGAGGAACTCAAGCACTACCGGTCTCAAGCAGACCCGGATGACAGAACGGCATTGAAAAGACCAAGTACTGAAGATGAAAGGGCAAAATTCAAGGCAGCACAAGAAACCAAGATGGTGGCGTTCATCGAGCATGGCCCCTCCAAGCAATCTGCTGCAGGAGAAGAAATCACACGATTGTTCACAACCACCCGCGTCAACGAAACTCCTCACCCGGATTGGCTAGCGAACCCGGCACTCATAATAAAAAAGACCAACAAGTGGAGAATGTGTATCGATTATGTTGGTTCCAGACAGATCCCCAAGACGAACTAAACAATGTAACGGGCAGCAGGTTTCAGACGCACTCTTTTCCTATCCAGGGTACCTGAGGGGACTGGAGGGTTTTTAACGAGGCGGCCTGCTGACCCAAGTTTTCTCATATCAATAAAGAGATGGTTAAGAAATATATCTCCTTCACACGCGTTATCAAGTCTTATTTTGTTGTGATCTCTACTTCGTTTACAAGTAAGTGTCGTTTATTATCAGTACATCAGTTTCCCTAAGAATGTAGCATATATCTAGGTCTTGAGGGCTGATTGCTTGAATAGCACAGTTACAAACTCACAGACCCGGCCTTGATGCCTATGAGTTATAAGGGCCGATTACTCGCAAACGAGTACGGCTGCAATCTTATAACCGGACAAAGGAGCCAAATTTTCTTGACTTTTCTTACTTAAGCTCGATGTGACTCGCACTAAAGTGGCACGATTTGCTCGCTTACGATTACATTCAGCCATGAAGCCCAATGGGACTTGCCTGACCCTGTTTTCGTACAGATGTAACAACGTGATATCCACGCGAAAGCCGGCTTACAGTACAAGATAGTCAAAAGGGTCATCTAAACCACAAGTTATGCAGAGTACAGGGCTAATAGCCGGAAACTCAATGTCTATTAAGCATAACTTCAATACCTATGTGAAACGGCTCTAGGTTCGGGCTTAGCGCAAGACAACTTGTTCTCCCTGGAAGACCGCGTATCCCCGACCTGGACTTTCGGGCTTTGGGGACTCGGGATTTCGCAAAAAGAAACAAAGTTGCTTAAGTCACTAAGCCCAAAGAACCCAAAACATCTGGGTCTTGGGGACTTGGGGACTTAGAGAAAAATCCACCTGTCAAACCCACGAGACCCGGAAACCGAGTCTCACATACGGAACCATAAAGTAAGTCGGGAATAAACAAGCTTAAAGGCAGATGTACATCAAGCCTATCCAAAGTCCACAAAGGGCTTTGAAGCCGTTACGAGTTTCGCAATGCGATTACATAATGCGATGGCAATATCAAAATGGCACATACGCACTATCAAAAGAATATCTGCTTTTACAAAGACATCGCGTAAGCAAAGTATCAAGACGACATCAGATAATAACCTACTAGGCCTCCCGGGTGGGGTCCACACCTCCAGCCTTGTCCTCCGGTTCTTGATCATGAGTTTGCTCAATACAAGCTTTCGCGCCATCATCATCCGGAATTTCAGCATCAGGACGAACAGGTGGAAGAACGGTTGGCGTAGAAGTAGTTGGTGCTGATTCCAAACCGGCCCTCTTCTTCGCAGCCTCCTCCCTTCGCCTGGCCGAGTCAGCGTTCCATTTTTCCAGGATATCGAATGGCACGGGCGTGTCTCCCATCACAGCCTTGCCCTTAGCATCATACGAGGACATAAACTTATTCAAATCCATACTGTCGGCAAGAGTAGTTGCCGAATGTCGCACCTCAGCTTGCACGGCCTTGAAGTCCTTAGCCCCAAACTTTGTGCCATCCGCTTTGAACTCCGGGAACCCGGCTATCACTTTTGCCGGCTCAAATTTGGGAAAGTAAGCTTTAGCCAGCATAAAGGCCTGGGTCATGCCAATTCGGCACGATGAACGCTTCCAGAGCTCAATCCATGCAGGAACGGTGGAACATGCATGGATTAGGGTCTCCATACCCGGATATGATTCAGTAGGCCACTGAATGGCATCCAGGATCCACTTAGTGTCGGCACAGAACCTCCGGAGGACATTCCTCAAGTTCATTATCTTCTGGATATCATTTTCTTCCGAGGGAGCAAGATTGGAATCTGCAGGACACAACAAAAAGATTACTTCAAAGTATTCCGGGTGTCACGTATCAAGAAACGAAAAACCAAGACACGAACCGGTAAGAAGCAAAATCTCACCAACAAGGACACGATAAGTGTCGGAAATCTGAGCTGATAGCTCCTTCAGCGTAGCTTGGATGGTGGTGTATCTCTCTTTGTATTTCGCGACGTCCTTTTTCAAGGTTGCCACCTCAGCTTCAAGCGCCTCTCTTAGCTTAACCTCAGCGTCCAGGAGTTGATTGGTCTTGGCCAAAATCTCCCCGGACCGAGACGCGTGCGCCTAAAGATATGGAAAGTTAAAAACTAGTCGGATATTGCAGTCAGCCGAGTATTGAAAGAAGTACCGAGTGTAATTTTTACAAATTAGACTCGGAACTTGGGGACTAGATGGATGTTATTAGATATCAAGTAACGATTACCTGGTGCTCCACTGCCAGACGCTCCAGCATACTGCTCTCTGAGGCCTTCATAGCAAGGAGAGCGCTCATCATCTGATCGAATGTATCGTTGCCCAATTTGGAAGATCCGGGATCTTGGAGACTCGGAGAAGGAGCTCTCGCCTTGGTGGGAGAAGGTATCCGGGTCGTCCGAGTATCGGAGTCTGGTGCTCCTCCTCCCGTGCCCAAGGCTGCAGCTTCATCCTCCTCGCGTGTGTGCGAGGCTATTGGATACTCGACTTCTTGATCGGCTGGGTTTACTGGTGGCACTTGTTCTTCTCCGCCAGCTGCGGTAGTCATATCATCAAACGGGTTCTCCTTACCCGGGTCATCAGTTTCTGTGTTTTCTTGTTCGCTGGTGGTGACCGTGGCTCTATGAGCAGTATATATAAGCAGTTAGTGTACGACTGGGGAAAGATTGTGGAAAGGCGATAGAGCATCAAGGAGAAGAACCTTACCCGGGATTCACCACGTAATCCGAGGGGAGCTCACTGCTAGACCCAGACGAAGCTGAAAGTACCAAAGCAAGTAAAATGTGGAGCTGCCCTACTAAGGGGTAAACTGGAAAAACTTTGATATTCAAGAAAAGATTAGGTGAGTACCAGCACGTCGAGCCGGAGACGACGAAACACCCGGATTAAGAGCGCCATCACCCGGAAAATTCCGAGTCATTCTGCGCTTGGTCATGGGCGATTCCTTCAGGTACGACCAGCGGGATAACTCCAGGTTTAGCTTGCACATGTTATCAAATGAATATGGTTTAGAGGTGAGGGAACGGTATGGAACCTTGAAGAAGACCCCTCGGGGTTTTCTCTTCGTTCCGGCCTTGATCGTCGGCTCGGCTTCGTCTTCGTCGCTTGCGGATTCTACCTTGCCTTCAGTTTCTTCTTCTTCGTCCTTGTCCTCTTGTTCTGAAATTTATCAAGGTTTACAGTCGGAAAATGAAGGAGGAGCAACAACGAGCTCGGAAAAACTAAGTAAAACTCGGAATGTACCTTCATCCGAGTTAACGGCGTCTTCTTTCTCCTCTGGGCTTTCAGAGTTGGGGGGAGTTTCAATCTTCCAAAAGACATCATTGGCCTGAAATGAAAACATGAGGATGAGTGTTAACAGCTGTATCAAGTGGAAAGTGTGAAGATAAGAATATGGAAACCGGATCTTCACCTCAGGGGCCGGATTCTCGCGTGTAAAGGGCTGTAACCCGGCTATATTCCGGATTACCTCCAACTTTTCTGTCAAGAAGCCCTTGATAGTCTTGTTGGTGTCACCTGCTGCAAAGCTGTGGGTGGAGTATCGGAGCGTGTCCGTGGTGTGCCCCGAGTACTCGCACATTAATTTTTTGCGGATGGAATTGGGTTGGATCCGGAAATCGACCCAAGTTTTCACCAGGTTAAGCCCAATGAGACCTTGGGCCGAAAGAATAGCAATTCTATCCAATAAAGGTTGGATTGCCTCCTTGTCCGAGTCAGGGGCAAAAGCGTTGAAGGTCTCGGAGATATCGAGGAGGCCCTCCGAGTAACCCGGCAGCTTCTTTTCGCCGGGTGGAGAGGTGTCTCGGCAGTAAAAGTATGTTAGTTTGCCAGTGTTTGACGTGGGAATTGAGTGTGAGAGGTGGCATGGGAGAATTTTTGCGACGTTGGATGGAGACCCCGCCGATAAGTGCTCCGTCACCGCTTTCGCGGCACGGCTTGCACTGGAAAAGCTCAATAAAGAGAGCCAAACTTGGCGGAGTGCACAAGTATGACTCAGACAGAACGATGAAATGGGTTATATTCAACATAGAGTTAGGCCCTATGTCGAATACCCGGAGGCCATAATGGCTCAGAACTTCTCTAAAGAAAGGGTGACCCGGAGGACGAAATCCCCGAGTCACGTGCTCTACAAAGCAGATTACCTCATTGTCGACGGGAGTGGGCCGGGTCTCGTCACCCGGCACCCTCCAGTGGATATCCTTCTGAGGGGGAGAACCCCCAACTCGGCCAGCTCTTCTAGCTTGGCCTTTGTCACCATGGATCGCGCCCAGTTGGCGGATATGGACTGGGTGGACTTGGCCTTGGTTGGCGGCTTCCCTTGCTTCTTGGGAGCCATCGGATCAACCTGTGAAGCGCAAGACAAAGGGGTACAGGAAATGAGATTCGGGGACCATGAATTACCCGAGTATGTGCAAGCAGTATCGATGACATGAAAAGTAAGAAGTATCCGGGTATCCCTGGGTGGTGCAAAAGATTGCAAGTTATCCGGGTATCAAGTATCAGCATGGAAACTATCGGGTACTTATGTATTGAGAAGTGCTTGAGGAAGACGGGTGATTTCCCATGTGCCTACTACAAGCAAAAGAGCCGGAAAACGGGGATTTTCTGGGTGTACATGACAGGCGTGGAAAATTTTGGCGAAATGGATCTAGATTGAAAAAGTTGCGAACGATTCTACGGAGAAATCGATGATTGGTGATGATAGGAAGGTGGTATGTGACCATCAATTGAGCTATTGGAGGAATTAGCGGGCACTTAAGCAACCTAATCCGGCGCGACAAGAAAAGTGGCCCGCGGGTTGACCTAGATCTAATCTAGAGTAAATCGAAAAATTGTGGGGTTGGATTAATGGATACAAGGAACTTACTGGGGGAGGTTGGAGCAGCACGCGACGACGGCAAATGGCGCAGTCTTGGTGCCCCCTTGCGATTCCCGGCGGGCAGGTTGAGGGCGCGGCGGCGGATCTTGGCAGAGGCGCGGGGCGAATCGTGGCGGAGCGTAGCCGGCGGCGGATTGGCTCCGGTGACACGCGTGAGGTCTCCGTGATGGTGCTCTGCGAGCTCGAGCGCGGGAGTGAAGAAAAGAGGAAAAGGGGGGAAATGAGCCGTTGGGGTTAGGTTGACCCCTAAGTGCCTATTTATAAGGGTGCGGGTGGATAAACCTAGTCCAACGGGCAAGTGCCGGGAATTTCGGGATAACGGCTATTTATCCGGATTTTGCGAGATACGCTTTAAGTGCTGGACGAGATATCTGGACAGAGATAAGAAGTAGATCTTCTTCGCAACATCGGGGTCAATTATCGAGTAAAGTGAGCCGGGTCTTTGACATTTCTATCAGGACTATTGATCCAGAAAAAGTAACAGAAGGACCTAGAGAAAGCCGGGTTGCTATATGGCCACCTTGGAGTTAGGCCTAGCTATTTATCAAAGCACCTTAACCCGGCCTCTGTGGACTTGTATGTTTGATATTTTTACAGGGAATAGCAAGCGCTTCAAGGAGGATCCCGTGAAGCCCGGGCTATTCTGGGGACTACTGATGGAGGGATGATAACCCGGTAGCCCAACTCCAAGGGGTAACTCGGCCCAAAGGACGCTGCGCAAAGACCCGGCTAGGATAAAGGAGCTTCTAGAAGGCCCAAGATCGTAGGCCTGGCAACCCGGATTGTGGGTTCCGGTAAGGAAGTTTAGGGTTTTGTGAGCAGTGTCCGGGTAGGCTCAGAGTATGCCTTGGAGAACAGGCCAGGGATCCGGATGCTTTATAAGCCGGCCCTTAGGTTAGGTTTATGGACCCGAGAGAGAGAATTAGAGCAATATCGCTAGGTATCGAGTATCCAGTGTAACACGAGAGTTGAGATTAATATATCGAGATCGGAGACCCGGCGACTTATTCCGCCGGCTTCCAGATCGCCCATCATCATGTTTTCTTCTGAGCTAAACCCTCTCCCAAACATCTGTGTCGTCTTGCCCCAAGATAAGTTACCCCCGGTAACGTCTGCCGTGATTATCCCACGACACTATCCAAGGTGCACGATGTTTTTCACGTGTCACAGCTCAAGAGGTGCTTCAAAGATCCAGGTCGTGCAGTTGATCATGATTTAATTGATCTGCAAGAAGACCTCTCTTATGAGGAGCACCCTATTCGCATTCTCGATGAGACCGAGCGTAAAACTCGCAACAAGAGCACCAAGTTCTTAAAAGTGCAGTGGTCTCATCATTCCGATAAAGAGGCAACGTGGGAGACCGAAGAGGATCTTCGCAAGAAGTATCCGGACCTTTTCCCTTCTCAGTAGGAATCTCGGGGTGCGATTCCTTCAAGGGGGGGCGTTTTGTAACATCCCAAGTATGAAAAACAACCTTACAATGCTTGCTTCTTGTTTAAATTAAGTTTGCATCATTTTCCATCATGAGCATTGCATTTGTTTTCATTTGTTTTCCAATTGAATTTCAAACAAAAATTCAAATCCTTGTTTCATACTTGTTCTGTTACAATTTTTCAAATGAAACTTTCAAATCAAACCATTTATTTGGTTCCAATAAACTTGAAATTCGAAACTATTAACTTGCCTAATTTTCAACATTCCAATTATTGCAAAATTCACTCAAATTCTTTTGAATTTCAAACAGCAACAAAAATTCAAAATTTTGAAAAATAAAAGTTTGCACAACTGGGCTTTTGCAATAAATAACTAATAAAAATTATCACCAAAATTTTTCAACCCCCAAAACCCTATTCCTTTTCCCTCTTTTCTTTCCTACAAAAATAAGTTGAACAAAAAAAAAATAGAAACAGAAAGCAAAAAAACAAAAACAAAAAGGGGGGAGGGCAGGCCAGCCCAATTGGGCTGAGCCCACCACACCCCCACGAGGCCCAGGCGCCCCACCTCGTTGTCGTCTTCCTCCTCTGTACGGAGACAGAGGAGGGGCGACCTCCCCCACCGAGCAGAGCACACCTGCTCCCCCTCCTCCCTACTTAATCCCTCTCCTCCCCTCCGAAACCCTAGTTCCTTTCTTCCTCCTCCAGCCGTCGTCGCCTCCTTTCTTCCCTCTTCCTTTCCCTGCCTCCTCTTTGTAATTTTTCTTTCTAAACCCCAACCTTGGCCTCCATGACCGGAACTTGAGGGCCTCCGCGCCGTCGCTGTGGTGGCCGTCGAGGCTCCCTCTCTGCGGGAACGGAACCCTCTCGGCCTCCTCTTCCGATTCGCTTCCGGGGAGGAGTCCCCGGAGCCGCGGATCGCCGCCGCCGAGTCGCCTATCGCCGCCGTTTCCTCCACGTCGACCCACTGCCACCTCTGCAACCGGTGGTGAGCACACCCCTCGCCCTCTCCTCTCTCTCCTCTCCCCTCTCCCCCTTATCCTTTCCCTCCGCGAGCAGGGCATGCGCCCACTCCCGCGCGCGCGGCAGCAGCCGCGGCGAGCAGGTCGCCGTCCGTCGTTGCCGTCGTGCGTTTCCTCGATCGCGTTCAGTAACTGAACGCTGGTTCAGTTTCGTCAGTTTAAGCCGCACCCTTTGCCTCAAAACCCAGCGCCCCCTATACCTATCAAAACCGAGCAAGCAGCCCACTGGTAACGCCCGTGCGCGCGCACCAGGAGATCCTGGGTTCGACTCCTCCCCCACGCGATTAAAACACACACTTTTTATTTTCTTTTTTTTCAGATCCCGGGATCGAATCCCCCGCGCGGGATTAAACACATCTTTTTATTTTTATTTTTCCAGATCCAGATCCAACTCCCCTTTCGCACATGGGTCCATGTGATCTCACAGATCAGTCCTTGTCCATCACGTTTAGGCCCTTAGCTAATTAAATTAATCACAGATTAATACCATAACTTCAAAATTGCATAACTAATTCATTATAACTCCAAATTTAATAATTTAAATATGTTTTCCACACCAAATTAAATTCCCTACATGTTAAAACCATTTGTATACTGTTTTGAACGTTTCAAATGGTTTCAAAAATTCAAATTCAAACAACTCTTTCAAATTTGGTCAAATTCATAACTAATTCAAATTTAATTCAAATGGCACATATAAAATATGTTTTCCATTCCATTTTTCATGAACTTTGCAAATATCAACTTTGTGTTCTGTTTTAAATAAATTAAATTGCTGAAAACAACTGTTTCTTAATTAATACATTTAAAATTGTCAAATTAATAACTTGCTCATTTTAAATCCATTTTCAACAAATGAAATATGTGTTCCACCTAAAATTTTGTGTTTTTTCCAAATATGGATTTTGTTATCTATTTTGAACAAGTAATATTGGTGAAAACAACAAATGTTTGTGTAACTCATTTAAGAAGCCAAATTTCATAACTTGATAAATAAAATTCCAAACTTGGTAAACAACATTTCAAATTGAAGCTATTGTTGTTTTCTTATTGTTTTCATCATCCATGCATCATTCTAATCAACTTTCACATGATGGTTATTTGTAGATCATTTAAGTCAACATTAATTCATGGGCCTTTCTATATGCAACCCAAGTTGCGTATGGGCCCAATTAAATATGTTTACCATATCAACTAGCTTATCATTGATGCATCAATTAAATTGTCATGCATCATCCCATGTTTATGCATTATGCCATGTTATTGATTGTTTGTCTCTCTGCGTTGCTTGTTTGCTTCTTCTCGAATAGACGACGACGTTGAGACAGACGAGGTTTACGACACTACTTCAAAGGAGTTAGCCCAGTACCAGGCTACTGAGTTTGCAGGCAAGTATTCACTCACCTGAACCATTGTGTCCTTTCCACACTGGATACCGATACTTTCCGTTGTCTAATCTGCTAGCCTTAAGATTCGTTGCTTGTGTTCCGATCCTATCACATGTTATTCTGTAACCCTGATATAGCCTATCCTCCACACCTATAACCCCGTTGCTTGTTGCATGTGTCTTACTAGCATGCTTAGGGTTGTTTATGCTTGAGTCTGATGTCCATTATTTCTTTTACCATATTTATTATGTTCTTGGGGCTCGATGTTAAACAACAACCTGTTAATGTTTGAGGTAATGCTAATTTGATGATAAGGCACCGGCAGGAGGCCGGGTATGGTTTTGAGGCCTGCTAGTGTCGAACTCAGGAAAAGTTCTTGTCCTCTGGATCCATGTTGAGCGCGCTAACCGCATGTGGGAAGCGTGTATGGGCGCCCCCCGCAACTCTGATTCGATTCGCATCTCGTCCAAATCGCCACACTTAGTTCGGGCTTTCCATTTGATGCACGCATATGCAGGTACGAACCCTCGGCGCCAGGGTGGAACTTTTGTAGTCGGCATTTAGGGCGGCGTGGTCTTCAAGTGCTATGAGGGTCCCCCTTTTCTTCGTGGGGGCTCGATTAGCCGCGCACGCACATCACGTGGTTCTTTGGGCTTGATGCGAAGAAGAGTTGGGTTGTGTTGAGTGTTTCGCTTGGTGGGTTTGATCCCCGTCTGGCGGGATATTCTCACGTGTACGGCCAAATTGGTGCACCCCTGCAGGGTTAAATCTTCTCGAGAAGCCGTGTTGTCCGCGGTTATCGATGACTTGGTGATAGGGCTGGCTAACAAGGATTAGACAACTTTCACCTAATTAATACTAATTTTGACTAGTAATAGACTTATTGACACAATAACTTGAACCTTCATTAATCCAACTGTGTGGGTTATCCTCGGATTGCTTCTTTGGATAAGGGGCGAGATCCAGGATGGGTTTGTTTGAGGTTAGTGGTAGTTGGTTCCGATACGCTATCTTATCCCCTTCTTTTAGCCGGATGTTGTAGCGTGTCTCTGTAGTTGGTTAGAGCAGCCCGCTGCCGCATCTTTTGTATCACCTATCTTCCGTTGAACCCAAGGCATCTGTACTTGGTGTTGCCGGGTACACTTTGGTATCTTGTGCGTCTTGCTTGCCAGTACTCGTCTGTACTGACCCCTTTGGGGCTGCATGTTCTGCAGACTACGTTTCCGAGGATCCCCATGGTGGCTACTACGAGGAGCATGGCGAGGCTGCTGACGAGTAGATAGCGGACCCGGGCAGGATCCGAGACTTCGTGGATGGGCTCCGTACTTTTCGTTTCCGGCCTCTTAGGCATATTTGGATCTTGTATGTACTCAGACACTTGGATGCTTCCGCTGTGATGTAATGATGACTTGTTGGGACATGTGTCCTCTGCATGACTGTATTTGCTATCTCTGCTCTAGTGAGAGCTATTTGCCACTTATTTCTACTTCTTTGTGTCCTAGAGATCTGTTGTGATATCACTTGTTCAAATGCCGTTGACGTACCATGTGTGTATGTTATGAAGTACGTCAATGGAAGTAGTCGGATTTCTATGGGATGGTTTACGCAGACGATGAATAGTAGAGGTTGGTTGTCACACGTTTACGTGTTGGCCTACTCATATTGAGATGCGGGTGCCGGTAAGCCCCGTAAGCCATTTATCTACTGTTTAGCGGGCTGTGAGTATCCTCTAGAAGTCCGGGTGCGACATAACTTCAACGGAATGACTAAAACTTGTTAACCATGATTGAAGGGTGCCTCCTCGGAGATGCCGAGAGGGGTGATCCTTGTAGCATGAGTTAGTGTGGGAATGAGAAAGACTTGGTGGAATACAAGAAGAAGATGATCTCAGTAGTTGAGTAGCTTTCTCATCTGTTTTCAAAATACTCCATGAGACGTGCTATTCCTCCCTCAACTTGCAAAATAAAGATTGCTTTACGCAAATCAGCCTTCATAAAACCCTTTCTAGAAATAGCAGATATATAATAGGTTAATTAAGTCTTGTTGAGTACCTCCCGTACTCAGGTTTGCTTATTTTGGTTCAGGAGAAGAAATCCATCGTTGGTGATTCAACGTGGACATCGACGAGTAGTTTGGGGTTCCCAGGTAGCAGCCTGGAATCTATGGGCTGGGACGTCGCCTTATGTTGCGGCCTCTTAGGCCTTTTTGGTTCTTGTTGATTAGCAACATAATTTGCCTTCCGTTGTCTGATGTAATGTTGGGTCATGTGACCTCTGCTTGTAAGCTATACTCTAGTAGCACATGTTTAATACAGCTTCCATGTTTAGAGTACTGCTTTGATCGGTTGTTGGTTTTCGAGCTCATTGTTATACAGTTTTGGCTATGCCTGCATAGTTGTCGCAGTCGAGGGATTGTGGAGCCGATGATCCATGTCCGAGCCCGCCTGTCGATGTGATCGGCCTGGGGCGAGGTAACCCCAGTAACCCTCGATTGTTGTTGCACTTTCTGGACACATAGCATATCTGTATAGCTTTGGTCCCGTTTCCTTCAGTTTCATTCGATTCGTGGATGCTTTGATATGCATAGTTGGTTATGACTAGCATGGATACAAGGAGTAGTAGACTGGGGATCCGGACTACGTGCCGATGAATCAGTCTGCCTGCCGTTGTTTGTTGCGGCCGGGGCTGGTAACCCTGAAGCCCTTGTGAGTCCATGGCTAGGAGCACATAACAGTATGTATATCTCTGGGTCCGGGGTCGTGACAAGTCATGGTATCAGAGCAGGACTGCCTGTAGGAAAACCTTACTGCTTGGTCGATGTTGAGTCTAGTGTTTGTGAAAACTACTTTGAAACTTCAAATGTATTGTGAAAACCTTCTTAGGATTCTTTTTACTCCTTATCTGGTATCGCTCTAAACTCTGGGTCATCTTACCTGTTTGGATTTGAAAAGGTTTTGCTATCTCTTCTAGTCATTCAAAACCTAGGTGCCTTCTCTTGCAAGGACGTTTTTACCCAAGTTGACCTAGTGTTAAAGTTTCTAGATTCGTGTGAGTTCCATCCTCCGTTACCTCTTAAACTGGGAGATTTCCTTGTATGGATTCCACATTCTTCACATGTTTCAAAGTTCTAAATCCTGAACCTCGAGATCTGCTTTTCATCTCGAATGTATCTGTTATCCTCTGCTCAAGTTCTTCCGGATCTATCGTTGTCCTTCGAAAGATACTCCGTGATTGCTACCCATAGTGTCCTTCAAGACACTAAGATAGTAGTTACTCCTTTCTCTATGTTTTCAACCTTGGACTTGAACCGAAGGTCCCGGAATGTGCTGAATTGTGGTGAGTTGAGTCATGTGGTTTCTTAACCATGTAATGCTCATGCTATCAGTACAAGATGCTGACCTTTAAACCAAGTTCTGTTTCTTTGAATCCTGAGGAACATCTTCTACTTTAGGATGGCTAGGTAATCTCAGCTCCTATAGCCATATGTTTTCTCTAAGAATCAAAAGGGATCACGACAAGAGTGTTCCTTATGATTCTCATATCCTTGTTCTTGACTCAGCTGTACTTCTCTTCTTAGCATGGGTTCTACAAATGGGTATTACCCTGTGCAATCAACTTGATCTTAAGATCTCCCCTGAGCATGATTCTACCCTTCAGTTGCTCTCAAATCTTCATCCGTTGTGTTCGACACCAAGTTGCTTATGTGTGTTAGATTCTTCCAATGCATTTGCTTCCGTGTTCCGTCATAACGTTCCACCTTGGAATGTCAGGAGAAACAAACTCCAGAACCTCGTTCATCTCTAGGACCAGGTCAAAGTTTTGTAATTCGCAGATTAAAGAAGTTTCATAAGCTTCTATTCTGTTCTACCTCCGAGTATCACATTCTTATATCAAGAGGTTGTGTTGAGTTTCATGGCCTTAACGATGAAGTGATGCTCTTACACATCCTTACCCAACTTCCCTCCAAGATTGAATGCTTGTGAATTAGGGGTATGTGCATTGGTGTGTGTTAGTTATTCCGTGCAATTCTTATTGCTTTGAAAAAAAAATCTAAGAAACATCTGTATCCTCCTTAGCACTCTCGGTCACCCGGTCTCTACTTGAAGTTGACTGTGTTACCAAATCCGTTCATTCTGGTGCACATTCTTGGTCAGAGAGTTAGGTTCATGCTGAATCTCTCAAGATCATATCGGTTGCTTTGAAAAGCAAAATTCCTTCTAAACTCCGAGACATACGGTAGGTTGTGATATTCTGGTTGTCTTTCTAGAAGTATCACCAGGTTTGTTACCTGACCGTGATGTCTACACAAGGGGTATTTGAACTACTCCTTTCTCCAAGAAAACTAAGCTAGATATCCTGGACTAGTTGGTTGAGCTTAAACAACAACTTGGAGAGTTGAAAGACAAGAGCTCCTCCTAACTGGGTCCTTCGTTAAGGGATGCCTAGTTTCCTTTGTGTTGAAGCAGGATAGTATCTCCTAAATGGACATGCTATCTTTCTAACCTTGATTTGATTGGGCTATCGTCAAATCGAGAAAAGATCCAAGGATTATATTCATGGTGCTTCTACTCATGGTGTTTTGCCAAGTACACCTTCATATCCTTTGGTCTAACCAATGTTTTGCCTTGTTCATATATCATATGAATCCCTCTTCTTGGAGTGTTGATAAGTGTGTTTTCGAGCCCATCGATGACATTCCTATTTACCCAAGTTGCAAGAGGTTCATGTTGAACACTTGGCATTAATGTTGGAAACTCTCGAGAACCATCTTTGTTTCATTAGGAAGATTGTGTTCTGGATGTTTGAAGTGACTTTATCGGGTCCTTGTGATTATGGTGAAAGTTGTCGCCATGGATCCGAGAAGAGTTTTCTTGTTCCTTCGGGAATAACTCCAAGTCGGTCATGTATGTGTGGACTGTTCTTGATATGGTAGGTTGTTACCTCCATTCACCTGAAGAAGTTTCCATCCACACCAAGCCACTGATTGACTACTCGTGAAAGAGAAGAAGTTTAAGAACTTCGTTATCTGTGTATCGTCTCCCCAACAAGGACTCCGATGTGTTCCTCCGTAAGGAATCCATGTAGGTGCAACCGTCTTTCACAAGTTGCTAATACATGAGTTCCGTAATCCTGCTCATCTTCTTGAGCTTGACATCGTAGCCCATGTCTTGAGAATCTAGTAAATGTATCTCAACTGTAACCGGTGCAAATCTCTTCGCTCAAACATACCGAGCCTGAGCTATACATCCACTAACCAGAGCTGAATCTCAAGCAGCAACGATGGTTGGTGTTTCCTCAAGAGTATTGAATTAGGTCCATTCGGAAATCCGGCATGGATGATGTTGTGGTTGACACAATTCGCCGGAAGGTCTAATGTCATATCTCTTTGAATCCATAAGAACAGCCACTCTCCGTGAGAATTCTTATGTGGCTCGTTTTCAACAAGTTTCCCCTTTCCATTCTTCCAAACTGGAGTTCATCTTTCATTTGATTACCTATAAAAGGCTTGCATGAGCCTGATATCGGTATCTATAATGTCCAGGATAACTTGGAAGTTGATCTTTCGAATCTTTCTCTATCAATCCTACCAAATCCTTGTTTCGTGAAAACAAGTGCAGCATGAGAACCATCTCTTGGTCTTTTGTAACCGCCATGGATCAGTTTCTTTTTTTCAAGTTGTTTATACTTGAAGTTCTGTTCATCTCACACATTGTGTGAATTTGTCAGTTACTTCAGCCATGGGATCTCAACCAGGTGGTGGATGTATGGTTACGTCCAAACCACGATAGGAAAGAGATTCCTTATTACTCCCGGTGTTTCAATCCTCGTTGGTTATTCGTCCTTATGGTGTGACCAAGGATTCTTTCTTTGTTATGGTGTTCCAACTTCTTTTGGTTACCCATATTCTGTCGTGAAGTAACATCCCGATCTTTGACAAAGTTTTTGACAAACTTTAACGGAATGAAAGTTCCGTTATCTTTCGTGTCCACTCCGAAGAGTGAACATGATCATGTATCAAGTTTTCTCTGACACACGAATTACAGTGTTCTCTCGTGTTTCCCTCGTCTACGGATATTACGTTGTGGTATCCAAGACAATCCTTTTAATCTTGGTTTTCTATTTGAAGAAACCTCGGTTTCAAAAGTTGTTCAACCTTTCATTTCCAAAAGGATTTAAAGTCTTGTGCAAAGCTCATATTCTAAGTCCTTTCAAGACCAATCGTCCGCAAACTTGAAACCATCTTCTATTCACTCCGTTATCTTGATGTGTTTCATGCACGATAACTCAACAGTTCTTTGTGAACATTCCTTTCATGAGTTAGTCATGAGATACTCGATCTTCGTGAAGACCATTTCCTAAGAGCTTCCCTCTTACCTAAGGTGTGTCCGTTCAATACATCAAGATGCTACGGATCAACCTGTACAAGAAGAGAACCGTAAGGTTCAAGAAGATCGTTGAAAAACGGTGTTCCTTCTTCCTTCTCCTTCGGGAATCTCGGGATGAGATTCTTGTAAGGGGGTAGATTTGTAACATCCCATTATTTGCTAACAAAAGTGTGTGGTGTTGTGTTCATCTCATACATGCATGAAAACAAAAATTTAAATCATGTTTTAACCAATTTAAATTGTGAATTTAAATGGTTTCAAAAAATCTCACAAAAAGCACTTAATTTGGGTTACAAAAATTGGTACTGAAAAATATTTTGTTTACACCAAAATAAAACATGGTGAGGTTGGAAATTTTACAAGGTTTCCAAAATGTATTTTTGCCAAATTTTCTGTTTGCAAAAAGGCCCCCAAAACTTCTGTTCTGTTCTGTTTTGTAATAGAAAAGGGCTAGTTTGCAAAATCCAGAAACTTTAGGGGGGGTTTGTGCAAAGCTGCCTTCTTCAACCTTTGACAGAAGGCAAGCACCTGCGTGTCTTCCATGCCCCGTCGGTGCCACCTCCTGCTTCCACGGCTCCTCTGTGGATCAAGACGTCGAGGAGACGTTCGAATCAAACCCCCCTCCCCTCAGACCCCCCCGAGCTCCCTCTCTCTGTCCCTGGAGGTGACGAAACCTAACCCTAGTTCGGGCCGCCGCCGTTCGCCGCCATTCCGGCCACCTCGAGCTTCCCCGCGCCTCGCTGAGCCCTCTTGGAGATGCGCCATCCCTCCCTCCTCGTCCCTGAGCACTCACGCTTCCCGGGAAGCTTCCACTCGCCGGAATCGACGCCGTCTTCCCCGCCTCCGGCCGTCGGCCTCCGCCGCCGATTCGCCGTCGTCCGGCATCGCCTTGCCTCCCCGAGCACACCATCGAGCTCCCGGTGAGCTCACGGTCGCCATGGACCCCTCCCCTTCCTCCCTCGTGCTATGTTCCGTCGGGGCACCGAAGAACTTCGGGTGCCGCCGTAGTTCCACGCCGCCGGCGAACCTCCGGTGGTAGTTAGGTAGCGGCACCACCACCAATAGGTCGCCCTGGACCTCCTCTCCCTTTTGGCGCCTCCCGTTCGGTCCAATTCGGCCCGAGTCGCCGCCGGTGACCACGACCGTGGCTCTCCGGCCAGTTGCTGGCGTCAGCATGACGTCAGCATGGCGTCATGCGGCCCCGCCCTGTCAGGTTTAAAAGAATTGATGAAAATGTTTATTTGACACGTGGACCTCTACTGTTTACTAATTACAGAAAATGGTTTAATTTTATTAATTCAATATCTTTTAATCTGTAAGTCATAAAAATATAATAAAAATATGGGAGTGATCAGAAAAATGTAAGCTACCCAAATATGTCATTTTCAATCATGTTTGAGAAAGTTGAAAAATGAGTATTATTTAATGCTGTTTAATCATTTTAAAATAGAAAAATAAGTTTTTATTCACTAAAATTAGAAAATTAAAAGTTATATACCAAATTTCTCAAAATGACAAATGCAACCTGTTTATGATGTTTTCAAACCAATTTGAGCTTTTAAAATGGTACTTACTTTCAGAATCACCCGAATTGCCCTCCGGGGTCTATTTCGGGACAATTTCAGTAAAAATGTTTAACTAACATACGAACCCTAGCAACCCAACGGACATGTTTAGGGCTTTATTTCAGTGCATTAACTTGCTCACGCATACATGTTGCGCATTGCATCGATGCCATGTGTTGATTGTTATTTCTCTTTCGGTGTTGTTTTCCCCTCGGTAGAACGTGACTCCGAAGAGAAGGTCATCAAATCCAATGGTGAATACTTGATCTTAACCGACAAGTCAAGCACTTATTCCTGAAGACTTTATCTGGTTTTCTTATGACCAAGGCAAGCATAACCTCTTATCTGCTCATATATGGTTTCAAAGTGTTTTGAATCTCGTACTTTGCATTCGGTTCCAAACTATTTGGTGTCAGTAGATAGAGTTCTCCTATATACTGCATAACCTAGGTATCCTGATCCACTGCTCCTAGCAGCTATAGGTTTGTTTGTGCGCGCTCCGCTAAACCCTGTAAGTCTTGCTTAGCCATGCCTAGTTGTGATCTGATCCATCCGGTTGATGAATCTGGTCAATGCGTGAATCTTTTATGTCAGGTTGTTGTGAATTGTTTTATCTTTGATAAACTTGACTAAATAACGGCATGGATGTGAGGCTACAATGGGTTGTGGCGTTTTGTCCTGTTCATGCCCCTAGGAGCGAGTTCTCGCCTTCGAAGCCAAGACTGAGCGTGCAACCACACGCGGGGCCTAACAGACCGCGCTCGACTAACTAACTTGTTTGGCCACGTCCATGAGTCACGTAGTTTGATCTTTCCATCTGCGTGTGAGTCAGAAAACGATTTGGAGAAAACTTAGGGCGTGACCGGGAAAAGTGATGGACGTACTCGGATCTTGATCCCGACTCACAGAACAGGTGCCGTCAGGAGGTGGCCAACTCCCTGTTGACGGGTGGCCCTGTTTGGGTTGACTCATGGATAGGGTCGAGCAAGGTAAAGGTCGTGGCCAGCCACCCTCTGCCGCGCTCCATGGACGAGCGTACATGTGGCGTTAAGATTCGGATGGTACGTGTGGGTAAAGTGTACTCCCTGCAGGGATAAATCTCCTCGAGAAGCCATGTCCACGGTTACGGACGACTTGGCAACGGATTCTGTGATCATAGATAACTTCAACGGAATGACTAAAACTTGTTAACCATGATTGAAGGGTGCCTCCTCGGAGATGCCGAGAGGGGTGATCCTTGTAGCATGAGTTAGTGTGGGAATGAGAAAGACTTGGTGGAATACAAGAAGAAGATGATCTCAGTAGTTGAGTAGCTTTCTCATCTGTTTTCAAAATACTCCATGAGACGTGCTATTCCTCCCTCAACTTGCAAAATAAAGATTGCTTTATGCAAATCAGCCTTCATAAAACCCTTTCTGGAAATAGCAGATATATAATAGGTTAATTAAGTCTTGTTGAGTACCTCCCGTACTCAGGTTTGCTTATTTTGGTTCAGGAGAAGAACTCCATCGGTGGTGATTCAACGTGGACATCGACGAGTAGTTTGGGGTTCCCAGGTAGCAGCCTGGAATCTATGGGCTGGGACGTCGCCTTATGTTGCGGCCTCTTAGGCCTTTTTGGTTCTTGTTGATTAGCAACATAATTTGCCTTCCGTTGTCTGATGTAATGTTGGGTCATGTGACCTCTGCTTGTAAGCTATACTCTAGTAGCACCTGTTTAATACAGCTTCCATGTTTAGAGTACTGCTTTGATCGGTTGTTGGTTTTCGAGCTCATCGTTATACAGTTTTGGCTATGCCTGCATAGTTGTCGCAGTCGAGGGGTTGTGGAGCCGATGATCCATGTCCGAGCCCGCCTGTCGATGTGATCGGCCTGGGGCGAGGTAACCCCAGTAACCCTCGATTGTTGTTGCACTTTCTGGACACATAGCATATCTGTATAGCTTTGGTCCCGTTTCCTTCAGTTTCATTCGATTCGTGGATGCTTTGATATGCATAGTTGGTTATGACTAGCATGGATACAAGGAGTAGTAGACTGGGGATCCGGACTACGTGCCGATGAATCCAGTCTGCCTGCCGTTGTTTGTTGCGGCCGGGGCTGGTAACCCTGAAGCCCTTGTGAGTCCATGGCTAGGAGCACATAACAGTATGTATATCTCTGGGTCCGGGGTCGTGACAAATAAAGCGCAAATGTCATTTGCGTTTCCCGAAAAAATGTATTTCTGCTGCTTGCCTGTCTTAATTGGTCTACATCTCTAGCTTGGTAGGTTGCGAAATACTGTTCTCAGGGTAGCTAGCAGTTTCAGATGTGATTGAACAAGGCGTCATGCATTCATAATCTCATGATGAATTGTGGTCATACATAAGTGGATCAGCTTCCTCATAAATTTAGTTCGATTTTCAAAAATGAAGACTAGTTTCTGTGATATCATTATACAACTGTTCTATAGTCAATTGTGTTATCCTGATTGGAGTTTGTTACTGCAAGTTATATATATTTATTTATTTTGTGATTCTTGTAGTTTGCTATAACAGCTGTTGTCTTATTGGGAGTTATTTTTATTGTGTGATTCATGTGCATTCCTATTTCTTACGTTTCCTGACAATCCATCTATGTTGTTGTTTTCAGAGGAGGCTGCTTGCAAGCATGGTACAAGACCATGATATCAGGCAATGACTAGATTGAATTGGAGATGGACAGTGGTTATCTAAGCCATGTTTGCACTTGTTCTACGTGTCGTCTTATATTGCCTCTCAATTTGTTGGACAATGGAGCTCTTGGAATGATGTGAAATTAAAGTGGATGCTTGGAATTGCATGTTGATTTTAAAATGGTACTGTGAAAATCTTTTTTAATAATCTGTGTTGATTTGCTTTTGTTACTTGCTTCTTCAAATGTTGATATGAAAATTGGTGCACCAAACCCTCTCTGGCAAATGCCACTTGTTAACAGAGGGGTCTTAGGGGATTAGAATGGAACAGGTTTTGAGGGGATTTGGGTGAGCGGAGAGGTTTCGCTCAAAACCTCGAGCACCAAAGAAGGGCGAAAGCAACCATCTGCCTATCATCGATGACTGACAGAGCTGCAGCTCTCAGTCTTCGTCCTGCCCTGCTACCGCTAACCCACTCACTTTTGACTGGTGTATCGTTACGCAGCTTCCTCTCTGCTTCGCGCGCGTTGACGTCTCTGCTTCGCGCGTTAAATTCGTTGCCTTGCAACCGGGGCATTTGACAATGTCTGGCCTGCCGCTTAAATTTCCTTGGGAGTTCAGACTCGTCTGCATTCTGAAAGGAAATTGCAACGACCAGCAGAATAGATAGTGCATCCTGACTGTTATTTTAAACACAGCCGTGACTTCTATCTCTCTATTTTTGTTTTTTGTTTCGAGTAATTAAGCTGGACGTCTACACGGTGTCAAGCCGGATAATGGCGGTCTACCAGATTCAGAGGGCCGATCTGGGGGCGCAGTTACCTGCCTGCTTATCGATGACTGACAGAGCCGCGACTCTCGCTTCTCGCCCTGCCCGCGTATCATTCACGGCTTCCTCCCCGAGAATAGCCGTGCAACTTTCGTAACGGTTGAACGGTTTAGTTGGACTCGGTGAGCTAGGCATGGATGGTGATGGCTGTCACCTGTCAGGATCATTATGAGTCAAGTCTTTTTTTGAACAATTGCAGAAAAGTATACACGTCCTTCACTTCTTCCGTTACGCTTCGCGCCACTTGCCTTTTGCTGACTGAAGTTCTTTTTTCCTTTTTGCATCTTTTGACATCCACGATTCATTGAACGGGTGATTGGTTAATACAAGGAGGTGGGAATGCGAGTGCTCAGAGAATCCGGAGTGGATAAACATTTCTCCCAATTAGTCTAAAACGTTAACTTTTGGGTGAATTCTATCCGGTAGTTCATCCGTTCCATAATACTCCCTCCGTACCGAATTAGTTGTCGTAAATTTATCAAATGTGGATGTATCTATATTTTGACAAATAAACACCATTAATTTGGGACTGAAGGAGTATAAGATTTGTGCCCTTTTTTGTTGTTGAGATTTTTTATTGTCTTAACTATTTTAATAAGTGCAACTTCAGTTTAGTGAAAAATGGATCAAGAACTAATTGAACGTTTGGTTCTCAATTCCCAATGTCAGAGACTGTAGTTTTAAGACTCGAATGTTATCGTACTTGCATCGTACTTCCTCCGTTCCAAAATGTAAGCCGAGATATTTTTTTGGACAAACAGAATATTAGCAACTCAAGAAACAACCTTTTTGCATTCCTGTAGTTTCGCACCTACTAAATCATACACACCGGGAGATCTTACAACCTACTTCCCAGAATTTATGTTCCTTTCTCTCCTAATAAATCTACTAAAACCAATTCAATATCTAGGCTCAAGCCTAACAAGAAAATGGTTCAAAAAGGGAACCAAAAAAAATCAACAGCGCCATCTCTCTCTTGCAGGGATGCTTCACTCAGCAAACTCCTGAATGATGCTCAGCGCCCGCTTCAGCTTCAGCCGCGAACGCGCGGCGAGCTTCTCGTCGCTCTTCTTCGCCGGACTCATCGCCATCGCGAACTCCCCGAGCGTCCGCTCGTTAAGCTTCTCGTTGAACAGGACGTCCTGCCCGTCTTCCAGCTCCTCCTGTACCGGCACGACGCGCACCTTCTTGTTCTTTCCGCCTCGCCGTTGCGGCCTGTTAGACGCGAGCGCGGCGCTCGCGCGCACGGCGAGCGCGGCCATGTCGGCGCTCGACAGCGGCCGCCCGAGCACTGCTGCCCGGAGCAGGAAGTATATCTGACCCGGCTGGAGCAGCTCGCCGGACGCCAGCGCCGGTGCGGGCTCGTTGAAGTAGAGCGCGTCGGAGTTGCACACGAAGAAGGAGGCATCTTCGCCGCCGAGAACGTCCGCGACCGCGACGCGGGGTCTGGCCGGGAGCTCCTTCAGCGAGCCGTCGGCGGCGATGACCCTGACCGGCGCCGGCTGGTGCGCCTGCTGCGAGCGGCTGCCTGCGTGGTTGAAACAGCTGGAGAGCTTGGCTCCCATGGAATCTTCGAGTTTGTGCAGTGTGAGTGTTTGTGTGTGGAGTGGTGAGATGTTTCTCGTTCGAGCTCGTTGGAACTTGGATGTGGCGATTGATAGGATGGTGGTGTATATATAGAGGTAGGTGGTGAGGATCAGAAAAGTGACAAAGAAATGGAGACAAGCCAAGGAGTGGAAAGCTACCGTGAGCGGTGACGCATGCCGTTGCCGCATTGTGCGCACTGAGAGAGACACCGGATAATCACTCCACCGTGTAGGAACCGGATCGACAGCCACGACTATCGCTCTGCTAGTGGCCAGTGAGAGTGACTCCAGTCAAACATTCTGGATGCCAGGGCAGGGCACCGTGTGTCCCCATCGTCTTTGCTCGCATCAGCGCGTACGTGCCTGCGCTCCTCTAGCCCCAAACAATCGCCCCAGACTTGTCCACGTCAACCGCAGCTTCCCCCATGCTTCCACCGCCAGCCGCAAATGTGGGCAGCTTCGCCCGGCGAAGTTACTTTCCGTTGCAGGTACGTCGTTCGTCGCCTAGCTTCTCGACCGGTCAGTGAAATCATACTACCGGTCACCCAAGCTGGGTCGCTTCGGCCTTGCCGGAGTATTTGTGTTATCTAGACCTGCTATTTGTATGTAGATTTTTTTTTATTTTACTAAAATAGTGAAATGTAAAGGTGAAAATAGGTTGACGAGGATTAATGTTTCATTACGAACAAGACTTGTGTGACGAGAGTAACATTGTGCAACACGATTTGATAAAATCTATGACACTAGAATAATTATTAGGGCCCAGGATATTTAGGTTATGCAGTTTTATCTTTAACATTTAATTTCACTTTCTCTAAGTCGCATGAAATTTTTCTTATTTTTCCTTTCTACTGGTGCATACCTGATTTTTATAGAAGGACAGAGTTGACATTGCAAGAGACCGACAACAAAAGTAACAGACAACTCAGCTATCAAGACACACGTTCACACACAACCCTAGGAGACTACTCACGAAATGACTCCCACTCCGGCTCCCGCAGCCCTTCAAAGTTGTTGGTCCTCAAACATTCTAGCAGCAAGATCAGCCTCGTTCCTAAATTGAGTAGAGTTCCCAAACACACTGGCGTTGCGCTGCTTTCAGATGTTCCAACATACCACAGTCACCGGCGAGTCAAAAGCCTTTCTCTGCTTGTCGCTAAATCTGTCTCTAACTGACAGCCATAAATTCTCCAAAGTGTCCAGGCAAGTGGGGATAGGAATCGGGGTCCGCAGTTTTTGGGCGCAAAGCCACCAAACCTGCCTCACGAAAACGCACTGAGCCAGTAAGTGGTCAACGCTCTCAATCTCCTGTAGACATAGCTGACACACATCTGGCTGATCCTGGAGGCCATGCCTCGCACGCCTATCTGATGTCCAAATCCTGTGTTGAAGCGCAAGCCACATGAATATCTTGCACTTCGCAGTGTGTTGAAGCGCAAGCCACATGAATATCTTGCACTTCGCAGGGGCCCGGCATTTCCAGATCCCATTGGCCAGTGGGAATCTGATGAGACCTTGCATGATAATTTTGTACGTGGAGCTGGCCGAGTAGACCCCAGAAGCCGAATCTGGCCAGCTGAACCCTTACTCCTGCCTCTGTCGATCTGTATTATCGAATAGATCGGTTACAATGGGGGTCTCTCAAGTCGAGAGTATGATCTCGAGCTCAAGGCTTGGTGGTGCGGTATTGCTTGGTTCTCTTCCGGTGGTTCTCCTGGTCTTATATAGATGGCCAGGTCCCAAACCGTACCCGGGGAGGACTCGAACTCTAACCCTATGTAGGTTACAAGTTTCCTATCTTAACCCGCAAGGCATTGCGGGTGGGCTTCAACTGGGCCTTCTAGAATAGTCCAAAATCTTCCCTTCTTGGGCTTCAGTCTTGGGCCTAGGACCGGGTGTCCTTACTCGCTGGGTCCAAGGTTCATCCCTTCGTCAGTAGCCCTCGAGCGTTTGCTCGATTGGGATTTTCCCAGTCGGGTAGACGCTCAGATTTTTTGTTTTGCTTTCCTTCGGATAACCATTATGGTTATTTTCCGTTTGGAGGGTGTATACCCTGTGTGATGAGGTTATTATACCCGAGTATCGAGTGATGAGAGTGCCTGTGTTTTTGGCCATTTTCGCAGAAGGATGTGGCACCGTAGCTTGGCTCTCCCGAAAGATCAGGGCCAATTAATTGCAACTAGGGGAAAAACAGTTCTGGCCTACACAGATTCGTGACCTCCGACTCGAACCCTATGAGGTGATCATTGCGACTGGGCCGTAGAGGTCTTACCGAGTCGAACTTAATCTATAGGGGTACCCGGCGCGTCCGGTAGGATTTTTCTTCATGTTGTTGACACGGAATTTTACCAGAGGACGCAGCTTGAGTGCGATTCCAGGCCCTCAAGAGAGATCTTTTGGGTCTTACCTTCATATTCGAAAGAATATGGCATCTGGATGTGCCTAGTCGGCTGAATGATCCATGCCTGTGATGTGTAGACATCGTGTGATGGAGTGGAATGATGTACGCACCTGCGAAGTTTTAGGTCTGTGATTTCTTCGAGTAAGAAAATCAAACTGTTTTGTCCATACGAAAGAGTTTTCGTGTCTGGAATCTTTATGCCCATACGAAAGAGTTTTCGTGTCTAGGGCCCTATTTTATGCGATAGAATTTTCGCATCACAATTTGTCCATACGAAGTTATTTCGTGTTTGGAACTTTATGCGAAGGAGTTTCCGTGTTTTGATTTGCCTGTACGAAGTCTATTTCGTGTTTGGGGCTTTTATCCGAAGAATTTTCCAGCTTGATGATGTGCGCTATGACGTCACGGCGCACTTTATCCTCCCGATGGGACGTGGCGGAGCGAGAGAAGAGGCGCTGGCCCACCTTGTCAGCTTTTTGACTGGAAACGAGACGTCGTTTCCGGTTTTTACGCGAACTGCGCGCAGTAATTGCGCACGATCTACTGTTGGGATCGTGGCACGAAACAGCTTCCGCCGCCCTTTCGTTTCAACTTCACACGTGGCAGCTGCGATGGGCGCCACGTTTCTCGATGAGCGGCCAGGATTGGGCGGCTTCGTGTATAAATGTGGCCCTTAGGTAAACGGTGAAAAATTTCCCGTCATTCGCTTCCAGCCTTCGTCTTCCTCGCGCTTAACCCTTTCTCTGCGAGCTCGCACAACACCCATGGCGGGAGGCAAGAAACGCAGTGCAGCTGTTTCCTCCTCGATGGCGACGGAGGAAGTTCCCGCGCCACCTGCTCCGCGCTCATGCGACTGGCGCTCACCCAACACAACGAACAAGAGCATCAAGGAGATGCAGAGGGAGGGACTGCTGCCTCCGGAGACCGAGAAGCGGGTGCGCCTCGGTAAAAAAGAAGAGGTACCAAATCCCCGCGCGAACGAACACGTGATCTTCGTGGATCACGTTTCACGCGGGCTCTCCTTCCCCCTCCATCCTTTCCTCGTGGCGTTGCTGTATGTCTATGGCATACAGCTCCACGACCTGCCTCCAAATGCGGTGCAGCACATCTCGTGCTTCATCGTTATTTGCGAGTGCTTCCTAGGCATCCGCCCTCACTAGGGCCTTTGGAAAGCCCTCTTCAAGGTGCGAGTCTTCCGCGAGAAATCACGGGTAGAGACTGAGCTCGGAGAGCCGCTGCGCACCGGCGGTTTTGGAATCCAGGCGAAATCGGGCAGCTGCTATTTCGGGATGCACTTCATCGACTCCGCGCAAGGATGGAGAAAGAAGTGGTTCTACGTCATAGACAACAGCGCGGGTGGAGTTCACGAGTTCCACCCGTTCGCTGTCCTGAAGAGGCGGAAGTCCTGGGCGCACAAGCTTTCAGTCGAAGAAAACCGGATTGTCGCCCCGTTGCTCGCCAAGGTGGTAGCCCTTCGTGACCAAACCGCAGGAGTTGTGCTAAACGGTTTGCACCTGGCGAGCGTATTCCTCAAACGCTGAATCCAGCCTCTACAGGAGAGTCCTTCCACGATGTGGGAGTATCAGGGTGTTGAAGACCCCAGCCGCGTGAGCCGAGAAGAACTTTCGAATGTTGAATTCGAGAAGAAAATTGCGGCCATCACCAGTTTGAAAGTGGGCGAGACCTTCCTTACTGCCCTGTCGCAGCTTTTGAGGCATCGAGACTTCCTCCACCCAAAGTAAGTTCAAATTTTTCCTTGTCTTTGTCTCTTTCTTGCTCGAAAGTTTTGGCGACTGAATTTCTTCTTCCTTTTCTTCTTCTGTTTTCTTCTTGTAGAGTTTAGCGGTGGTCACCTGCTACCCGCCAGTCTCCGGTGAGGAAGCCTCGGACTTGTTGGCGAGCAACTTGGATGTCCCAGCCGACACCAGCGTTGCCGAAGCCGATTCGAGTTCTGAGCATGATTCCTCGGATGACGTGGAAGAATCGGGTAGCGATCTCCACCACCGTAAACGCCGCCGCGCGGAAGACGATGAGGCCACCTCCAAGGATAATTCCTTGGGTAGGGGATCTGACAAAGAGCCTCTCGTCGTGACTCCGTTAAGTGCGCGCGCCCCTTCTGCTTCTTTGCCAAAGATCCATACCGCCTGGAATGCGGATATGCTGGATTACGAAGATGACGAGTAGGTTCTTGCTTTTTTGTCCTAGTCGAACGTTCCCTTTTTGTTTCTTCTGACATTTGTTGTTTTTCTTCATGACAGGCTCCAATCCATCAGCCCCGGTCGGTTCGCCTCTTCCCTTCCTCTTGAAAAAAGGAAAGGAGCTGCTGCTGCGGGTGGGACCCCGACAACTGGCACCGTCCAGAATTCACCGTGTCCAGCCCCCACAACGCCGGCTACGGAATATAGGATTCCTAGCTTTGCAGTTGGAGCCTCGACTTCGAAAGAAGTGTCGGGTAGCTCGGCTGATCCTCTCTGTGTTGCTCAAGGCCAGGTAAATCTTGCTATTTTCTTTTGCATCTTGTACTTTGTCTGTTTGGGATTTTTTATCGGGTGCACGGCAGTGCTCCCGATGGGAGTAGCCCCCCAGGCTGTAGTTAATCGCGTGCGATTGGCTACAGTTTCAAGAACTTAAGCTCTCTCTTTTCTTCATTTTATCGGGTGCTCGGCAGTGCTCCCGATGGGAGTAGCCCCCGAGGCTATACTCAAATGTTTGCAATCGTGTATAGGCTCAATCTTCTCCTCTCTGACTTTTTCATCTTCATGTTCTTGCAGTCTCTTCTTGACTCCCTTGCAGCCGTTGGCCTCCGCATTATTTTGGCCGAGACAGAATGCGTGACCCTTCGGGCAGATCGCGATCGACTCGTCTCGCAAAGCGAGCTTCTTCGAGGTAAATTTATCTACTCTTTCTATCCAATCTTTCCGTTCATGCGAATTCCTTTGAGTTTTAAACTTGTTGCTGTGTAGCTCAAGCCGACGCACTGAAGGCCGAAAAGATGGATGCTGTCACTCGGGTAAGCGCCCTGGAGGCTCAGTTGGAAGCCGCTCGAAAGGAGCTCGAATCCTCTTGTAAGCAGTCGACTGACCTTGAGGGAAAGCTTGCGGATGCCCAGGACGCCCCGAAAAAATTGGAGGAAGCTGGCACCAAGCAGGATAACGATCTTGTTGACTTACTTCGTCCTTTAGCCCAGCGTTTTGCAGGTAAGTTGCACTTATCCTTTATTTTTCGACTGGCTGGTAAGTTCTTTGGATTTTGACTTCTCTTTCTATAGATCTTCTTGGCGTTGCTGTTGAGCTTCACGGGGTTCGACGAGTGGACTCCTTGACAGATTCCTGCGCTCAGCTTCGAAAGCATTCTAGCGGGATTTGCACCCTGATTGTCGATGCTACTCGAGTGTTGACGCAGCTTCACGGGCGTCTTCTGGTCGATGCTATGGTTCCGCCCACGCTGAATGATCTTCTGAAGGTTTTTCTGGAAGGCAATCTCCTTGATGCCTACTCGGTTGCTTAGTCAGAGTCCGGGGTGAAGACTGCTATCCAGTTTGCACTGGCGCACGGAGTCGCGGGCTTGGAGGAGGTGTACTCGAACCTTCCCGTCGATGCTACTACGGGAAAAAAGATAGCGCTTCGTCCTTTTGGCGATCCAGCTGGAGTCCTTGTCCGGAAGTTATCTGATTTGATCGCCCGTGCTAGTCGCAGGGGGGCAAACTGCCGCGAGCGGCAGCACGTCTGCAGCTCCTTAGGATAGTTTTTTCGTAGTTTGTGCTTCTTATGTAATGAATCCTGGGATGTATTCCTTTATTCTACCTTTAATCGAATTTTCTTTTGATATCTGAGATGCTTCCTGTGATTGATTGTCGTGAGTTTCTCCCAATGGAAGTAGCCCCCGAGCACCTGTCGAATAGGTGGTTTTATTTCTCGAATGGAGCATCTTATTCCTTAACTTTCCTTATCTTCTTCCAGGTAACCGGAGTTGTCACGGAGTCTTCGAGTGGATCTGCTGCCCAAGTAGATCCTCTTGTTGCTGCTGTTGGTATTTTTGCCAGACTCCGTGATTGTGTTGCGGATGGTGAGCGCAAGCTAAAGGTTCTGCGTGGGGTGGCGGATGTAGCCAAGTCCAAACAGAAACTTGCGGTTGAACGTGAGCAGTTTGTGATGGATGAATTGGCGGTCGTAGCCAAGGATTTGCTCTGTAAGTATCTCAGCCCCCTAGCTTTCTGTGTCTTCTTTCTTTCTTTGACTTTGTAGCTTTCTTTGTAGTTGTTCATCCTGACGATAGGTGTGAGAAACATTGGGTGGAGAACCATATTCTTCACGAAGCTGGTAGTTCAAAACCCCATGCAAACAACTTTTGGTCCGATCGTAGTCGAGGCTTCGTGCTTGCTACTTTGAAGTATCGAGTAGTCCAGGCGAAGATACTTGTGAATTCCTGCCATGGAGCTTTGATCGTTGTGAACTCAGCTTTTTATCCGTTGGAGAGGGGTCTCGAAGATTTGAGCCATCTCCTCAGAACTTTCGGGCGAGAAGGTAAGATTCGCGAGTGTGTCCACAATCAGATGATTTGTGGGTCCGTCGTAGCACTTTCCTTTGTCCGATTGTGGCATCTTGAGGTGAATTTTAGCTTTGTAGCTATGCTCCCTGATGGTCTAATCGACATGGCCCCTCATTATAGAGTTGTTCGAACTGCGGCAGAGGAGATTATTCGATTGACCTTGGAAGAGGTGGATCGGGTATTCGCCGAGGAAAATGCTCGTCGCCATATGTAATCGTAGGATGTATGTATCCTGTTACTTTGTACAGTTGCTTCAAAACGTTGTAAGGTGTCTACCTTGTTTGTAACTTTGTGTATATGAAATACTTCCTATGATGCTAAGTTAGGCGTAGCCCCCGTGTATTTGGGGTGTATACCTGTTTTTTAGCATGCAAGGATGAAGAATGCGAGTAGCTATGGTTGAACAACCATGTATTTTTATTGAAATGACTGAGAAGTCATGTGTTTCTTTCGAGCTACAAAATGGCTAATATAGCCTTATTTGTATGAGTAAAATAAATCTAGGGATAGAATTTGCGGAGGTGTGCAACGTTCCATGGGTTGGAGTAGATGCCACCAGTCGTCGGGTTCTTCAGTCGATAGGCGCCACCTGGGATAACTTCATGTATTATGAAGGGTCATTTCCCATGATGGTTCGAGCTTGTGCCCTTCCTTCTGTTTGATCCGTCGCACCAAATCTCCCACCGCGAAGGCTCTGTGACGTATGCGGCGACTGTGATAGTTTTGCAACGACTGTTGGTATACCGCGGATCTTGCGAGTGCAATATCGCGTATTTCGTCGAGTGCGTCCATATCGTACGCGAGTGCCCTGTTAAAGGTTTCTTCGATGTAAGCAACGACCCATGGGGCGCTGAATCTGACGTCCTCGGGAAGGACAGCTTCAGCCCCGTATACCATGAAAAATGGTGTGTATTTTGTGGATCGATTTCGAGTTGTGCGGAGACTCCATAGCTCGGAGGATAGCTCTTCTTCCCAATGTCCCGCTGCTGGGTTTAGGCGGCCGAGTAGTCGTTTTTTGATGCCAGTCGAAACCAATCCGTTGGATCGTTCGACCTGGCCGTTGGTTTGCGGATAAGCCACTGAAGCGAATTTGAGGATGATTCCCTTTTCCTCGCAGAACTGATGTGTTTCCTTTTCCGTGAAGTTGCTGCCATTGTCGGTGATGATGTTGTGTGGTATGCCAAATCTGCATACGATGGAGTCAAGGAATTTTACGGTGCATTGGGCGCTAGCCGAGGTTACTGGCATTGCTTCGATCCACTTCGTAAATTTGTCGACTGCGACCAACAAGTGTGTGTATCCACCGGGTGTGGACTTGCGTAATGGCCCTACCATGTCCAGCCTCCATTGTGCAAAGGGCCAGTCGGTAGGTATATGTAATTCCGTAGCGGGAGCGTATGGTTTGGGTGCAAATCGCTGGCAAGCGTTGCACGTGTCGACCAAATCCTTTGCATCTCTTGCCGCTGTAAGCCAGTAGAATCCTGCTTGAAAGGCTTTGCCCACAATTGCTTTCCAGCTGGCATGATGTCCACAATCTCCTTGGTGTATGTCTTGCAGTAATTTCTTGCCATCTTCGGGTGCTATGCATCTTTGCAATATGCCTGAGATGCTCTGTTTGTATAACTCGCCGTTGAGTACCCGAAAAGATTTGCTGCGTCGGACTATTTGTCGAGCCTCGCGAGCGTCTGCTGGGAGCTTTTTGGCGGACAAATAGTCGAGCTATTTCTGTGTCCAGACTGGCTCGACCAGTAAAACTTGTCGCGAAATACCATGGCTGAGCTCGATGATAGCGACTTGCGGGCTGACCTCTGTCTCTAATGCTGCGGATGCTCCTGCAGTTTTCTTGACCTTGACTGAACGCTTGGCCATGCGCTCGAAATATATTCCTGGCGATATGGGTGTGTTTGTGGACCCCATGTTTGCCAGCCTGTCTGCTTCTTCGTTGCTGGATCTCGCAATGTGCTTCAGCTCGCATCCTTTGAAACTTCCTTTGAGTAGATTGTACATGTCCCGATAGGTGACCATGTTTTCTGCGATAACGTGGCATTCCTTCATTGTCTGTTGCACGATGAGATTGGAATTGCCATAGATCATCAATCGGGTGGCTCCACACGCTCTTCATCCCATGCAATAGGACCTCGTATTCTGCGTCGTTGTTTGATGCTGGATCGTCGGGTGGGAAGTCCAATCATAGGACGTACTGCAATTTGTCTCCTCTGGGTGATATTAGGACGATCCCAGCTCCAGCTCCTTCATTCCTTTTGGACCCGTCGAAGTATATGATTCAGTTACTCGTATATTCCGGCGGTCCGGGCGTTTGTAATTCTGTCCACTCGCTCAGAAATTCCATGAGTACATGTGACTTCACGGAATTGCGCCCTGCATAGATAATGTCCCAGGCGCCTAGCTCGATGCTCCATTTTGCTATTCTTCCGGATGCCGTTGGATTGTTCATGATTGTACCGAGTGATGCATCGTTGACCACTGTTACGGTATGTTCCTCGAAGTAATGTTTGAGCTTTCGAGCTGTGAGAACAACTCGATATGCGAGCTTCTGGTAGTGAGGGCATCATTTTTTGCACGGCGAGAGCACCTCGCTGATGTAGTATATCGGTCTTTGAACTCCATATGCCTTGCCGTCCTCAGGTCGTTCGACCACAATGGCCGTGCTGATGACTTGATTTGTTGCGGCTAGGTACAGGTAAAGCGGTTCCCTTTCTTGTGGTGTGGCAAGAACGCGCTTGCTCTGTAAGGATCGTTTCAGGTCCGGAATGTCTGTTTTGCTTCGGGTGTCCACTCGAACTTATCCGTCTTTTTCAATAACTTGTAGAAGGGTAATGCCTATTCTCCCAATCGCGCAATGAATCTGCTCAGGGCGGCTAGTCGCCCTGCGAGCTGTTGGACTCCGCTTAGATTTGTGGGCTCCTTCATTGTCAAGATTGCTTGTATCTTCTCTGGGATGGCTTCGATTCCTCTGGCGGATACCAGGTACCCGAGAAGTTGTCCTGCTGGGACACCGAAGACGCATTTTGTCGGGTTGATCTTAATCCTGTATGCGTTTAGGGCGTCAAACGTTTCTCTGATGTTCTCGAGGAGCGTATCCTCCACTCGAGTCTTGATGACGATGTCGTCAACGTACACTTGTACGTTCTTGCCAATGAGCTTGGCGAGGCATTTTTGCATGCAGCGCTGATATGTCGCGCCTGCGTTTTTGAGCCCGAAGGGCATTGTCGTGTAGCAGTATACACCGTGAGGTGTGATGAATGTTGTATTTTCCTCGTCTTCCTGTTTCATCCTGATCTGGTTGTACCCCGAGTAGGCGTCTAGGAAGGAGAGGCGTTGGCAACCTGCAGTGGAGTCCACGATCTGGTCAATCCGCGGGAGGGGAAAGTTATCCTTGGGGTAGTGCTTATTCAGCGACGTGTAGTCGATGCACACTCGAAGGATGTTGGTGTCCTTCTTTGGGACCAGCACTGGGTTTGCTAACCAAGTGGATATTTTTATTTCTCTAATGAATTTTGCTGCGAGCAATCTGTTTACTTCTTCTCCAAGCGTTTTCTGCTTGGTCTCTGAGAACCGTCGGGTGGTCTGCTTGATGGGCTTTGCGTCTTTGTAGACTTCGAGTGAGTGCTCGGCGAACTCCCTGGGTATTCCTGGCATATCTGAAGGCTGCCAGGCGAAAATTTCCCAGTACTCACGGAGGAGTTCTATGAGCGCGCTTTCCTATGCTGGCAAGAGGGTAGTGGAAACCATCACCGTTTTCACAGAATCTGTCGGTTGCACTTGATGTTTGCGAGTGTCGCTGTTGGCACTGAATTCCAACTCTGGTGCGTTTTTCTTTGTGACGGGCATCACGGAGTGGTCCGTGGTCTTTGCTATCTCCTCTAGTTCTTCTTGCATCCCGAAAGATTTTGCGATCTCGTTGAACTCGATGTCGCACTTGTTGGATTTTTGGAAATCTCCGTCGATGGTGATTGTGCCATATTCCCCAGGTAGCTTGAGCTTCAGATATGCGTAATGTGGTACTGCCATGAATCTTGCGAACACTGTTCGACCCAGGATGACGTGGTACTGTGAGGGTCAGTCGACTACTTCAAAGTCGAGGAACTCTCTCCTGTAATTGTGTCGATTGCCCAACACCACCTCCAGATTGATTGTTCTGAGTGGACGGATCGCCTTTCCTGGAACTATCCCGTGGAAGGATGTTTCTGATTCTGCGAGTCCCTCCAGGTTCCTGTTCATCCGACGGAGCGTATCCGCGTAGATGATGTTGATGCCGCTGCCCCCGTCCATGAATACACGAGCTAATTCGTAATTGCAAATTTGTGCTTGGATTACTAGGGCAGGTGTCCTGGTCGATAGACTCGCGGGGGGGGGGGGGTCTTCCTTGTAGAAGGTGATTGGCTGATCCGCCATCTTCAGGTACTCGGGTCTTGCTGGTGGGGTTTGCACAACCATGCATAGTTGCCGTCTGTTTTTCTTCTCAGCTCTGCGGGGTGGGCAGACCTTCTGTATCATCCCCAACAGTCCAGTCGGGTTCGGGTATGCGTTGGCTCTGTCGTTTGCGACGGGTGGCGCAGGTAGTGCGGCTAGCACCGTGTTCTGATTTCCTGGTGGAGGCAGGGGTTGTGGCGGTTGGAACCCTTGGTGTCCTCCTCCTGGAAGTTGCGGGTAGCCTTGACTAGCTGCATATCTACTCTTCTTCGAGAGGGCCTCGTGGATTTCAATGAACTTTCGGCAATCCTTGAGAAGGTGTGTTGCCTTAGTTTTGCCCGTGCGCTTATCTGTAAATAGATGTAGCGAGCAGTATCCATCGAGGTCCTCCTCAGGAGTTTTGTCCTTAGTCTTTGGTTTCCATTCGCGATTTCCACGGCGTCCGCTATCGTGATTTCGCGTGAATTCCGCTGCTACCAGTTCTTCTCGGTCGTCGTGATCGTAGTACTTCCTTCTTTTCTTTCGACCGTGGCGATCGTCCTCGGGTGCGGGCGAAGATGCCCTCTCGTTGCGCACTGAGTCCTCTCCATTAGCCCATCTATCGGCTATGATCATCAGTTCTCCAATAGTTTTGGGTGCGGCTCGTCTCAGTTCTTCTCTGAAAACAGTTCGTCGAGCACCTTTTGCGAAGGCTTCAACCGCTACTTCCTCTGATATGTTTCTTGCAGTGTTCCTGAGCGTGGTCCATCGCTGGATGTATTCACGAGTGGACTCGCCACTCTTTTGTTTGCAGGCTCGTAGTTCCTCGATGGTCGCCGGTCTTTTGTAGGTGGCTTGGAAATTTGTGCAAAAATCGAAGTGTAGATCGTCCCATGATGCGTAGGAGGACTTCGGTCCCGCTTCCAGTCAGCTACGTGCCGCTCCTACCAAGAGTAGATTGAGGTACTGCATAGCCGTGTTCTTGTTCCCACGTTGGCATTTTACTGCCGTGAGGTAATCGTTTAGCCATGACGAAGGTTCGAGTGAACCATCGTATTTTGTTACTTCTGTGTTGAGCTTGAATCTCTTGGGTAGAGGCGCCTCGCGGATGCTGTGAGCGAAAAACAGCGCGCCGCAGGTCTCGTCATCAGAAGAACTAGACGAGGAGAGTGCGCGGTTCCTTGCTGCTCTTGCCCTGTCCATTCTATTTTGCGCGATATCCGACCGCGCGTTATAACCGGGCTGATCGCGATCGGTTTCTTTCCTTGGTTCCTTGCTGCATTTTCGCGAGAGGCTGCTGTGATGTCGCGAGCCGAGATCTTTATTCCTTGGGCTACCTTCGCTGCTGCTTCGGCTGTCATCACGTCGCCGGGCTTCTTTTCCTCGACCACGGTGAGGCAATTTTTCTCTCCTGGGCGAGGCACTCCTGCGCCTACGCGACGCTTCCTTCTCCTTCTCCTTCTGTGCAGCATCTTTCCTTCGATCATAGGAGGCGAGCTTTGAGGCCGCCATGCTTAATCCTTTCCGAACCTGCTTGTATTGCTCCGCTCGGGGGTCGTTTGCCCCTGGTTGAGTCATCTGCATGTAGGTTGCTGCGGCTAAGACTGCGGCAGCGGGAGTTTGCGGATAGACATTTCCTTCCTCGTCAACCCGCATGAGGGAAGGTCCGAGTGATCTGTTGATCCCGCCTAGGGACTCGTCATCCATGGATGCGGTTCTGGATGGGTATCCCTTCCTTGCGGGTCGGGTTCCGACAGAAGGTGTTAGGGATAGCTCGGCCTGGCGCTGACTTGATTCGTCCGCTAATATTTTCCGATGGGCCAGATATCTCCGAGATTCTTTGATCGCGGTGGCCGCTCTCACTAGATGGTAGTGGTAGGCCACCACGTCTTCGTGTGGGCTCCGGCTTCAGCTGGTTTGCTCGTGCGGATGGCCTCCTTTGCTCGGTCCCAAGCGTCTCGCGAGACACCGATCTCAGCGCGTTCCTTTGCGCTGTGTTCCGTTTCTGGGGGTGGTTGTTCCGATCCTGCCATGCAGACCTGAGCCAGTCGTGGCTCGTGAGTCCTAGGAGTAACTCGGAAAGCTTTCTTGACCCAAGAGGGTTCCTCTGTAGAGAGGGTATAGAAGTTGCTGGCGTTGAAGCGGATGGACTCGCCACTTTTCTCCAGGTAGGGTCGCGAGTCGACAGCTCCTGACTCAGATCCTGATTCCTCAGGGAAGTGGAGGATCCCGTCTTTGTTGGTGTAGAACTTGAAGCTTCCGAACGTCAAGGTGACGCTCTTCTCCAGATCGCCGAATACCGGGCGTGATTCCGGCGAGTGAGGGGTGACCACGACAGATCCGATCCAAATAGGGTTGGTCGGAGTCGAGTTTGAAGGTTTCCAACGTGAGTTGGTTGATGAAGCCAAAGATGCCGGAGATCCAGCGCCCACCGTTCCCACAGACGGCGCCAATTGTCGAGTCTACATCTCAACAAGTCCCTCGGGTGAACCCATAGGGTTTCGAATAGGAGAACCTGTAGGCGCTGGTGACGATCGTCGGCTAGACAGAGGGCACGATTTACCCAGGTTTGGGGCCCTCGTAGAGGTAAAACCCTTACTCCTGCCTCTGTCGATCTGTATTATCGAATAGATCGGTTACAATGGGGGTCGCTCAAGTCGAGAGTATGATCTCGAGCTCAAGGCTTGGTGGTGCGGTATTGCTTGGTCCTCTTCCGGTGGTTCTCCTGGTCTTATATAGATGGCCAGGTCTCAAACCGTACCCGGGGAGGACTCGAACTCTAACCCTTTGTCGGTTACAAGTTTCCTATCTTAACCCGCAAGGCATTGCGGGTGGGCTTCAACTGGGCCTTCTAGAATAGTCCAAAAGCTTCCCTTATTGGGCTTTAGTCTTGGGCCTAGGACCGGGTGTCCTTACTAGTCGGGTCCAAGGTTCATCCCTTCATCAAGCATCCCGCTCTGCCAAGATGGCATATACCTCAGAACCTGATCGAGCAAAGGTTGTGTAATGTCCCATCGTTTAGGAATCCACAGGGGGTAGAATTTTAATCTGTGCATCTGCATGCATGTGTTTGCAAAACCTGAATTTTTTTTGCAAAACTAAAACCCTGGAGTGATCGAGGTCCCATCGATTTTCTAATTTAGAAAGATAGATCGATATTGGAAGAGGGTTGAATTTCGACATGACCTCTAGTTTATATTTTGAATTGAGTCAAATTTGAATTATTTAAACTTGAGAAGTTTGTAACTGAATTTGAATTCAAATTGGATGATTAGGAAATATAATTACTCCTATTTAGATTGAAATCTTAAGATATTATAAGTAAACAAAATTCTGATTAAAATAAAGAATAAGAAATAAAACATTGAACTTTATTGATCAAATCATAATATACAAAGTCTTTACAATGTATTTCCAAACTAGAAAAATTACAAAGGTGGTTACGAAGGTATCAATACAAGAATTTATTTCCTAGACTAAATCCTAGCTAATCCAAAGCATATGTCATCTTCTTAACCTGCAAAACAATTACAAAACACTAACAGAGAGGTTATGCGGGATAAGTGCCCTCATTTTGTGAGTGTGTTGCACTCATAAACTCATTATTGGGTTAATTAAGATTGTGTAGTATCCGTTCTAATTAAAATGGCCTCAGACCAGCATCACAGGCAAGCCCTAGGTAATACAACTGGCAGTTCAAAAGAAATGGAATGCCAGGATAAGAACAGCCGCAAGGCATGGTGAAAATATCTCCTCATCTAGCATACAAGCAGACATCATATTCACCAGCACACTTTGGTGCTGTCAACACACCTTCCAAATTATAACGAACACATCAACCGCATGGGGAAGGGATCAACATCACCACTTTCCCTTGTTCTTGCTCGGGTTGTGCACACTACCAAGAACAGGAGGAACAACCACTACTGGTTAATACACCACTAAATCATCCACCAGTAAAAGTGAACCAGATTGGAGATCCAGATAACAGAGCACAAGGCCAAGCTATAGGGAAGAAGCGGGACTGAATCAAGCAATCCACAAGCACCAAAAACCACCAACCTTTGTTCATCACTCAAGGTGAATCCTTATGCACCATCAAGCCATCCAGTGGCTAGTTATACACAAAGGGGAATTGGGGTTTATTACCCTCAGATTAGTAAGCTAGGTTCATCACAGGGAGTGAAATTAATCAAGATAACAATCCGTTCTTATTAAGTAGAGCCTCGGGCTTTGCATCATATGCTTAGGGAAAAAAAGAAACAAGTGATAGTAATCTGTTCTTAGCAGATAATTGCATAGAGATAAAAGAATCAAGTATTGTAGTCTGTTCTTATCAAGTAGTGCATAGGGACAGCAGATCAAGCAAGATCAAGTTCTTATCAGTGTATAAGGATTCAAAAGACAAGTATTTAGCAAAATAAATTCAGGATAAATTCTAGTTCACAATATTTCCTCACTACAGTTGCTAGGCACCAAATCTAAAGATTTGGTACCTCAACACAACCTCACGGAAGGAATGAATCATTGAAACAATATCAAGAGTTGATGGCATATTTTCTGAACCAAATGGTTCATGGTAACACCTATCAAATAAGCACACCCATAGAATTTATCTGAGCAAACACACCAAGGTGTGCTCTGTACTGAATCCAATAGGAAGCAAGCAACAGAAGAAAAATCACAGGGAGAAATCCCTAGTGAATTCTTCCACAGCACAATCATAAGATCTTAGAAAATATATCACAGATCAAATTATTCACTGAATCCATCCTATCACAGAGATGGAAAAACCATATGTATAGCAACCTTACTCAATTCCTCACAGGGAAATTTTCCTCAAGCAACATCCATCGACAAATAGCACTAACAAAGGCATCACAAGCAATATGGGGTGTCTCTAAATCATCTGAGCATGGCCTGAACACTGGCACGAAGGCGAGGTTCCAGAGCAAGGGGAGGAAGGAGAAGAGGGAGCAGATGAGGGGGATAGGAGGACTCACAGGTGGTCACCATCGTGGTGACCATAACCAGTTGAGGAAGCGCAGAAGGTGGGAGGTGTGGCGTTGCGGTTGCATCCGTGGAGGCCGTCCCGACAGCACCTCACCATCGGAGCACCTCGACAGGGTCTGGAGCAGCAGCAGCAACAGGGCAGCACACCGGTGGAGCCCGGAACCTCCTCGGGAGGTCAGTACACGCCGGAGAGGGGCGGAGAACCTCGGGTTCCCGAAACCTTGGGTTTAGGGTTTCGAAGAGCGCGGGGAGCTCGGTGAGGGAAAACTGGATCGACGCGGAGGAGGTTGGAGAGGGATCGGAGGCGCGTCGTTTGCGCCCAACCACGGCGGCGGAGATGACCGGAGCCGGCCGGGATAATTCGCTGGAGGCGGGGCGATGCGGTCGCCTCCGAGTCGCCTGGGTGTCGTGGAAGAGAGAGGAGAGGGGACAAACGCGCGGGTGCGTGCGCGTGTGGGGTTTGAACTCGAGTTCAGCCCGAGTTGGTTGGGTTCAACCGGTGGGGTTGGCCCACCTGGCAGCATTAGGGGCTGAATGGTCTTTTGACCATTTCAACATTAAAATAAATGAGAATGAAATCTAATTAATAAACATTCTTTAAAATTATTTAAATTCATAAATAAACTGATAAAAATAAAAATACAACACTCAAATACTTTATTAAATCAATTACTTAATATTTATTATTTGAATTCTATAATAATAATTATAATAAGAATAAATAAATAATTATTTTAAATAATTAATAATAATATTATTCTTAATTCTTAAAAAACTTAACTATACCATTTTAATACTAAATTTTTGTTAAAGAAACATTATTGTCTGATTTATCAACAATAAATAAAACAATTAAACTAAACTAAAGTGGAATGATAAGAATAATAAATTCTAAAATTAATTAAATAACCAATTGCTTGGATAATTAAAAATAATTAGATGAAAAATTCACACATGTCATTATTATGCATAATAGCATCATTTGCTTCTTTAAACATTATCTTTACCAGACAATGACGGTGTTTTGTAGAACTAGGAAGTCGGGAGCTGCTCCAAGCATCAGACTTCACTACTTATCCATATCAAGGCTTCATCACTTGCTCATGTCCTCTGAATTTTTTCATAATAACTACTTTAAAAATCTCTATCGTAATACCACCTACGCTCAAAATAATGCATGATCTTATTTTTATAATAACATGACTACCTGAGTGGTAGTGTTCTGTTTGGTGGGCGGATGGGACCATGGTAAGATGAATAGGTCAAAGGAAGGTTCCATCTGCATGGGAAAGTATTACCTAGGATTTAATAACAAATGCCGTCAGGATTCTTGCACCATAAATACCGCGTTGACCATGGGTCTTCTATGAGGCGAGTAAGTCAACTATGATCTTCTCTCGTTCGCATATCAACGGGCTGCCAGAGCCGTACGCTGTAGGTCTTGCGAGACTACATGCACATGGGTGGGAGCCCTTACGTCCCACGGACTCTAGGGTCTATGAGTGTCTGCCAGGGGCACCTAGGTCTCCATCGTGAGGGTTCAATCAGGGGTTCAACCTGCTGGTGGAAATGGATGGGCATGCATTGTGCGGAGAAGCACACTTTGGCTTGGACCAGCAACTGAGCCCCATACCTAAGTGGGAGTGGACAGGATCGCGCGCCTGGTTGTGCCACATGGTCTTGGTCACCCATGGATAAAGTAACGCACCTCTGGAGAGTTTAAAAGGATGTGTAATTGACGAAGATATGGATCCTGGACCCTGCGGATAAGGACACCCCATCTCAGGCCCAAAGCTAAGGCCCAAGAAGAGGCGCCCTTGGAATACTCCAGAAGGCCCATGTAAAGCCCACCCGCAATGACTTGCGGATTAAGCTAGGAAACTTGTAACCGACCTAGCTAGAGTTCGAGTCCTCTCCGGGTAGAAATCGAGACCTGGCCATCTATATAAGGCCAGGAGAGCCCCCAGGAGAGGACCAAGCAATAACCGCACGACCCAAAGCCTTGAACTCGAGACCTACTCTCGATTCGAGCACCACTTTTGTAACCGGTCTAATCTTCAATACAGATCGACAGGAGGCAGGAGTAAGGGTTTTACCTCAACGAGGGCCCCGAACCTGGGTAAATCTCGCCCCCTGTCTAGCCGACGATTCCACCAGCGCTCATGGGTTCTCCTAATCGAAACTCGATAGGTTCACCGAAGGGATTTGTTGAGTTAGGGATTCGACAATTGGCGCCGTCTGTGGGAAACGCGGGCGCTAGATCACCGGCATCTTCGGCTTCATCGACATCCAACTCCCGTTGGAAACCATCGACTACGGCTCCGAACAATCCTATACGGATCGGATCTGTCGTGGTCACACCTCACTCGCCGGAATCACGCCCGGTGTTCGAGGATCTGGAGAAGAGCGTCACCCCAACGTTCGGGAGCCTCAAGTTTGTGACGAACAGGGACGGAATCCTCCACTTCTCGGATGAATCTGAATCTGAATCTGGAGCCGTCAACTCGCGCTTTCCTATGGAGAAAAGTGGCGAGTCCATCCGTTTCAACACAGTCGACTATCACGCCCTCTCGACAGAGGAACCATCTCGGGTACGGGAAGCTTTCCAATCTGCGCCTAGGATGCACGGGCCACGATTGGCCCAAGTATGCATGGCAGGATCAGAACAGCCCCCGGAAACCGAATTCAGCGCAACTGAGCGCAACATAATCGGCGTCTCGCGGGAGGCCTGGAACAGGGCCAAGGAAGCCATGCGAAGAAGTCAGCCACCCGCGGCGGGAGCGCCACACGAGGATCTAACCGCCTACCACTACCACCTAGTGAGAGCGGCCTCGACCATCAAAGATGCCCGAGCAGATCTAGCCCGTCGCAGAAGAGCGGCGGACGAATCAAGCCTACGACGAGCCGAACTGTCCCTTACACCCTCGGTCGGTACCCGACCCGCGAGGAAGGGACATGCAGCATCATCCAGGGACTACGAATCCTTGGCTGGGACCAACAGGTCGGCCACATCTTCCTTCATGAGGGTCGACGACGACGGCAACGTCTACCCGCAAACCCCCGCTGCTGCGGTTCTAGCCGCAACAACTTACATGCAGATGAACCAACCGACGGAAAGCGACCCTCGGGCAGAGCAGTACAAGCAAATATGCAAAGGACTAGGATTGGCGGCCGCAAGGCTCGCCTCTCACGACCGCAAGAGGACTGAAGGGCAACTGGAGAAGCAGCAACAGTAAAAGGAAAAGGAGAAAGATAAGGAAACACCCCGCAGGCACAGAAGCTCCTCCCCGAGAAAAGACAAATCACCACGACGTGGTCGAGGAAAAGAAGCCCGGCGCCGCGACGACAGTCGAAGCAGTAGCGAAGGCAGCCCGAGAGACAAAAGCTCGCGACACCACAGCAGTTGCTCGCGAAAGCGAAGCAAGGAGCCACGGAAGGACGCTGACCGCGATCAGCCCGGACGCGACGCGCGATCCGACATCGCACAGAACAAGGTGGACAGGGCAAGGGCATCAAGATATCGCGACCGATCGTCATCCGGCTCCTCGGATGATGAGACCTGCGGTGCGCTTTGCTTCGCCCGCAGCATTCGCGAGGCGCCCCTACCCAAAAGATTCAAGCTCAGCACGGAAGTGACAAAGTACGATGGTTCACTCGAGCCTTCTCAATGGTTAAGCGACTACCTCACGGCAGTAAAATGCCAACGTGGGAACAAGAACACGGCTATGTAATACCTCAATTTGCATCTAGTCGGAGCGGCCCGCAGTTGGCTGGAGAGGAGACCAAGATCTTGCTACGCATCGTGGGATGACTTGCACCGCGATTTCTGCAAAAACTTCCAGTCGACCTACAAAAGGCCGGCCACAATCGAAGAACTGCGAGCCTGCAAGCAAAAGAGCGGCGAATCTACCCGAGAATACATCCAGCGGTGGACCACGCTCAGGAACACCGCAGGAACCATCTCGGAAGAAGTGGCGATTGAAGCTTTCGCTAAAGGTGCCAGAAGAACTGCCTTTCGGGAAGAGCTAGGCAGAGCCGTGCCCAAAACCATCGGGGAGCTAATGATCATAGCCGAAAAATGGGCTAACGGAGAAGACGCAGTGCGCAACGAAAGAGGATCATCACCTGCACACGAAGACGACCGCCATGGACGAAGAAAGAGAAGGAAATACTATGACCACGAGGATAGGAAGGAATTAGTGGCGGCAGAATTCACGCGAAGTCGCGACTCTGGTCGCCGCGGAAGTCGCGAGTGGAAACCTAAAGAAGAATAAAAATCCCCCGAGGAGGACCTTGATGCATACTGCTCGCTACATCTGTTTACAGATAAGCGCACGGGCAAAACTAAGGCAACACACCTTCTTAAGGATTGCCGAAAGTTTCATGACATCTCAGATGCTCTCGCCAGGAAAAGATTTGCATCCACCCAAAACTACCCGCTGCTACCAGGAGGAGGACAACAATTCCAGCCGCCACCACCTCCACCTCCACCAGCAAATCCAAATATGACGCTAGCTGCACTACCTGCGCCACCGCCACAAAAAGCCGGAGCCAATGCATACCCGAACCCGGCAGGACAACTCGCAATGATTCAGAAGGTATGCCCCTCTCGCAGAGCTCAAAAGACTAACACAAGGCAATTATGCATGCAGTGCAGACACCGCCAACGAAGACAGAGTACCTGAAAATGGCCGACCAGCCAATCACGTTCTCGATGAAAGATCACCCACCACGAGTCTACCGACCAGGACACGCCGCCCTCGTCATCCAAGCGCAAATTGGCAACTATGACCTAGCACGCGTATTCATGGATGGGGGCAGTGGCCTTAACATTATCTACGCGGATACACTCCGTCGGATGAACAAGAACTTGGACGGCCTCCCGGAATCAGAAACATCCTTCCACGGGATAGTTCCAGGCAAAGCAGTCCGTCCACTCGGAACAATCAATCTAGAAGTTGTGCTAGGCACTCAGAACAACTACAGGAGGGAATTTCTGGACTTCGAAGTCGTCGATTGGCCCTCACAGTACCACGCCATTCTCGGTCGAACAACGTTCGCCAGATTCATGGCCGAACCGCACTACGCGTACTTGAAGCTCAAGTTACCTTGCGAACATGGTGTCATCACCATCGACGGAGACTTTCAGAAATCCAACAAATGCGACATTGAATTCAATGAGATCGCAAAGTCTTTCGGGATGCAAGAAGAACTCCAAGAGCTGGCAAAAACCACGGACCACTCCGTGATGCCCCTCACAAAGAAAAACGCGCCTGAACTAGAATTCAGCGCCAACAGCGACACCAGAAAGCATCAAGTGCACCCGACAGACTCCGCGAAGACAGCGATGGTTTCAACAACCCTCTCGCAAGCATAGGAAGGCGCGCTCGTCAAACTCCTCCGTGAGTACTGGGAAATTTTTGCCTGGCAGCCCTCAGACATGCCAGGAATACCCAGGGAGTTTGCTGAGCACTCACTCGAAGTCTTTCCTGATGCTCAACCCATCAAACAGACGACTCGACGATTTTCAGAACCCAAGCTGTCGAGACATCGTAGTAGTTTTCATAGACTGGGGTGCCATGAGACTACGGTAGAGACGTGGGGTAACGGGATAGCGTAGTAACACAGAACACGGGATTTACCCAGGTTCGGTACGTCGCGACAGTACGGCGTACCTACTCCTGCACTTCTCACTATGTGGGACTAAAGCCCGTATAATAAGGTTACAATGTAAGGGAATAGATCCAGCTACTCGTCGAGGATGAACTTCCCGGCGAGTTGCGTAAGGCTTAAGCTTGGACCTAGAACCTTGGAACTAAAAGAACTTATCAAATCTATCTCCCGTCCGGCTTTATATAATAGCCGGATTAGGGCTTACAGAACCAGAAACCTAGAAGACTACGTTTAACTGGTAACTTGGAAAGCAAGGAATCCGTCTTCTCCTCCAAGCCAGATCACGCGGGCCGTGATCCGGGTTCTTCTAGAATCCGGCTTCTACGCGTCGGACTACTGGGCCGCCCAATGGACCTAAGCCCATTACCTTGCAGACCACCCTGGTAGTCCAGCTCTTTTGTCTACCATCTTCTATACCCCTAATCGGTATATATCCGACAGTAGCCCCCAGGAAGGATCAAAACTCTGAAACTCCGCCTTTCGTCAAATACATTTTGTCCGGGAAACTTGATTCAGCAGTCTTGATTCTTTCTTCTTTCCTTTTGAAGGAGATGGTAACATAAAACTCGGAACTATGAAAATCCGGCTTTTCTTCTCGCGATCCTTCGCGGAAAAGGAACACGTGACATCAGCGCTTTAATCATGCTGACGCAAGCGCCGCTTGGTTTCACGCGGGAAACCCTGCAACGTATCTCTGACAGATTCTCACGAGAAACGAGGAGATAGCCATCATTCCTCTGCCGTTCCGTTTCCCGGATTTTCCGGCGAGCGACACGCGTCGAACATCCAACGGTCAAAAGAGCCGTTGGCGCGTATCTAGAGGTTTTTAGGCTATAAATAGCCGTCCTCGTCGTCTCCGGAAATCTTTCCTCACTCCCTCACTGCCCACGCCATTGACGCAAACGCGAGCACGAGAGCTAGAACGAATCCTTGCCCCGACGAGCCCTTTGCACGCCGGAGCGCTCCCTCATCAACGAAAACGATGGCCTCTCCGTCGTCCTCTCCGGCTCGCGCCTCCATCGACGAGCTTTTGGGCGACCTGGATCCACAGATGGGGTCGCCCAAGCATGCCGGCGGCGGGCCGGAAAAAACCATGGCATCCGCGGCGGGCGGAGGAAATGCTTCCGCCGCCGCGGACGTAGCAGGCCCAAGTACCACGACAACCCTGCCGTTCGCACCGGAAACGGCGGGGGCCAAGATTCACTCTCGTGGCACTGAGCGCTTCTCCGCCGGAGCTGACGAAGAAGCAGAATTTGTCGGAATTTGGAATCAGAGTGATACTTCACTCGTCCTCCTTCGTCGGATGTCAAGGGATAGATTAATAGTTAAAGGCAAATGGCGGATCTCGAAGAATGAGCCAGAGCCCAAGCCAAAGGAAGGAGAACGCGTCCTCCTCACTTCTCATATCACGAGAGGTATGGGTTTTCCCCCTTCCGCCTTTTTCCTAGACGTCCTCAACTTTTATGGTGTTCAACCACATAATATCTCTCCAAATTCCATCCTCCAATTAGCTAGTTTCCAAGCTCTTTTCGAAGGGTATCTTGGAATAACTCCCAATTTAGACTTCTGGCATTATTGTTTCGAGGTAAAACACAATATCACAAACGGTGTCTCGCCCATCTGCAGTACCATATCTTTTATCCTCAGAAACTTTAGGGAAGAATGGTATCCCAAGATAAGAATGCCGAAACCTGACCAATCTTGGCTAGGTTCTTTCTTTTATCACCAAGACATTCCGTTCCCCAACAAAGAAACCGGACTTCCTCCCTTTGTTAATTCTGCTGCCATTCCTCATGAAAATTGGACACTTGCAATAACAGAGGATTTGCCTGAAAGCCTGATGAAAATAAAGCGTCGCATTGCCAAACTTTCTTCTTCTCAACCACCTTTGGTTTGGAAGGATATCGTGTTATGCTGGTTTGGACGTCACGTACAACCTTTATCCCTTCGTTCCCGACTTCTTTGTGAGTACACGGGACCGGAAGATAGCATGAGAGGCACCGATAGGTCCTTTAGCAAAAAGGATTTTATAGAACGCCTTCATCAGATAGTTGCCGCCGATAGCCAGGTTGAAGAAAGTCTAGCCATATATCATGCGGAAAATCTGGTTCCTAAGGTACTTTTCTTCCCTTGTTTCTGAGTTTCCTCAGATTATCTTCTCTCTTCATTTTTAACATACTGCTGATTCTTTCCTAGTTTGACGAACTTGGAGAAAATGATCTTGCTTCTGATGCTGAAATCAGCCAATTGTATGCCGAGTTTTACAACAACCAAAAGCGTAAGAGGCAAACTACCATCAAAGAAGAATTTCCTTCTGCAGCTGCGGGTAAAAGGGGGAAAACGAATATGCCAATGGGCGGAAATTTTCAATCACCCGTCAGAAACGAATCCATTCCTGCTCCAGATGATATCCGGGTGAAAGAAGAACTTTTCGACGAACTCGGATATATTCGTCCGGAAGCTAAGAAGTTTTTTGCTCCTGCGCCTCTGGTTCGCCCTTGGCCACAAAATGGATTAGTTATCCGCAACAATATCGCATTCTCACCCCGCCAGGTCATACACGATGGCCTTCACCACGTAGGAATTCTTTTCATGGAATATGCCAGAGAATTCAAGGAGACCTTAACTGATTTGCGAGAAATGAGCCAGGTAATACCTCTAGCCCCCAAGCATTAAGTTGAAAATCTAAATTCTTCTTAATGATTCTTTGTATGCTTGTTCAAACTTAAGCATCTGGCTTTCATTTCCATGTTTCAGCATTCCGCAGATGCCATAAACGTGGAAGTTTTGAAAAAACTTAGCCTCAAAAGCAAAGAAGTAAAAACACTTCAATCTGTTATTGAGTCAAAAAGCAACGAACTGGCGTCGACTCAAAAGCAATTATCCAAAGCCACCGGTATTTTTCTTCGTGTTTGTTGATTTTTGCTGGAAAGTCATTTCTAGATCTTGCCGTAATGTCGGATTATTTTGTCCCTACTTTTCAGCTGCTTTAACCAAAGCCAAGAAGCTCACAGCAAACACTGCTTATTTTTCTCAACTTCGTGAAGAAAACTCCAACCTTCAAAGAGAACTTTCAAAAGTTCGAGAAGAACTGGAAGCCAGTAATCTAGCCCTTGGGATTGCGCAATCCAAGGCTTCTTTGCAGGCAGCAGAGGATAAATCTATTATCAATGATTTAGAAAGTATGCTATTTCCTCGTATGAAAGAAAGCGATGAAATTGACGCGGTTCTTGGTAAGTTGACTTCTTTTACCAATACTTTCATGCCATATTCTTATATTTCCTAATCTTTGCCTTTTGTCAAAAAAGCAGGAAATTTTCCAGGGATTTCTCGGACGGAAAAGATCCGGGCCTTTGGGAAGATATGGAATTCAATCAGAAATGCAGGAATGCACTTAATTAGTAAATTCCTGCCCACAAGCAGTATACAATTCTCAGAAGTTTACCGACTTCCGGATGGCATTATGGAAGTAGCAAATTCGAAGGAATCTTTCCTTCGCTCTGCAGCACGGGGTGGTGCGCGAATGGCACTTGGCCTCATGCGCTTACACTACCCTGATGCAAAATCCTGGCGTGTAGCATCCGGTATTCCTCAAGAATGCTCAGAAGCACAAATAAATGCAATCTTTAAAGAAGTTGAAGGCCATGCCACGCAGATTGCTTCCATGGTAAATATCTCCATTACTTATCCGGAAGAAGAAGTGCCCGCAGCCCCCGAGAATGATGGCAGTGATGAAGACTCAGAAATTTAAAGGGGGCGCACTTAACCTGGATGATGGATGCGTATAGTAGCTTCTTTACAATGTAATTCATATTGTAATACTTCTATGTCATTTGTCGGAACAAGAACTCCGCCTTTTGCGATTTCAAACTTCTTGCAAAGTTTTTCCGGGTTTGGCTGCTCCTTTATCTTCTAAGTAATCTGGTATATATGCTTTAACTGTCCTTAGTGTTTGAAATGGCTCGAATAGCGTTATGAATCGTTATGCCGAGTAACTGGGGACGAACCAAGCAGTTTTGAAACTCGAAAACATGAATCATGCTAATGGCATTTTTACTAACTAGTTCCAGTAACCCATCATACGCACGATCAGATAAAACTTAGAGAAAACAAGGAACTGTTCTGAAACTTGGGCACGCAGGCACAATCCGAGTTTCCTTTAACCTTTAACAGGCCGAATCATTCAGCTTTTAAACACCGAGCACGCAGGCACAATTCGGGTCAACATTGAGTATTTGTAAGATCATTGGGAAATAGATAAAACGGAAATATTTTGTACTTATAATAAATATGAATTCCGATAACTTTATTTCATGATCTCAAAGATGTTTACATAGAAATTGAACTAAGTGTAGAAGGGACGTAATTGCTGGATACTCCAAGGCCTATTTGTCTCTCCTAGTTCAGCATCTATTTTTCTCTTTCTTTTGCGATTCGGCTTTTTGGGATCATCCTCCGTATCTCGAATGTCGACAAGATAATATGATCCATTCTTCATGGCTTTACTGATGACAAATGGTCCTTCCCATACTGGGGCCAATTTGTGCTTCCTTTGTTGCACCAATCTCAGCACCAAGTCACCTTCTTTAAAAGAACGATGCCTGATTTTACGACTATGATAACGTCGTAAACCTTGCTGGTAGATGGCGGATCTTTGAAGCACAAGTTCTCGTTCCTCTTCTAGGAGATCGACAGCATCCTGTCGTGCTTCCTCGGCATCCGAGTCGTCAAAATTTTGCACTCTTGGGCTATCATGGATCATGTCCGTTGGAAGCATAGCTTCCGCACCATAAACTAGGAAAAACGGGGTTTGCTCAGTTGACCTATTTGGCGTCGTTCGAATACTCCATAACACGGAAGGTAGTTCTTCTACCCATGCTCCAGCTGCTCTATGAAGAGGAGTTTCGAGTCTTGGACGTATTCCTTGCAGGATTGAGCTATTCATTCTTTCAACCTGTCCATTAGATTGCGGGTGTGCCACAGATGCAAGATCCAAGCGAATTCCCGTTTGTTGGCAGTATTTTGCCAACTCCCCAATGGAGAAATTTGTCCCGTTATCAGTTATTATGCTGTGTGGGACGCCATACCTCATTACTAAATCGATAATGAAATTTCTGGCAGTTGCGCCGTCCAGCTTTTTGATGGGTTTAGCCTCCACCCATTTTGTGTACTTATCTACTGCTACGAGTAAATGTGTAAGTCCACCTCTTGCAGTTTTGAACGGTCCCATCATGTCTAGCCCCCAGACCGCAAACGGCCATGTGATAGGGATAGTTTTTAGTGCTTGGGCCGGCAAATTGGTATGCTTGGCGTAATATTGGCATCCTTCGCATGTATTCACTATGCGTTCGGCGTCTGTCTTGGCTGTTAGCCAGAAAAACCCTGCACGGAATGCTTTTTTGACTATGCTTTTTGATTGAGCATGATGTCCGCAATCGCCGGCATGGATTTCTTGCAATATTTCTCTTCCTTCCTCTGGTGAAATGCACCACAGAAAAACTCCAGAAGTACTGCGTTTGTATAAGTGGTCGTTGATTACTACGTATCCTTTGCATCGACGCTGTATTTGCCTTTGCAGGACTTCGTCTGCTCCTTCCGGGTACTTCTGATTGACTAAGAAGTTTAGGTACGGGATTGTCCAATCCGGTTTAACGAACATGACTTCAATTGTTTCAGATGCTAAAGGGTAATCGACGTCTCCACCTTTTATGGATGGTTCATGCAAATGCTGGACGAATACCCCTGGTGGTAAAGTTTTTACTCTCTCTGATCCCATGCGGGCTAACGCATCCGCGTTCCAATTTTCCTCCCTTTTTATGTGAAGGACTTCGAACCCGAAGAAGCAGATGGCAAACTCATCCACCGTTCTCCGATATTCGGCCATTATGGGGCTTTTCGCGTCCCAGGTTTGGTTGAGCTGATGCTGTACCAAATCCGAGTCTCCGTAGCACAAGATGCGTTTTACCCCTATTTCTTTTGCAATATGCAAGCCATGAAGCAAAGCTTCGTATTCTGCCACATTATTACTGGCGTTGAAGTGTATTTGCAATACGTATTCCATTGTGTCTCCCTTGGGAGATTTTAGAACTACGCCGGCTCCAGCTCCTTCCTTCATCTTAGATCCGTCAAAGTGCATGATCCAGTACTCGGATTCTGGCATCGGTGTATTTTCCATTGCTTCTGTCCAGTCGGCGACGAAATCTGCCAAAACCTGGGATTTTATTGCCGTCCTTGGCTGATACTTAATGTCAAAAGCTGCCAGCTCGATGCCCCATTTAGCTACTCGGCCGGTTGCCTCCGCATTGTTTATAATATCTCCTAGTGGTGCTTTACATACCACTGTTATAGAATGTCCTTGGAAGTAATGGCGCAGCTTTCTGGATGCGAAAAATACGCCATATGCCAGTTTTTGATAGTGCGGGTATCTTTGTTTGGATTCGGAGAAAACTTCGCTTATGTAGTATACCGGATGTTGATCTGGTATGCTTTGCTCTTCTTTTGTCCGTTCCACAACGATTACCGCGCTAATAACCCGACTAGTAGCCGTAAGGTATAGTAACATGGGTTCTTCATCTTTGGGAGATGCCAAGATGGGAGCGTTCATCAAGGTTTCTTTTAACTGGGCTAACGCTGCATCGGCCTCTTCTGTCCATTCGAACTTGTCGGATTTCTTTAACAGTTTGTATAGTGGCAAGGCTTTATCCCCCAGCCGACTAATAAATCTGCTGACGGCTGCAGCGGAACCCGTCAATCTTTGGACATCTTTTACACATGTAGGCTTTGAGATATTCAAGATTGCCTTGATCTTTTCCGGGTTAACTTCTATTCCTCTGTGAGAAACGATGAAACCTAGAAGTTTTCCTGAGGGAACCCCGAATACGCACTTAGATGGATTCAACTTCATCTTGTAAGTGCGCAAATTTTCGAAAGTTTCTCGCAAATCCTCAAGGAGTGTATCTTTTTCCTTGGTTACGACAGCAATATCGTCCACGTAAACGTGGACGTTTTTTCCAATCTGACTATGCAAACAACGTTGCATGCAACGCTGGTAGGTTGCACCTGCGTTCTTCAGGCCAAAAGGCATGGTTACGTAGTAATACGTCCCGTACGGGGTTATAAAAGAAGTCTTGATTTGATCTTCCTTTTTCATGCGTATTTGGTGGTACCCGGAGTATGCATCCAAAAAGCATAAAAGCTCAGAGCCTGCAGTGGCGTCTATTATTTGATCGATTCGCGGCAGCGCAAACCTATCTTTCGGACATAACTTGTTCAATCCTGTGTAATCTATACACATTCTGAGGGCAGTTGTGTCTTTCTTCGGTACTAATACCGGATTTGCGGACCAGTCAGTATGGATTACTTCCTTGATAAAGTCCGCTGCCAAAAGCCGGATAATTTCCTTGCCAATAGCCTTCCGTCTTCTTCCGTCAAACCGACGGAGACCTTGTTTGACGGGTTTTGATCCGGGAATAACCTTGAGTTGGTGCTCAGCAAGTTCCCTGGGTACGCCTGGCATGTCAGCTGGACACCAGGCAAAAATGTCCCAGTTCTCACGGAGGAACTTGATGAGCTCGCCTTCCTATTTGTCGGTCATCCCAGTCCCTACAACGACGAATTTTGTCGGATCTTTGGGATCTAGGATTACCTGTCTTGTATTCTCGGATGCCTTGAAGCTATCTGTTGGCTTCCGAGTTTCTTTTCCTGCCGGCATTTCTTTCGGCGATACCTCCTTGGCTAACTCCTTCAGTTCTTCCTGAGCTATAACTCTTTGAGCGCAAAGGGCGTTTTGCTTCTCCAACTCATTTGCCAGCTTGAAATCACCGGCAATGGTGATTACTCCTCCTTTGGGTCCTGGCATCTTCAGCTTGTTGTAGATGTAACAAGATCTTGCCATAAACTTGGCGAAAGCCGGACGTCCGAGTATTGCGTGATACACGCTCTCGAACGGCACAACTTCGAAGGATACTTTTTCCTGCCGGAAGTGATCTTTATCTCCGAAGGTGACATCTAGGGAAATTTCTCCTAGGGATCATGCTTGCCTGCCAGGAACGATGCCATGGAAGCGTATATTGCTGTAATTGAGCTGGGACTCGGATATCTTCAAGTGCTTCAGTGTATCCAGGTACATTATATTGATGCTGGATCCTCCGTCCATCAGCACTCTTCTTAGCCTAGTGTTTTGAACAATAGGGCTTACAACAAGAGCTTGTGTGCCGGGTTCAGGGATATTTCCGGGATGATCAGACTGATCCCAGATTATCGGTGTGTTGGAATACTTCAAAAATTTTGGGGTTGCAGGAACAACCGCGTTTATTTCTCGAAGTGTCCTTTTGGCCACCTTTGCTGACGGGGTTGCTAGGAAAGTTAGCATTGCTTCTCCGTCAACTCTCGGAAATTTAGGTTCGCCTTTTCGCTGTTGTTCCTGGATTTTGTCATCAATGTCCGATTCACTGTCTTCTTTTTCAGCTTCTGGCTTTTGTTTGGCAGGTTTCCTCTTGGAACCCTTCCCTTTATTTCCGGATCCTGCATTGCCTTTCATATGCTTGTTTAGCCGGCATTGCGCGTTCGTGTGGGTTGGTTTCCCAAACTGAGAGTGGTGGACGCAAGGTTCCGACTTAATTCTCTCCCATTCTTCAGGAGTGTAATTGATGGGATCCGGACTGCGGCCTTTCCACTTGTTCCCTTTTTCTCCTCCAAAGGCTAAGTTAACCTCCTTGGGCTTTGTTGTTGACTCCGGAGTTCCTTTTTTATCAGAACGAGGTGTTTTCTTGGCCAGTATCAGTGACTCAATATTGCCTCCTCTTGCTCTGATATCGTCTTCGGTTGCAGCATGCTCATTAGCGGTTGTAAGCATAGATCCGAGATCTTTGTGCTTTTTAGAACCAACCATGAACGGTACAAGTCCGGGTTTTAGGCCATTGACGAAAGCATGCATTGCTTGTACGTCAGTTACTCCAGAGCAACTATTCTTCATTGCAGTCCATCTGGAGATGAAATCCACGTATGGTTCGTCTTCAAATTGGGTGCAACGGTTCAGCTGGTTGATGCTATTTGGGCGTTTGTATGTTCCTCGAAAATGCTGAGTAAATACTCTCGCCATATCATCCCAACTGTCGACAGTTCTTGATGGTAAACCATTAATCCAATCTCTGGCTCCGTCTAGCAACATTAGGGGAAGAAACTTGACAGCTTCCAGGTCTGTCCCGTTGTTGATCTGGACGGCTGTGTAATAATCTGAAAGCCAGGTATCCGGGTTTGTACTGCCGGTGTATTTTTGGTAGGTTGGACCAACTTTGGCGAAGCCAGAATGCAGGGTTATCCTTCGGATCCTGTCAGTAAAACACTTAGGACCAAAGTATAGATCATCCTTTTCTGCCCTATCAATATGTGCAGAATATCTCCCGGCTGAATGGACAGAAGGGGATCTGCTCCTTTCTTTTCCATTGTTACGCGGACGCGTTTTTCCGAGGTTATCTCTATCTCTTCCGTTGTCGCGCCCTCTGGGATTAGGTGGAGTCCTGCTCCTGTACCTTTCCTTATCTTTGGGCGGTGTCCGAGATCTTTCACGCCTGTGAGGTGTATCGTATCTTCCAGCTTTTTCAGCTGGGTTTCTCGGAGGTGGCATTATTTTGCCGTCATTCCGGTGTTTGTCTTCCCGATCGTGTGGTTTATATCCGTCTTTCGGGAGATGAGGTCCGGTTCTAGACGCTGCGTCCCGGTTGTCGGGGTTTTTCTTGTCTTTTCTCGGATCCTCTTTTTTATCCGAATCTCCGGGTTCTTCCGGTCCAGGTGCTCCAGCAGCGCAAGTAACAGTTTTGCAGAGGGCGGAATTATCATGCAGCCTCCCTGATCGCTCTTGTCCTCGCTGTTGCTGCTGTAATGCTTTTCCTAGGAAAGCATACACCCCTTGGAGTTTTTCCCCGTTGGAGTACAGATCATTGTTCAGGATGGCGAACGCTGCTTCCGCGTTTTCAGCTGCGGTTTTGTATATTGGTTCGCCCTTGGCATCTTTGCCGTTTAACTGCTTTTGCCAAGATGGGTTATAGAACCTTTCTTTCGGCGGCAGTTCTTCCGGTTTTGCAATTCCGGGTAACCTTGTAGGTTTTAAGGCAGATCTATGCTTTCTCTCGTACTCCTCAATTTCTTCCTTCATAATTTTGATGTCATTATGGGTTTGTTGGAGGTGTTGCCGAGATCTAAGCAGTTGTTGCTGTTGCCGTTGGAAAGCTTGTCTCCTGGCTTCCAGCATCTCAGGGGGTTCATTGGGTCCCACTGGAGTTTGTAATAGTTCTTGCTCTTCCAGTTCTGTCATTGGCGGAGCAGTGATTTCCTTGGATTTCTTTTCCGTAGGCTTTGTGCCACTAATATCTCCAACTTCCAGGTTTTCATCAGCGAGATCAGCTGACTTTTTCTTCCGGAGTTTGTATTGGAGTTTTTTGGAAGCACTGTGCTTTTTCTTGGAAGATGGAGGTTTTTTGACAGGTTCATCCTCTGTCATCTCCTTGACATTAGGAAATATCGGAGAAGTTTCTCCGTCTTCCCTCTCCTCTGCTGGCGGAGGGGTTTTAGGGCTTTCCTGGCTATCGGCACCCGTTGTATCAGCTGGTTTTGCCATTAGCACTTCATGGAATCCCTCTTGAAAGGACTTAACTTTTCTTACGAAGGCATCATCATCTTCGTCTTCGGAGAAGTTATCCGATCCGGTTTCCGACTCCAATCTCGCCTCAATGGCGGCGAGCACGGACTCTGTTTCCGAGTTCATCGTCTGGTTGACGGATGTCGGATCTTCCGTCTCTGTGACGGGTATTGGTTCTTCCGTCTCTGTGACGGGTGTATTGTTGTCTGCCTCTTGCACGGGATTTCCGTCATCCGTGTTTTCGGCGATCTCGGATTGCACCATGCCGATAAAGTGCGTATCACTGTTTTGTCGGCGATCTGAGCAAAATCCGGCATCATAGTCGTCTTCGACTGGGTATAGGGCGGGTGGGAGATAATTGCTTTCACCGCAAAACCCCATTGCTTCCGCGGTTAATCCGATAAAGATATTAGCAGATCCAATCGGTAAAACGCAGGCACTTACCAGATGGTTTTGCGCCGGTATGTAGGATCCGTTGTCGAGGAAGCGCCCGACGTCGTCGTCGAATTCCAAGCTTCCGACAGTGATCGATCTTCCGATTCCGCCTAGTATCCCAGATCGGAACTTCACGCCTGACGTCGTTTGCCCCACGGTGGGCGCCAACTGTCGAGACATCGTAGTAGTTTTCATAGACTGGGGTGCCATGAGACTACGGTAGAGACGTGGGGTAACGGGATAGCGTAGTAACACAGAACACGGGATTTACCCAGGTTCGGTACGTCGCGACAGTACGGCGTACCTACTCCTGCACTTCTCACTATGTGGGACTAAAGCCCGTATAATAAGGTTACAATGTAAGGGAATAGATCCAGCTACTCGTCGAGGATGAACTTCCCGGCGAGTTGCGTAAGGCTTAAGCTTGGACCTAGAACCTTGGAACTAAAAGAACTTATCAAATCTATCTCCCGTCCGGCTTTATATAATAGCCGGATTAGGGCTTACAGAACCAGAAACCTAGAAGACTACGTTTAACTGGTAACTTGGAAAGCAAGGAATCCGTCTTCTCCTCCAAGCCAGATCACGCGGGCCGTGATCCAGGTTCTTCTAGAATCCGGCTTCTACGCGTCGGACTACTGGGCCGCCCAATGGACCTAAGCCCATTACCTTGCAGGCCACCCTGGTAGTCCAGCTCTTTTGTCTACCATCTTCTATACCCCTAATCGGTATATATCCGACACAAGCAGAAGGTGCTCGGAGAAGAAGTAAACAGATTGCTAGCCGCAAACTTCATTAGAGAGATCAAGATATCCACCTGGTTAGCAAACCCGGTGTTGGTCCCCAAAAAGAACACGGATATCCTTCGGGTGTGCATCGACTACACGTCGTTGAATAAGCATTGCCCCAAGGACAATTTTCCTCTCCCACGAATCGACCAGATTGTGGACTCTACGGAAGGCTGCCAACGCCTCTCCTTCCTAGATGCCTATTCGGGATATAATCAGATCCGCATGAAAAGAGAAGACGAAGAAAAAACAGCATTCATCACACCTCATGGTGTCTACTGCTACACGACAATGCCTTTCGGGCTGAAGAACGCAGGCGCAACATATCAGCGTTGCATGCAAAGATGCCTCGCCAATCTCATTGGCAAAAACGTACAGGTGTATGTTGACGACATCGTCATCAAGACTCGAGTAGAGGACACACTCCTCGAGGACATTAGAGAAACATTCGACGCCCTCAATGCATATCGGATCAAGCTCAATCCGACCAAATGCGTTTTTGGCGTTCCCGCAGGAAAACTTCTTGGGTACCTGGTATCCGCCAGAGGCATCAAAGCCAACCCGGAGAAAATACAAGCCATCGTGACTATGAAGGAGCCCACCAATCTACGCGGAGTCCAGCAGCTCGCAGGGCGACTGGCCGCCCTAAGCAGGTTCATCGCACGATTGGGAGAGCAAGCGTTACCCTTCTACAAATTGCTGAAGAAGACGGACAAATTCGAGTGGACACCCGAAGCTAAACAAGCATTCGCAGACTTGAAGCGATCGTTGCAAAGCAGGCGCGTCCTTGCAACGCCGCAAGAAAGGGAGCCACTTCTCTTATACTTAGCCGCTACAAACCAGGTCATCAGCACAGCAATCGTAGTCGAACGACCTGAAGACGGCAAAGCATACGGAGTCCAACGACCAATATATTACATCAGTGAAGTGCTCTCGCCATGCAAACAACGATACCCTCATTACCAGAAGCTTGCATATGGAGTTGTTCTTACGGCCCGAAACCTCAAACATTATTTCCAGGAACACGCCATCACAGTGGTTAATGATGCGTCACTTGGGACAATCATGAACAACCCTATGGCATCCGGAAGAATAGCAAAATGGAGCATCGAGTTGGGCGCTTGGGACATCACCTATGCAGGACGCAATGCAGTCAAATCTCAGGTACTCGTGGAATTCCTCAGCGAATGGACCGAACTACAAACACCCGGACCGCCTGAATACACGAGCAATTGGATAATGTACTTCGATGGATCCAAAAGAAACGAAGGAGCGGGAGCTGGAATCGTTCTTATTTCACCTCGAGGAGACAAGCTGCAATACGTCTTGCGGCTGGACTTTCCACCAGATGATCCAGCATCGAACAACGACGCAGAATATGAAGCCCTGTTGCATGGGATGAAGATGGCAATCGCCTGTGGAGCTACCCGATTAATGATTTACGGCGACTCCAATCTCATTGTGCAGCAGACAATGATAGAATGCGACGCCATTGCTGAAAACATGGTCGCGTATCGTGACATGTACAATCTACTCGAGGGAAGTTTTAAAGGGTGCGAACTGAGGCACATTGCAAGATCTAGCAACGCAGAAGCAGATAGATTGGCAAACATGGGTTCCACGAATACACCCATACCACCAGGAATATATTTCGAACGGATGATCAAGCGATCGGTCAAAGTGAAGAAAGCTGCAGGAGCACCTACAGCGCCAGAAACAGAGGTCAGCCCGGAAGTCGCCTTTAGCGAGCTTATTCATAACATATCACGACAGGTCTTTCTGGTCGAGCCAGTCTGGACGCAGAAATTTCTCGACTACCTGCTTAATAGACAGCTCCCGGCCGAACCACGCGAGGCTCGACAAATAATCAGGCGTAGCAAATCTTTTCGGGTAATCAATGGAGAATTGTACAAGCAAAGCATCTCGGGGATACTTCAGCGCTGCATCGCCCCCGAAGATGGCAGGGAATTGCTCCAAGACATACACCAAGGAGACTGCGGACATCATGCTAGCTGGAAAACAATAATGGGAAAAGCTTTTCGAGCAGGATTCTACTGGCTAACAGCGGCCACCGATGCAAAAAGCCTGGTCGAACGATGCGACGCCTGCCAGCGATTCGCACCAAGACCACACGCACCTGCTACAGAATTGCACATGATACCCATTGCCTGGCCCTTTGCACAATGGGGGCTAGACATGGTTGGACCGCTACGCAAGTCCACACCTGGTGGATATACACACTTGCTGGTCGCAGTCGACAAGTTCACCAAATGGATCGAGGCTATGCCAGTAACTTCGGCTAGCGCCCAATGCGCCGTCAAGTTCCTCGACTCCATCGTATGCAGATTTGGGGTGCCACACGACATCATTACAGACAATGGTACAAATTTCACAGCAAAGGAAACACAACAGTTCTGCGAGGAAAAAGGCATCAATTTCAAGTTTGCTTCAGTTGCCCACCCGCAAATGAACGGACAAGTTGAAAGATCCAACGGCTTAGTTTCGGCTGGTATCAAGAAACGCCTACTCGATCGTCTAAACCCCGCAGCAGGACATTGGGCGGAGGAGCTACCCTCCGTACTCTGGAGCCTCCGCACAACTCTAAACCGATCAACGCAATACACGCCATTCTTCATGGTATACGGGGCAGAAGCAGTCCTTCCCGAGGACGTTCGATTCAGCGCCCCACGAGTTGTGGCGTACAGCGAAGAAACTTCCAACAAGGCACTCGCAGAAGATATGGATGCACTCGACGAAATGCGTGACATCGCGCTTGCAAGATCCGCAATATATCAGCAATCCCTGCGCAACTATCATAGTCGCCGCATACAACACAGAGCATTCGCGGTTGGAGACTTAGTACTGCGGCTCAAGCAGAAGGAAGGTGTAGCATCCCAACTTTTAATAAAGGTGGAATACCTGTGTTATTGTGCTAGTCCCTGGATCAATTGCTAGCACCACAGTACAAAATGAAATATCATGCAAATGCATCAAATTCTATTGCTTCGCATGATCCAGTCTTTACAAAATAGTATTACAACTTGCATAGTCTTAGGAGACTAGCAGAAAACAGAGATATACAGCGGAAAACATAGTACAACATTGAGCCCATCTTCTTCATGTGCCACAGGCAAAACATGTTGGCGATAGTTTCGAGATCCTAAACGAAATCCTCACTCGTCTTGAGAATCATCTGCAATATGGAATATGCAGCCACAAGGGAGTCAATACAATTTAATGTATTGGCAAGTAACACTATGGTGGATATAAATGGCAAGACTAATACTACATGCTTATTTGGCTGAGTGGAGTTTTTGGCTAAGTTTGCATAAAGCCAGTTTTGTCCTATCTCTTTTGTGAAACAAACTTTTCTTTTCAAGAGGGTGGCATCATTGGACTGAAATCCAAGTACCACAACTATTGTTCACTTGGTCAAATTTTACTTATTGAAAATGGTGATGTGATTCTTCCGTCCTTCCTTGTCCAGCTGCTCATAGTTGTCCATAACCGGGGACACAGCTAAGATCTTAGTTTGTTGACTCTGCAGAGCTTGTGCACTTTCACCTTCAGACCCAACTCAACCCAAACATCCTATACACCCCGAGTGCATTAAGGAAAGGAGAAGAATCGAGACGAGATCTTTCAGAAGCAAGAATCCAACCCAATGGCAAGACCCGTTCCACCTATAATTATGCTACATCTGCTTGTCAAGCCCAGGCTGAACCCTCACAACTTAGTTGATCAAGACAGAACCCATATGACTAAAGGCTGCATTGGAAGCAATCTAAACTCGGGGAACATCATAATCACTTTGTTCCTGGGTGGCATTCCTCAAGTGAACAACCCCTCGGGGAGACACTCAACTCTCATCAGCCAAACAACCAAATCCACCCAGGTGGTTCATTGAAGTATATACTTAGTAATTTTCCTCCTCATCAAGTAAAACAATTTTTGTAGCAAGGATAAGCATCTACTAAGTACCAAGGCATCAAAATAACAAGGTATAAGGATGGCTACACACTACTAGGATATAGCATAGCATAATATAACTTAGTAAAAATTCCTATCAATGCATACTACTCAAAATCAACTAATGCATATAGAAAATAATGGGTAGTTGATGATGTGTTACTTGCCTTTTTTTTTTAAAGTTGGTGTTCATCACACACCCTTCAAGAATAGAACGTTGCTCTCCGTACTATCTAGACAATGAAGAATAATACCATAAACAAGCATTCCAACAAACATACAAATGTAGAAAACATACATAGCAACTAACATATCAAAAGGGGCTTAACCAAGTTGGTTAGGACAAGGTCAAGGTTTGAGTTGGAAGATTCATTCTCTAGTGATCCCATTCTTGTTAAGGAAATTTCAATGGTTTACTTGGGAAGGACTATTTGAGCTTGATGTGATCTAACTTTATTATAACCATACTTGTCGAGGAAGTTCCAAGAGTTCACTTAGAATAAACATATTACTTCTTCAACTAAAGTAATACATGCAAACACTTGGTCATATTCACCTTCAAAAATATTTGAGTGACTATGTTAGTATTTTCCATTGTGGTTAGGGTAGGTCTACTAACTCCATCATCAAAGGGAAAATATTACTAAGTCTTGGGTTTTCCATTTGGGTCAATGGTTGGACAGAAACAACTCGTTATTCTTCAACTTGTATGGATTGCTTATAGACCTCATGTGATTGCCTTCTTGAAGATCATCATCATGCCATCTAAGTTGTTTCCTTCCTTGGTGTGGTGCTTCTCTTGGTCTTGATAGTCTTCATGTTTTTCACTTCACTAATTGTTTTGGGTATGGGATGGGCACAAAAACCACTAAGTCAAATTGGAAAGAAAATAAGAAGAGGGATAGGAAGAGAGGGGGAGATTTTTTCTTCTAAATTTCTTCACACTTTACTTCTTGAGTTTCTTCTGAGTGTGGAGTCCAAGTCTTTTCTTCAAAACTTCTTCATTTATCTTCCTTGTAGCTCTTCTTGTGCTTGAGTCTTGATCTCCATTTTGCTAACTTGATGATTTCTTGAAGCAAGAATAGGGGAGTGGAGAAGTAGATAGAAAACTATGGTACTAGTTTTTAAGGTTCACTACTTGGTCATTTTAGGGACTTGGTCTTGGCTCCAAATAGCCATAACATCAAGGATTAGATGATGGAAACAATTTCTAAGACATGGTGAAAATGGATGTATCACTATGTTGGGTTTTTGGTCAAAAGCATATGTCCATGGTTAAAGAGTGTCCAAAATGGTTAGGCACTAATTTCTATGGTTCAAGGTTGTCAAAAGGAACAATTTTGTAAAAGGAACTATATTGAAAATATTTATAGAAATTAATCTATGTCAAAAATACTCAAATAGACAACTTAATTCTAAATTCAATTTTAATTTGTTCAAATATTATTTTGGGACAGAGTATATGAAAGTACACATTCTAAGGTTTCCAAATATATTTTATTTAAATTTTTTGGATTTGTAGAATTTGAATTATGCCAAAATTCATCAAACAAGCATATTTAAATTTGAACCAAATTAAGTTTGTCAAATTTGAATTTGGACAGTGCTAAAAGATTCTACATGTTCTGGTGATTTCAAAAAGTCCAAGTTTTCTAAATTTGGCCTTATGGATCAAAAGATATGATAGATCTAATATTCAGGGACTTTTCTGCAAAACTGCTAAATCATTCCAGCGGGAGAAAATTCAAATAAAGGCTAGGCCACGTGGCTGATCCTGATTGGGTGCGGATGCTGACTAGGTGCTAGCGTGGCCTGCTGACGAGGCGGGCTGACGTGGATAAGTCAACAGATCTGGATCGTTGGATCCAGATTCGACGACAGGATACCTCTTCGATCCTTGATCTAATCTCGTGCGTTGAAAATAGATCGGACGGCTACAGGGGCTAGGTCTACTCACCGCAGCGCAGGTGGCCGGAGATGGCAAGGACGACGGCGCTGTCCGTGGCTCAAAAAAGGACGACGACGACTCTCCCGTGGTCCTCCGAGGAAGTAGAGGACACGCAGTGGCTCGGCCCGACATGGGGATCTCGTTCGTGACGATGGCTCGCTCTGAGGGGTCTTCGATTGACGGCGCGGTGATGTTCCGCAGCGGTGCCCTCGGGTGTTCTCCGGTGAGCGCGCCTGCGATGAAACGGCTGCGCGAAAAAATCGATGGAGCTTATCAGCACGTGCGCCAAGATGTGGTGAAGAGAGGAGACCAAAAACGAGTGGCCGTGACTCACTGATTTCGCCGGAATCCACCTCGGACGATGACGGAACAGAGGGGCTCCGGCGAGCGATTTCGGCGACTTGGACGCATCAAATAGAGATAGAGGAGAGGGGAATGAGAGAGGAGGGGACAGGCGTTAAGTAGAGGACAAGGGGACAACGATTAATGGCTTTAATCGCAAGGATTTACTCGCGAAAATTCATGGCCGAAACGGCCGGCAGTTTCCTTCTGTGGCTTGAAGATGATGACATCATCGGTGATGTCACTGCGGGTCCCACGTGTCAGCTGCCGAGAGAAAGGCTGGGGCGGGCTGGGGCGTTGTTGGGCTCCTTCCTGGTGAGCTCGGGGTGCTGCGTGTGCGAGAGATAAGGAGGCAGGGCAGAGAGAGGCGGGCTTGCTGGGGTGGGCTGGTATCCTCTTTTTTTTTTGTTCTTTTCCTTTTTCTGTTTTCTATTTTCTTTAGTAAAACATAACTTTTTATTTATAAGTCCAAATGAGCTGAAATTTGTTTCTAAAATTTTATAAAAATAAACTCTTTTAAATGAAAACATTTATATGTTGTTTTAAACTTTATTAAAAATTTGTATTTTCAAAATATGATTAAATGGTTAATAGTAACTTAATGATATTTTTAAATGGCAAAGATATAAATATTAATAAAGGTCAATTAAATTTTTAGTGGCATTCTAAATGTTGAAAACATATTTTTGAAAGTAATTTCATCTTGTTTTCACAATTTTATATTTTGAAAATAGGGGTAACCCTAATAGCACTTATGCCATTTTTAAAATAGAAAATAATTAAAGTGAATAATTAGGGAGATAGAAATTTGATACTTAACTATTTGAAACCATGTTTCTTGCAAGACCTTTTCTCAAAAGGAAAATTATGAAAACCATTTTGTTACTGGATCATTAGTTGAAAAGTGATATAGTTGCTTTTTGTCTTTGAATATATTTTCAGTAACCAATTAGTTGGAAGATGGAATATGTTTATTAGGTAGAAGTTGAGAACAACCATTTGTAAAACATATTGTTAAGAAACCATTTAACACTCTTTAAAGTTTGGATAAAACATTTTGTAGTCATAAGACTATTGTCAAATTTAATTAAATTATTAAAGATGGTGAAAATAATTCATAGGGCTTTGAAAACAAAGGCATATTTGGATCATACTCCCTCCGTTCCGTAATATAAGACGTTTAAGACTTTCACGTACAACTTCTGTCACGTACAAGTTTTTCTTGAGTTTCCCGTTTTGCCCTCGCGTGGACGCGCTCATCGAGCAGACGCGCTCCCCTCTCGTTCCCCGCTGACTCTTGCCCTCTCACCGTCGCTCTCTCTCCCATGGCACTCTCGCTCTCTCCCCATCGCCGCGCTCGCCGCCGTTGCCGCCCTTTTCCTCCCCGTCGTAGGCACCCTCTTCCTTCCCGCGGACACCTTGGTTCCCACCATCCGCGCCTACTCTCACACACCGCAAACCTGCTCTCAGTGAGAGCCTCTCACACGCCCGCAGATCAAAGCTTGATTTTTTATCCGTCGGTGACGGTGCTGCTGGGCGAGGAGGCGGTGGATATGGGTGCGTCGGCGCTGGTTCTGGGTACGCCGGCACTTGATCTGCTCTCTGGAGCAGCGCCCAGATCCTTCTGTGTGTACATCGGTGTGTAGGAGTCTGGATTGCGCCTCCTCCTCCATCCCTTCTTCGGCACGGTGCTCAGCTACTTCGGGTTCGCCCCGGGCCAGCTCGAGCCCAACAGCTGGAGAGCCCTGGCCGGCTGGCCGGGTTCTTCTTCCTCTCCCACATGGCCGGCGTGGCGCCGTCGCTGGCTGCGTTCTGGTACTTGTACTCGCTCTGCACGTCTGCACAAGCTCTACACCTTCCGCGGCAAGGACGCCGTCGGGCTGCTCTTCGCCCCGATGGGCGCGAATAAGTGTTCCTGTCTTCGTCGGTGTCCTGGAGAAGGCCGTGGCGGAGGTCCTGCTACGTGCTCGTGGGATTTCCCTGATTGGTCTTACCACGTAACTCCATGAACACAACAGGGCCGCAGCATAGATCATCATCCAGCCCGACTCCTAAAGGTGAATTTCAGATGGTGTGAATTGTGCTAATTCGTGATCTGCAATTCATACTCTCTAATTTTGTACTCCTGTCAAAACTGAGCCTGTTCTCTGGGATTTCTTACAGTAAATGCACATGGAATTTTTAATGAAATCTATGCAGACTATTTCTTGTGTAGTAATCCTATGTTCTGTTTCCTTCTCCATAATTTTCATAACCAATTGATATATGTGCCTTTGATTGGGAGGCATGGACTGTTAAGGGGATGCTGGACAGTTTATTTGCCGAGAAGCAGAACGACTGAAGCCAGCAGCCGTCATTCTGGACACACGTGGTAGAAGCCTTATTCAGAGGTATCTGTCTCCTAAAAGAACATCAACTAGAGTGCTCTTTCAGAGAAAATGCTTGATAATTTGTTCTGAAATTACAACTGGCACTAAGAATGCTCTATGTTGTTTCTTTATTTCTACCATTTGATGTGTGGTTCATTGTCACGGATGAGTTGAAGATTTATCAAGTCCATATTTTCAGAAACACTCCAAGCTTTCTTATTTGCCTGATGTTCATATTCTCTCAATGTTGCCTACTGTTAATGTTAATTCTCTGTCAATGTTAATTCTTGGACTGTTGCTTGCTTATCTTAGTGTTTTTTAGTAGAAACTAGACAAGGGAGTATCTCTGTATTTTGAGTAGAAACTAGACCAATTTTTGTTTTTGTCCTTTATCTTCTGGAAGAGCACCGTCGGCATAGTCGCCACGTTGTTGAACACCCTTTGCAATCTTTCTATTGTGTTTAATTGTTACCTAGGGCGTAGTTCATGGCAGTGGTAGTGTTCAGTGGCAATATCATGCGTTCTTTTTCTATTTATCTTGTCTTCGATTCAGTTTAGTCGCAGTACAGATTCATTTCATGTTCAAACAGTTAGTGGCAGTACAAATTTATTTCAGTTTAGTTGCAGTACAGATTCAGTTTAGTGTTCAGTTGCAGTACAGAATTTTCTTACTTGGGCTAGCAATTTAGCTAGCTTCTCCGACCATTCTGTTAGAATTTTCGGATACATGCACTCCCATTATTTGAGTAATGTGTGAATCTTCAATTAGAACTGTAGCACCTGCGCTTTCTTTGAGTGTGTGGTTCTGTTGTGTACTCCTGGAGTAATTGGTTAAAAAGCATCCGAGTGTCAGTTCGTGTAGTTCTGGTTCTTGGTTTGTAATGGTTATGATGTCGAGTAGTGTCGAGTTCGTGTAGTTCTGGTTCTGTTGTGTTGCTACTCCTGCAATATTTAGGAGTACTTATTTAATCTGCCTGATACTTGAATAAATGGAGTATGTTTCATCTTTTTCTCTTCTGTACAAAAAGTGTACATTAATTAAATAGCCTTGCTTGTGTTTCCTTGCCTGCAAAAAATGTTCATTAATTCTGCTTGTTTGCCTGCTTGCATAAAGTGTTCATTAATTCTGCAGTACTTGCAACTGAATATAACTGTAGTTAATAATGTAAGCATATAGCAGTATACATTTTAATTTCTATGAAAAAGAGAGCAGGTGATGAAAATATTTCAAATTCTCCGCGGTCCAAATAATTGTTGGGTTACACTAGCTAATGGCTCATAGGAGATCATTTGATTTGCTAACTCAAGCACTCCTACTGATACACAATGGAGAGTATCTAATTACTGCTCGAACCTGTCAATAGCACAACATAGTACTCCTAGTGATACACCATTTGAGTATCTGATTTGCTAACTGGACTGGAGATTTCACTGATGTGCAGTGCAGGCCTGATGATCAGTTTCGAGATCACGTGGAGTATTGCTCTCGCCTAACTGCTAGACGGGGTGGCTTGACAGGAGAGGGGCTGGCCGGCGAGGCGCATGGGTGCGAAGATTCTCCTGGAGACCGACGAGCTGCTGGAGGGGGCGGCCTGCTGGAGGAGGCGATCTGCTCCTAGCGGCAGCGGCCTGAAGCACTCCCTCTCCCCCTCGCGGCACCGGCGACCTGAAGCTTGTGCGACCTGGGTAGAAGATCTACTGGAGGACGTCGGAGGTGGGGCGGTGGTGATGCTGCGCTGGAGATGGCTTCAAGCAGTGATCTTGGCGGCAGGTGTTCCTGGCCGGCGACGAACAGATCGACGAGGTGTTCCTGGCCGGTTCTGCTGGGAGATTCAAATTTCCCCTTGGCGTGAAACTTGCTGATTAGTCACGAGACGAGCCACGATTTCCGCGATTTCGGATGTTTGACTTGTTGAACCGTGATTTCCGCGATTTCCGCTGTCTGACTTGATGAGCCGTGATTTCCGTCCTGTTTAGTTGATTCGTTGGGAGGAGCAGACGTGGGAGACGTGGGAGGGGCAGACACGTCTTTTGGTTGGTTTTTTGTTGCTGTCCGAAAATCCTTAAACGTCTTATAATTCGGAACGGAGGGAGTATATCATAAAACAATTAATATGACCTTTGTGTTTTTTTGAGTTTTATTTGTTTTTGGTGGCTTGCTTTAATATAAAACAAAAAGTTTTAATTTTTTTGTGATTTTTGAACTTTCCAAAAATCAGGGATGTTACAGACTACCACCCTTAAAAGAAATCTCGTCCCGAGATTTGGGAAGGCTAGAAAGAAGATTTGGGTAACTGGATTCCAAAACAACTGGATGGGCTACCACCCTTAAAAGAAACTTTTGTGGGTAGTCTATTTTCATTAGATTTGAGTGTAAATTGATCTGGGATTGTCTTGAGTAGAACTTTCCTTCGCGGTAGAGCTGTAGACCAACATAGGTATGTTTAACTACCTTTGACACTGAGGGGTCACTCTTTGGGTCAATCAAAAGTCTTTGGGTTCCTTTCAACTTGGTCTTTTGATGTCCTTGTAAATCTTCCATTTTGTTGTTGTCATCCTTGAAGGCAAACACCATGCTATTTCTAAGCAAACTCTCATGGTCGGCAATATTCTTCCATTTGTTTGATACCTCCAAGGTTTGGCTTGATCCTCACCGAAAATAGTACGTTTTGGACAACACTATCATAGGGTCAATATTGAATTCTACCATTCTATGGTTCAGGTTTAACATCGTCGTGTCTCTAATAGGTATGTCACTCAGATTTAACATTCCTCATAGCAAAAGTAAATAATGTGAGTAGTCACAATGGGTGCCAATCCATGTTGCACTCAATCATTACCTTATACTTGGATTGATGAATCTTGTTAATAACACTAGGTCACCTTACTTGTCTAACAGAAAGTTTTCCAATCTGTAAGACAAACTTGAGTTAACTATCATTTCTCAACCAGTGGGTTGCGTAAAACTCTCATATAACACAAACTGGGTAGTTGTGTTTCTTCATTATTTCTTCTCTTGGTGTAGTTGGCTCTGAAATCTTCATAGCTCATGCCACTTGGGGTTCACTTGTCTTTCTTCACTTGTTGATTGGCTTGATACTCCTTATTAGGCAGTTGGCATTGATCATGGATGTGATTGTTCCTTCACACAGAAGAAAGAAATTTGATACTAGCATTCCTCAAATGGGATGGCTTGTGTATCAATAGGGTAAAGGTTGTATGATTCCAAATGGTTCTCACTATGGTTGGTGAATGAGTATGGTGTTGGGTTTGGTCTAGTAGGAATGAGTAGAGAGAAAGATGGCTAAGGAAGGTTCTTATCCAAAATAGCAGATCAAGGAAACTCACCTTACAAACAACACATAACAAACATATAGCAACACATTCATCACACCAAACAACATAGTTTTGGGAAAACATCTAGTATTGTCATACCACACTCATTAGTATGATCAATAATCTAATCGTGTTTCGTGTCTCACAACTTTGTTACATCTCATGGTGGTCTACTATTCAAGGCAGGGTAACAACTTTCTTGCTTTATTCCTCATGAGAGGTCTTCACTACTCAGTCTTCAAGATGATCTCCGCGTTCTTGTACATTGAAATCTCTTTTTCAAGAGTGTTGATCTCTTCTTCGGCTTTCTTGAGAATCTTCTTAGTGTTGTGAAGTCTCCACTTGAGTCTCTCAGTAAGTTCTTCAATAGCCCTCCATGCAGCACTTCTTGCTGAATCAAAGAATGTAAAATGCACCTCCTTGTTGGTAAGCATGCAATCTCCTCCCATCTTGTGGTCGTACTCCTTGTTCATGTAGAGATGAATCTGCACCCACCAATATTCAAGATCATCTTCCTCATCAATGTAGGGAAAACCCCAGTAGAATGCTGGTCCTTCAAATCCCATGATTAACATGAGATCCTTCAATGCTCTTGGAAAATCAGTGTCACACTCCAGGGTCATGGTCATCAGTGGTCCTTTCTTGAGTGATTCAATGATGTTGGTCATCTATAGATAAGAGTATACATTAGAAATGTATCATGGAAAGGAGTACGAGGAGAAACGAAGATATAAAAGATTTCTTGGTGGAGTAGTTAATAAAAAGTATATTTTTGTTCCTATGGCTTTTCCTATTCTAATCCAAACTTAGGGTCTCGAATCCTACAGGCAACACAATGCTCTGATACCATTTTGTAGCATCCCAACTTTTAATAAAGGTGGAATACCTGTGTTATTGTGCTAGTCCCTGGATCAATTGCTAGCACCACAGTACAAAATGAAATATCATGCAAATGCATCAAATTCTATTGCTTCGCATGATCCAGTCTTTACAAAATAGTATTACAACTTGCATAGTCTTAGGAGACTAGCAGAAAACAGAGATATACAGCGAAAAACATAGTACAACATTGAGCCCATCTTCTTCATGTGCCACAGGCAAAACATGTTGGCGATAGTTTCGAGATCCTAAACGAAATCCTCACTCGTCTTGAGAATCATCTGCAATATGGAATATGCAGCCACAAGGGAGTCAATACAATTTAATGTATTGGCAAGTAACACTATGGTGGATATAAATGGCAAGACTAATACTACATGCTTATTTGGCTGAGTGGAGTTTTTGGCTAAGTTTGCATAAAGCCAGTTTTGTCCTATCTCTTTTGTGAAACAAACTTTTCTTTTCAAGAGGGTGGCATCATTGGACTGAAATCCAAGTACCACAACTATTGTTCACTTGGTCAAATTTTACTTATTGAAAATGGTGATGTGATTCTTCCGTCCTTCCTTGTCCAGCTGCTCATAGTTGTCCATAACCGGGGACACGGCTAAGATCTTAGTTTGTTGACTCTGCAGAGCTTGTGCACTTTCACCTTCAGACCCAACTCAACCCAAACATCCTATACACCCTGAGTGCATTAAGGAAAGGAGAAGAATCGAGACGAGATCTTTCAGAAGCAAGAATCCAACCCAATGGCAAGACCCGTTCCACCTATAATTATGCTACATCTGCTTGTCAAGCCCAGGCTGAACCCTCACAACTTAGTTGATCAAGACAGAGCCCATATGACTAAAGGCTGCACTGGAAGCAATCTAAACTCGGGGAACATCATAATCACTTTGTTCCTGGGTGGCATTCCTCAAGTGAACAACCCCTCGGGGAGACACTCAACTCTCATCAGCCAAACAACCAAATCCACCCAGGTGGTTCATTGAAGTTTATACTTAGTAATTTTCCTCCTCATCAAGTAAAACAATTTTTGTAGCAAGGCTAAGCATCTACTAAGTACCAAGGCATCAAAATAACAAGGTATAAGGATGGCTACACACTACTAGGATATAGCATAGCATAATATAACTTAGTAAAAATTCCTATCAATGCATACTACTCAAAATCAACTAATGCATATAGACAATAATGGGTAGTTGATGATGTGTTACTTGCCTTTTTTTTAAGTTGGTGTTCATCACACACCCTTCAAGAATAGAACGTTGCTCTCCGTACTATCTAGACAATGAAGAATAATACCATAAACAAGCATTCCAACAAACATACAAATGTAGAAAACATACATAGCAACTAACATATCAAAAGGGGCTTAACCAAGTTGGTTAGGACAAGGTCAAGGTTTGAGTTGAAAGATTCATTCTCTAGTGATCCCATTCTTGTTAAGGAAATTCCAATGGTTTACTTGGGAAGGACTATTTGAGCTTGATGTGATCTAACTTTATTATAACCATACTTGTCGAGGAAGTTCCAAGAGTTCACTTAGAATAAACATATTACTTCTTCAACTAAAGTAATACATGCAAACACTTGGTCATATTCACCTTCAAAAATATTTGAGTGACTATGTTAGTATTTTCCATTGTGGTTAGGGTAGGTCTACTAACTCCATCATCAAAGGGAAAATATTACTAAGTCTTGGGTTTTCCATTTGGGTCAATGGTTGGACAGAAACAACTTGTTCTTCAACTTGTATGGATTGCTTCTAGACCTCATGTGATTGCCTTCTTGAAGATCATCATCATGCCATCTAAGTTGTTTCCTTCCTTGGTGCGGTGCTTCTCTTGGTCTTGATAGTCTTCATGGTTTTCACTTCACTAATTGTTTTGGGTATGGGATGGGCACAAAAACCACTAAGTCAAATTGGAAAGAAAATAAGAAGAGGGATAGGAAGAGAGGGGGGAGATGTTTTCTTCTAAATTTCTTCACACTTTACTTCTTGAGTTTTCTTCTGAGTGTGGAGTCCAAGTCTTTTCTTCAAAACTTCTTCATTTATCTTCCTTGTAGCTCTTCTTGTGCTTGAGTCTTGATCTCCATTTTGCTAACTTGATGATTTCTTGAAGCAAGAATAGGGGAGTGGAGAAGTAGATAGAAAACTATGGTACTAGTTTTTAAGGTTCACTACTTGGTCATTTTAGGGACTTGGTCTTGGCTCCAAATAGCCATAACATCAAGGATTAGATGATGTAAACAATTTCTAAGACATGGTGAAAATGGATGTATCACTATGTTGGGTTTTTGGTCAAAAGCATAAGTCCATGGTTAAAGAGTGTCCAAAATGGTTAGGCACTAATTTCTATGGTTCAAGGTTGTCAAAAGGAACAATTTTGTAAAAGGAACTATATTGAAAATATTTATAGAAATTAATCTATGTCAAAAATACTCAAATAGACAACTTAATTCTAAATTCAATTTTAATTTGTTCAAATATTATTTTGGGACAGAGTATATGAAATTACACATTCTAAGGTTTCCAAATATATTTTATTTAAATTTTTTGGATTTGTAGAATTTGAATTATGCCAAAATTCATCAAACAAGCATATTTAAATTTGAACCAAATTAAGTTTGTCAAATTTGAATTTGGACAGTGCTAAAAGATTCTACATGTTCTGGTGATTTCAAAAAGTCCAAGTTTTCTAAATTTGGCCTTATGGACCAAAAGATATGATAGATCTAATATTCAGGGACTTTTCTGCAAAACTGCTAAATCATTCCAACGGGAGAAAATTCAAATAAAGGCTAGGCCACGTGGCTGATCCTGATTGGGTGCGGATGCTGACTAGGTGCTAGCGTGGCCTGCTGACGAGGCGGGCTGACGTGGATAAGTCAACAGATCTGGATCGTTGGATCCAGATTCGACGACAGGATACCCCTTCGATCCTTGATCTAATCTCGTGCGTTGAAAATAGATCGGGCGGCTACAGGGGCTAGGTCTACTCACCGCAGCGCAGGTGGCCGGAGATGGCAAGGACGGCGGCGCTCCGGCGGTCCGTGGCTCAAAAAAGGACGACGACGACTCTCCCGTGGTCCTCCGAGGAAGTAGAGGACACGCAGTGGCTCGGCGAGACATGGGGATCTCGTTCATGACGATGGCTCGCTCTGAGGGGTCTTCGATTGACGGCGCGGTGATGTTCCGCAGCGGTGCCCTCGGGTGTTCTCCGGTGAGCTCGCCTGCGACGAAACGGCTGCGCGAAAAAATCGATGGAGCTTATCAGCACGTGCGCCAAGATGTGGTGAAGAGAGGAGACCAAAAACGAGTGGCCGTGACTCACTGATTTCGCCGGAATCCACCTCGGACGATGACGGAACAGAGGGGCTCCGGCGAGCAATTTCGGCGACTTGGACGCATCAAATAGAGATAGAGGAGAGGGGAATGAGAGAGGAGGGGACAGGCGTTAAATAGAGGACAAGGGGACAGCGATTAATGGCTTTAATCGCAAGGATTTACTCGCGAAAATTCATGGCCGAAACGGCCGGCAGTTTCCTTCTGTGGCTTGAAGATGATGACATCATCGGTGATGTCACTACGGGTCCCACGTGTCAGCTGCCGAGAGAAAGGCTGGGGCGGGCTGGGGCGTTGTTGGGCTCCTTCCTGGTGAGCTCGGGGTGCTGCGTGTGCGAGAGATAAGGAGGCAGGGCAGAGAGAGGCGGGCTTGCTGGGGTGGGCTGGTTTCCTCTTTTTTTTTTGTTCTTTTCCTTTTTCTGTTTTCTATTTTCTTTAGTAAAACATAACTTTTTATTTATAAGTCCAAATGACTTGAAATTTGTTTCTAAAATTTTATAAAAATAAACTCTTTTAAATGAAAACATTTATATGCTGTTTTAAACTTTATTAAAAATTTGTATTTTCAAAATATGATTAAATGGTTAATAGTAACTTAATGATATTTTTAAATGGAAAAGATATAAATATTAATAAAGGTCAATTAAATTTTTAGTGGCATTCTAAATGTTGAAAACATATTTTTGAAAGTAATTTCATCTTGTTTTCACAATTTTATATTTTGAAAATAGGGGTAACCCTAATAGCACTTATGCCATTTTTAAAATAGAAAATAATTAAAGTGAATAATTAGGGAGATAGAAATTTGATACTTAACTATTTGAAACCATGTTTCTTGCAAGACCTTTTCTCAAAAGGAAAATTATGAAAACCATTTTGTTACTGGATCATTAGTTGAAAAGTGATATAGTTGCTTTTTGTCTTTGAATATATTTTCAGTAACCAATTAGTTGGAAGATGGAATATGTTTATTAGGTAGAAGTTGAGAACAACCATTTGTAAAACATATTGTTAAGAAACCATTTAACACTCTTTAAAGTTTGGATAAAACATTTTGTAGTCATAAGACTATTGTCAAATTTAATTAAATTATTAAAGATGGTGAAAATAATTCATAGGGCTTTGAAAACAAAGGCATATTTGGATCATATATCATAAAACAATTAATATGACCTTTGTGTTTTTTTGAGTTTTATTTGTTTTTGGTGGCTTGCTTTAATATAAAACAAAAAGTTTTAATTTTTTTGTGATTTTTGAACTTTCCAAAAATCAGGGATGTTACAGAAGGACATAAGCTCGAGCCACCCTGGGAAGGACCCTTCATCATACACGAAGTCATCCCAGGTGGAGCCTACAGGCTAAAGAATCCAGCGACTGGAGGAATCTATTCCAATCCATGGAATATCGCACACCTCCGCAAATTTTATCCCTAGGTTTACTTGTTATCGCAACAAAATAAGGCTATACTAGCCAGTACTGTAGCTCGAATACATGACTTCTCAGTCATTGCAATAAAGACATGATTTCTTCATCATATTCACTCGAAGCTTCTTATTCTTTACATGTTAAAAGTTACAGGTAAACACCCCATAAACACACGGGGGCTACACCTACAACTAAGCATCATAAGAAAACATCATACATACAAGGTTTCACACCTTACGACAGTTTTTACAAACTATACAAAGATTACAGGATATATACATCCGACAATCAAACAAAACGCTGAGCATTCTCAGTCGCTAAAACTCTATCTACTTCCTCAGAGGTCAAACGGATAATTTTCTCCGCTGCAGGGTGTACAACATCATAGTAAGGCGAGATATCATCAATTGCATAATCTGGACGCCAAGCTACGGAGTTAACATCTATCTCAGGATGCCATATCCGGACAAAAGAGAGAGCTACAACCGCGCCGCATATCATCTGATTGCGCACACACGCGCGAACTTCTCCTTCATGTCCAAACAACCTGAGAAGATAGCTCCAATCTTCGGGAACTCTTTCGAGTGGGTAAAAGGCAGCGTTCATCGCGACCAAGACCTCGTGAAAAGAGCTCACCAGAATTCTCGCCTGGATAACTCGAAACTTCAAGGTGGCCATCACAAAACCTCGACTGCGATCAGACCAAAAATTATTCGCATGAGGTTTTGCGCTGCTGGCCTCCTGATGAATGTGGTTTTCTACCCACTGCTTTTCTTCCCTGTCATCCGGATTAACGACTGAAGAGCAAAAACATACTCAGTCAGCTAAGGAAACAAAAGAAGAAGAAGGCCTGGGGGCTGCACTACTTACACAGCAAATCCCTCGCAACTGAAGCCAATTCATCCATCAGAAATTGTTCGCGTTCAGCCGCCAATTTCTGCTTGGACTTCGCCACATCGGCTACGCCGCGCAGAGCTTTTAGCTTGCGCTCACCCTCTTGGACCTTATCACGAAGGCCCGCAAAAGTACCAACAGCGGCGACAAGTGGATTTACTGGAGTACCACGTCCACCCGAGGTTTCCGCGGCAAACCCAGTAGCCTGGAAGAATACAAGGAAAGAAGTAAGACGCCCTACTCGAGTTATTTCTAGTCGCACAACTGACGAGTGCTCGGGGGCTACTCCCATCGGGAGCCAACAAAACAAACAAGAACCAATTTCCAGACGAACACTTCGATTAAAGACAAATGAAGATATACGGAATACATCCCAAGGTTCATTACAATTAAGATGGAAAAAGGAAAACTATGAAGCTACAGTGGTGCTCCCGCTAGCGGCAGTCGCCCCTCCTTTCAGTCGAGCAAACAGCTCGGACAACTTCCGAGCAAGAATGGCGGCTTGCTCGCCAAAACGAGAGAGCCGTAGCTTTTTGCTAGTGGAGGGGTCGACTGGAATTTGCGAGTAAGCCTCCTCCAACCCTTCAACTCCATGCGCCAGTGCAAATTGAATCGCATTCTTCGCACCGGACTCCGACTGAGCGACCGCGAAGGCATCCAGAAGATTACCCTCCGAGAGGACCTTCAGCAGATCATCTAGCGCGGGGGCAGGAGCAGCGTTGGCGACGAGGCGACTATGCAGTTGCATCAACACTTGAGTAGCATCGCTAATCAAGGAGCAAACTCCTTCAGCGTGCCTCTTGAGTTGAGCAAGGGTGTCAGTTAACACATCCACCCGCTGGAGCCCAGGGATATCTAGAGGAACATCCAGAAGACCTGCAAGAAAAGCAAATGATAGAACTTAGAAACCGCAGCAAGACGAAGGATTAAGTCGTGAAAAAGCCCAAAACACTTACCCGCGAAACGTTCAGCGAGGGAACGGAGGAACGTGACAAGGTCACCATCGGCCTTATCCCCAGCTTCTTCTAAGTCCTTCAAGGCCTTTCGCGCATCCGCAAGTTGTGTTTCAAGATCTTCTGATCGCATGCGGGAAGCCTCCAGCTCTTGTCGGATAGCCGTCAGGTCAGCCTCCTGAGTAGTTAATTGCTAAGAAAGTTTGACCTTTTCGGATTCCGAAAATTCAAGTCGAGCTGCGAAGAGACACTTATCAGAAATCAAAAATGGACGGAAGAAGGGAGACAAGGATATGATAAAACTTACCATTAAGGAGATCATTCTCGGTATGGAGTCGGTACGGTCTGCTCGAAGCGAATCGCAATCCGTTTTGGCGAGAACAATGCGGCGACCAATCGCCGCGAGAGAATCAACAAGCGACTGCAAACGCACAAAGATAGAATAATTAGAAGGGACAAATTGGAGCCTGTACCCGATTTAAACTCAATCGACTACAGCCTCGGGGGCTACTCCCATCGGGAGCACTGCCGTGCACCCGATAAAAATAAAATTACGAAGAAGAAAGAAACCAGACTTTGAGCCTGTAGCCGATCGCATGCAATCAACTACAGCCTCGGGGGCTACTCCCATCGGGAGCACTGCCGTGCACCCGATAAAAATTCGAAAACAGAAGACAAGATTCACCTGGCCTGTGGCGCGAGAGAGGGGATCGGCGGAGCTATCCGTCACTTCCTTTGAAGCTGAAGTCCTGGCGGCAAAGCTGGGGGCTTCACGTTCCGCAGTCGCAGCTTTGGGGGCTGCGCTGGGAGAATTCTGGACGGTGCCCGCAGTGGGAGTTTCACCCACATCCCTTGCCTTATTCCTCCTTTCGGGAGGAATGGAAGAAGCGTACCTACGAGGACTAATAGTCTGCAGACTGCAGCAAAAGATGGAAAGCATCAGCATTGATACGTAGAAAAACGTTCGGCTAAGAACAAGGAAGGAAGCTTACTCGTCATCTTCGTCGTCATCCAGCAAATCTGCGTTCCAGGCGGTTACAATCGCTGGAAACGAAGGCGAAGGAGCGACAGAACGAAGCGGAGTCATGGAGATAGGGGCCTGCCCGGGTGATCCTTCCATAGACTTATCCTTGGAAGGGGCCTCACTATCGTCCACTCGACGATGCTTGGGGGGGGCGCCATTCGAGTCCTCCGCGCCATCCGAAGAATCACGCTCGGAGCTTGAGGAAGCATCGGTGACGCTGGTATCAGCCGCGCCCTCCTGATGACTCGCCAATAGCTCTGAGGTGTCCTCTCCCGCAACTGGCGGGTAGCAATCTGCCATATCTAGGCTCTACAAAGACAGAAAGAAGGCGAGAGAAAACTTTATCGACTAAGGCTCAGAACGAAAAAGAAAACAACAGAAGACAAGAAGGAAAAACTAACCGCAGCTGGAGCAGGCTTCGAAGCGGCAAAGGCTTCAACTGTACAATCGGGGAATTTCTCCCCTACCTTCAATCGAGTGATAGCTGTGATTTTCTTCTCGAATTCAGCATTCGGAAGTTCCTCGCGGCTCACTCGGCTGGGGTCTTCTGAGCCTTGGTACTCCCACATAGTGGAAGGCCTTAGCTGTAGGGGTTGGATCCTGCGCTTCAAGAAGATACTCGCCAAATGCAGCCCGTTGAGCACGACTCCCGCAGTCTGATCCCGGAGGGCGGCTACTCTCGCGAGTAAGGGTGCAACGGTCTGATTCTCCTCGGCTGACATCTTGTGCCCCCAGGACTTTCGCCTCTTCAGAATAGCGAACAGGTGGAACTCTACGATCCCACCCGAGCTGTTGTCGATGACGTAAAACCATTTTTTCCGCCAGCCTTGGGCGGAGTCGATGAAGTGCATGTTGAAGTAGCTGCTCTCTTGTCGAGCCTAGATCCCGAAGCCACCCGTACGAAGCGGTTCGCCAGGCTCAGAGTCTACCCGCGATTTCTCGCGGAAGATCCGAACCTTGAAGAGCGCTTTCCAGAGCGCCCATTGTCGCACCCTGGGTTTCTAGAGGATACTCTCCGCACGAACTGGAAGTCAGGTGCTTGGATTATGGGGCAAACATGCTCCCACGTCCCAGCTTCCTGGTAGGCCTGCGCTTATGCGCGACAACACAAGCCCTGCTTCCACCGTCGAAGTAAACTATCCGCTAGGAACCTAAAGGCACTACTGTCGACGTACTTCATAATCGAACACGCACGGTACGTCAACAGTTTGGTACGAATGATAACACAGAATGTCTCTACGACACAAAAGAATGAAATAAGGGCAACTGGCCTTCACTAAGGCAGAAAATATCGAATACAGTCATCCAGAGGACACATGTCCCAACATATCATCCATTACAACAGCGGAAGCAATCAAAGGGGTCTGAGTACAGACAAATCCATGGCTTAAGAAGCCTGAGAACATAAAGAAAAGCGAAGCCCATCCACGTAGGTCTGGATCCTGCCCTGGTCCAGCTAACTACTCGTCTGCAGCGTCATCGAACTCCACAAAGTAGCCATCCTGGGAAGCATCGTAGTCGTAGTAGTACTCTGCGTAAACCACAGCCCCAACGGGGTCAGTACATCCAAGTACTGGCAAGCAAGACTCACAGTTCATCAAGGAGTTACCCGTCAACACCAGCATAGATGCTTGGGATCAACGGAAGAAAAGGGTGATATAAAAGTTGCTGCTGGCTGCTCTAACCAACTACAGAATATAACTACAAGTTCCGGCTAACAGAAAAGATAAGATCGAGGATTGTAACCAACTGGAAGATAAATTCAACCAAACCCATCCTGGATCTCGCCCCTTATCCAAAGAAGCAATCCGAGGATAACTCACACAGTTATGATAAGGTGAATCAAGTTATTGTGTGAATAACCTATTACTAGTCAAATTATTAATCATTGGGTGAAACATGATTGATCATTATGTTGAAGTTGTCCTGAGTACTTGTTAGCCAGTACTTTCACCAAGTAATCCATAACCGCGGAAAACACGGCTTCTCGAGAAGATTATCCCTGCAGGGTTGCACCAATTTGGCCGTACACTCAAGAATAACCCGCCAGATGGGAAGCTAACCCACCAAGCGGGGTACTCTACACAACCAACCATTCTCCGCATCAAGCCCAAAGCACCTTGGGCGCACGGCTAATCGAGCCCAGAAGAAAATGGACCCTCATAGCACTCTAAGAACGTGTCCCCCTATATGCCGACTACAAAAGTTCCACCCTGCGCTGGGCTCGCAAAAACATGCATGCGGCAAATGGAAAACACGAACTAAATGAGGCGATTTGGACGAGATGCGAATCAGGTCAAGTTGAGGGGGGCGCCCATACTCGCTTCCCAAATGCGGGTAGTGCGCTCATCATGGATCAGTAGACAAGACCCTTTTCCTATTAGGGTCGACACTAGCAGGCTCCAAAACCACTCATGGGCCTCCTGCCGGTGCCTTATCATCAAATTATTATTACCATTAGCAATTAACAGGATTGATTAATTACAACGAGCCCCGGTACAAGATAATAAGATAGTAACAGTAGTAACCGACAACAGACTCGAGTAAAAGCAACCCTAAGCATGCTAGATAATAACAGGCACAAGCAATGGCTGTAGGTATGGAGGTGGGGGCAATATCAGGGCTCAAGGTATCATGTGATGGGTTCGGAGAACAAGCAACGATACATAGGGCTAGCAATAGTAGACAAAAGATAGTATCGACAACAAGTGTGGAAAGGAACTCAATGATTCATGTGAGTGATAACTTGCCTGGCAGCTCAGCCTCGTACTGGGCTAGGTCCTGAGTAGTGGTGTCGTAAGGCTCGTCGGTACCAACGTCGTCGTCTAATCGAGAAGAAGCAAAAACATCAACGAAGGAAGACGGGCAATCAATACATGGCATAAGTGCACAAACATTGGATGATGCATGTCATGTTTAATAGATGCAACAAAATAACTTGCTTGACATGAAACACAAGTTTAAATGGATTCCATATGCAAAAGGGTGCATATGGAAGCCCATGCTTGGAGTTGAATTAATTGTTCTATCACTAAGCATTAGGTGTAGTTGAATTAGTATGATGCATGCATGATGAGGAACAATAAGATAACAAGTTAATTGCAAATGGAATGATAGTTAACAATTTAGAAAGGCATTTATTAAATTTGGAATTTTGTTACTTAAACATGGTACACCAAACAATTATTGTTTTCATCAAGTTAGGGTGTGCAAAACAATTTACAAATTTTATAATTGAAAAGTTTATCAAATTTTAGTTGGATTACATGTTTCACAATTTGAAATTGGACTTAGGATTAATTATTTATGAATTAAACAATATTAAACAAGTTTTAATTGAATTAAACAAGAATTAAATAGTTTGGGCAATTTAAATTATACAAACCAGAAAACAAAATTTATATTTGAATAGAGCATTCAAAATGGTGTGAAAAACATATTTTATTTGAATTATTTGAAAACAGTATGAATTAGTTATGAATTATTTCAATTTGCATTTGAATTATTTGAATTTGAATTTAGATTGCATTTTGAAATTTCAAAACAGAACACAAATTGCATATTTGGAATGTTCATGAAATTTGGATCAGAATAGACATCAAGTTTGCATTTGTTGGATTTATAAAATGAGAGATATTGAATTTTAAAGTTTATTTCTTAATCTGCTATTTTAAATAATTAGAAAACAAAAACAGAAATTGTTTTAATCTTTTGTTACCGTGCAGGATTACACGCACACGCTGACAGGCAGGGCCCAAGGCCAGCGTGGCAGGCGCGCGCTGGCGTGGCACAGAGGGCCACTGCCAGGTGGGGCTGCGCTGGGGAGAAATTCTCCCAAAAAAAGGTTGCGGCCGCGGGGCTCGAACCCGCGAGCTCGCTGCGCGCACAAGGATTCAGAACCACTGCGCTGCGTTCACGTTTGTTATCAGTATACGCGGTGCAGTGAGGATATTGTTCAGTTAAAGTTCTGAACTTTAACTGACGAGCGAACGTGTGCTCGACTGACAGAGATTCAGAAAGATCGCCGGAGTGAAATCACGGCCGTGCTCTGCCGTGGTGAGGTGTGCGCGTGCTAGTGCAGAACGTGCACTGGTTCATTGCGCAAGCAGCAGAGGGAGAGGGGACGGTGACGGTGGAGCTCACCGTGGAGTTGCCGTGGCAGAGAGGTGACGACGGCGTGGCAGACGGCGGCGTCGAGGACGGCGTGGAGCCCCTGGTGGTCCTCTGCGGCTGCTCAGGTGTCCAACACGTCGAGGGCGAGGTGGCGATGCTGGTCCCGTGCTCCAACGTCGACGAGGGGTCCTGCAACGACGGCGAGGTCCTTGGATTCAGAAAGTAGGCACGGTGGCCGGGAAGAAAGAGGGGATCGCGTCGCCGATTTGATGCTCACCGGGGCGATTGAAGGTGTCCAAGGGGAAGAGGAGGTGACGGCGAGCTGATTCCTGGGCAGAGGTGGCTAGGTGGGAGCGAACTGCGGCGGCGCCATGGAGGTTTTCAGAGATCGACGGCGGCGGGAATTGCAGAGAGGTGGACAGCTCGAGGAGGAGGAGATTTGGCGGCGCTGCGAGGAACCCTAGAGCTTAGGGCACACCTAGGGGGGCTAGGGCTCCCTTTTATAGCCTGGAGGCGCTGCGGTGGCCGCCGTGGTCGCGCGCGGTCGCCGTGGATGCCTCCGATGGGCGCCGTACGGGAAGAAGACGACGGAGAGCGCGCGCACGAATCTCCGCGCGCTCGAAGCGGTAAGTTGGCGCTGCGCGGGCTGGGCTGCTGCGCGGTGTAGGCTAGCTGGGCTGGGCTTAGGTTATCTGCTGCGCGCGCTAGCTGCTGCCCACTTTTATTCTTTTTCTGCTTTATATTTTTTTGTAGTTTGGTTTTTAGAGAAAACTGTTAAGGTTTTGGTCAACAAAAATCACAGAAAAATTTGGTTAAGCCTTTTAGATAATTAGAAACCACATTCCAACTTTAGTTTTCAAAAATTAAATTTTAAAATAGTGGTTTGTGTTTGAATTCAACATAGAAGGGTTTTTGAGTTTAATAAAAAAAAATCTTTAATAAAACATGAATAAAAATAGGGTTACCCCTAGGGCCTTAGAATGATTTAGAGGGAAGAAATGTTTGGTGATTTTTATGGTTCCCAAAAGGTACTGATTTGAACTTGGTTTGGGAATTTAAAAAGGTGATTTGAGAATTATTGATTGATTTATTGGTTGGATTTAAAGCACAATTTAATAAGTGAAAACAAGGAATAAAAGGGTTGTTTTTATTTGTTATTTTGGTTCCAAAGGTTGTAACAGAGCAAGTATGAAACCATGTTTGAAAAAGGTTTGAATTTGAGTTGTGAAAACAGGATAAAACAGATGGAAAACAAATGCAAACAATAAGTAAACATGATGACATGATGCATTGCTTGAAATAAAACAAAGAACAAAGCATTCTAGGGGTATTTTCATACTTGGGATGTTACAAAACGCCCCCCCCTTGAAGGAATCGCGCCCCGAGATTCCCTACTGAGAATTGAACAGGTCCGGATACTTCTTGCGAAGATCCTCCTCGGTCTCCCATGTTGCCTCTTTATCAGAATGATGCGACCATTGGACTTTCAAGAACTTGGTGCTCTTGTTGCGAGTCTTACGCTCGGTCTCATCGAGAATACGAATAGGGTGCTCCTCATAAGATAGATCATCTTGCAGCTCAATGGAATCATGATCAACTGCACGATCTGGATCTTTGAAACACTTCTTGAGTTGTGACACGTGGAACACATCGTGCACCTTGGAAAGTTTTTCTGGAAGTTCAAGACGATAAGCATTCTCTGCACGTCTTGAGAGGATGTTGAAAGGGCCAATGTATCTTGGTGCAAGTTTTCCTTTCACACCAAAACGATGAGTGCCTCTGAGGGGAGTTACACGGAGATATGCCTTATCACCAGGTGCATAGACCATATCCCTGTGCTTGCTATCATAATAGCTCTTCTGACGAGACTGAGCAATCCTGAGATTGTCACGAATGATACGAACTTTCTCCTCGGCTTCCTTAACAATGTCAGGGCCTAAAAGTGAACGTTCACCAGTTCCAGACCAATTGATTGGACTCCTGCATCTGCGACCATACAGTGCCTCAAATGGTGCCATTCCTAGGCTTGCCTGGTAGCTGTTGTTGTAGGAGAATTCAGCATATGGAAGGCAATCCTCCCATTTCATGCCAAAGGAGAGACCACATGCTCTGAGCATATCCTCGAGAATCTGATTGACTCTTTCGACTTGCCCCTGAGACTGAGGGTGATAAGCTGTGCTGAACAGAAGTTTAGTGCCCAATGCTTCTTGAAAGCTCTTCCAGAAATGAGAAGTGAAAATACTTCCACGGTCTGAGCTTATTTCCAATGGAACACCATGAAGGGGAACAACCTTTGCTGTGTAGAGCTCTGCTAACTGGCTAGCTGAGATAGTTTCCTTTACAGCATAGAAGTGAGCAACCTTAGTGAGACGATCAATAACAACGAAGATTGCATCGTTGCCCTTTTTGGACTTTGGAAACCCAGTAACGAAGTCCATTTCAATCATGTCCCACTTCCACTCAGGAATTTTCAGAGGTTGGAGTAGACCTGCTGTCTTCTGATGGACTGCCTTAACACGTTGACAAACGTCGCATTCAGAAACGTATTGAGCAATTTCACGTTTCATGCCAGACCACCAATACAGAGTCTTGAGATCCTGGTACATCTTTGTACTTCCAGGGTGAATGGATAGAGGAGTTTCATGAGCCTCCTTGAGAATGATATCCCTGAGACTTTGAATCTGAGGGACTGCAATGCGTCCTTCGAAGAACACCGTTCCCTTGTCATCAATTGAGAAGGACTTGAATTTATCATTGCCCTCCTTGATGTGATCCACAATCTTCTTGATTTCATTATCACGAAGTTGTTCAGAACGAATCTTGTCCTCGAGAGTTGGGCTGGCTGTCAAGCTAGCAAGGTATCCTTCCGGAACAAGACCAAGGTTCAGCTTCTGGAATTCTTCATGAAGTGGAGGTTGGCTCTCCATGATCATGAGATTATTGCAATAGGATTTGCGACTGAGAGCATCGGCCATAACATTAGCCTTGCCTGGAGTGTAAGAAATGGTGAGATCAAAGTCTTTAATCTTCTCAATCCATCTCCTTTGCCTGAGGTTCAGATCTGGCTGAGTGAAGATGTATTTCAGACTCTTGTGATCGGAAAAGATTTCAGTTTTGTTACCCAACAAGTATTGTCTCCATTTCTTGAGGGCAAACACAACTGCTGCCAGTTCAAGATCATGAGTGGGATAGTTTTGCTCATGTGGGTTCAACTGACGTGAAGCATAAGCGACAACTTGACGTTCTTGCATAAGAACTGCTCCTAGGCCTTGGAGAGATGCATCACAGAATATCTGGAAAGGTTTGGTAGTGTCGGGGCCAACTAGAACAGGTGTGGAAGTGAGTTTAGTCTTCAGGAGGTTGAAACTCTCATCACATTGTGGAGTCCAAACGAACTTTTTGTCCTTCTTTGTGAGCTCAGTGAGGGGTTTAGCAATCTTGGAAAAGTTTTGGACGAAACGACGGCAATAGCTAGCCAAGCCAAGAAAACTTCTGACTTGCTTCACCGTCTTAGGGGGTTTCCAATCAACAATTGCCTTAACCTTTTCAGGATCAATGGCAATGCCTTTGGCAGAGATGATATGACCAAGATATGCAACTTCTGGAATCCAGAACTCACATTTGGAAAACTTGGCATACAGACGATGCTCGCGAAGTTTCATGAGAGTGAGACGAAGGTGTTCTCCATGCTCTTCCTCGGATTTTGAGTAGACTAGGATGTCATCAAGATATACCACAACGAACTTGTCGAGGTATTCATGGAAGACAGAATTCATGAGTCTTGAGAAGGTCGCCGGTGCATTGGTGAGACCAAAGGACATGACGGTGTATTCATATAGACCGTACCTTGTGGTGAAAGCTGTCTTAGGAATATCTTCCTTTCTGATCTTTATCTGATGGTAACCCATCCTCAAATCCAACTTTGAGAATATTGAGGCTCCAGCAAGTTGATCAAAAAGATCATCGATACGAGGAAGTGGATACTTGTTCTTGATGGTTTTCTCGTTGAGAGGACGATAGTCAACCACGAGTCTCTTAGTTTGATCCTTCTTGGCAACAAACAGAGTTGGGCAACCCCAAGCGGAGGAACTAGGCTGAATGAAACCTTTGTCCATATACATATCGATTTGCTCCTTCAACAATTTCAGTTCAGGAGGAGCTATCTTATATGGATGCTTAGAGATTGGAGCAGTACCTGGCTCAAGCTCGATCACGAACTCAACTGCTCTGTCCGGGGGCATCCCTGGCAACTCTTCTGGAAAGACGTCAGGGAATTCACAAACCACCGGAACATTTTCAATTGCCGGAAGGGGTTTGGCATCGAGGCTGAACAGCTGAGCAGAAGTTGTTCCATATGGAGAATAGACTATCTGGCCTGAAGTGTGGGAGAGAGTTATTGACTTTTGAGCACAGTCAATTTTAGCTTTGTGGGTCTTCAACCAATCCATACCCAGAATGACATCAATGTCAGAATTTCCCAGCAACATGAGTGAAGCAAGGAATACACGACCTCCAATTAGGATCTCATTGTCCATGCTTATCTTGGAAGTCAACATTTGCGGTCCCGGAGAGTGAACAGTCATTTGATTGCTTAGCGGAACCAGAACTAGGTTGTATGCTTTTGCAAAAATCTTTGACACAAATGAATGCGATGCTCCAGTATCAAACAACACTTTAGCTGGAATAGAGTTTACGGGTAATATACCGAGAACGACGTCAGCAGCCTCTTCGGCTTTGTCGGCCTTGATATGGTTCACCCTCGCGTTCCTCCCGACAGGCCTATTGTTGGAGTTGAAGGCTTTAGCCGGAGGAGCACGAACCATAGCCTGGTTGGTGTTGGGGCGAGGAGGTAGGGGTAGCTGCTTCTGAGTGCACTTGTCAGCATAGTGTCCAGTATCCTTGCACTTGTAGCAAGTGACGATACGAGAAGGACCTGGCCTTGGCTGCCCCATTGGGAACCTCTGACCCTGCATCTGAGATGGGTTGGGTGGGCGGGGACCAAAGCCTGGAGAAGCTTGGGCATTTGGAGCCCGAGTGACAGCACCATTTGGCACCCAGATGCGGCGCTTCTGCGGAGGGGTGGTCATGTTGGAGGAGGAACCACCCTCACGCGAGTGCTTGCGCGACTCCTCGAACGCCTTGCGCCCATTCTCCTCATTGAGCGCGGTGTTCACAAGCTCGACGAAGTCCTTGCACTTGATGTTTGTGAGAGCGTACTTCAGTTCCGGGTTAAAACCTCGGCGGAACCTTGCCATCTTCTTGGCTTCGGTGGACACTTCGTCACCAGCGTACCGAGCGAGACGATTGAACTCGTTCTGGTAGCCGAGAACGTCCAGCTTGCCCTGTCTGAGAGAGCAGAATTCCTCACGCATCTTTTCCATGAGACCATCCGGGATGTGGTGCTTCAGGAAGGCATCTCTGAAACATCCCCAGTTGATAGGAAAGCCAGCCCTCATGGCCTGGTAGTTCTCCCACCAAGTAGCTGCCTGACCCTTCAGTAGGTAGGTGGCGTACTTGACCTTATCCTCTTCAGCAACATGAGCTATCTCCAGAGCTCTTGCTACGTCACGGATCCAGTCATCAGCATCCAGGGGCTCACGTGTTGCCACGAAAGCTTTTGGGCCCAAGCTGAGGAAGTCCTTGATGGTGACCCTTGGAGCATTCTGGTTGTGTTGCTGATTAGCCTGGATCTGGGCCATCTGTGTCACCACTTGGGTCATCTGAGCCAACAGCTCCCCCATTGGTGGTGGCGGAGGCGGGTTGTTCCTGGTTGGAGGCATCCTGAACAGAAATTCATTTTAGCACAACAACAGAAAAGGATAGACTTGGTAACCGAAAGATAGATTATTCCGACGCATGAATAGATAACCAACAGGTACATCATCACATGTTCAAATACATCAGAATATCCAACAGACCAATACATGGTTCGAAAACGAAAGGATAAACTAGACACAGCTAGTAATGGATACAACGGTACTCCCATGCTCATCACGCAGGACGGCGGTGAGTAGTACGACGAGAGATACGGTGAGGAGGAATCCCACGGAAGTAGGTATCACGACGATCCATGTAGATAGGAACTGCTCTGAGAGCAACTCTCGGTGTGGTGAAGTAGGAAGCGTCGTATCCCTGTGCTCCATAGCGGGGAATCCCTGTGTAACCAGCTCCGAGATCGAGAAGTGGACCTCTGATCGGCTCGTAACCTCCAGCATCTGGCAACGGAAGACCAGCTAGCTGAACGACACGTGCGAAGCGCTCGTCTCCAACAAAGTCTGTGGTGTACGTCGCCAGACGAGTGAGAGCAAGGCGGAGCTGCTCCCTGACTGAGGCTAACTCCTGAGAAAGTGCGGAAGCAACGGCATCACTGTGACTAGCAAACTGGGCAGTGACCTGGAGCCTGGAGCTATCAGTCTCGTAGGTATCCATGTCACGGTGGATAGTGAAGTGAGCTCCTGCTGCCGTGATGTAACCACGGGGGATGTGACGAAAACTGGACTTATCAAACCCCCAGTAGTCAGCACGGAGAACGGTGACACTCACGTACGCTGCCTGCTGCACTGCCATATCCACTGTGGACCCTACTGCCTCGTACTGGTGTGCAATGCTCCTGCCATCATCCGACAGAATGTAGACGATAGCCCGGTAGCAAGTCTGGTCACACTCTCGCTGGTGCTCGTAGACCTGGTACTCTGGTGCCCAATGGAACCCCAGAAAGGTAACCATGTCTCTCAGCAACTCCGGAAAACCGGCGGTGCTCTCACAGCGAGTCATGCGAACCACCTGCGGATAGTAGTTGAGACCCATCTGCAGATTATTTGGAAGGTTTTGATTAGACTCCGGTAGATGAAAAAGGATGTGGAAAGCAACAACAAGGTTCAATGGACGAAAAGGATGTTGAAAAGAACATGATATCGAAGCAACATCGGGAAAACGAGACCAAAAATCCTGAGGTACTACAGAGAACCCAAAACACGTGAAATCCTAACTTGAAAGTTTAGGTGAGAACAGAAAACAACGTTACACTTCCTTACCAGAAAAGGGTGGGTGGGTGGGGAAAGAAGAAAAATGGCAGAATTCCTACTCTCACGTTTCATTTTTCCTGTATAGCTACAAAATAGTTTTCTAGACTCAACTGCGACCAGTAAAAAGGGATCCTACAGGCAGACAGGCTCTGATACCATTTGTCGCACCCTGGGTTTCTAGAGGATACTCTCCGCACGAACTGGAAGTCAGGTGCTTGGATTATGGGGCAAACATGCTCCCACGTCCCAGCTTCCTGGTAGGCCTGCGCTTATGCGCGACAACACAAGCCCTGCTTCCACCGTCGAAGTAAACTATCCGCTAGGAACCTAAAGGCACTACTGTCGACGTACTTCATAATCGAACACGCACGGTACGTCAACAGTTTGGTACGAATGATAACACAGAATGTCTCTACGACACAAAAGAATGAAATAAGGGCAACTGGCCTTCACTAAGGCAGAAAATATCGAATACAGTCATCCAGAGGACACATGTCCCAACATATCATCCATTACAACAGCGGAAGCAATCAAAGGGGTCTGAGTACAGACAAATCCATGGCTTAAGAAGCCTGAGAACATAAAGAAAAGCGAAGCCCATCCACGTAGGTCTGGATCCTGCCCTGGTCCAGCTAACTACTCGTCTGCAGCGTCATCGAACTCCACAAAGTAGCCATCCTGGGAAGCATCGTAGTCGTAGTAGTACTCTGCGTAAACCACAGCCCCAACGGGGTCAGTACATCCAAGTACTGGCAAGCAAGACTCACAGTTCATCAAGGAGTTACCCGTCAACACCAGCATAGATGCTTGGGATCAACGGAAGAAAAGGGTGATATAAAAGTTGTTGCTGGCTGCTCTAACCAACTACAGAATATAACTACAAGTTCCGGCTAACAGAAAAGATAAGATCGAGGATTGTAACCAACTGGAAGATAAATTCAACCAAACCCATCCTGGATCTCGCCCCTTATCCAAAGAAGCAATCCGAGGATAACTCACACAGTTATGATAAGGTGAATCAAGTTATTGTGTGAATAACCTATTACTAGTCAAATTATTAATCATTGGGTGAAACATGATTGATCATTATGTTGAAGTTGTCCTGAGTACTTGTTAGCCAGTACTTTCACCAAGTAATCCATAACCGCGGAAAACACGGCTTCTCGAGAAGATTATCCCTGCAGGGTTGCACCAATTTGGCCGTACACTCAAGAATAACCCGCCAGATGGGAAGCTAACCCACCAAGCGGGGTACTCTACACAACCAACCATTCTCCGCATCAAGCCCAAAGCACCTTGGGCGCACGGCTAATCGAGCCCAGAAGAAAATGGACCCTCATAGCACTCTAAGAACGTGTCCCCCTATATGCCGACTACAAAAGTTCCACCCTGCGCTGGGCTCGCAAAAACATGCATGCGGCAAATGGAAAACACGAACTAAATGAGGCGATTTGGACGAGATGCGAATCAGGTCGAGTTGAGGGGGGCGCCCATACTCGCTTCCCAAATGCGGGTAGTGCGCTCATCATGGATCAGTAGACAAGACCCTTTTCCTCTTAGGGTCGACACTAGCAGGCTCCAAAACCACTCATGGGCCTCCTGCCGGTGCCTTATCATCAAATTATTATTACCATTAGCAATTAACAGGATTGATTAATTACAACGAGCCCCGGTACAAGATAATAAGATAGTAACAGTAGTAACCGACAACAGACTCTAGTAAAAGCAACCCTAAGCATGCTAGATAATAACAGGCACAAGCAATGGCTGTAGGTATGGAGGTGGGGGCAATATCAGGGCTCAAGGTATCATGTGATGGGTTCGGAGAACAAGCAACGATACATAGGGCTAGCAATAGTAGACAAAAGATAGTATCGACAACAAGTGTGGAAAGGAACTCAATGATTCATGTGAGTGATAACTTGCCTGGCAGCTCAGCCTCGTACTGGGCTAGGTCCTGAGTAGTGGTGTCGTAAGGCTCGTCGGTACCAACGTCGTCGTCTAATCGAAAAGAAGCAAAAACATCAACGAAGGAAGACGGGCAATCAATACATGGCATAAGTGCACAAACATTGGATGATGCATGTCATGTTTAATAGATGCAACAAAATAACTTGCTTGACATGAAACACAAGTTTAAATGGATTCCATATGCAAAAGGGTGCATATGGAAGCCCATGCTTGGAGTTGAATTAATTGTTCTATCACTAAGCATTAGGTGTAGTTGAATTAGTATGATGCATGCATGATGAGGAACAATAAGATAACAAGTTAATTGCAAATGGAATGATAGTTAACAATTTAGAAAGGCATTTATTAAATTTGGAATTTTGTTACTTAAACATGGTACACCAAACAATTATTGTTTTCATCAAGTTAGGGTGTGCAAAACAATTTACAAATTTTATAATTGAAAAGTTTATCAAATTTTAGTTGGATTACATGTTTCACAATTTGAAATTGGACTTAGGATTAATTATTTATGAATTAAACAATATTAAACAAGTTTTAATTGAATTAAACAAGAATTAAATAGTTTGGGCAATTTAAATTATACAAACCAGAAAACAAAATTTATATTTGAATAGAGCATTCAAAATGGTGTGAAAAACATATTTTATTTGAATTATTTGAAAACAGTATGAATTAGTTATGAATTATTTCAATTTGCATTTGAATTATTTGAATTTGAATTTAGATTGCATTTTTAAATTTCAAAACAGAACACAAATTGCATATTTGGAATGTTCATGAAATTTGGATCAGAATAGACATCAAGTTTGCATTTGTTGGATTTATAAAATGAGAGATATTGAATTTTAAAGTTTATTTCTTAATCTGCTATTTTAAATAATTAGAAAACAAAAACAGAAATTGTTTTAATCTTTTGTTACCGTGCAGGATTACACGCACACGCTGACAGGCAGGGCCCAAGGCCAGCGTGGCAGGCGCGCGCTGGCGTGGCACAGAGGGCCACTGCCAGGTGGGGCTGCGCTGGGGAGAAATTCTCCCAAAAAAAGGTTGCGGCCGCGGGGCTCGAACCCGCGAGCTCGCTGCGCGCACAAGGATTCAGAACCACTGCGCTGCGTTCACGTTTGTTATCAGTATACGCGGTGCAGTGAGGATATTGTTCAGTTAAAGTTCTGAACTTTAACTGACGAGCGAACGTGTGCTCGACTGACAGAGATTCAGAAAGATCGCCGGAGTGAAATCACGGCCGTGCTCTGCCGTGGTGAGGTGTGCGCGTGCTAGTGCAGAACGTGCACTGGTTCATTGCGCAAGCAGCAGAGGGAGAGGGGACGGTGACGGTGGAGCTCACCGTGGAGTTGCCGTGGCAGAGAGGTGACGACGGCGTGGCAGACGGCGGCGTCGAGGACGGCGTGGAGCCCCTGGTGGTCCTCTGCGGCTGCTCAGGTGTCCAACACGTTGAGGGCGAGGTGGCGATGCTGGTCCCGTGCTCCAACGTCGACGAGGGGTCCTGCAACGACGGCGAGGTCCTTGGATTCAGAAAGTAGGCACGGTGGCCGGGAAGAAAGAGGGGATCGCGTCGCCGATTTGATGCTCACCGGGGCGATTGAAGGTGTCCAAGGGGAAGAGGAGGTGACGGCGAGCTGATTCCTGGGCAGAGGTGGCTAGGTGGGAGCGAACTGCGGCGGCGCCATGGAGGTTTTCAGAGATCGACGGCGGCGGGAATTGCAGAGAGGTGGACAGCTCGAGGAGGAGGAGATTTGGCGGCGCTGCGAGGAACCCTAGAGCTTAGGGCACACCTAGGGGGGCTAGGGCTCCCTTTTATAGCCTGGAGGCGCTGCGGTGGCCGCCGTGGTCGCGCGCGGTCGCCGTGGATGCCTCCGATGGGCGCCGTACGGGAAGAAGACGACGGAGAGCGCGCGCACGAATCTCCGCGCGCTCGAAGCGGTAAGTTGGCGCTGCGCGGGCTGGGCTGCTGCGCGGTGTAGGCTAGCTGGGCTGGGCTTAGGTTATCTGCTGCGCGCGCTAGCTGCTGCCCACTTTTATTCTTTTTCTGCTTTATATTTTTTTGTAGTTTGGTTTTTAGAGAAAACTGTTAAGGTTTTGGTCAACAAAAATCACAGAAAAATTTGGTTAAGCCTTTTAGATAATTAGAAACCACATTCCAACTTTAGTTTTCAAAAATTAAATTTTAAAATAGTGGTTTGTGTTTGAATTCAACATAGAAGGGTTTTTGAGTTTAATAAAAAAAAATCTTTAATAAAACATGAATAAAAATAGGGTTACCCCTAGGGCCTTAGAATGATTTAGAGGGAAGAAATGTTTGGTGATTTTTATGGTTCCCAAAAGGTACTGATTTGAACTTGGTTTGGGAATTTAAAAAGGTGATTTGAGAATTATTGATTGATTTATTGGTTGGATTTAAAGCACAATTTAATAAGTGAAAACAAGGAATAAAAGGGTTGTTTTTATTTGTTATTTTGGTTCCAAAGGTTGTAACAGAGCAAGTATGAAACCATGTTTGAAAAAGGTTTGAATTTGAGTTGTGAAAACAGGATAAAACAGATGGAAAACAAATGCAAACAATAAGTAAACATGATGACATGATGCATTGCTTGAAATAAAACAAAGAACAAAGCATTCTAGGGGTATTTTCATACTTGGGATGTTACACCCATTGTGGGCGAATGCCAAGAAAGCATTCGCAGAACACGATGAAGCACGATATGTGCTGCACCGCGTTCGGAGGAAGGTCGTGAAGCTGTATGCCATAGACATACAGCAACCCGAGGAAGAAAGGATGGAGAGGAAAAGAAAGACCCCGAGACACGTGGTCCGCAAAGACCACGCGCTCGTTCGATTGTGGGTTCGGTACCTCTTCCTTCTTCCCGAAGCGCACTCGTTTCTCGCTCTCCGCCGGCAGCAGCCCCTCTCGCTGCATCTCCTTAACGCTCTTGGCAGTGGTGTTGGGAGAGCGCCAGTCGCCGGCGCGGGGCGCGACTTGCGCGGAAGCTTCTCCGGATGCAGAAGCGGCAGCGCCACGTTTCTTGCCTCCAGCCATGGCTAACAGCACGAGCTCAAGCGAGGAGGAAGGAGATGGGCGCGAGGAAGAAGATAAAGGCAAGGGCTGGGAAAATTTTACCGCAGCACTAAGACCCGTATTTATACACGGAGCGGGCCAATCTCAGCCGTACGATGCGTTACGTGGCGCTTATCACGGCCACCACGCGTGAAGATGAAACGAAATGGCGGTGAACGCTGTTCCGTGCCACGATCTTAACAGAAGATCGTGCACATTTACTGCGCAGTTCGCGTAAAAACCGGGAGCGGCGTCTCGTTTCCCGGTCAAAAAGCTGACCAGGTGGGCCACCCATCTGTCACCACTCCGGCGCGTCCCATCGGGAGGAGAAGAGTGCGCTATGACGTCGTGGCATACGCCATCAAAATCAAAATCTTTTCGATTGAAAGTTCAAACGCGAAAATATCTTCGTACGAACAAAATTTCCTTCGGATAAAAGCAATTCTTCCATGAAGAAGTCACAGAACAAGACCTCTTTTAAACAAGAGAAAAATACCCTATACACGAAAACTCTTTCGTATGGGCACAGCATTCCAAACATGAAAACTCTTTCATATAGACATAGCTTTTCCTCAGCACGAAACTTCTTTCGTGTAGGACTCAAGCAAATCGATCGGGTAGGGAGAACCTATCTCTTTTACACATGATAATTTCACATCATGATAACCTGGATTGTTCAGCCGACTAGGCACATCCGGATGCCATATTCTTCGAATATGAAGATAAGACCCAAAAAGATCTCTCTTTTGGGCCTGGAATCGCACTCGAAAGCTGCATCCTCCGGTATAATTCCGTGTCAACAACACGAAGAAAAATCCTAGCGGACGCGCCGGGTACCCCCATAGGTTAAGTTCGACTCGATAAGTCCACAACGGCCCAGTCGCAACAATCACCTTATCGGGTTCGAGTCGGAGGTCTCGAATCTGTGTAGGCCAGAAATGTTTTTGCCCTAGTCGCAATTAATTGGCCCTGATCTCTCGGGAGAGCCAAGCTACTGTGCCACATCCTTCTGCGATAAAGGCCACAAAAACAGGCACTAATGTTGCTCGATACTCGAGCATGAAGACTCATGACACAGGGGACACACCCTCTAAAAACAAAAAACAACCAAGCTGGTCAACCGTAAAAAGATCAAGAAAGGTTTGACCGTATACTCGACTGGAAAAAATCCCACTCGAGCAAACGCTCGGGGGCTACTGACGAAGATATGGATCCTGGACCCTGTGGATAAGGACAACCCATCTCAGGCCCAAAGCTAAGGCCTAAGAAGAGGCGCCCTTGGAATACTCCAGAAGGCCCACCCGCAATGACTTGCGGATTAAGCTAGGAAACTTGTAACCGACCTAGCTAGAGTTCGAGTCCTCTCCAGGTAGAACTCGAGACCTGGCCATCTATATAAGGCCAGGAGAGCCCACAGGAGAGGACCAAGCAATAACCGCACGACCCAAAGCCTTGAACTCGAGACCTACTCTCGATTCGAGCACCACTTTTGTAACCGATCTAATCTTCAATACAGATCGACAGGAGGCAGGAGTAAGGGTTTTACCTCTACGAGGGCCCCGAACCTAGGTAAATCTCGCCCCCTGTCTAGCCGACGATTCCACCAGCGCTCATGGGTTCTCCTAATCGAAACCCGATAGGTTCACCGAAGGGATTTGTTGAGTTAGAGATTCGACAGTCATGTTACCCCCTGTTTCGGGAAGGAACTGCGAACACAGACAACTCCATGAAGTTCTAATCCTGTGAAGGCTGGCGGGCATAGTTTTCAGAATTAAAAGCAACCTCTTGAAGAAAGATTTATAAAACCTTGCATCAGTCTAGACTCTTTAGAGTCGAGGACCGTAGTTAGTGCATCAATTACTTCCGTACTTAATGAACTTGTTGAGTAATGCTCGTTACTCATTCAATCCTATTTGACCCCCTTCTTAGGCTATGAAAACTTAGAGGAGGCATCATTCAACATCCTCGGAGGCCAAGACGACATCTACTACGAGGAGCTAGATCTCTCCGGAGGAGTGGAAGGGTTGGATTACACCATTCAGTACGGAGTTGACCCTGAGGGGGTTGAGTCTTACTAGGTTTAGCCTAGTCTAAAACAAATACTTATTACAGTTGAATTGAGCAGCCTTGAACTCTATATTAGGTTGTTGAGTTCCCGTCTATGCACCTGCTTTACTTTTCAGTTGTTGTTCCAACTTCAATAATGGGATCTCATCATGAGCTCATTCTCTTGTCAGCACACTATGTTTAGTAATATATGTTTGTATGACAATCAAGTACCACAAGGTTTCTGCTGTACCACCCTGAGGGATGTAATATTTGCGGAACTGTGTTCTGTGAGTGTTATATCAACGACTTGCGTACTACAACATGCAGTGGTATGCTGGGTCACCACAGGTTGCCACTCTCCTTTAGAGAGAGAGGGCGCAAGCTAAAGCCCGAGGTATTTTATTGGGAAACCCACAATGTTACAGTTCAGCACCTGTGCTACCGTATTCTCATCAGCCTCATGTCCACGAATGAGCGTAGCTGAGGTGTTGGCGTAGTTGACATGCAATCCCGAGGCTTCCCCAAAGAAGCGTAACAGCTGTCTCACCGCCTACAAATCCCTCTCCAAGGGATTAATGGAGAGCGCCACATCATCGGCGTAAATGGACACACGCTGTTTTGTCGTGCACCCCGAAAGGGGGCAAATAGACTCTCCTCAACTGCCTTGGAGATTGTGCAAGGGAACACTTCCATTGCCAGCACGAACAGCATGGGGAAATAGGGTCCCCCTCGTCTCAGCCCCCTAAGATGAACAATCCTCTTCCCTGGCACTCCATTTACCATGATTTTTGTGCTGACGTACGGAGTAGAATGGATATCAATCTGCACCAGGCCTCACTGGACCCATATTCTATAACACCTCCAGCAGAAAAGGACCAGGACAAGGAGTCCAAAGCTTTGGCAATGTCCAGCTTCAGAAGGACACCCTTCTCCCTCCTTGTATTCATTTTCCTAGCCATCTTCCCAATTAACATAAAATTAGCATGCAGGCTCCTCCCCCTAACAAAGGCAGATTGATTTGTGTTGACAAGCTCCCCAAATTTTCTCCCGAGTCTGTTTGCAAGGAGTTTTGGGAACAATTTAGAGAAGCTATGGAGAAGACTTATCGTCCTGAAGTCACCCACTCCAACAACATCAGGCTTGTTGGGAATCAGCACCATCAACTCTCATTTCAGCTTCGTAAACCCTCTCCCATCTTCCACAGCGAGCTTCTGCAAAGCTGCCATGATGTCATGTTTGATGGTATTCCATGCCTTATGATAGAAGGACCCAACAAATCCATCTGGCCCAGGGGACCTGTCAGCAGGGAGTTCTTTAATAGTGCTCTAGACCTCCTCCTCCGTGAACAACCCGTCCAACTCGCCCAACTCCCATGGCTGCAACCAAATAAAATATAGGTCAAAAATGTTGTCCCTGGTCTGCAGCTTCCCCAGCAACCTGCAGTAAGCCTAAAATAAAGCCTCCTCTTTCCGCGCTTGATCACTGATCCGGGTGCCCTCCACACTAATTCCTGGGATGAAACTTTTAACTCTCATGCCATTAGCAACTGCATGAAAGAGTCTCGTGTTGGCATCGCCCTCCTTGAGCCACCTCACTCTGGAACGTTGCCTGTCCATGGTTCTTTAGAAGGAAGAGAGCCCCAAGATGGCCACTTTGAGCATGCGCCTAAGCCACACTTCACCTGGGGGACATAGGTCTCCTATACTTTGCATCCTCGAATCTAAGAATTACCGTGTTTGCGATGGCCAATTAGAACTTAATGTTACCCACTTCTTTTTTGTGCCCACGACTGAAAGTAGCTAGCGAGGTTCCTAAACAAGGAATCCAACCTCTTTAAGGGGTCAACAATCCCGTCCTCGCACCTCCATCCCTCTTTAACAGAATCTTCAGAGCGCCCCCCCCCCAACTTGAGCCAGAAGAGCTCGAACCTGAAACGCCTCTTGAGCCTAAGAGCAGCACACAAGGAGAGGTGTAGAGGCGTATGGTCTAACACATTGATGGAGAGGGCTTTCATAATGAAGTCATGATTGAGCGGACACCGATGTCGCCTAGAGAGGGGGGGGGGGGTGAATAGGCGATTAAAACTTTTCTGGTTAAGGCTTGCTAAATGCGGAAATAAACTAGGTGTTCAAATTAACAAGAATATTCTAGGGTCAACTAGGTGCACCAACAACTTATGCTAAGCAAGACAAGTAAAAAGGTGATAGCAAGATATATAACTTCAAGCACGAAGGCTATCACAATGTAAATTGCATAAGTAGAAAGCTCGGGTATAGAAATAACGGAGGCACACGGAGACGATGATTTATTCCCGAGTTTGATGGAGGGATAATAACCCGGCAGGCCAACTCCAAGGTATAACCCGGCCCAAAGGACGCTGCGCAGGATCCGGCAAAGGATAAAGAAACTTTCGGGAGGCCCAAGTTTGTAGGCCCAGTAACCCGGATTGTGGGTTACGGTAAAGGAAGGTTAGGGTTCATACGCCGTGTCCGGGTAGGATCCAGGGTGCGCCTTGGAGAGTAAGCCAGGGGGTACGGGTGTTTTATAAACCGAACCCTAGGATTAGTTGAGAGAGATCTAAGAACCCTACTAGCATCGCTTGATATCGAGCATCCATTGTATACGAGAGATCGAGTTAACATATTGAGATCGGAGACTCGGCGACTTGATTGCCGGCTACCAGATCGAATTCCATCATGTTTTCCTTTGAGCTAAACCCTCTCCCAAACGGCTGTGTCATCTTGCCCCAAGATAAGTTACCCCCGGTAACATCTGTCGTGATTATCCCACGACAGTTGGCGCCCACCGTGGGGCCTGCGTCCAAAGGTGTTTACATCACGGGAGAAGCTTGGAAGAACATGGAGAATCTTGTCATCAGCGAGATCTACATCGACCACAAAGGAAAAAAGATGGTGGACGATTCCGGCTGGGGGCCAGAGTCGGATCACCTCGAATCCGGATCCGTCGTGACAATCGGCCGGATCAGCGTCTTCGTCGGTATGGTATGTACTTCTGGTTCGATCCCTGACAATTTTGGATCTGATTCTGTGTCAGGGGAGGCCGCTTATATCCAATCAGATGGAGAAAAATCAGTTGGAACGGCAGAGCCGGCAGAAGAACCCGTCACGAAGTGGGAACAGCCGGAGGAGCCGGCATGGACCCCGCGTGACCGGGTTGAGAGAGAAGATGATGCTGAGTCCATCCTGGATCTGCTGGAGAACCGGTATGAGGAGAATAATAGCGAAGAGGAACGGCATGAATTCGCGCCAAACATCATACGCCGAGTCGCGGTTTACACGGCTCCCGCGACCAATCTCAACCAAGAGTCCGTAACTGCGGCCGCGGCCGGGTCAGCGCAAGCGTTAACCCGGCAGCAAGGACTGGCTAACGAAAACACGGTTGTGGCCCAGGTTGACGGAGAATCGGCATCGGTTACCAGTCAAGCGCCAGAAAACGAGCTACACGCGAACACGTTCGGATTCCTAGCAAACCGGACACCAGGGGCGGGTCCCTCCAATCCACAACACCCGGCCTTGTTCGACAACAATCTGATCCTAGATCTGACGGTTCTTGCCACAGTTATCACTCCGGAGAACGCGGCGGAACGTGTTAGGGATTTGGACGTAGCCCGTCGTGCATTGGAGCAGCAGAGGAGGCAAGTAGAAGCAGAAAGGCAGGGGATGGCCACACGGCAACGCGAGCTGGATGCACTGGAAACCCGGCTCCGAGAGGAAACGACTAGAATACATCAAAGGCATCAAACTAGATTACCAGCATTGGGAGGAGTCATAAACCCGGCCGCACTATTTATCACGCCTCAGGATCAGCCGATTCCAGCGGCAAATCAAGGAACCGCCCCTCAGCCAACAACCGGAGGAGCACAACCGGTAGATGCGCGGGCCGGGTTACCTGCACCACAGACTGGAGTTACTGCCGGCAACACTGTACCACCGCCACCACCTCCACCAACATCGCGTTTTCACACACCAGCGGGTCATTATAACAATCCCATGGACAACGTGTACGCGGCAACGCTTGCACTAAATCAAATCCCCGTGAGAGAGTCACCCCACGCAGAGGAGACCCGGCGGGCGATAGATATGCTGCGCACCGCGGTGGCCCAACAGGTTAATTACCCGGATCACCGAAGTGGAATGCATGGGACGCCATATGTCAGCCAACAACAAGGTAACGCTGGGAACGTCCAAACAAGTTCGGCACGGTGGAGGGAAGAGCAGCAGCAAATGCCGCCTCCTCCACACATTCAGGCAGTACTAGCAGCATCAGCAGCACATGCCGTTGTGGATAGTTCCAGAGCCAGGAGGGCCGGGGCCGGGTCTTTAGTACAGGGATTACCAGCAGCACCGCGTCCAGCTGTGCCCCCCCCGCAGGATCACATGTTTCCCGAGTAAGGCCAGCTTCTACCATTCTTGCAGGACCCAAGTGTCTCTCGGACAACATCAGGGCTGAACCTTACCCGGAAAAGTTCAAAGAACCAGGAAAGGTAGTGAATTACGAGCCGACTATGGATCCAGAAACATGGTTGAGCAGTTATGAGATGGCAATGTCGATTCGCAACGCATCCGAGAATCTCCAAGCCAAGTTCATGTACCTGATGATGTCCGAAGGAGCAGCGAAGTTATGGTTCACCAATTTGCCGGAAGGGTCGATCAAGTCCTCGGAGGAGTTGAAGATCGCATTTGTCAAACACTTTCATGGGACGTGCAGAAAATTATTCACTATTGATGATCTAGAGCGATGCGTTCAGAAGAAGGGAGAGTCGGCGCGCAGTTGGGTGCGCCGGGTTATGGAGATACTTCACTCGTCCACAGATATTCAGCCCAAGGATGCACTACAAGCCATGGCAAAAACATGCAAGTATACGCCTTTAGTGCAAAAGTTAACTCGCATGAAATCAAGTCGGAATGCATCGGAGGTGACGATGGGAGAATTGATGGATGCGTGCAACAAACACGCTGCAATGGATACTACAAAGGAGGAAGTTGACGACAAAAAGGCAAAAGCAAACACAAGTAATGGTGGAAGAACCAGCAATGGATCAGCACCAGGTACTAACGGAAACAGCCAGAACAAGCGTCCGTTTGAAGGAGGTTCCGAGTTTGTTGCTAACACAGAAGCCGGGTCTTCGAGACCCAGGGCGGAAGGAAATTTCAATGCCGGAAATCACAATGGAGGAAATTATCAAGGGTCGCCTAGGCCGAGTAATAATTGGGACATATTCAGAATGGCATGCCCGAAGCACAGCAGGAACTGTAGGCCAGCTAACCACTCCTTGGAGCAGTGCGCCGACCTACAGAGATGGAAAAATGAGGAAGTGAACAGAGCCATGCGAGGTGCAGGACGGGGAGGAGGACCGGGTCCAGGAGGAAACCCGGGCAACGGCCCACCCCCAGCCGGTAACCCGGCAGCTGGAAATCAAGGTAATAACCAAGGGGGAGCAGGAGGTTTCCAGGCTAACCCCAAGCAGTTGGGTCAATATCATGTGCATACCACAGGAGGTTCTAACAAAGACAAAAAGATACTGAAGCAAGCGGTCAACTCAATCTCTTCGGCCATCCCAATGTATTTGAGGTGGTCAGAACAAGACGTAACGTGGAGCAGAAGAGATCACCCGGAAAGAATAGAACACCCGGGAGTCTTAGCATTGGTAGTCGCACCACAGGTCAATGGGTACGAGCTGAAAAAGGTTTTGATGGATGGTGGAAGTAGCATCAATATACTGTACTGGGAAACCTTCCTACGCATGGGCCTTAAGGAGTCTCAGCTACAAAAAAGCTCAACAATTTTTCATGGGATAGTGCCGGGTCATTCAGCATGCCCCGAGGGAAAAATCGCATTGGAGGTAGCTTTTGGGGAATCAAAGGATAACTATCGAGTTGAGTGGCTCACTTTTGAGGTGGTCAAATTGCGCAGTCCTTATCACGCGTTATTCGGAAGGCCGGCTTATGCCAAATTCATGGCTAGGCCCTGTTACGTGTATCTACAGCTAAAAATCCCGGGTCCTAAGAAGACCATTACCATACATGGAAATCGAGACATAGCAGCTGAATGCGACGAAGGAGACGCAGCAATGGCCGAGCAAGCCTGTAGAAAAGAGGAACTCAAGCATTACCGGTCTCAAGCAGACTCGGAGGACAGAACCACATCAAAAAGGCCGAGTACTGAAGGCGAAAGAGCAAAGCCCAAGGCAGCACAAGATGCTAAGATGGTGGCTTTTATCAAGGATGACTTCCCCAAACAAACTGCCATAGGAGAAGAAATTGCACGACCGTTTACAACCAGCCGCGTTATGGAGACACCTTACCCGGGTTGGCTAGTAAACCCGGTACTCATCAGGAAAAAGTCCAACAAATGGAGAATGTGTATCGGTCACGTCAACATGGGAACGATTCCCAAGAAGAACTAAACAATATAACGGGCAGCAGGTTTCAGACGCGCTCTTTTCCTACCCAGGGTACCCAAGGGGACTGGAAGGTTTTTAATGAGGCGGCCTGCTGATCCAAACTTTCTCGTATCAATAAAGAGATGGTTATCAAGTCCTATTTTGTTACAGCCTTTACTCCGGTTACAAGTAAGTAGTATCCATTGCCATCAATACATCAGTATCATTATGTATGTTGAATATATATAGGTCTCGGGGGCTGGTTGCCCAAGTAGCGCAGCCACAAACCCAAAAGACCCGGCCTTGATGCCTATGAGTTATAAGGGCCGGTTATTCGCAAACGAATACGGCTGCAATCTTATAACCGGACAAAGGAGCCAAATTTTCTTGACTTTTCTTACTTAAGCTCGATGCGACTCGCACTAAAGTGGCATGATTTGCTCGCTTACGATTACAATCAGCCATGAAGCCCAATGGGACTTGTCTGACCCTGTCTTCGTATAGATGTAACAACATGGTATCCACGCGAAAGCCGGCTTACAGTACAAGATAGTCAAAAGGGTCATCTAAACCACAAGTTATGCAGAGTACAAGGATCATAGCTGGAAACTCAACGTTTATCAAGCATAACTTCATTGTCTATATGAAACAATTCCGGGTTTCGGCTTAGCAACAACAAGTTTGTTCTCTTCGAAAAAACCACACACCATAGACTCGAAAATTCGGGCCTTGGGGACTGTGGGTTTCGAAACAGAATCAAGTTGTTTCGTCGATAAGCTCGAAAGACCCCAAGGCCCGAGTCATGAGGACTTTGGGACTTAGAGAAAAGCCCACCTGTCAAAACTCACGATACTCGGAAATAAAGAGGGAAATGAAAAGAAAATCGGATATCAAGAATAAGCTCAAAAATAGACAAGTATCAAGTTCATCAACAGGCCTAGAAAGGCACGAAGTGTATCACAGAATTAAAGTGCGTTACAAATTGCGACACTAGTATCAAGGGTGCACAGGCGCACCGTCAAAAGAATACTTGTTTTGAATAAAAACATCACATGATCGAAGTATTTTTATGGCGTTCGCCTATTCGGCTTCCTGAGTAGGGTCCACATCTCTGCCCTTGCCCTCCGGGTCTTGCTCCTGGACTTGCTCTTTAGCCCTTCCGGCATCATCACCCGGATTCCTTGCGGCAGGGCGGACAAGCGGAGGAACAGCTGGTGTAGAGGTGGATGGCCCTGATCCTAACTCGGCCTCTCTCTTCGCAGTTGCTTCCCTCTTCCTGGCCGAATCAGCAACCCATTTCTCCAAGATATCAAAGGGTGGGGGTGCTTCCTCCGTAACAATTTTGCCTTCAGCATCGTATGCACTCATAATCGTGTTTAGATCCATACTATCGGCCAAAGTGGTAGCTGAGGGACGTACTGCAGACTGTATGGCCTTGAAATCCTTGGGTGTAAATTTGGAACCGCCCGCCTTGAATTCTGGAAACCCGGATATTACCTTTGCCGGGTCAAGCTTCGGAAAGTAAGCCTTGGCCAGGGTAAAGGCCCGGGTCATACCAATCCGGCATGACGAGCGTTTCCAGATTTCAATCCAGGCAGGCACAGTGGAGCAGGCTTGAATGAGATTTTCTTCACCCGGATATACCTCCGTAGGCCACTTCACGGCATCCAGTATAAATTTTGTGCCGGCAAAGAAAGTCCGGAGCACAGTCTTTAGGGTTCTAGCCTGGACAATGGCATCCTCCTCTGGGGTCGCAAGGTTGGCACCTACAGTTGAAACAAAGAAGGAACGTATCAGTAACCCCCGAGTATCATATAATAAAGTAAAGGCATGAAGTCAATCGGCAGCAAAAACTTACTAAGCAAGATCTGATAGGTATCGGTGACCTGGTCCGATAGTTTCTTCAGTGCGGTCTGAGCGGTATTACACTTCTTCTTGTATTTAGAAACATCCTTCTTCAAAGTTTTCATGTCATCCTTAAGGGTTTCCCTCCGCTTTACCTCGGCAAGAAGAAGTTGTTCGGTCTTGAGTAAAATTTCATCAGACCGGGTTATCTGCGCCTGTAAGTAACAAGGAACACAAGTATCAGTTGGATATTATGGTAAGCTGAGTATTGCGTAAAGTACCAAACATAACTTTAGCGAGTCATGCTCGGAACTTGGGGACTAGGTATGCACTACGAGATATCAAGTATTATTACCTGGTGCTCTGCGGCCATGCGCTCCAAGATATTGCTCTCTGAAGTCTTCATAGTGAGGAGAGTGTTCATCAATTGATCAAAAGTGTCATTACCCGTATCAGAGGACCCGGGGCCTTGGAAATTCCGAGAACGAGTTTTCTTCTTAGTGGGAGGCGACACCCGGGTCATTTGTATGTCGGAATCCGATGCTCCTTCTTCTGCACCCAAGTTGTGACTCTATTCTTCTTGCTTGCGTGGGAGGCAATTGGATACTCGGCTTCTTGTGTGTCCGGGTTTATCGGTGACGCTTGTCCTTCCCCGCTAGACGCGGCTGTTGTCTTATCAGCCAGGCTCCCCTTACCCGGGTCCTCGGTCTCCATATCCTCTTGGTCGCTGGTAACGACCGTGGCCCTATAGATATTATGAGTGAGCAGTTAGTGTACAATCAGGAAAGGGTGATGAAAATGTGGTAGAGCATCAGGAAGGGGATTTTACCCGGTATTCACCGCGAAGTCCGAAGGGAATCCGTCGCTGGACCCGGGAGAGGCTGGAAAGTATCAAGCAAGATTTCATAAGGGAATGGTTCAAGAAGAATGTTTCGTCCGAGAAAGGATAGGGTAAATACCAGCCCGCCGAGTCGGAGTCAATGAAATACCCGGGTTAAGAGCACCATCACCCGGGTGATTACGAGTTGACCTGCGCTTGGTCATGGGCGACGCCTTCAAATATGGCCAGTGGAACAACGTCAAGGTAGCTCATGTATATCATTAAAGGAATACGAATTGAATGCAAGAAGGCGATATGAAACCTTGGGGGTGGTCCCTTGGGGTTTTCTCTTAGATCCGACTTTGACTGTCGGCTCCAATTCCTCCTCGTCGCTGGCAGATTCTACTTTGCCGTCAGTCTCTTCTTCTTCGTCTTTGTCTTCTGATTCTGGAAGTTATCAAGGTCACAGTTGGAAAATGAGGAACGGGACACGATGAACTCAAGGGAATTACGTGAAGTTCGAAACGTACCTTCATCCGAGTTAATGCCCTCCTCTGGCTCCTCAGGGGTTTCGGAGTTAGGAGGAGTTTCAATCTTCCAAAAGGGATCATCAGCCTGGAAGGAAGGAATAAGGGTAAGGGTTATTATTCATATCGAGTGGAAGGTGTGAAGTAAAGAGTATGAAACTCGAGTCCTTACCTTGGGGGCTGGGTTCTCCCGAGTGAAGGGTTCCAACCCGGCTATGTTCCGAATCACCTCCATCTTTTCTGTCAAGAAGCTCTTGATAGTTTTGTTGGTGTCTCCGGCTGCGAAGCTGTGGGTGGAGTACCGGAGCGAGTCCGTAGTGTGCCCTGAATACTCGCACATTAACTTAGTGCGGATGGAGTTGGGTTGGATCCGGAAATCGACCCAAGTTTTCACCAGGTTAAGCCCAATGAGACCTTGGGCCGACAGAACAGAGATTTTGGCTAATAAAGGCTGGATGGCTTCCCTCTCCGAGTCAGGGGCAAAGGCATTAAAAGACTCGGAGATATCGAGAAGGCCTTCTGAGTAACCCGGCAGTTTCTTCTGGCCGGGTGGGGAGGTGTCTCGGCAATAGAAGTACGAGAGCTGCCAGTGTTTGACGTGGGAGTTGAGAGTGAGGGGTGGCATCAGAGAGTTCTTGCGGCGCTGGATAGAAACCCCGCCGCAAGCAAGAAGTGCCCCGTCACCGCTTTCGCGGCACGGTTTGCACTGGAAGAGCTCGACAAAAAGAGCCAAACTTGGCGGAGTGCACAAGTATGACTCGAAGAGGACGATGAAGTGGGAAATATTTAATACAGAATTAGGACCGATGTAAAAAATGCGAAGGCCGTAATGGCTTAGAATATCACGGAAGAAAAGGTGACCCGGCGGACGGAAGCCCCGGGTCACGTGTTCCACGAAGCAGATTACCTCGTCCTTCGCCAGGGTAGGCCGGGTCTCGTTGCCCGGCACCCTCCAGTGGATTTCCTTTTGAGGGGGTAGAACCCCTAACTCGGCCAATTCTTCTAACTTGGCCTTGGTGATCGACGATCGCGCCAAGTTGGCGGATATGGAGTTGGTGGTCTTGGCCTTGGTTGGTGCTTTTCCCTGCTTTTTGGGAGCCATGTGACTGACCTGCAAAGCGCAAGGTAGAAGGATGCGAGGAATAAGACCCGGAAACTATAAACTGATCGAGTATTGATGAGTGACATCGAGACAATATGAAGGTTACATACTATCCGGGTGTCAGTTCGTGGAGCAAGGCTCAAGCTATCCGGGTATCAAGTATAATTATGAAAATCATGAAGGCTTATGCATTGAAAGGATATTCGAGGGTGATAGACGGTTACACGGGTACCTACTACAAATAAAGGGAGTCGGAAAAGAGAAGATTTTCCGGGTGATAGAGGTGAAGGCGGAAAATTGGGCGGCCCGAGCTCAGGCTAGAGGTTCCATTTCTGGATTTGTGGCAAAATTAACAGTTATGGGCAGTAGGGGAATAAAGTGGAGGTAGTATCCAACCCATTGGGTGAACTAGAGTGAGTACAAGTAACTTAATTCGGCATGACTAGGAAATGACCGGCGGGTTGACCTAGATCTAATCTGAAGGAAATCAAAAAATTGCGGAGGCCAGTTAACGGGTATGGGAGGCTTACTGGAGGAGGTTGAAGCGAAGCTCGACGGAGGCAGATAGCGCAAGATTGATGCCCCTTTGCGATACCCGACGGACCGGTTGGGGGTTTGGCGGCGGATCTTGGCGGCGGTGCAGGGTGCGCTGTGGCGGAACGCAGCCGGCGGCCAATAGGTTCCGGCGGTGCGCACGGGATTTCCGTGGTGGCGCTCTGTGAGCTTGAGTGCGGAGGAGGAAAGGAAGAAGAGTGGGGGGAAATGAGCCGTTAGGGTTCGGGTTACCCCCAATGAGCCTATTTATAGCGCGAGTGGATAAGCCCGATTCAGCGAGCGGGAGCCGGGAGTTACGGAGTAACGGCTATCTATTTGAGTTTTGCGAGATGCGCTTTAAATATTGAGCAAGGTATCTGGACGAAAAAGAGAAAGAGATCCATCCCGTGATATCAGGGTCAATTATCGAGTATAGAATCTTGATATTTTTAGGGTTTAGACCTGGAAAGTTAAGCCAGGTATTTTGGGAAGAGCCGGGTTGCTATATGGCCACCATGGAGTAAGGCCTAGCTATCTATCAAAGCACCTTAACCCGGCCTCCACATACTTGTGTGTTTGATATTCTTACAGGGAATAGCGAGCGCTTCAAGGAGGGACCCGTGAAGCCCAAGCTATTCTGGGGACTACTGATGGAGGGATAATAACCCGGTAGGACAACTCCAAGGTATAACCCGGCCCAAAGGACGCTGCGCAGGATCCAGCAAAGGATAAAGAAACTTTCGGGAGGCCCAAGTTTGTAGGCCCAGTAACCCGGATTGTGGGTTACGGTAAAGGAAGGTTAGGGTTCGTGCGCCGTGTCCGGGTAGGATCCAGGGTGCGCCTTGGAGAGTAAGCCAGGGGGTACGGGTGCTTTATAAACCGACCCCTAGGATTAGTTGAGAGAGATCTAAGAACCCTACTAGCATCGCTTGATATCGAGCATCCATTGTATACGAGAGATCGAGTTAACATATTGATATCGGAGACTCGGCGACTTGATTGCCGGCTACCAGATCGAATTCCATCATGTTTTCCTTTGAGCTAAACCCTCTCCCAAACGCCTGTGTCGTCTTGCCCCAAGATCAGTTACCCCCGGTAACATCTGTCGTGATTATCCCACGACAGAGTTCCTCCCACAAGGAGAGTACGTCTCGTTAGAGGGGTGTGAGCTCGCCACAAAGGCCTCACCCTATTCTCCGATGAACCCCGCCACAAAGGCCTAGTTCACCTTCCACTATTGGCAACCTTCAAACCCGAGGCACGCATCCACAACTTAATTGGAGGCTCTCGGTGTCACCACAATCTTGGGTCACACATCCACAACTCAATTGGAGGCTCCCAAGAACACCACAAGTCGTCTAGGGTCCAAGAATCAAGAGTAACAAGCTCACATACTTTCACTTCCACGAATCCTCGTGGAGATACCAAACCGATGCAAATGGCAAGAGCACAAGTGCTCAAATACTTCACTCTCGAAATCCAACAAAGCAACAAATGCTTATGGGGGAATAAGAGAGGAAGAACAATGGAGAAACACCAAGAACTCCAAGATCAAGATCAACTAGGTTTCCCTCACTAAGAAGGAGGATGGATTGGTGGAAATGTAGATCTAGATCTCATCTTACTTCACCCTCAAAGATATGCAAGAATCATAGGAGGGATTGAGAGAGGGGAAAGCTTTCCAAGGTCAACAATGGTGTGGAGAGAGAGGTAAAACGTGTTGGGCAGCCTTGGGGTCAAGGGGGAAGAAGATCCCCTTAAATAGGGGACTCAAAATATGACCGTTATGTGCAGAAATCGCCCATCATCGGTACTACCACTAGGAGCAGCGGTACTACCGCTAGGGGGCGTTTCGGTACTGGTTCGGGTGGTACTGGACCGGTACTACCGCTGGACCAAAAACAGAAAAAACCGTCGATACGAAAACGATCATAACTTTTGCGGTCGGACTCCGTTTTTGTTGATCTTGGCCTCGTTTAAATAGCAACGACGAGATCTACAAGATTATATAGAGAAACATCATTGTCCAACAATGAAAATTAAACCCACAAGGGAAAAGGTAAGATCTCTCAAAAGAGGACCAACCGGGAAAACCTTCAACATCAAAAACTCAAAAGGTGTTTCATGTGAAAACCGTTTTTTATGAACTTGGGCTTGTCATGAAGATCACAACAAGAACCAAAACCCATAGAGATAAAAGCGAACTAAGAACCAAGAAATATGACATGCAAGAGTGCAAATGTGTCGTGGTGGTATCACGGCAGATGCTATAGGATGGGTAAAGATCTGGGGTCGATGGACGCTGGAGGTGCTCGGGGAGGGATCACGCAGCGAGTAGCCGCGTGTGGGATGAATCAAATACTGCAAACAACGAGATCTACCCAGGTTCAGGGCCCTCGTGTGGAGATAAAACCCCTACTCCTGCCTTTCTCTCTTTATATGTGTGTTACCGAGTAGCCACAGTACAATTTGGCCTTCAGCCGAGTAGCCACTATTCTCTCTAGGTGATGCGAATACTGAGCGCAGCGACCCTCTCACAGGAGGGGGCAGGGCACCTTATATACTGGTGCCTAGCCGAATACATCCAAGATGAATAGTATAGCCGGGTGTCGACATAGTGTGCACACTGCACACTTCCAGCTTCTCGCTGACAATTTTGGCTTCCTAGTTTGTCTTGTGCACAAAATCGTTGTGCAAAACCAAGTCCAGGGCCTGTTATCACTGTCACGGCCACAGTGTAGGCCCCCTGACCTGCGCCGTCCTGCTGACACCCTGGCGCGGATAAGCACGCGCTCTGCAGATGAACAGTGCGCCGGTACGGACCCAGGATACGTGGGATCCTGTGTGAGAACGGCTCCTTTGACTTCTGGCCCGAGTAGGAACTCACTCCCTCTACTCGGAAGAATGTAACTTCCTTGATTCTTCCTTCTGGACATTAGAAGGTACGGCCGGATAGCAGTCGACCCGGTAGCGAGTACCGGGTAGCGAGTACCGGGCAGCCAGCTACTCGGCCAGAACTCTCCTTTGATCTTTCCTTTAGCACTTGCTTTACCCCTACTCGGGGGTAACCCCCCGACATTAGTCCCCGAAGCTGGTAGAGTCTTGCGAACTTGTTCACTGGGCTCTTCTAGCTTAAAAACAAACCTTGCCCTTGATCTTGTAAGATGACGAGTTGCACCTCCGAGTGACCTTCAAATCTTGCTTGAATCTCTTCTTCTCCGAGCAGCACCATTTCTGTCCTCTGACGCCGAGTAAAAAGACTTAGCGAATTTTTGAACAGAATCTCGCGGTGCCAGAGCAAATCCATCTCTCCGTGTCGCTATTGGGCACGTGTCACGCCCTCGTACCCCCGACGCCTCGGTTCCTAGGATATGACAGGCCACGCGCCCATCACTGCGACCAGGGCCCACCGGCCCGTTAGGTCACTTCAACCGCACTTATTACCCCACGATCTCGACGTGGGATTAAGTGCGCCCGTTACGCGCGCAATATGCGCTGTGTGCGTTTCTAACCGGTTCGCTTCCCACGCCGCACGATCTCAGTGCACGATCGATCCCACTAACTCCGCTGGTAACGGCAACCCGCGGGGAGAGATAAATACCCCCTCGTTACCTCCTTCTTCTCTTTCCTGCTCACTTCCTTCTTCCGCCCCTTCGCCTCTCCGCCGCCGCTGAACACGCCGCCGCCGCAAATCCTTGCCGCGCCGCTGCTCTACGCGCCTCTGGAAAGCCAGAGATCGATTCCTTCACCCATCTAGCCACTCCAATCCTCCACAAATCTTCTCACCTCCATGGCTCGCGGAGACGACGACGCCCGCGCCGGATGGGAGGGTTCTGATGTCACGGCGGAAGACTGCCGATGGCTAGTCAATACCCGCCATGTCCCTCCCGGCGTGCGGTGCAGGCACCCGGACAACGAGATCGTCCCTACGCCGGAGAAGGACGAGTTCGTCGTCTTCCTTGTGCACTTCAAGCGGGGATTCGGACTCCCGGTGTCGGATTTCTTCAAGGAGTTCCTCAAGAACTTCGGGTTGCAGCCGCACCATCTCCCCCCAACGCCATGGTGATGCTTGCCTTCCACGCGGTGGTCTGCGAGGCGTTTCTCGGCGTGTACCCAACTATCCATAGTTGGGCACGTTATTTCTTATTTCGGAAGCAGAGCGTCCCCAAGCCCGGAAGCACGGAGAGCGCCCGCGCGATGACAAATACGGGGGGCGCCGTGATGCTGCAGCGTAGCACCGACAGCCACCCGCGCATCAAGGGACTCGATACGGTACGCAAGTGGCAACGCTCTTTTCTTTATGTCAAGAATGTTCCCATCGAAGAAGGAGCGCCCATCCAGGACCGGATAGGGCTTCCTAAATGGAAGAACGCGCCACCAACCCAGCAAAACTGGGGCTACAATCCGAAGAGCAACATCGAAGATGTTGTTCAGATCGAGAAGCGCCTCGCCGAGTTGAAGGAGTTGGGATTCAAGCGCGATGATCCCATCGTGTGCTGGATCTCGCGGCGAGTGCTCCCGCTCCAGCGTCGCTCCCACAAGATGTGCTACATGGGAGGAAGCCGGGACTGCACGAGGACCACCACCTTCGAGCTCAGCACCGCCGATGTGGCCGTCTGGGCGAGATCCATCATGAAGACATCCCTCACTGACACCTGTCAGTATGGCTTTGTGCCGTACAGTCGCTCCAAGCCAATTGAACAGGTTAGGATCCTATGCTTTATCTCTGCATTTTTACCGAGTAGGTGGCTTTCCAGCGTAGTATGCTTAGTCTTTGCATGCTGCACCGAGTAGAACATCACAAATATCCTGTTGGCTTCATGTGCTTTGTGTTTGCACGCCGTGTCGAGTAGAAAGCCTTAGCCGAATACACCTTGTGTTTGCATGCTACTCCGAATAGAAATTCCTGGACTTGTATGCTTTGTGTTTGCATTCCGTACCGGGTAGGACTCCTTACACTTGTACCCCATTGATTTGTGTCACATGCTTGTCTTTTCAGCACATTGATCGCCAGAATGAGGAGGATGAGGATATCTTCGAGTCCAACTGGCACAGCGACCGAGAAGAGGACGACGAGACCGCCTACGATACCCAGGACACCCTCTGCATCCCCCACGTCGAGCAGCCGGGTAAGCATCAAGTCGACGCGTCTATTCGGGATTGGTCCGAGGACGACGAAGGTGACTAAGTTAGCCTCTCTGACCGCGACTAGCGCAATCCAATTTCCCTTTCTGTTTCTCAACTCCTTTTTCTCTTCTACTCTGCAGATGACCCTGAGGTGGACGAGGAAGACGAAGAAGCCATCAACGTCGATCCTCTCTCTGTTGCAGCTCCCACCACTCGGAAGAGGGTAGGCAGTGGTGTCCAAGAGCCGGACGCCAAGAAGCCCAAGAAGACCGAGAAGAAGAAGAAGGTCACCACCGGCAGAAGCCAACTCCCACCGCAAAGGGTAACTCACTCCATCTGAATTGCATTCTGCTGCTGCTTCTCGCTATGCTCTTCCCCTTCTCTGTTTCTGAACTTCCTTTCTCCTTTTCCGAACTTTCTTTCTCTTCCAGCGATCCTCTGGATGCTGACGCTGCCGCAGCTCCCACCTCCTCCAAGAGAAAGCCTGTCATCGACCTTGAGCAGCTCGTTGACCTCTCAGAGGGTGAGGACGAACCAACACTGCAGGATAGGACGCGTGCGCCCTCTCCCGTGAAGGCAGAAGAAGAAGACGCCAGCGCCGAGAACACGGGCGCTGGTGACCAAGACATAAACCTGGAGCAGCAGGCCCGCGCGGACCAGGGCGCGCAGGATGCTGCTCACGATGAGACACCTACTTCTCCCCCAGCTGCCTCAGCTGGGGAGAATACTGAACAAGAAGCCGAGCATCGAGACCATGCCGCCCTTGAGCGGCAAGACGAGAACATGGAGCAGCAGGAACACGAAGCTGCCGTTCAAGATGACCCCGCGGCCACGCCGCGGGTAGAAGAAACAGAAGACGCAAGACCTGATCCCGCTGCCGAGCAGCGGGTTGAGGAGACTGTGGTGCAGCCAGTCCTGCAGGATCAAGCGCAGCCAGATGCTGCGCCGGATAGCCGGCCCCTTGTGCCGCCTACCCAGCAGGTTACTCCACCCACTGCACCGAGCCCTCCACCAACACAGAAGAAAGCCACCGCTGCACCGAGCCCTCCATCAAAGCAAAGCACGCACAAGACCGCGCCGAGCCCTCCTCCTAAGCAAGGCACCAAGAAGACTGCATTTCAGCAACCTCCTCTCACTTCACGCCAAGCGCCTCCGTCCGCTTCTCGGACGGATGTTGCCGCCAAGAAGGCCGTCCAGCCTGAAGCCCCAACCCGCAGGAATTTGTCGCGCCAGGCTGCGCAGGATTCTGCTCTGATGCCGCCGCCCAAATCAACCGGGAAGCCGGCTGCGAAGAGCACACAGCTTACGATTGGCGCAGGCGAGGGGTCGAGTGCTGCTCAGGCGCACCCCAGCTTCCTGCCATACATGATGCAAATGGCTAAGCAGCACAACATTGAGTTGACCAGGGGCGAGCAGCGGATCGCCCTTACGAAGGGCGGCTAGGCCAAGGCAGTGGACGCCAAGTTGAAGGAGAAGAAGACCCTTGAGTTCTTCTCACGCGAGGCCGGCTAGACTGAGATCCAATCCGAGGGGCTGATGCAGGTCGTGGACCGGGTAGGCTTCATCGACCAGGTGTGGGAAAGCGCCGCCCATGGCAACAAGACGTGGGATGGCAGCACCGTGGGCTCGCTGGATCATTGGCGTGTTGACTGGAACAAGGCTGACATGGGCTACAATCCCATGACCATCGCCTCCGGCACAAGCACGCTGGCCGCGAAGCTATTCGTTCTCCGCAAAGCCGCAGAGGACATCGAGCAGACATACGCTGTAAGTTTCTTTTGCTTGTTCCGATTTTCGATTTTTCTTCTCTTCTGTTCTTCTTTTTTCTCCTTAGCCACTACCCAGTCCCCAAGATTCGGGCCGAGTAGACAGGTACTCAACCGAGTTGCCGTCTTCTCGGGCCAAATCTTCCAAAATTGTCTAACTCCTTTTCTTTCTTCTTCACAGAATAGCCTCTTGAAGAGGACCAACTTGTTCCGGCGGCTGCTCTGGAACCATAGCATTGCCACAAAATGCCTCGCGGCCCTAGAGAAAGAGCGCAAGGATGACGCCGTGATGGAGCAGGAGGCAGTGAATCGTGCCCTTTAACTCTCTGAAATCGAAAGTAAGCCTTTAGCTATTCGGTTAGTGCGTTTTGTGTTTACGCCCGGATTTTCTCTTTGCTCTAACTCCTTCTACTCTGCAGGCAAATTCAATGAGTTGGCGAAGGAGCACGAAAAATGCCATATCTTCTCCACTTCCGCCGAAAGCAGGATCAAGGGACTGGAAGGTGAGTTGCTGTCAGTTCCGTACTTGTGCTTCTCCTTTCACTTGGTTACCCTGCTAACGGTGTTGTTCTTCCTACAGAAGAGTACAAGAAGTTCCGGGAGGAGCATCTCAACTGTTTGATGCCCACGGAGGTGAAACAACAACTGGAGAGCCGAGAAGCAGAGATCAAGAACGAACGCGACGCAGAGCGCGTCGAGTTCGAACAGATGCAGGTCCAACTGAAGGATGCTCTCTTCAGGATGCCCTAGACCAAGCCGCCGAGAAGGACAAAGTCAAAGCAGCAGCCAAGGCCAAGGAGAAGGCCCTCGAGACGGAAATCGAGGTGCTGAAGAAGTGCAACGAGGACCTCATGCTCCAGCTTGCCAACTCACGCAACATTGAGAGCAGGCACATTGCCGATGAGGAGGCCTGGAAGAAAAAGCTGGACGCGCTACTCGTCGACCTCAATAGTAAGTTTGCGCTTCTCTACACTTGGCTGTTTCCTTCCTCTTCCGCTTGGCTTGGTTCGCTTTTCCTCTTTTCTGCTTGATTTCCTCTCTGCTCTGCTTCCATTTCTAACTCTTTCTGGTTTCACTCTCAGGTATCTTCCCTGATCTCTATGCGGCTAGCACGCCTGCTTTGGCTAAGGCGCAAGAAGTCCGAGCTGAAAAAGGATTGCCCATGAACACCATATCCACGATCGACGACAACCTCACCAGCATCAAGTCGCAGCTTCGCCAGCTCAAAGGTCTGGGCACCACCATGGTGTCCACGGCCTTGAAGCTACGTGATCTGTTCTGGCCTGGTGAATCTGCGCCCAAAACTCTTTGTGCGCTCTCCGAGAAGCTCAACGGTGCAAAGGCCGAGCTGAAGAAATGGCGTGCGTCCCCATCTCGGGCAGGGGCCGATCTGCTGCTTTGCTTCATATGCAGCTGGTATGAAAATCTGAACCTTGACACGATCCTTGAAGTGCGCCAGGGCTCCAAGTGGTCCGATGATGCCGACTGCATTGCACGTCGCAAGGCTGTTGCTTATGAGATCGCCTCCTACGCGGACACCGCCCAATTCATCGACGGCCCCACCGAGCCTGACACCGAGGCGGAAAGCGAGGGCGAGGATGAAGACGAGGACACCGAGTCGGAGGACTTGAGTGTCTTCGAAAAGACTGGTACCGAGGAGGGATCCGGGAAGGGGAAGGGAAAGGTTGATGCGGGCGTCGACGAGTCGGAAGCCGAGTCGCAGGATGCCACTATCACCACCGAGATGGTGATCCAGGATGCGGCTCCCGAGTTGGGCTCGTCCTCTGGCGCGGCACTTGACGACGCGGCGCTACTCCGCACTCAGTCCACTGCTTCCACTTCAGCTACCGACCCCATCTCGGTTGCCACTGCCACCTCTGAGCAAGCCACCGCCAACACCGAGGCTGATGCTGCCAACGCCAACCTGGACAACACTGCTACCTCCAACCAGTGATCTCCTGAAAACACTTATGCTCTAGAACTTTTATCAGATCCCCGGGATGCCGGGTGCACATGTATCAAACAATTATCATTTCCGTTGCTACTCAGTTTTATTTCCCTTGAAGTTTGAAATTTGTTAATTGAGAAATTCTGGCTTGATTCCGGGTTGCGTTAGTATGCAAGTCCCCGAGTTGCATTTTTTATCCGCTCTTCCTTTTTATCTCAGCTCTTACCTGCAACTTGTTGCTTTTTTGGTAGTCGAGTCACAAGAGTTCAAAGTTGGAGTTTCAAATACTCGGCCACTTAGAAAAATCATAGTAACGCTGCCCAACACTTAGCCAAAAAAGAGAAAGCGGTAAAAAAAACTCTACTCGGTTGCCACACGCTTCCTTTCCTTTGCAATTTTTCATGTGTTTATTGACCCTTTGGCTTGTTCTCTGGCTTGCCATGAAGCCGGGTTGCGGACAGCAGCAGAGTCGCAGAGTGTCCGGTGAGTTTAAACACACTACTTTGTATGCTTTTGAAATTCTAAGTGGAGCAACCGAATAGACAAAGGTAAAAAAAAATAGAACAACACAGAGCAAGTTGGACGAGGGCAGTCCCCGAGTTCAATTTCAGATTGCCGAATAGAAGTTTAACTCGGATAAGAGAGTACATACACATTTTTTGCTCACGAATGAAAGCGACGGAGTAGAGCTACATTCCAAGGGCGCTTAGATTCCTCTCCATCTTTATTCGGCCTGTTCTTCTGTGATGGCTGTACGTCAACCAGGTAGTACGCATCATTGTGTAGAGCCTTGCTCACAATGAATGGCCCTTCCCACGGAGGAGATCACTTGTGCATCCCGGTTGTGCGCTGCACGAGCCTAAGGACCATGTCTCCTTCTCTGAAAACCCTTGGGTTCACTTTCCGGCTATGATAACGCCTCAAGTTTTGCTAGTAAACAGCTGAACGTGACAGAGTAAGCTCTCTTGCTTCTTCTAGGAGGTCAACGTCATCTTCTCGAGCTTCTCTCGCCTCCGCCTCAGTGTAGAGGGTTACTCGGGGGGAGTCATGCTCTAGGTCAATTGGCAATACGGCCTCAGCCCCATAAACCAAGAAGAACAGTGTGTAGCCGGTTGACCGGTTAGGGGTAGTCCTTAGACTCCACAACACCACTGGCAACTCGTCTAACCAACACCCAGGTGTTTTCATCAGCGGCTCAATCAGCCTTGGCTTTATGTCTGAGAGCACCATGCCATTTGCTCTTTCAACTTGCCCATTGGAGGCGGGATGCGCGACAGACGCGACATCTAGCCGGATGTGCTTATCTCTGCAGAACCTTACCAAGGCACCCTCAGCAAAATTTGTGCCATTATCCGTGATGATGCTATGCGGGTAGCTGTATCTCAGGATCAGATCCTTCAGGAAACTCACAGTTGTGGCTCCATCACACTTCCGAATAGGCTTCACTTCAATCCACTTGGTGAACTTATCAATCATGACCAAGATGTGAGTCATGTTGCCTCTAGCCGGTTTGAAGGGACCAACCATATACAAACATCAAACAGCAAACGGCCAAGTAATGGGAATGGTTTTCAACTCGGAAGCAGGCATGTGGATCTTACTTGCGAATCTCTGGCAGCCGTTGCACTTCCTCACAATATCCTCAGCCTGCTTCAAAGCAGTGAGCCAAAAGAAGCCATGCCAAAAAGCCTTCTTGACCAGAGCCCGAGAAGAGGCGTGATGCCCACATTCCCCTTGATGTATCTCCACCAGAATTTCTTCTCCTTCTTCTGGTTCCACACAACGTTGCAACACGCCAGTGGGACTTCTTTTATGCAGCACTTCTCTGAAGATGGTGTAGCCCTTGGATCTTCTCTGAATTTGCCTTGCGGTAACCTCATCATCGGGTAGGGTGCCGTCCCTTAGAAAGGATAATATGGGCATAGCCCAACTCGGTGTCTCCCGCGCGGGAAACACTGGTTCGTCCAATTCCATCGGAACAGCCGCCACTGCATCTTCTTCTGAGTTGGGGTTGATTCTATGAAGCCCTGAACGGTTTGCAAGGACTTCCTCAATGAACGCGACAGTCCCCGAGTTGGGAGGGGCAGTCCCCGAGTAAGGAGGGACAGTCCCCGGGTTGCAGGCGCCAGTCCTCGGGATGGAGACTGTAGTCCCCGGGTTCTCTTTTGCACCCTCCCAGTCAGTCTCCATGGGAACAGCTTCTTCGCTTGGCAGAGAAGGAACGAATATAGATTCCGAGTTGGGGGATGGCTTCATGGACGGCTTTCTCAAATGCTCCAAGGCAATCCCAGCCGGGATGTACTGCCGAGAAGATCCCAACTTGGACAGCTCATCAGCTGCCTCATTCTCTGCTCGGTGTATGTGTTGGAACTCGCATCCTTCAAAGAATCCCGTCATGGTTTGCACCAGGAAGCGGTATGAAGCCATGTTGGCATCCAAAGCATCCCAGGTGCCTGAAACTTGCTGCACCACCAGATCCGAGTCGCCATAGCATATAATGCGCTGCACACCAACTTCCTTGGCTACTCGCAAACCGTGCACCACGGCCTCGTACTCTGCAACATTGTTGGACGCCTTGAAGTGGATTTGCAGCACGTACTTGAGTTGGTCTCGCTTGGGTGACGTGAGCACTACGCCAGCACCTAGGCCTTCCTTCACTTTGGATCCATCAAAATGCATATTCCAGTAGTTGGATACCGGAGTAGGAGGCTCATACTGCACCTCAGCCCAATCCACCAGAAACTCTGCCAGAATCTGAGACTTGATGGCTTCTCTTCTCGCGTATGCGGGAGCGTACGCGGCCAGCTCGATTGCCCACTTGGCTACTATGCCACTTGATTCCTTGTTGCCCATGATGTCCGAGATGGGAGCAGAACCAACCACGGTGATGGGATGCTCTTGGAAATAGTGCTTCAGCTTTTTGGCGCCCAGGTACACGCCATAAGTCATCTTCTGGTAGTGCGGGTAGTTCTGCTTGGAGCTGGACAGCACCTCACTGAGATAGTATCCTGGCCGGTGCACACTCTTGCCTTCCTCTTCTCGCTCCACCACGATCACCACACTGACTACCCGATTGGTAGCAGCAATGTATAACAACATTGGCTCTTTGGGTAGCGGACTAGCCAAGATGGGAGCGCTACCCAGCATCGCCTTCATCTCATTGAATGCCACATCCGCTTCCGGTGTCCAGACGAACTTGTCACTCTTCTTCATCAACTGATACAGAGGCAGGGCCTTCTCGCCCATTCTGCCCAAGAAACGACTCAGAGATGCCAAGCAACCAGTGAATTTCTGCACATCCTTCAGGGATCTCGGCAAAGACATGCTCTCAATAGCTTTTATCTTTAAAGGATTGGCCTCAATGCCCCGACTGGATACCAACAAGCCGAGTAGCTTGCCAGCCGGGACGCCAAAGGTGCATTTACTCGGGTTCGGCTTCATCTTGTACTTGCGCAAGTTGGCAAAAGTTTCCTCAAGGTCACTAAGCAGAGTATGTGTTTTATTCGTTTTGATGACAATGTCATCTACGTACACCTGCACATTCTTGCCGAGTTGATCATGCAAGCATTTCTGCATGCATCTCTGATAAGTAGCACCAGCATTCCGCAACCCAAAGCACATGACACGATAGCAATAAGCCCCGTACGGGGTAATGAAAGCAGTCTTTATTTGATCAGCAGGGTTGAGAGCTATCTGATGAAAACCAGAGTAGGGATCTATGAAAGACAAAAGCTCACAACCAGTAGTGGAATCGATCACCTGATCGATGCGGGGTAGCGGAAAGGGATCCTTGGGGCAGGCCTTGTTCAAGTCGGTGTAGCTACGCACATGCGCCACGCGGTAGCGGCCTTGGGGTCCTCCTTCTTCTTCTCAACCATAACCGGGTTGGCTAGCCAGTCTGGATGCAGAACCTCCATGATGAAGTTGCTTATCAGCAATTTGGTGATCTGATCACCGATGGCCTTCCTTCTCTCATCTCCGTAGCGGCACATCGCCTGCTTTACTGGTTTGGCGTCAGGGCGCACATGTAGCGAGTGCTCAACCAACTCCCTGGGGACACCTGGTAAATCCTCATTGGACCAGGCGAACACGTCCCGATTCTCACGGAGGAAGTGGATGAGCTCGCTTTCCTATTTCTCCTCCAACCCTGCGCCAATGATGGCAACACGGTCGGGGAACTCGGGATCGACCTGAACCTTCTTCGTATCCTGGGACGCCTAGAACGCTGTCCCGTACTGGGAACTCGGCATGCCAGGCGCGCCACCTTGCGCTGCTTTCGCCATAGCCACCACCTCGTACATCTTCTTCTTCTCGGCAACAATTACCATGGACTCCGCCAACTGAGAACCAGCAGAGGCTCATTCCAGAGATTTCTTGTAATCACCAGAGATGGTGATGACTCCATTGGGACCAAGGATCTTCATCTTCGGGTAGGCAGCATGGGTAGAGGCCCTGAACTTGCTGAGAGCAGGCCTGCCGAGTAGGGCGTGGTAGGGGCTCTGGTGATCAGCTACCTCGAACTGCAGGCTCTCCGTACGGGAGTTCTCCCTGGTGCCGAATAGAACGTCTATCCACACGCGGCCAATCGGAGAACAAGAAAATCCTGGCACAATGCCGTGGAAAGTGGTCTTGCTGGGCAGCAGCATGTTCTCGGCCATACCGAGCTTCTCGAGCGTGTCCCTGTACACGATGTTGATGCTGTTGTCGTTGTCAATCAGCACCTTGCTGAACCTGACATTCTTCTGAGTACCCAAGAAGGTGGGATCCACCACCAAGGCGTAGCTACCCGGGTTGGGCATCACCTTAGGCTGATCTGCTCTGGACCATGTGATCTCTTGGTTGCACCAGTGCAGGTAGTGCAGAACAGCAGGGATCACATCATTGACCTCCATCGCGCGCCTCTGCAGTGACTGCTTGTCGGCGGGCTCGGAGGTGAAGATCATATAGCTCTCGTGATGCTCCTGGTACTGGTTGCGGCCTTCCGCACCATAGTTGCCGTTGTTGTTGTTGACGAAGTTGCGATTGCCGTTGTTGTTGAAGTTGCGGTTACCATTGTTGTTGTTGTTGTTGTTGTAGTTCATGTTGTTGTTGTTGCGGTTGGCTCCTAAAGCCACCTGGTTGACGTTCTCTCTTCTTGGGAATGTTGGAGGCCTAGCAGCGGCTGCTCGGATAGGTTGCACATTGTCATTCGCAGCTGGCAGAGGCGGAGGAGGAGGCAGGCCCTCGTTCTTGATCTCTTCCCACCAGCTGCACTGCCGAGTAGTGTGGTTAGCAAGTCTAGCGGGATGCCGAGTGTGGAAGTTGCATGGGCCATCCTTCATGTCCTTGAAGACAAAGTTCTGGACAGGACCCGAGTTGCCGGTACCCTGCTGGGGAGCATTGTATGGCTTCTTGATGCCTTGGCCCTGATTCTGGTTCTGCCCGTACTGGGCTCTAGCAGTTTTCGGCCTCTGGCTACTCCCAGCTCCTGTAGCCACAGCATTCACCTCCTCAGGATCGTACCGGGTATCAATCCGGTCACCTCTGCGCTTGTTGTGGAACTCATTGCGCTTGTTGTTGTTGTAGTTTCTTCTCGGCTCAGCAGCGTCAAGCAGAGGTTGAGTTGGGTCGCCGAGTGCGTACATGTCCGCAATCTTGATGGTCTCAGCGAGGGTACAGGACATCTCTCTCTCTGCAGCCTCTGCCACAACATGCTGCCATGCTTGCAGCCTTGCGCAAACCAAGTGATGGCCTGGGCCTCATTCACACCTTCACAGGTGTTCCTTAGAGTACTCCACTGAGTAAGATACTCTCGGTCCGTCTCCTCTTCCCGTTGCCTGCAAGCGGATAGCTGCTACGGCCTATTCGGCCTCTGGTAAGTGCTGGTGAAGTTGCTGACAAAGGCTTCCGCGAAGTCGAGCTAGCAGTTGATGATGTGCTTGGGCAGGTTGTTGAGCCAAGTTCTTGCTGGTCCTTCTAGCATCTGCGGGATGTACCGCACGGCCCATCTCCGGTTGCCGCCTGCAATGTGCACGGCTGTGACATAGTCATTGAGCCAATCTTCCGGCTTGGTGCTGCCGTTGTAGCACTTGGTCCCCCTGGCGAACTCGAACTGCTTCACGGATGGCTCGGTCATGATGCGATGACCAAAGCACTCTGGGCCTGGCGGCCCCTTGCTCTCGAGTTGCGCGGATTGATTGATCCGGTCCAGCGTGTACCTGGCATGACTGGGCTCTAGCACACGCTCACCCACGCGATCAGTGATATCTCTTGGGTTGGCATAGCCAGCCAGCCCCATAGCCGAGTAGTCGTCATCATATTTGTTCACCTGCACAACTGCAGGTTGCTCCACCGGGTTAGCTGCTAGCACAGCCGCACGCGGCTGTGCAGCAGCTGGCTGCTGCGTCCTCTGCCGAGTAGGTTGAGCGACCTGATGCCGAGAAGGGCCTGGGCGATCTCCATCTCACGTCTGGCTGTGAGCTTTATGGGCTTGATAGCCTGCTCCTGCAGTATTGTGTTTTTGACCGGACTGTCACGGCATAGCGTGCTGTTTTGCGGCGACAGCTGGGTCGTACACCTGCATCTGCCTGTCTCTCCAGAGTACCCACTCCGGTCCCTCTCACGGCTAGGATGCGGCGATGAGGCCTGATCGTTAGATCTGACCGCATGCGAATGCACCAGCTGAGAAGCTCCAGCGCCCGGATTAGCTTTCCGGAACTCCTCGTTCTGCCTAGAAGCCTCTAGCACGAGCTCATTGAGCCTCTCCTGCTGCCTAACGCGCGCGTCGCCAACGAGATGCGGCAACTCAGCAGCTACATCCTCAGCAGCTCTAAGGGTTTTGGCGGGGGTGTTGTATTTGGGCCTGGTGGTAGCGGTGTTTTGGCTATCAGCGTGGCCAACGGTCTCACCAACTGCTGCCATCACGGTGCCTAGGTTGCGACGAGTGGTGCCTGCCTTGACAGGCCTCCTCACCACAGGCGTAAAGCCGTGAGCCCTGTTGTACTCGTTCTGGTCCAGGTTAAGCTCGAGCCTAACCTTTTCCAACTCCACCTGCTCCGCGAGCAGCGCCTGGCTCTGCTGGTCAAGCTGCGCCTTCATGGTCATGAGCTCAAGCTCGGTGGGAGGTGGCATGCCCACTCGCACGGCGGATGCAGGTATCGTCGATGTCGTGGAAGGAGGGATGTAGCCCGGGATGTTCTGGGGCAGCTCATAGGGCTTGTGCGTTCTCGGGAGCTCGCTCGGGCCAGCAAGCTCCTCAACGACTGCCTCGGTTGTGGCCGCGCCCTTTCCGACAGCGATAGCCGGGCCGGTCATCAGTATTTCCACGATGTCCGCAGAACAGCCAGTTGGCTTTCCGCGGGCAGCGATGACAGTAGGGGGATCTTCCGCGACCAGCACCAGCTCGGGGTACTCGCGGACGATGTTGATGGCGACGTAGACGAGGTGCGAGCCGAAGGAGAGCACCGAGCCGCCCTCCGGCATGGCCCTGCCGCCGAAATCGCCGGCGTTGTCGCTGACGAAGTCGAAGGAGCCGAATCTGTGGACAAGGCCACAGACCACACGCTCCCCAGTAGCAGAAATGGATCCCGTCCGAACATGAACTCCAGCCAGCGCCGCTGGTTGCCCCACGGTGGGCGCCAACTGTCGTGGTGGTATCACGGCAGATGCCATAGGATGGCTAAAGATCTGGGGTCGATGGACGCTGGAGGTGCTCGGGGAGGGATCACGCAGCGAGTAGCCGCGTGTGGGATGAATCAAACACTGTAAACAACAAGATCTACCCAGGTTCAGGGCCCTCGTGTGGAGGTAAAACCCCTACTCCTGCCTTTCTCTCTTTATATGTGTGTTACCGAGTAGCCACAGTACAATTTGGCCTTCAGCCGAGTAGCCACTATTCTCTCTAGGTGATGCGAACACTGAGCGCAGCGACCCTCTCACAGGATGGGGCAGGGCACCTTATATACTGGTGCCCAGCGAATACATCCAAGATGAAAAGTACAGCCGGGTGTCGACATAGTGTGCACATTGCACACTTCCAGCTTCTCGCTGACAGCTTTGGCTTACTAGTTTGTCTTGTGCACAAAGTCGTTGTGCAAAACCAAGTCCATGACATGTTATCACTGTCACGGCCACAGTGTAGGCCCCCTGACCTGCACCGTCCTGCTGACACCCTGGCGCGGATAAGCACGCGCTCTGCAGATGAACAGTGCGCCGGTACGGACCCAGGATACGCGGGATCCTGTGTCTGAACGGCTCCTTTGACTTCTGGCCCGAGTAGGAACTCACTCCCTCTACTCGGAAGAATGTAACTTCCTTGATTCTTCCTTCTGGCCATTAGCAGGTACGGCCGGATAGCAGTCGACCGGGTAGCGAGTACCGGGTAGCCAGCTACTCGGCCAGAACTCTCCTTTGATCTTGCCTTTAGCACTTGCTTTACCCCTACTCGGGGGTAACCCCCCGACAAAATGTTTAAGCTCTCCACAACGATTCGATCAAGTTACTCACTTGAGAGCCCCTCTTGATAGTACGACTATCGATCCTATAACCCGGTCTCCCAAAAGTATGAAACCGGTAAAATAGAAAACCTATCAAGATTATACCTTTTCCTTGAGCATTCCACTTGAGGTAGATGATGACGATCTTGATTCTCTCACGTTGGATCTTCTTTCTTGATCGTGCTAGCTAGCACTTGCTCCGCTTGATGAAGACTTGAAGTTGCTCCCCCATACACCATTATGGGAGAGACCCTTTGGAGCATCTTCAAAAGGCCATAATCTCCAAATGGGTGGAAAGCATAAAGCATAGGATTTCTTCGATATGCTTCACTTGAGCTTCCACGTCAAGCTCGATGACAAACACCGCTTGCCGACTGATTTTCTTATTTTCAACCGGGCTTCTATCCAATTCCATTACTTAAGAGCTGAACTAACCGGTTCAAGAACAATAACTTTTCTTTTGATAAAGAGATAAGGGATAGGACAAGATGCGAGTTGGAGCAACATCAGGAATCCCCTCGCGAAGATTTTGAATATAAAAAAAAGTCCACTATGTGACAAAAACCTTATGTCACCATCAACACGAACACTATAGATTACACATCAAGTTCAAATAGTTCATAAGACATGAACACCATAACGATAGACCAGTAGACCAAGACAGCACAATCATGAGGCATCACCCCGAAACTTAAGCCGACAATAGATCAAGCTCCGGACCTAGTAATCATCAGCACAGGAGATTTTCTATGTCAAAATGATTTCTAATAAATGAAAATTTTGTTTAGTGAAAAGTGGATTTAGAACTAGTTATTGGACAATCTTTTTGAGAAGTGTGTTGATGTGTATTGAAAAGTGCATCATTTGCTATCATATCACCTCACTTGACCTTCTGAAAGAAGGGCTCAAGAAGATCACTAGACTCCTTCACGCATATCCTGGGGTCGGTTGTGATAAACTCTCCGGTGGCAAGTGCAAAGTCAATTGGGAGGCGGTTTGCCGCCCCACCAAGCTTGGCGGCCTTGGTATTTTACACCTCGAAGAGTTCTCCTCCGCTCTAAGGCAACAATGGATTTTTCTTGAATTGGAGGATGACCCCAAGCCGTGTGTTGGTCTTGAAGAACCTTGCGGTTGCCACGGTGATTTCGGTTAGGAACGGGGAGAAGGCGTAACTCGGACCGTATTTTGATTGAATGTCCTCCATCCAATGGATATTGCTCCAAGGCTCTACCAAAGTATCAAGAGGAAGAATTGCCGTAAAAAAACATTTGAACACAACTTTTGGGTCACCTAACTCAATGTTCAACACCGTTTCGATATTGACCACATACACCAATTTGTCTCACTTTGGGGAGATGGTTTCCGATGTCACCATCAACAATGACGCTTCCAATACGATTGGATTGAAATTAACCAGTGAAGGCAGCTACTTTGCCAAGATAGCCTACAAGATGCGACATCATCTCCGCGTCCCTTGATGCCATGGTTCGGAGCCCTTGGGAATCTCCAAAATGCAATTTTTTTTGCTAGGTTGGTCTTGCAAAATAGGATATAGAAGACGGATAGGCTTCAACGTAGAGGTTAGCCAAATTGTGGAAAATTCCGTCCTTTGCAACCAAGTGCAAGAGACGGTGGGACGTCTGATCTACAAATGTCATTTTACCATAGGATTTGGAAAGAGATTCTTGCTTGGTGTGGTTTCCACGACATCTTCCGACGCTTTGGGCTAATGAGGCGTCTGTTCATGCTTGGTGGACCAATCTTGTGCTCGGTCACGGTTTTGCAAGAAGTGCCATCACCTTCTTACTCACGTTTATCTTACCGGAAGTGTAGAAGGAGAGCAATGCAATTCGGTAGGTTGCATCTCTAGTGGCCATTTTTATCTATAAAATCAAAGAGGAGGCGAGAGCATGACATTTGGCCGTGGCCAAATTTTTTTGCGGTGTGATTCTGGAAAAGTAGTCTCCTTTTGAAAGTTCTAGAGCTTGTTCTAGACATTTATGTATGAACTTCTTATTTAATAAAACTAGCAAGGTGGCCCTCGCAAGTGTGAGGGTATTGAACATGTCGATGCAATAATTTATGGTTTCTATTTTGATAATCAATTTAGTTTGTGTTAATATATTTTGTAACATATTTAGTTCTATATTGATCTATTTGTAATCCCTTCATGTGGTTCTTTACTCTTTAATCCAGGTTATCTACGGTCATAATCACTTGCGTTTATTGTGTCCTGTCTCACCACTACGTTGAATCAGATTGCTGATAATGTCCATCGGGCAAAAAAAAACGGACACTGTTTTTAAAAGAATATTCATGTTTAACTGCCTGTCATCACATAATTATTCACTACTATTTGTTGCACCAAAAAAATTCTTCCTAGCTTGTCATGAACACTACACTATAATTATGCCCCAATACATGAGGTCAATTAGTTCATTCACGTTCTCCCTCCGGTCCGGTTTATAAGTCTTGTGCATACCTTGGTCATCTATTTGACCTATATAATATAAATTATATAACATAAAAAAAATTCTTCCTAACTTGTCATGAACACTACACTATAATTATGCCCCAAGACATGAGGTCAATTAGTTCATTCACGTTCTCCCTCCGGTCCAGTTTATAAGTCTTGTGCATGTACCTTGGTCGTCTCTTTGACCTATATAGTATAAATTATATAACATAAAAATTGTATCATTGGGAAATATAACATCTGCAGTTTCCAATGATATTTTTTTGTAATATATAATTCATATTCTACTAAAAAAATTATACAGAAATAATTAGACAGTCTATGAAAGCAGCACTTTCTAGGTAGAGTAAACATTAAAATCTGGTGTCGTTTTAAAGATGAAAGTTTGTGTTCTTCATGGAGATCCGTCTTTTTAAAGGACATAGAGATATGTAATGACACGCTACTTTAAACCGTAAGCTGGAGACCAACGATACTTTTTTTTTGGAGAACCCAACGTCCATCAAATACGGGAGACCAGGACGGTATTCAACGACAATTGTTTGAGATACCCTAACAGAATCAAACGATTAGCCAGTTATCCTGCCCGTAAATAGTGGAGGATCAAATACGGGGGATATTCTCGGTTCACGTGTTCTATGTGTTGGAGCCGATCCAACTGCCGTGTACAATGTCGTGACAAGTTTTAATAATTGACATATGTGTGGCATATATGTTACGTAAATCGTGTGGTTCTTCTTAAAATCATATCCACTAATTTTATATCCAACCATCAAAATAATGTACTAGGTGATGTGGCTCATTGTGGTGGCTCTATTTGAGACCCCCGTATTGTGCTTTTAGTATATAATAATAGATAATAGATGACAAATATTTTGCCATGTAAAAGAAAAGGGTTGGCGAGACCTTAGATTCTCTCGTCTTGGATCTAGTTGTTTTCCTGTCGTGGTTCTCACCCCTTCATTCCTTTCACCGAAGGGCGAGCGGATCGCATCGACGTGATCATGGGCAATTGTTTTCTAGGAAGACCTGACAATGTACTTCCTCCATCTTAAAATAACTGTCATAAAGTTAGACAAAAGTGGATGTATCTGAATACTGAATTATGTCTAGATACCTCTGTTATTGTCTAACTTGGTGACACTTAATTTGAGACGGAGGGAGTACACAAAGGATTTTTTCTCGAAACGGAGGATGAAACTCCCGGACTCTACATAGAGAGTACACAAAAGATTAACGACCCAAGAAATGTTTTTCTGCATTCTTGTTGTGTGATACAGTATGTACTAAACCGTACACACTGGGAGATATTTACAACCTGTTTCCCAGAATTCATGTTCTGTTCTCTCCTAAATCTACCATAACCAATTCAATGTCAGCCTCACAAAAAGACGATTCCAAAAAGGAACAAAAAAATAAATAAAAGAACAGTATCTATCAACCGTGGAATGCTTCACTCAGACTTCTCCTGAATGATGCTGAGAGCCCGCTTCAGCCGCGACCGTGCGGGTGCGGCGAGCTTCTTGGCCGGACTCACTGGCACCGCGAAGTCCCCGAGCGTCCTCTCGTTAAGCTTCTCGTTGAACAGGACGTCCTCGCCGTCTTTCAGCTCCTCCTGCACCGGCACAACGCGCACCTTCTTATTCTTGCCGTCACGCCGCTGCGGTCTCTTGGCCGCGAGCGCCGTGCTCGCGCGCACGGCGAGCGAGGCCATGTCGGCGCTCGACAGCGGCCGCTCGAGCTCTGCTGCCGGGAGCAGGAAGTATATCTGACCCGGCTGGAGCAGCTCGTCGGACGCCAGCGCCGGTGCGAGCTCGTTGAAGTAGAGCGCGTCGGAGCTGCACACGAAGAAGGAGGCGGCAGCTTCGGCGCCGAGAACGTTGGAAACGGCGACGCGGGGGCTGGCCGGGAGCTCCTTCAGCGAGCCATCGGCGGCGATGACCCTGATCGGCGCCGGTTGGTCCGCCTGCTGCGAGAGGCCGCCTTGGTGGCTGAAGCTGGAAAACTTGGCTCCCATAGAAGCTTTGCTACGGTATGTGGAAGTGCTCAGGTTCTTGTCAGCTCGTCGGAACTTGGATGTGGAGATTAAGAGCATGTGGTGTACTCCGTATATAAAGGTAGGTGACTGGTGCGAATCAGAAAAGGACAGGGGCGGGACGACTGTTCCCCCGCACGCTGGTATACTGACCAGTGAGAGTGACCCGGAGTCAACAATCTGTCCCCATTGTGTTTGCTGGCATCAGCGCGTGCGTGCACACCGGGGGAGCCCTTGCGCGGCGCAAGTTGCGCCCCAAACCATCGCCATGGACTTTTCTGTGTCTAAAAGCGTAGCTTCGCCTATGCTTTCTATCTCCGAGCGTGAAATAGGTGATGAGAGGAAATGGATAGACTAGGAATATTACTGGTACTGTAAGATTTCTAGCGGCAGACTAGGAATCTTCTCGGTGGCTCAGTGGAACAATATTATCAGAAAGGCACGTTGGATCGCTTGACTGGGTCGCAGCAGGCTACCGGGGAACCAGTTTAATTCAGCCTGCCTGCGTTCATCAAAATATAACATAAAACTTTGGGGGAAGAATTTCACTTCCCCTGTCTCTGCACCAACTAGGGATACACACGGTCATATATGTATGAGTAACAGGATTTTTATCTTGATTATAAATCAAGCATGATCCTCAGGATTAAAGGTCAACTTCCATAAAAGTGAATTGTTCTGTTTTGGCGAGGCCCAGGATGCTGCTGCTCAATATGCCGAGTTGTTCGGATGTGAGCAAGGTGAATTTCCTATTAGGTATTTGGGCATACCAATACACTATCGGAGATTGACTAATGCAGAATGGAGCAACGTTGAAGAGCGTTTGCAAAATAGGCTTGCTAGTTGAAAAGGAAAATCGTTGTCACTTGGGGGAAGGCTGGTACTCATTAATTCAGTACTATCTGATATGGTATTGTATATGATATCATTCTTTCCTTTACCTAAAGGAGTCTTGAAAAAGTTGAATTATTTTCGTTCAAGATTCTTTTAGCAAGGTGACAGCGAGAAAAAGAAATATCGGCTAGCCAGATGAGATGTGGTTTGTCGGCCAAAGGACCGGGGGATTAGGGATTCATGACTTACAAGTCAAGAACTCAGCTCTCCTTGGTAAATGGCTATTCAAACTACTAACCGAAGATGGCGTTTGGCAAAATCTCATTAAACGTAAATACATTGGCTCGAAAGCAGTATCACAGGTTGTGTGGAAACCAGGTGATTCACACTTTTGGCCTGGACTCATGGCGAATAAGAATTATTTTTTTCGCTATGGAGTATTTAAGATTAAGGATGGATCACAGATAAGGTTCTGAGAGGACAAGTGGTTAGGTAATACCACACTCAGAGAACAATATCCTGCACTATACACTATAGCGAGACAGAAGGATGATACCTGGCTACGGTCATGCAAACATCACCACCGAATGTCACGTTTAGACGAGATCTCATTGGACCAAGACTTGTATCTTGGAATGCTCTGGTTAGTAGGCTGACTTCGGTTACCTTAACACCAGGCACTGATGAGTTTCGATGTAAAATCACTAAGAACGGACAGTTCTCGGTGGATTCTATGTATAGGGCTATGATCCAATCAGACATGCCAGTCGATATCTTCAAAAATGTATGGCTTATGAAGGTACCGCTGAAGATTAAGGTCTTTGCGTGGTATCTTCGTAGAGGGGTCATACTTACAAAAGATAATCCTGTCAAACGTAATTGGCATGGAAGTACAAAGTGTGTTTCGTGCTCTCATGACGAAACGATCAAGCACTTATTCTTCGATTGCTTTTTTGCGCGTTCTATATGGTCCGCTATCCAAATGGCTTCAAATCTTTATCAGCTCACATCCGTTGCGAATATATTCGGTAACTGGTTAAATGGGGTAGATTAAAGATTTAAAACTATTATTAGGGTAGGAGCGCTAGCCGTTATATGGTCGCTCTGGCTATGTAGAAATGACAAGATTTCAATGATAAAAACTTTTCTCGTGTGCAGGTTCTATTCCGAAGCACAGGTATTCTCCGTTCGTGGTCCATATTACAGCGGGGGGAGTTACGATGCCTTTTTATGAAGGCGTGTGCACGGCTGCAGCAGGTGGCGAGGGATATTTTTATCCCACATGGATGGCCGCGTGATCTACGGATAGCGGCTCCATAGAGATGACAGTCTACGTCAACTAGATTTGTTTAGACTTGTTGTCTTTTCACTTTTTTCTCTTTCATTGCTGGATTTCGGCTGTGTGCATTCATAATGCAGAGGCCGGGTGGATTTGCTTACATTAAGTAATAAAAGCCATTTATCAAAAAAAAAAATCAAAATATAACATGTTTTAGTGTTCTTCTAGACAAAACGTATCTTTTTTTTGCACTTCTGCTTCCGTGTCATCCCTAAACCAAAACGTTGATATAAGAATGGTTGAGATCGCTCAATTTCCTTTCGTTAACATGGACGGTTGTGAATAATTAAGTCGTATTTAGGTGTACGCGGCATGTATAAACTCGTCAGGTTATTTTAAGTACGAATTTTGTGTATATGTATTCATACAAAATTCATACGTCAATGTGGGCACGTTGTTGCCTCACACATGATTAGGAGTGGTGTGCGGATGGTTTATAATTCAAGTATGATTACTATACATAATACATTCCTATACAAGCATGATCGGTACACCGTATTAGAACAAAAAATAAAATTTTATTGTAAAATTTCGGCCAAATTGGGGTAGGAGGGACACCGAGGCACAACCCTTTTTTCGAAATGGGGAATCCCTGCCTCTGCATCGGAGTGATGCACACGGCATTTTATTACAAAGACTTGAGTAGCAAAGTGCGTAACGAAAACAAAAAGTTTAGGACAAAAAACAAAAGAAGTTTTTCAGATCGGCTACATCCCAGCCACTCTGGATTAAAACACTGAGAGTGAGCTCACTAGGTCTCACAAAGACGCCGATCATGCCGCCACCCATTTGAGCATAGGATAGCACGCACCACTGCCATGAGCCGATTGCATCCAGCTTCCATAAAAGGGCTCTGGTCTTGCTTGAGGAGGAATGACCACATAGTAATTCAGTATGTAGCCTTGTGTACAACATGTAAGAAGTGAGCATTTTCCACCTTGTTAAAGACAACATCATTTCGACTTGTCCAAATAGCTCAAATAAGCGCACAAACACCAATACGTATACGTTCTTTCACCATCTTATGCAAGTCATTCAACCATGAACCAAACATAGTATCCAAAGATGGTGGGGGTGGAACACTGAAGGTAAATTGGAGCAATCTCCAAATTTTACGTGCAGGGGGACAAGAAACAAATAAGTGCATAGGGACAAGAAACAAATTTAATGTGTGCTTGCATGCTCGCAGTCTTGCCAATTGTGGCTCAATAAAATTATGGGAGAACCCTCGTTGCTATTTACATGTTCGTGGTTTGGTTTCTATATTCTATGACTGCCTAAAGGAAAGTACAAAAAATTTTCATGAGAGAAGAAAGAGTTTGAAGATCCCAAGATTTCCTAGTTTCTTTTAGACTTTATTTTGTAATCGCTGTAGTCAGCTCATGTATCTCTACCATGTATTATCTTCTACAATAAATATATCATGGTTTTGACCTAAAAAAAAGTGTAAGTATATTTTATTTTTTATTTTATAAATAAATGATATGTAAAGGTGAAAATTGGTTGAAGAGGTCTCCTAAAAAAATATATATAGAAGAGGATTAATTGTGACCACCTTTATGTACAACGACTTGATAAAAGTTATGCCATAAACATAAGATCATCTCCACTCGACGCCCCAAAGCTCCCCCCTGGTCGCGCGCGCCCGAAGGCCGTAGGGGCGCCTTGTTGGGAATATGCCCTAGAGGCAATCAGGTATGATGTAATTCCCACTGTATTCATAAAGTTATTTAGTTGTCCTTGCTTTGAACATCTGATATATCATTGAATATATGATTCGATTGTGGAACTATGTATTCATGTTGTTCATACTAAATTGTCCTTAGTCACTAAGGTTGTGCTGGACACACACCCTAGACTAATGTGAGAGATGGCTGATGACTCGGTTCCACTTGTCATGGGAATGGTGATGCCATTCCAACGTTCACGGATTTGGCTAAAGAGTTTAGCAAGTCGGACTGACCCACATTGAGATGCAACGAGCAAGTAGTCATTTGCATGTCTCAATCAATGTAATCCTTAGACCTGAGGTTGTCGCACAATTCGAGTTGTGGATCACCGATTTAGGTTCTGTCAAACGTTGTTCTGTGACAAGGCAACTATAAAGGCCGAGTTCGGGTCGAATGAGAAGCAAGCTGCGTGATGTGGATAATCAAAATGGGATTTTGCCCCTCCGAATGGAGAGATATTCTCTGGGCCCTCTCGAGTGACATGATTCAGGAAGCATGGCCATGCGCGACCCAGTTAAGTGTTAACTGTGTCTATTGACTAAAGAGTTAGTCAGATGAATCACATATCACGGACCGAGAAGAGAGTTGAGCTATTAAAAGGATGACGATAAATCGCCTATAGTTCGACAAGGTATATCGTGAGGCAAAAGTGACTAAGATGAATATCACATTAAAAGGTATGTCGTCATGACTCAATGGGACTTGGGAGTCGGCACGTTCTGCTAGGAGCCGCTACCGATTGATCGATTGAGAGTCGGACTCCAATCGTGTCCAAGTCGCCATGAGCCTGCAGGGTCGCACACTTAAGAGCGGGAGCAAGTATTGGTTGGGTTGGACCCGAACCGGAAATGGACTGATTTTGTGAGTCGGACTCACAGAGGGAATGGGCCACAAGTGTTGTGAAGCCCACTACCATACTCTATATGAAGAGGGGCGCAGGTTGCCCAGCGGGCACGTGAGTCCACTCCCATGCGTTGGGAACCCTAGCCCACTCAGTCCAGCCGTCGCACCAGACGTAGCAGTCTGCCGTCGGAGCTCCTCCTCGTACGTGTGGATACCGGCAGAGGTGTTGTACGTTCAGCACTTCGACGTTCGAGGGATTGGATCGGTCAGACCGGATCGTGGGACTTCACTGCCCCGACGCGCTGCATCGATAATCCGCACCTGCGCGTCTAGTGGTAATACTCGTGGCCTTCTACCTCGGCTAGATCTTGGAAGTACCGCGTAGGAAAAAAGTTTTGTTTATCTCTACGCGTTCCAACACGCCTTTGTTGCAGGTATACTCTAGAGATAAAAAAATGTTCGGTTATTATTTTATTTTAAAGTTCAGAATTAAGTTTATGTCATTATGCTACAACCGCTATAGCATTTAAAAAGTGAGTTTTCAAAGGATTTTTTTTGTGCTGGTGTGAAGACATAAAAAACAAGAGTTCCTAATCTTGTCTCTAAGATTAGTTTATGATTTGTGAGATGATCACGTTTTCCTGATCATGGACTTGGTTAAAAGTCTAGCAAAACATAACAGTTTATTGCTAGGATAACAATAGTGAACTGACATAAATATATGATCTTGCTAAAAGAGACTAAACAATTGTAATATATTTAGCAAAATACATATGAAGTTGTCATTGACTATAAGTACTATGAGATTATCTAGTGACCGCACGATGGAAAGTTATACTTTGGATTTCATCAATCATAATGGTGATGTCTAGCTTTTCTAGTTTAATAAGATTTTTCTTATTTTCAATCGGGCTTCTACCCATTTCCATTACTAAGAAAAAAGAAAAAACGGTTCAAGCAAATAACTTGTCTTTTGAGAAAGAAAATGGGAGATATGACAAGATGCGAGTTGGAGCAACATCGGGAAACCCCTCTGCGGCGGTTTTCGACATAAAAAATGCCCACAATGGGACGAAAATCTGATGTCACCGTCAACACAAACACTAAAAAGTACACATGAAGTTCAAACAGTTTATACGACCTTAACACCAGAACGATATGCCGGCAGACCAAGATAGCACAACCATGAGGCATCACCCCAAAACTTAAGCCGGCAACAGACCAAGCTCAGGACCGAGTAGTCATCAGCACCGGAGATTTTCTTATGTCCAAACGATTTATAATAAATGTAACTTTTGTTTAGTGAAAAGTAGATTTGGAACTAGTTAATGGATAGGATTTTTGAGAAGTGTGTTGATGTGTGTTGAGAAGTGCATCACTTGCTATCATATCATCTCACTTGAACTTTCGAAAGAAGTGCTTAAGAAGATTACTGGACTCCTTCATGCCTATCTTTGGGCCGGTTGTGTTAAAATCTCCGGTGGCAAGTGCAAGGTCAATTTGGAGGCGGTTTGCCGCCCCACCAAGCTTGGTGGCCTTGGTATTTTATACCTCGAAAATTTTGACTCCGCTCCAAGACAACATTGGCTTTGTCTTGAATTGTGGGATGACCCCAAGCCATGGTTGGTCTTGACAATTCTTGCAATGAAAATAATAAGAACCTTTTCGTTGCGGCCACGGTGGTTTCGGTTAGGAACGGGGAGAAGGCGGGATTTGGACTTCATATTGGTCGAATGGCCTACGTTCAATGGACATTTCTCCAAATCTCTACCAAAGTACCACGAGGAATATTTGCACCGTTAAAAAGGCGTTTGAAAAAACAACTTTTGGGTCAATCAACTCAATGTTCAACACCGCTTCGATTTTGATCACGTACGACAATTTGTATCTCTTTTGGGAGATGGTTTCAGATGTCACCCTGAACAATGATGCTTCCGATATGATTTGATTGAAACTCACTAGTGACGGCACCTATTCCGGCAAGATGATGCCTACAAGATGCGGCATCATCTCCACCTTCCTTGATGCCACAGTTTTGAGGTCTTAGGCATCTCCAAATTTGGTTGGTCTTGCAAAATAGTATATGGAAGACCGACATGCTTCAACATAGAGGTTGGAAAAAATGTGGGAATTTCCCTTTTTTGCAACCAAGTGCAAGATAGGGTGGGACATCTCCTCTACAAATGTCATTTTACCACTAGGATTTGGAAAAAGATTATTGCTTGGTGTGATTTCCATGATATATTCCGACACTTTGGGCTAATGAGGCCTCCGTTCATGCTTGGTGGACCAATCTTGTCCTCAAATCACAGTTTTGTGAGAAATGCCATGACCTCCTTACTCATGTTTATTTCATGGGAGATGTGAAAGGAGTGCAATGCAATTCAGCAGGTTGCATCTCTAGTGGCCATTGTCATTTCTAAATTAAAAAAAGGAGGCGAGAGCATGGTGTTTGGCAGTGGCCTTAGATCCTCTCTTTTTATATCTCCTTGTTTTCCTATCGTGGTTCTCACTTACCCGAAGGACGAGCCGATTGCATTGACGAGATTGTGTACAATTTTTTTCTAGAGAAACATAACTTTTTTTCTTCTGAAATAGGTGGTTAGCGGCAGCCTCTGCATCGAAGCGATTGACACAACAACTTTATATTAATAAAACCGAAATGTCCACAAGCTATTCAATTTTACAAGTCATGCATGGATCACTTAGAGTGAAGACAAAGACCAGCCACTCGAAAATGACACCTCTAAACATTTAATTTCTTAACATTTAACAATCCAAAACTCTAGCCCGAACGACCGCCATTAGTCGAGCACATCGTGTATCCATGATTCCTCGCTGATCCAACGGGAGAAGAAAAGACCATATATGGATCCAATAAACGATCATGTTGACAACCTGCAAATACTGAATATTGTCTAGTTTGTTAGAAAGCACATCATTTCAGTAATTTCAGACTACCCAAAGAAAAGCCGAGATACCGACACGAATACGCTCCTTGGTTTTTCGATCAACTTCGTTCAACCAACTAAGAAACAAATTGGAAACGCTCGTTGGAGGATAGATGTTAAAGTAAAGTGAATTAAGCGCCAAATATTTCTTACAAAAGATTAATCTTCGGATTTATTTATTTTTGTGTACACGAGGATTTTTTTAAATCAAGAATAAACCTCTGCATCGAAAGTACACAAAGGTTTAACGGCTCAAGAAACTTTTTTTTTTCGCATTCCTGCTGTGTTGTACTAAATCGTACACACTGGAAGATATTTACAGCCTCTTTCCCAGAATTCATGTTCTTTTCTCTCCTAAATCTACCATAACCAATTCAATGTCAGCCTCGGACAAAAAGATGGTTCCAAAAAGGAAGAACAAAAAAAAAATATCAATCATGGAATGCTTCACTCAGCAATCTCCTGAACGATGCTGAGAGCCCGCTTCAGCCGCGACCGTGCGGCGAGCTTCTCGTGGTTCTTCTTGGCCGGACTCACTAGCACCGCAAACTCCTCGAGCATCCTCTCGTTAAGCTTCTCGTTGAACATGACGTCCTCGCCGTCTTCCAGCTCCTCCTGCACCGGCACGACGCGCACCTTCTTATTCTTGCCGTCACGCCGCTGTGGTTTTGTGAGAAATGTCATGGCCTCCATCCTCATGTTTATTTCATGGGAGATGTGACAGGAGCGCAATGCAATTCGGCAGGTTGCATCTCTAGCGGTCATTGTCATTTCTAAAATAAAAAAGGAGGCGAGAGCATGACGTTTGGCGGTGGCCAAATTTTTGTGTGTTTAATTCCGAGATAGTACTCCTTTTTGAAAATCTTAGAGTTTGTCGTAGACATTTATGTATATAAACTTCTTATTTAATAAAAATGGCAAGTATTTTGCCTTGTTTAAATAAATGGGCTGACGAGACCTTAGATCTCTCTTTTTGTATCTCCTTGTTTTTCTCATGTGGTTCTCACTCCATCATTCCTTCCCTGAAGGACGAGCCGGTCGCATTGACGAGATTGTGGACAATTTTTTTCTAGGGAGACATAACATATTTTATTTCGAAATAGGAGTTTAGCCCTAATCTCTGCATCGTAGCGATGCACACATCTGTTTTATATTAATATAACCGAAAATGTCCACAAGCTATTCAAGTTTACAAGTCAGGGATCACTTAGAGTGAAGACAAAGACCAGCCACTTGAAGATGACAGCTCTAAACATCTAATTTCTTAACATTTAACCAACTAAAACCCTGCTGTAGATAACCCGAACGGCCGTCATTAGTCGAGCATATCCTGTATCCATGTGTCCTCGTTGGTCCAATGGGAGAAGAAAAGAACACATATGGATCCAATAAACCGTCTTGTCGACAACCTGCAAATAATGGATATTGTCCAGTTTATTAAAACGACATCATTTCGGCAATTCTAGACTACCCAAAGGAAAGCCGAGACACGGACACGAACACGCTCCTTGGTTTTTCGATCAACTTCCTTCAACCAACTAACAAACAAATTGAAAACGCTCGTTGGAGGATAGATGTTAAAGTAAAGTGAATTAAGCGTCAAATATTTCTTACAAAAGGTTAATCTCCGGATTAATTTATTTTTGTGTACACGAGGATTCTTCTTTAAATCAAGAATGAACCTCTACATCGAAAGTACACAAAGGTTTAACGGCTCAAGAAACTTTTTTTTTGCATTCCTGTTGTGTTTGCTGAAATTCGCATGGGCTAGCAGGCCCATTAGGCAATTTCCATTTAATCCCTAAGCCCCATGCTGCCATAGCAAATGGTGGGAGTTTAGTCCCACATTGCTAGTTGGGAGAGTTTTGCACCAGTTTATAAGGTGAGCTCTCCCCCCACTAGTGTGAGTTGGTATGAAGAGAGAGGAGTAGTGGAGGTGTTCCACACGCGCGCTCCTCCTCCTCCGCCGCCCGCCTCGCCGCGCCGCGCCGCGCCGCGCCGCGGGTTGCGGGTTGCGGGAATGAGCCGAGCCGATGCGCAGTAAAACGGCGCATTGATTACGTGGTAACGGCTGTAGTAAACGCCAAATTGATTTGTGAGCTGACCGTTCTCCTACCGTGCCTATATATTAAGGTCGCAGGGGCGGACACATACACACAACTCATACGCTCTGTACCCACTGTCGTTCCTCTCTCTGTTGCTGCCTCCGGTGATCCCATCCCGTCTACCGCGTACACGGCCGACGGGAGAGCAGGCCTCCGAAACCCCGCCTCTCCAGATCCTGTACGGGAGAGGGGCGATTAGGTTTTTGGGGAGCGTCTCCTACGCGACTGCTTGCTGCCGTACGTCTACTTCGACTACTACCTCATCATCAACATGGCCTCCGAAGCCGAACGAGCTGCTGCTGCCGCCGCTGCTGCCACCGAGGCCGCTGCTGCTGCTGAGGCCGCCAACGCTGCTGCTGCCGCCGCGGCCGCCGCCTCTGCTACGACTACTGCCAATTGGCGAACTGCAGGATATAACACGTTTATCCCTGCCCTTGTTATTTCCATGTGTGCGATACTAGTAGTTTGCGTAGATGTGTCTACTGTCAACCTAGTATGCATGAATATGGTTAATTATCAGTATGCTTACGTCATGATCGTGGTTTATACTTGGATTAATTTAATCTGTAAATTGCCTAAATTCCTAACAATCCAAAAACCTAATCTGTGTAGGCAATTTTCGATTCATGGTTTTGCTACTGCACTGAAACCGGACCCGTTTACGGGGACGTACTTTAAGCGTTGGCAGACCAAAACATTCTTATGGCTCACGGCTATGAACGTGTTCTGGGTCGTCGGTGTCACTCCCACGGAAACGATTACTCCTGATCAGGAGAAGGCGTTTAGGGATGCCACCGTCGTCTTTGTTGGATGCGTTCTAAGCGTGATCGGAGAGAAGTTTGTTGACGCATATTTACATGTGCGGGTTGCCAAGGACTTGTGGGAGGCGCTCGAATCCAAATTCGGCGCAACCGATGCTGGCAGCGAGATGTACAGTATAGAGCAGTTCCATGACTACAGAATGGTCGAAAACCGTTCTGTTTTGGAGCAGGCTCATGAGATACAGTGCATCGCTAAGGAGCTTGAAATTCTCAAGTGCGTGTTACCGGGCAAGTATGTCACGGGATGCATAATCGCCAAGCTGCCTAATTCCTGGAGGAGCTTTGCCACTACTCTGAAACATCAGAGACGTGAATTCTCAGTAGAGGATGTCATCGGCCATCTGAGTGTTGAGCAGAATTCGAGGGCAAAGGACTCGCATGGAAAAGGGAATGAAGGGACTTCTGCGGCCAATATAGTACAGAAGAACTACAACTCCCACAAGAACAAGGCGAGGACTGGTGTCCAGCAGAATACCGACTTCAAGAAGAAGGCTAAGAAGACCTTCAAGAAGGATAAGAAGAAAGATGGCTGCTTCACTTGTGGTTCACTGGAACACTGGGCTCGGAAGTGCCCAAAGAAGTATGTGAAGCCAGGACAGGATTCCAAGGCTGTCAACATGATCGTGAGAAACAATGAGAATGGGGCATCTGGGTATGGTAATTTGTTTACTGTATTTTCAGTTTGTCAGTCTACTGATTGGTGGATTGACACAGGTGCAAACATTCATGTGTGTGCTGACATCTCATTGTTTTCTTCTTATCAGGTCACAAGGAACGGGTCCGTATTGATGGGGAACGGCGCAAGTGTTTCTGTACTTGGTGTTGGCACGGTCGATCTGAAGTTTACTTCGGGAAGGATCGTGCAGCTCAAGAACGTGCAGCATGTCCCCGCCATCAAGAAGAATCTCGTTAGTGGCTCCCTTCTATGTAGAGAAGGATTTAAGTTGGTTTTCGAGTCCAATAAAGTAGTTGTAACGAAATATGGACTGTTTGTTGGAAAAGGGTATGAGTGCGGAGGTCTGTTCCGCTTTTCCCTCGCTGATTTTTGTAATAAAGTCGTGAACAATATTCATTCGAGTGTTAATGAAACAGAAGTTTGGCATTCACGTCTTTGTCACGTTGGTTTCAGTTGCATGACGCGGTTAGCAAAACTAAATGTAATGCCAAGTTTCACTTTAGCCAAAGGTTCTAAGTGCCATTCGTGTGTACAAGCAAAGCAACCTCGCAAGCCCCACAAGGCTGCGGAGGAGAGACACTTGGCGCCATTAGAACTCATACATTCTGATCTCTGTGAGATGAATGGTGTGTTGACTAAAGGTGGAAAGAGATACTTCATGACGTTAATAGATGATTCCACTAGGTTTTGCTATGTATATCTGTTAAACACTAAAGACGAGGCTGTACACTACTTTAAAATCTATAAGGCAGAAGTTGAGAATCAACTTGAAAAGAAAATTAAACGAATGCGGTCAGATCGTGGTGGAGAGTATTTCTCTAATGAGTTTGACTCTTTCTGTGCGGAACATGGCATTATTCACGAGAGGACGCCTCCCTATTCACCTCAGTCAAATGGGGTTGCCGAAAGGAAAAACCGTACTCTAACAGATTTGGTTAACGCCATGTTAGATACATCGGGTTTATCCAAGGCATGGTGGGGGGAGGCTATATTGACATCATGTCATGTCCTGAATAAAGTTCCGACGAAAGACAATGAGGTCACTCCCTATGAGCAATGGGAGAAGAGAAAAACAACACTCTCGTACTTACGTACTTGGGGTTGTTTGGCAAAAGTCAATGTGCCGATCCCCAAAAAGCGTAAACTTGGACCAAAGACCGTGGATTGCGTTAATTTGGGATACGCTAAGAATAGCGTTGGCTATAGATTTCTAGTAGTGAAATCTGAGGTACCTGGCGTGAAGGTCGGTACGATTTTGGAGTCTAAAGATGCTACATTCTTTGAGGATATTTTTCCTATGAGAGATATGCAAAGCACTTCTAGACAGGAATCAGAGGAGACTCCTGAACCTGCCATTCCTATGGAATATTATGAACAAACACATGATGAGAATCCTGAGAAGGATGACGAGGAAACCCTTGGTAGGGGCAAGAGACAGAGGACTGCAAAGTCCTTTGGTGATGATTTCCTTGTGTACCTTGTGGATGATACTCCCACTTCTATTTCAGAAGCTTATGCATCTCCAGATGCTGACTACTGGAGAGAAGCGGTCCGTAGCGAGATGGATTCCATCATGGCTAATGGAACGTGGGAGATCACTGAACGTCCTTATGGCTGTAATCCATTAGGATGTAAGTGGGTGTTCAAAAAGAAGTTTAGGCCTGATGGTACGATTGAAAAGTACAAGGCTAGACTTGTGGCCAAGGGTTATTCCCAGAAAGAAGATGAAGATTTCTTTGACACTTATTCACCTGTGGCCAGACTGACCACCATTCGAGTATTACTCTCGTTGGCGGCCTCGCATGGTCTTCTCGTCCATCAGATGGATGTTAAGACGGCTTTCCTAAATGGAGAGTTAGACGAGGAAATCTATATGCAACAGCCAGATGGCTTTGTGTTAGATGGTCAAGAAGGAAAGGTGTGTAAATTACTGAAATCTTTATATGGGCTGAAACAAGCACCTAAGCAATGGCATGAGAAGTTCAATACAACTTTAACATCTGTTGGCTTTGTTGTTAATGAAGCTGACAAATGTGTATACTATCGCCATGGTGGGGGCGAAGGAGTTATTTTGTGTTTGTATGTTGATGACATACTGATATTTGGGACCAACCTCAAAGTAATCAATGAGGTTAAGTCATTTCTATCCCAGAACTTTGAGATGAAAGATCTTGGTGTGGCTGATGTTATCTTGAACATCAAGCTATTGAGAAACAATGAGGGTGGGATTACACTTCTGCAATCCCATTATGTTGAGAAGGTTTTGAGTCGTTTTGGATATTCGGACTGCAAAACTTCTCCAACGCCATATGATCCTAGTGTGCGGATTCGAAAGTTCGAAGGCACAGCTAAGGATCAGCTGAGGTATTCTCAAGTAATTGGTTCACTCATGTATCTAGCGAGCGCTACGAGGCCTGACATCATGTTTGCTGTGTGCAAACTAAGCCGGTTTGTTTCCAATCCGGGTGATGTGCATTGGCATGCTGTAGAAAGAATTATGCGCTATCTGAAAGGTACCGTGAACCATGGACTTCACTACAGTGGATATCCTTCGGTACTTGAAGGGTATTGTGATGCGAATTGGATCTGTGATGCTGATGAGATGAAAGCCACAACGGGGTATGTGTTTACCCTTGGAGGTGGTGCTGTTTCCTGGAAGTCTTGCAAGCAAACGATCTTAACGAGATCGACAATGGAAGCATAATTGACAGCATTAGACACGTCTAGTGTCGAAGCAGGATGGCTTCGAGATCTTTTGATGGACTTGCCTGTGGTTGAAAAGCCAGTACCGGCTATCCTTATGAACTGTGACAATCAAACAGTGATTGTCAAGGTGAAGAGTTCAAAGGACAATGCACAGTCCACAAAGCACATAAAAATGAGATTAAAAGCTGTCAGACATTTAAGAAACTCCGGAGTGATAGCGGTGGATTATATCCAGTCGGCTAAAAATCTGGCAGATCCCTTTACTAAAGGGCTATCACGTGTTGTGATAGAAAGTGCATCGAGGGAGATGGGTATGAGACCCACATGAGTTGCCATGGCAGTAACCCAACCTATGTGATCGGAGATCCCGTGAAGTGGGACCTGGGAAAACAAGCTAGTGGTTAACTGAGGAGAGTAATTTTTACTAACCCACTCCACTGGAGATGCAGTACTCTCAAAAACTGTATGGCAGGTTGACTTTTGTCTTAATGTGTTCCAAGGCTTGTATAAGCAAGATGCTATCCTACAGAGCGATCTTTGGAGGAACACACCTATATGATCCTGACTGCTGGTCACAGTCTATGAGATTGGGTGATCTCTAATAAGTTCATGAATAGGCCAGGAGTATGACTAATATGCTCCACCCGAGGGGTCAGCCTTCGGCAGCCTAGTACTGGCAAGACATTTAGTGAAACTATTTTACGCCAAACTGACAATTCAAGGCATAGTCCATTGTTCAGTTGTGATGTAGTGTAGCTACTTGTTCTAGGTGGATGTTCAACCTTAACGGGTCTCCACTGAAAATGCCGGTATATAAAAACAGTGAATGGAACAGAGGACAACACATGGGTCTTCGGGATCTGGTGGGGGATTGCTGAAATTCGCATGGGCTAGCAGGCCCATTAGGCAATTTCCATTTAATCCCTAAGGCCCATGCTGCCATAGCAAATGGTGGGAGTTTAGTCCCACATTGCTAGTTGGGAGAGTTTTGCACCAGTTTATAAGGTGAGCTCTCTCCCCACTAGTGTGAGTTGGTATGAAGAGAGAGGAGTAGTGGAGGTGTTCCACACGCGCGCTCCTCCCCCTCCGCCGCCCGCCTCGCCACGCCTCGCCTCGTCACGACGCGCCGCGGGTTGCGGGAATGAGCCGAGCCGATGCCTTTATTTTGGCAGTTGGAAACGGAGTCAACAGACACGCCAATAATATGAGACGTCATATTGATTGCTGTCTATTGCGTCACATTTATTTTGGTAACAGCCGCGCGCAGTAAAACGCCGCATTGATCACGTGTTAACCGCGCGCAGTAAAACGGCGCATTGATTACGTGGTAACGGCTGTAGTAAACGCCAAATTGATTTGTGAGCTGACCGTTCTCCTACCGTGCCTATATATTAAGGTCGCAGGGGCGGACACATACACACAACTCATACGCTCTGTACCCACTGTCGTTCCTCTCTCTGTTGCTGCCTCCGGTGATCCCATCCCGTCTACCGCGTACACGGCCGACGGGAGAGCAGGCCTCCGAAACCCCGCCTCTCCAGATCCTGTACGGGAGAGGGGCGATTAGGTTTTTGGGGAGCGTCTCCTACGCGACTGCTTGCTGCCGTACGTCTACTTCGACTACTACCTCATCATCAACATGGCCTCCGAAGCCGAACGAGTTGCTGCTGCCGCCGCTGCTGCCACCGAGGCCGCTGCTGCTGCTGAGGCCGCCAACGCTGCTGCTGCCGCCGCGGCCGCCGCCTCTGCTACGACTACTGCCAATTGGCCAACTGCAGGGTATAACACGTTTATCCCTGCCCTTGTTATTTCCATGTGTGCGATACTAGTAGTTTGCGTAGATGTGTCTACTGTCAACCTAGTATGCATGAATATGGTTAATTATCAGTATGCTTACGTCATGATCGTGGTTTATACTTGGATTAATTTAATCTGTAAATTGCCTAAATTCCTAACAGTGTTGTACTAAATCGTACACACTTTGATATATTTACAGCCTCTTTCCCAGAATTCATGTTCTTTTCTGTCCTAAATCTACCATAACTAATTCAATGTCAGACTCATAAAAAGATGGTTCCAAAAAGGAGCAAAAAATATAAACAACATTATACTGTGTGCATCGCTTTGATGCAGAGGCCGGGGCTGAGGCTCCCATTTCTAAAAAAAAATCTACCAATTGTGGGATGCTTCACTCAGCAATCTCCTGAATGATGCTGAGAGCCCGCCTCAGCCGCGACCGTGCGGAGAGCTTGTCGTGGTTCTTCTTCGCCGGACTCCCTGGCACCGCAAACTCCCCGAGCGTCCTCTCGTTAAGCTTCTCGTTGAACAAGACGTCCTCGCCGTTTTCCAGCTCCTCCTGCACCGGCACGACGCGCACTTTCTTATTATTGCCATCACGCCGCTCTGGTCTCCTAGCCGCGAGCGCCGTGCTGGCACGCACGGCGAGCGAGGCCATGTCAGCGCTCGACAGCGGCCGCCCGAGCGCCGCTCCCGGGAGCAGGAAGTATATCTGACCGGGCTGGAGCAGCTCGTCGGACGCCAGCGCCGGTGCGGGCTCGTTGAAGTAGAGCGCGTCGGAGTTGCACACGAAGAAGGAGGCGGCAGCTTCGGCGCCGAGAACGTCGGAAACGGCGACGCGGGGGCTGGCCGGGAGCTCCTTCAACGTGCCGTCGGCGGCGATGACCCTGATCGGCGCCGGTTGGTCCGCCTGCTGCGAGAGGCCGCCTTGGTGGTTGAAGCTGGAAAACTTGGCTCCCATTGAAGCTTTGCGTTTGTACGGTATGTGGAAGTGCTCAGGTTCTTGTCAGCTCGTTGGAACTTGGATGTGGAGATTAAGGCTGGTGCCAATGCACCACACACTCTCACGGGCTATAGCCCCGCCACGTCACCTTTTTTCACCACTCTCACGCCACTCTCACAGCACGGTGCCAGTGCACGGGCTATAGCCCACACTATCACACTCCTCTCCCCACTATCGCCCCCATTGGCACCGCGTCGCCCCGCTATCGCCCCTCACTCTCGCCCGTCGCGGGCGCTATCGCCTCGCTAGCGCGGGCGGTAGGCCGCGTTATAGCCCCATCTCGCCGGGCGAGCTGGCTGGCGCCCGGACGGGCCTTCTCGCCTCCCTCCTCGCCTGCTCTCGCCCCGCCACGGGCGATAAGCGCGCTCTCGCCCCGCCTCCTCGCCCCGGTTGGCACCAGCCTAAGAGGATGTGGTGTACTCCGTATATAAAGGCAGGTGGTGCGAATCAGAAAAAGGACAGGGACGACTGTTCCCCCGCTCGCCGGTATACTGACCAGTGAGGGTGACCCGGAGTCAACAATCTGTCCCCATTGTGTTTGCTCGCATCAGCGCGTGCGTGCACACCGGGGGAACCCTTGCGCCCGAAACCATCGCCACTGACTTTTCTGCGTCAACCGTAGCTTCGCACATGCTTCTATCAGCACCGTAACGAGAGAATGTTCCGAGCGTGAAATAGGGGACGAGAGGAAATGGATAGACTAGGAATATTACTGGTACCGTAAGATTTCTAGCGGCAGACTAGGAATCTTCTCGGTGGCTCAGTGGAATCATATTATCAGTCAGGCACGTTGGATCCCTTGGACGGGGTCGCAGCAGGCTACCGGGAAACCGGTTTAATTCAGCCTGCTGGAGTATTCTGTTATTTATTTGACCATTCATGCCTAAGTATATACTCCGTATCAAAATATCAAATGTTTTAGTGTTTTCTAGACAAAACATATCTAGACATGTTTTAGTGTGTAGATTTACATGCATTTTACACTAAACATGTCTTGGTATGTGTTGTTTAGTAAACACTAAAACATCTTACATGTCAATATGATAGGAGTAGTATCTTTTTGACCATAACACAAGCCGTTGTCACTTATTTTTGGTTCCTGTTCCGCCGCCGGAAAGAAAAAGAGTCGATGCCTCCACTTCCGTCTCTTCCATGGTCGATTCCCCTCTCCTCTAGTCGGCCTCCCCGGCGTCAAGAGGGGTGGGGAACCCGATCTATAAGTTGAGTTTTTAAATAAAAGTAGTTTTTTTTTTCACAAATTAGGCTACAGTTTTGGTGGCCATCTTCATTGTCAATGAAGATAGCATCGTCTGAAATAAGTGATCTTTGGCCCACTGTTCAACGGCGAGATCTCTTTCCCGACGTTAATAGTGGTGTTCAAAGATTCCGTTTGTCAAGGTATGGTACTTCAGATCTTACTTCGTCGGATCGGTTTTGGATCTTTTCTCATGGTTACCCCTAGGAGGATTGCGCAATATTTGTCCCGGATGCTACGTCATCGACAATGGTGATTCGTACTCTCGGCTCTCAGCGTAGTCGATCAGTCTGTTCGGTTGTTTTTCCTTGCAATATTGGCGTTGATTACTTTAATGTCTGCTTGCGTGCTCGCAGTCTTGCCAATTGCGGCTCAAAAAATTTATGGACGAACCCTCGTTGCTATTTACATGTTCGCGGTTTGGTTTCTCTATTCTATGACTGCCTAAAGAAAAGTACAAAATTGTGTCATGGGAGAAGAAAGAATTTGAAGATCCCGAAGATTTGCTAGTGTCTTTTAGACTATTTTGTAATCGCTGTAGTCACGTCATGTATCTCTAACATGTATTATCTTCTACAGTAAATATATCATGGTATTGACCATAAAAAATGTATATGTATATAGTATCTTTTATTTCCTAAATAAATGATATATAAAGCTGAAAACATGTTGAAGAGGTCTCGTCAAAAAGTAAAAAAGATAGAAGAGGATTAATTGTGTACAACGACTTGATAGAAGTTATGGCACAAACATTAGAGCATCTCCACTCGGCGCCCCAAAGCCGCCCCCCTCCCGCCGCCGCCGCCCGAAGGCCTTAGTGACGCCTTTGGTAGAGGTATGCTCTAGAGACAATAATGTTCGGTTATATGTCATCATGCTACAACCACTATATCACTTGAAAAGTGAGTTTTGAAACGAATTTTTTTGTGTGGGTGTGAAGATATACGAAAAACAAGAGTTTCGAATCTTGTCTCTAAGATTAGCTTATGGTTTGTGAGATGATCACGGTTTCCTGATCATGAATTTGGTTAAAAGTCTACCAAAACATAACACTTTATCGTTAGGGTAACAATAATAGTACTAAACCGATCCAAATATATGGTCTTGCTAAAAGAGACTAAACAATTGTAATGTATTTAGCAAGTACATATGAAGTTGTCATTGACTATAATTCCTATACTATGGGAATATCTAGTGACCGCATGATCGAAAGTTATACTTTGGATGTCATTAACCGTCTTGTTGTAACTGAGGATCATAACGGTGATGTCTAGGTTTTCTAAGTTTAGTGAGATTTTTCTTATTTTTCAACCAGGCTTCTACCCATTTCCATTACATAGAAAAAGAAAATAAACGGTTCAAGCACACTAACTTGTCTTTTGAGAGACAAAATGTGGGATATGAAAAGATGCGAGTTGGAGCAACATCAGGAAACCCCTCAGCGACGGTTTTCAACATAAAAAACACCCACTATGGGATGAAAACCTGATGTCACCATCAACACAAAACACTAAAAATCACACATGAAGTTCAAACAGTTTATAAGACCTTAACACCAGATTAATATGCCAACGGACCAAGATAGCACAACTATGAGGTATAACCCCGTAACTCAAGTCGGCAACATACCAAGCTCGGGACATAGTAGTCATCAGCACCGAAGATTTTCTTATGTCCAAACGATTTATAATAAATGTAACTTTTGTTTAGTGAAAGGTGGATTTGGAAGTATTTAATGGATAATCTTTTTGAGAAGTGTGTTGATGTGTGTTGATAAGTACATCACTTGCTATCATATCACATCACTTGAACTTCCAAAGAAGTTCTCAAGAAGATCAGCAGACTCCTTCATGTTTATCTTTGGGTCGGTTGTGATAAACTCTCCGGTGGCAAGTGCAAGGTCAATTTGGAGGCGGTTTCCCGCCCCACCAAGCTTCGTGGCCTTGGTATTTTATACCTCAAAAAGTTTGACTGCGCTTCGAGACAACATTAGATTTGTCTTGAATTGGAGAATTACTCTAAGCCGTGGTTGGTCTTGACAATTCTTTCAATTAAAAAAATAAGAACCTTTTCGTGGCGGCTGATATGTCTCTAACGTATCTATAATTTCTGATGTTCCATGTTGATATTATACCAATTGATATATGTTTTCTATACACTTCATAGCATTGTTATGCATTTTCTGGGACTAACCTATTGACAAGATGCCATAGTGTCAGTTCCTATTTTCTGCTATTTTTGTATTTCAGAAAAGTTGTTCTGGAAGTATTCTCGGAATTGGACGAAACAAAAACCGTAGTCCCTATTTTCTTGTCACGTACACCGGTACTCGTAGTCCGGAGGAGACTCGAAGGGGGTCAGGGAGGCAACCACACCATAGGGCGGCGTGCCCTCCTTGGACGCGCGACCACATGGTGTGGCCCCCCTGGTCGCCCACCGACATTGCCCTTCCGCCTATATATCGCCTTCCTCGGGAAAACTCTAAGTACCCGAGCCTCCATACATGAAAAGTTCCGTCGACACCGCCGTCGTCAACCCTAGTTCGGGATGGTTCTGAAGCCGTCCCCGGCACCCTGCCGGAGAGGGGAATCATCACCGGAGGGCTCTTCATCACCATGCCTGCCTCCGGAGTGATGCGTGAGTAGTCCAAGCAATATCTAGATGGTTGTCTTCTCCTATTCTGTGTCATCATGTTTAGATCTTGTGAGTTGCCTAACATGATCAAGATCATCTTATTGTAATGCTACATGTTGTGTTTGCTGGGATCCGGTGAATATTGAATACCATGTCAATTTGATTATAGATCTATCATATATGTTATTTGTGATCTTGCATGCTCTCCATTGCTAGTAGATGATCTGGCCAAGTAGATGCTTGTATCTCCAAGTGGTAGTATTTATGCTAGATAGTGGGTTTATGCCTCTAGTAATCTGGGAGAGTGACAATAACTTCTAAGATTGTGGATGTGCTGTTGACACTAGGGGTAAAACAACAATGCTTTATCTCAGGATAATTGTGTTGTTTCCATTACGCACTTTACGTAATGCAATAATCTATTTCTTGCAACTTAATATCCAAACTTTGCTCGGATGACGTCCTGAGGGTGGATTATTGATACGTCCAAAACATATCTCCTTTTTCGAACACTTTTGCTATTGTTTGCCTCTAAACTTGTGAGTTTTTGATACAACTAACACGGACTGACGTTGTTTTCAGCAGAATTGCCTTGCTGTCTTTTTTGTGTGCAGAAAAATCAACTTTCGGAAAAATGCCCAGAAAAGATCCCGAACACCTTAAAACACCCGAAGACCCCCGGAGCCATAAGGAGTCTTGGAGATGATCCAGGAGAGGTCCACACCACCCCTGGGCGTGCCCTCTCTAGGCCGCGCCACCTGGTGGTGCGGGGCCCCACAGGAACCTCCTCGGGCTCCCCTTTCGACTACTTATCGCCCATAACCCCAAAACATCAGGGGGTTTGTCATATTCCATAAAAACACCACAGAGCATTGCCGCCACCTCGAAACCCAATTCGGGGAAAGGAAGTTCCTGTTATGGCCCCCCTGCCAGGACGGGGATTCAAAGGAGATCATCGTCATCGTCACCGCTGATACGTCTCCAACGTATCTATAATTTCTGATGCAACATGATCATATTACGCCAATTGCTACATGTTTTCTCCCTTATTTATAGCATTTTTACATGTTTTCCGAGACTAACCTATTAACAAGATGCCAAGTGCCAGTTCCCTGTTTTCTGGTGTTTTTCGTTTCAGAAAAGTTGTTCTGAAAAAATTCTCGTAATTGGACTCCACAAAGCCCGAAGTGCCTATTTTCCCCGGAAACATCCAGAAGACCGAAGGAGAGTCGAAGACGGGCACCAGGGGGCACACCATAGGTTGGCGCGGCCTTCCCCTGGCCTCCACCGCCTTTGCCATGTCGCCTATTTATTCCCCCCGGATGGAAAACCCTAAACACCTAATCAAAAATCTCCGAAAGTTCTGAAGCCGCCGTCGTCGTCAACCCTAGATCAGCGGGTTCTGAAGCTGTCTCTCGGCACCCTGCCAGAGAGGAAATCATCACCGAAGGCTTCTACATCACCATGCCTGCCTTCGAAGTGATGCGTGAGTAGTTCATCCTTGGACTACGGGTCCATAGCAGTAGCTAGATGGTTGTCTTCTCCTCATATGCCTCCATGTTTAGATCTCGTGAGCTGCCTATCATGATCGAGATTGATCTTATGTAATTCTGTATGCTGTGTTTGCTGGGATCCGATGAATATTGAACTTATGCCAAGTTGGTTATGTTCTTTATTGCACATGTTAGTGTGATCTTGGATGCTTTCCATTGCTAGTGGTTTCTCTGGCCAAGTAGTTGCTAGTGACTCCAAGAGGGAGTATTTATGCTAGATAGTGGGTTCATGCCTCCTTTTCGCCTGTGCTCGAGTGACAGAAACGTGACGGGGGAGGATGTGTTGTTGCCACTAGGGAGAAAACAGCGGTGTGAGTGCCCGCGTGTACAAACATTGCTTACATTACACACATTGTTTAATGCAGTTATCTGTTGCTTGCAACTTAATACCTAAGGGGGTTCGGATGATAACCTGAGGGTTTTATTTAGTCATAGAGGCAGATGTATTTCGGTCTATGTATTTTGTTGTAATGCCCGCACTAAATATCATAGTAGTCATCATGTTATAATATGCACTACGGTGCAACCTTTATTTTTCAATTGCCCGTCTGTAATTTTTTCACCCAGCATGTTATATTTATGGAGAGACACCACTAGTAAACCTATGAACCCCAGTCCATTTTCCCACACTGTTAAACCAACCACAAAATTTTCCTGCTTTTCTTTACTTACTGCAAGCATACACCATTTTCCACACTATACGTCTAATCTTTGTTTTCAGCAAGACCAGTGAGATTGACAACCTCACTGTACCGTTGAGGCAAAGTATTTTGGTTGTGTTGTGTGCAGGTTCCACGTTGTTGCTGACACCGGTGAAGCGCCATCACCACCGCCAGTAGCATCAACCTTTCGAAGGTCCTCTTTCTCCTACTGGATTGATAACCTTGGTTCTTAAGAAAGGGGAAAACTCCTACCGCTGTTCTCATCACACCCTCCTCTTGGGGTCTCCCAACGAGTGCACGATCTGCACCATCAACCGCCACTCCTACTCCATCAACCATCAATGATTCCCCCGTCCATGTGTGAGTAATCCCCGCTGTAGGCTGAGAGGGTTGGAAGGGATTGGATGATATCGTTCATGTAATAATGCCAGATTGTTAAGGCATAGTGCCTAGTATCTGTTGTTACTGCTATATACCATTGTTGTAACTTGTTATTCTTAATGCTTGTTACTTTGGGCCCGAGTGACATGATCTCATATCTGAACATGTTATTGTTCCATGAGTATAATTATGTTTCTTGATCATATCTGCAAGTTGTTTACACATGTCGTTGTTCGGAACCCGAGGCCCCAAAGTGACAGACATTGGGACAGCCGAAGGGGATTGTTGTGATGTTAGGATCACATGTGTTCAGGGAGTGTTAATGCTTTGCTACTGTGCTTTATGAAAAGGAGCGCCTTAATTACTAGTAGTTTCCCTTGAGGCCCCGCTGCAAACGGCTGGTAGGAAAAAAGATGTTGTGCATGTTTCTCATTGAGAGCGTGTATGACTATATTGGAACACATGCTTATGGTTTGCCTAGAACTTGGATGATTTATTATTATTATCTGTAAATGCCCATGTTTAAATTATTACATGAACTATCTTATCCATGCAACGCCCGTTCATGCACCCTCTATGCCTATGGTACTTTCATCCTGCTGTTTTCCGCAATTGTTACTACTGTTATTATTTTATTCCTGCTGTTATTTTACTACTACTGCTGCTATAAAACATTTACCACCGATAAATTGTTGCGAGCAAGTCTTTTTTCAGGTGCATCTGAATTGACAACTCAGTTGTTAAGGCTTATAAATATTCTTCGGCTCCCCTTGTGTCGAATCAATAAAATTGGGTTTTACTTCCCTCGAAGACTGTTGCGGTCCCCTAAACTTGCGGGTTATCAAGACTATTTTCTGGCGCTGTTGCCGGGGAGCATAGCTTTAATTATTTGCTCACTTGAACTTGATATTGTTTGATGCAAGCCTTTCATCATGGGCAAGACTCGTGAGGGAAAAATTCTCATATTACCATCCACTAGAAGAAGAGGTACGACTCTGAACACCTCTGTTGATCTTGATTCACCATATATTATGAGTAAGCTTCTTAAATCACCACATTCTACACACATTGTTACTTCTTCTGAGTCTGAAAATGCTTCCGATACTTTTGATGATGCTTCTACTGTGCTTGATGATACTGGTTCACTAGGTCCTTTCCTAGATGCCACTATTACTAAATCAAAAAAAAAATGAAAATGCTGAAATTCCTGTTGAAAATGCTAGTACACATGTTAATTCACCTAAGTTTATTTATTATCTTGATGAAAACTATATTGAACTGAATGATTACTTTATTAAAGAAGCTCAGGCTACTACCGGTGCAAGTGCTCTTAAGAATCTTCTTGCAAGACATGTTGTTAAATATAAGTCTTCTTTTGATGCTAAATTTGCTACATATCCCATATACATTAGAGACAAGGATTATGATTTATCTCTAGATTTATCTTATATATCTATTGTTGAGAAGGAACCTTTTTGTGGAACTGAAAGTAAAAGTGCTATGGAACACATGAATGAGCTTTCATCTTTGAGTAGTTTATTTTCTGATGATACTAAGTTGCGTACTTATTTTGTTACCAAGATCTTCCCTTTCTCATTGAAACATGGAGCTAAAACTTGGTTTAACAATTTATCACCTGGATCTATTACTACTCCTATGGATTTGGTTAATGATTTCTTTCAAAAATATTTTCCTGCTAGTGCTCAAAATGCTTATGTGCAGGATATATTTAACTTTGAGAAAATTAAAGAAGAGAAATTACCTGAATCTTGGTCAAGGTTTTGTTCTTTAATAAGATCTAGACCTAGCAATCCATTACCTAAAAATGAGCTCCTAGATATATTTAATAATGGACTAACTGTTGTATCTTGGACATACCTGGATAGTTGTGATGATTATGTTTTCAGGAAAAGAACTCCAGAAGAAGCTGAGGAATTATTGTCCAAAAAATAATGATGATTGGAATATACATGAGCCTACACCTACGCGAGAGCCAACACCAATGCCAACACCCAAGAAGAGATGGATGATTGAACTAAATAATGAAGTGATGAAGGAAGCCAAGAAATCTCTTAAAGAGAGGGGTATTAACTCTGAAGATGTGAAGAATGTACCTCCCGTAGAAGAATTGTGTAAGCCAATTCCTCATCCATCAACAGTTGAGGTACACTCCCTCCAGTATTTCGATAATAGAGATATTCCCTATTCTAAACCATCCGATCAATACTTAGACGAATTTGATAATTATGTTGTCAAGCATTATAATATTAATATGAGAATGCAAAATCATCTTATGGAAAACTCTAGAGCTATTGATAATTTGCATGGTATTACCGAGAGAACCTCTAATGATGTTAAAATGCTTGTTAAACATTTTCATATGGTTCAAACTCAAATTGATCAACTTACTAAACTGCAAAAATATTTGCTAGCTAATGCTTCTAGAGAAAAACATGTTTGTGAAATAATTGCTAGAAGTGGTATTTCTACTCAGGACCCCTTGTATCCTGAAGGACACCCTAAAAGAATTGAACAAGATTCTCAGCAAACTAAAAAGAATAGTTATCCTTATAAGAAAAAGAAGAAGAGACATAAAAATGTTATAGAATCTCCTGGACTTTTTATTATAAGAATAAAGGTGATAAAGGTGATGCTTCTGATAAAGAAGAAACTGTAGCTGAACCTGGAAAGCAAACTAAAAATGTGAAGTATACTAAGGAGGATTTAATTGCTAATAAACATAGTAAAGAAAGAGAACCTTGGGTACAAGAACCAATGCCTTTTCCTAATAAGAAACTTAAATCAAAGGAAGAAGAACATTATAATAGATTCTGTGAGTGGATGAAACCTTTGTTTTTGCAAATTCCTTTGAATGATGCTATTAAATTGCCTCCATATTCAAAATATATGAAATATGTTGTTTCTAACAAAAGGAAGATTCCTAATGAGCAAATTTCCACTATGCTTGCTAATTACTCTTTTAATGGTAAGGTTCCAAAGAAGCTTGGAGGTCCTGGTATGCCCACTATTCCATGTTCCATTAAAAATAATTATGTTTGAACTGCTCTATGTGACTTGGGAGCCGGAGTTAGTGTTATGCCTTTCTCTCTTTATAAGAGAATCTCTCTAGAAAAATTAATACCTACTGATATATCTTTGCAAATGGCTGATAAATCTACCGCTATTCCTGTTGGTATATGTGAGAACTTTCCTGTTCAAGTGGCTACTAGTTGTTTAATATTAACCGACTTTGTTGTGTTGGAAATCCCTGAAGATGATAATATATTCTTGGGAGATGTTTTCTTAACAGTGCAGGGGCTGTTATTGATTGCAACCTGTGAGGCCCCGAGATCGGGAACTATGCAGATTTCAGCATTCCCGCCAAGATCCACATAATAACCGATACCAGGTTGCCACTTATGATAACATTACAATAGTTCACGAATATTCCACAATTACAACAGAAACAGGTAGATACAAGATGACTCAAACGAGCCAGGGGTACAACTGATACAACACAAAGATCCAAATAACAGCGGAAGAAACAACATATCGTCCGTCTACGGACAAGATCCAAATTGGACTAAGAGTCCTGAAGATAACCGAAGGCGTCCAATCCCTGCCCAGGCCAAGCCGGAGGGATTCCCAAGCTAACGTCGTCAGACTTCAAACCTGTTGACTGCAATTTGGAATTTGCAGCCACGAAAGAGATTCGTGGGTCAGTACGGTTAAGTACTGGCAAGGGGGATAAAACCCATACTCACAATTTACCGGCGTAGCCAGTCATCACAAGATACAAATACTTTAGGATCAACGGAAAGGAAGGGGGTTATTGCAAATAAGCGACAGCAGGCTGCACTAACCAACTACAGAGAGATAATACTAATTCCGACTAACAGAAAAGGAGATAAGATCGAGTGATAGTAACCAACTGAAGATAACTTCAAACAAACCCATCCTGGATCTCGCCCCTTATCCAAAGAAGCAATCCGAGGATAACTCACACCGTTGAGTTAATGAGGGTTCAGATTATTGTGTCAATAAGCCTATTACTAGTCAAGTTGTTAATCATTGGGTGAAAAGTTGTTATTCATAAGGTTTAAGTTGTCCTGAGTACTTGTTAGCCAGTACTTTCACCAAGTAATCCATAACCGCGGAAAACACGGCTTCTCGAGAAGATTTACCCTGCAGGGGTGCACCATAGTAACCGTACACGCAAGAATAACCCGCCAGATGGGATGCCTCCCACCAAGCAGGGTACTCTACACAACCAACCCTTCTTCGCATCAAGCCCAAAGCACCGCGTGCTGTGCGTGCGCGGCTAATCGAGCCCCACGAAGAAAAGGGGACCCTCATAGCACTGGAAGACCACGCCGCCCTAAATGCCGACTACGAAAGTTCCACCCTGGCGCCAAGGGTTCGTACCTGCATATGATGCAGCAAATGGAACACCCGAACTAGTACGGCGATTTGGACGAGATGCGAATCGAGTCAGTTGAGGGGGGCGCCCATACTCGCTTCCCACATGCGGGTAGTGCGCTCATCATGGATCAGTAGACAAGACCCTTTTCCTATTAGGGTCGACACTAGCGGGCCTCAAAACCTCAAAGGGCCTCCCGCCGGTGCCTTATCATCAAATTATTATTAACAGTAGCATTAACAGGATTGATTGATTAACATTTCGAGCCCCCGGAACGGTAACAACAATGATAGTACGAAAGTAAAAGAAGTAACCGACAACAAGCTCGAGCAAAAGCAACTCTAATCATGCTAGATAAGAACAGGCACAAACAAAGGCTGTAGGTATGGAGGTGAGGCAATATCAAGGTTAAGGGATTCATGTGATGGGTTCGTAACAGAAACAACTACCACTAAGGCTAGCAGAAAAGAATCAACGGAAAGAATCGGTAACAAGTGATGAAAGGCAGCCATTTGGCATGCAAGTGAGTATACTTGCCTGAGATCCCGCAAGGTAGCAGAACTTGTCGTTGCTCACATCATCTCAACGTCCTATCCGGGAAGAAGCAACGAACCTCGAACAAACACCGGATGCAACAATTACTACTATGGCAAAAGATCCAGCATGATCAAGATATGGATGCATGACAAGTTTAAAGATGCATCAAGGTAAACTAGTTGACAAGATAAGCAATTTAAATGGACCCATATGCAATATGAGTTGCATATGAACAGCCCAGGAATTATGGTTGAAACAATTGTTTTCCAACTAACCAATAGGTGAAAGTGGATTAGCATGATGCATGGATGATGATGATAACAAGATAACAACAAATAACATTGATAGATGCAAAGGAAAAGGAAGAAAACAAGTTTGGAAATTATTTATTAAGTTTGGAAAATTTGGTTACTTAAACATGTCACACAAACAATTGTTGTTTTCATCAAGTTAAAGTGTTCAAACCAAACAACAAAGTTGATATTTGAAAAGGTTATCAAATTTTAGTTGGATTACATGTTTCACATTTTGAAATTGGACTTTGGATTATTTAATTATGAATTAAACAATATTAAACAAGTTTTAATTGAATTAAACAAGATTTAAATTGTTTAGGCAATTTTTATTATTCAAAACAGAAAACAAAAATTATATTTGAATAGGTGATTCAAAAAGGTGTGAAAAACATATTTTATTTGACTTATTTGGAAAAGGTATGGATTAGTTATGAATTATTACAAATTACATTTGAATTATTTGAATTCAAATTTGAATTACATTTAGAAAATTCAAAACAGTAAACAAATGGATTATTTGGAAAGTACAGGAAATTTGGAGTGGGATTCATATAAAGTTTGTGCAAATTGGAGTTAGAATTAAGAAGTTATGTTTGATTTGAAAACAGGGACTTATTTGTGATTTTTCAGGGACCTTGGTGTGGAAGAAAAAGGTTTTCGGAAAAATCCCTGGCCTTTGTCTACTCGCTGTGGGTACGCACCGTGACGCTGACCGAGGGGCCCCAGCGCCAACGTGGCGGGTGCGCGGTGAGGTGGCCTACTGGGCCACCGACTGGTGGGCCTCTGCCCTCTACGCGCGGATGAAAAACGAAAAAAAGGGGGGGGAGCTGCGCCCGCGGGACTCGAACCCGGGACGCGCTGCTCGCGCTGAAGGGACGGAACCACTACGCCTCGGCTGCTGCTTTGTTCAGATAGGGTGTGCGACTGAAGAAGAGGTGAAACTTGGATGTTTTTCTGAATTTCGAACAGAACAAGCTGCAGCCTTGCTTCAGATTTCGACAGAGCAGACAAAGAAGAGATCGCTGCGAGAAGGGATCGATCCACGGGTTCCTCTGCTGTACCGCGACGAGTCCTACCACTAGAACGCCGCCTGATTGCTGATGCACCTCGAGCCAAACAGAAATAGGTATCGCTGCTGCTCTATTTTGGGGCTCTGACGAACTAACGCAACAGGGAACAGAGAAAAACTGGCGAAGAACAGAGGAAGAGGGCGGCGGATCGGGGCAGTACCTGGGGATGGCGCCTACTGCAATCTTGGAGCTGGATGGTTGCGGGTTCCATTCCCGGGAACAGATCCCCCTCGAGGTGACCCGAGATGGAAGGTGGCGGTGATGGTCTACGGTGGTTGCAGGTTCAGAGAAAGAAACAGAAGACTTGGGGGGAGAGAGGAGAGACGGCGCTAGGAGGGGGAAGGAGCTAGCTAGGGTTAGGTTAGGGCAGAGGTAGGTGGGTAGGTAGGTTTTAAGGGGAAGGAGCAAGAGTACGGCAAGCATCCAGGGGGTGGGGATCGATCATCGATGGTTCTCCTGTTGTCGTACCACGATGACATCAGGGAAGGAGGAAGACGACAAGGAATCGAACAGGTACTGGGTTAGAAGTGGGGAAAAAAAAAGAAAATGGGCTTGGGCAGAGAGGTGGGCTGGGGAAAAATTGGGCTGAGGTGGAGAAGAGAAAGGAAAAGGGTTGGGCTGCCCTCTCCTTTGGGATTTTCCTTTTAATTGATTTTTTTTTTGTAAAAAGAAATAGAAGGGAGAGAGAAAGGATATGGGTTTTGGGGTGGTTTATTTCATTAAATAATTTGATTACTTTTCCAAAACATGAAATGAAAGCAAGGTTAGCATTATTTTCACAAGGTGGAAAATTTTAATTGAATTAAAGTTGTTTAGTTGAAAATGTCCAAAATAGGGTTTGAGGTTTGCATTTTTATAATTAATTTTATTAGGTTGCAAAACAATAATCAAGCAAAGGTTAGTTAAGGATTTCAAATTTGGTATATTAGTTGGATGTTTAAGTGGTTAGTGGGATTTCAAATAATGTTTGATTTGGGGAGTGTTGGAGATAAGCAATTTTTATTTAATAAGTTTAAGCAAGTTTCAAACATTATTGAATTTAGTTTGTTTGCCAAATTTTAATCTTTGCTGGGAAAAAAAGAAACAGAATGCAATGCTCATGTGATGCTTATGATGCAAGCAAAAAAGAAAACAAACACTCTCTAATAGGGTAACACCCCAGGTGTTACAGACGACACCACTAACAAGGGATTGCGCCCTCGCAATCCACCTGCTAACCCGGGAGGGGAAAGAAGTTCGACTATCGATTCTTCGTGCTTCCAGTTGATCTCCTCGACACCACTAACAAGAGATTCTTGCTCGGAGTGACGACGATGTTCTTCCACCAGGAATCTTCCGATGATCGAACCTATTAGGTTAAAGGCTCAGAAAACGTCCACCCACGTAGGATCCTAACACTTTGAAAGATAGACAAGAGGGGAGACTCCAAAACAAATAAGATGGGAGGGGAAATAGAACAGAGCTAAGGAGAAAACAAGAATCCTATTGAGATGTTTTTCCAAAATAGTTTAGCAGAAATAGTTTTTGTCATTCTAGAAACAACGATCGTTAGCGAGGTTATCCTACAGGCTTTGCGGACCCGTTGCTTCGATAACCATTCGTATCGAAACAATCTCGGGAATCGGAACCAAGGCTCTGATACCATTTGTGAGGCCCCGAGATCGGGAACTATGCAGATTTCAGCATTCCCGCCAAGATCCACATAATAACCGATACCAGGTTGCCACTTATGATAACATTACAATAGTTCACGAATATTCCACAATTACAACAGAAACAGGTAGATACAAGATGACTCAAACGAGCCAGGGGTACAACTGATACAACACAAAGATCCAAATAACAGCGGAAGAAACAACATATCGTCCGTCTACAGACAAGATCCAAATTGGACTAAGAGTCCTGAAGATAACCGAAGGCGTCCAATCCCTGCCCAGGCCAAGCCGGAGGGATTCCCAAGCTAACGTCGTCAGACTTCAAACCTGTTGACTGCAATTTGGAATTTGCAGCCACGAAAGAGATTCGTGGGTCAGTACGGTTAAGTACTGGCAAGGGGGATAAAACCCATACTCACAATTTACCGGCGTAGCCAGTCATCACAAGATACAAATACTTTAGGATCAACGGAAAGGAAGGGGGTTATTGCAAATAAGCGACAGCAGGCTGCACTAACCAACTACAGAGAGATAATACTAATTCCGACTAACAGAAAAGGAGATAAGATCGAGTGATAGTAACCAACTGAAGATAACTTCAAACAAACCCATCCTGGATCTCGCCCCTTATCCAAAGAAGCAATCCGAGGATAACTCACACCGTTGAGTTAATGAGGGTTCAGATTATTGTGTCAATAAGCCTATTACTAGTCAAGTTGTTAATCATTGGGTGAAAAGTTGTTATTCATAAGGTTTAAGTTGTCCTGAGTACTTGTTAGCCAGTACTTTCACCAAGTAATCCATAACCGCGGAAAACACGGCTTCTCGAGAAGATTTACCCTGCAGGGGTGCACCATAGTAACCGTACACGCAAGAATAACCCGCCAGATGGGATGCCTCCCACCAAGCGGGGTACTCTACACAACCAACCCTTCTTCGCATCAAGCCCAAAGCACCGCGTGCTGTGCGTGCGCGGCTAATCGAGCCCCACGAAGAAAAGGGGACCCTCATAGCACTGGAAGACCACGCCGCCCTAAATGCCGACTACGAAAGTTCCACCCTGGCGCCAAGGGTTCGTACCTGCATATGATGCAGCAAATGGAACACCCGAACTAGTACGGCGATTTGGACGAGATGCGAATCGAGTCAGTTGAGGGGGGCGCCCATACTCGCTTCCCACATGCGGGTAGTGCGCTCATCATGGATCAGTAGACAAGACCCTTTTCCTATTAGGGTCGACACTAGCGGGCCTCAAAACCTCAAAGGGCCTCCCGCCGGTGCCTTATCATCAAATTATTATTAACAGTAGCATTAACAGGATTGATTGATTAACATTTCGAGCCCCCGGAATGGTAACAACAATGATAGTACGAAAGTAAAAGAAGTAACCGACAACAAGCTCGAGCAAAAGCAACTCTAATCATGCTAGATAAGAACAGGCACAAACAAAGGTTGTAGGTATGGAGGTGAGGCAATATCAAGGTTAAGGGATTCATGTGATGGGTTCGTAACAGAAACAACTACCACTAAGGCTAGCAGAAAAGAATCAACGGAAAGAATCGGTAACAAGTGATGAAAGGCAGCCATTTGGCATGCAAGTGAGTATACTTGCCTGAGATCCCGCAAGGTAGCAGAACTTGTCGTTGCTCACATCATCTCAACGTCCTATCCGGGAAGAAGCAACGAACCTCGAACAAACACCGGATGCAACAATTACTACTACGGCAAAAGATCCAGCATGATCAAGATATGGATGCATGACAAGTTTAAAGATGCATCAAGGTAAACTAGTTGACAAGATAAGCAATTTAAATGGACCCATATGCAATATGAGTTGCATATGAACAGCCCAGGAATTATGGTTGAAACAATTGTTTTCCAACTAACCAATAGGTGAAAGTGGATTAGCATGATGCATGGATGATGATGATAACAAGATAACAACAAATAACATTGATAGATGCAAAGGAAAAGGAAGAAAACAAGTTTGGAAATTATTTATTAAGTTTGGAAAATTTGGTTACTTAAACATGTCACACAAACAATTGTTGTTTTCATCAAGTTAAAGTGTTCAAACCAAACAACAAAGTTGATATTTGAAAAGGTTATCAAATTTTAGTTGGATTACATGTTTCACATTTTGAAATTGGACTTTGGATTATTTAATTATGAATTAAACAATATTAAACAAGTTTTAATTGAATTAAACAAGATTTAAATTGTTTAGGCAATTTTTATTATTCAAAACAGAAAACAAAAATTATATTTGAATAGGTGATTCAAAAAGGTGTGAAAAACATATTTTATTTGACTTATTTGGAAAAGGTATGGATTAGTTATGAATTATTACAAATTACATTTGAATTATTTGAATTCAAATTTGAATTACATTTAGAAAATTCAAAACAGTAAACAAATGGATTATTTGGAAAGTACAGGAAATTTGGAGTGGGATTCATATAAAGTTTGTGCAAATTGGAGTTAGAATTAAGAAGTTATGTTTGATTTGAAAACAGGGACTTATTTGTGATTTTTCAGGGACCTTGGTGTGGAAGAAAAAGGTTTTCGGAAAAATCCCTGGCCTTTGTCTACTCGCTGTGGGTACGCACCGTGACGCTGACCGAGGGGCCCCAGCGCCAACGTGGCGGGTGCGCGGTGAGGTGGCCTACTGGGCCACCGACTGGTGGGCCTCTGCCCTCTACGCGCGGATGAAAAACGAAAAAAAGGGGGGGGAGCTGCGCCCGCGGGACTCGAACCCGGGACGCGCTGCTCGCGCTGAAGGGACGGAACCACTACGCCTCGGCTGCTGCTTTGTTCAGATAGGGTGTGCGACTGAAGAAGAGGTGAAACTTGGATGTTTTTCTGAATTTCGAACAGAACAAGCTGCAGCCTTGCTTCAGATTTCGACAGAGCAGACAAAGAAGAGATCGCTGCGAGAAGGGATCGATCCACGGGTTCCTCTGCTGTACCGCGACGAGTCCTACCACTAGAACGCCGCCTGATTGCTGATGCACCTCGAGCCAAACAGAAATAGGTATCGATGCTGCTCTATTTTGGGGCTCTGACGAACTAACGCAACAGGGAACAGAGAAAAACTGGCGAAGAACAGAGGAAGAGGGCGGCGGATCGGGGCAGTACCTGGGGATGGCGCCTACTGCAATCTTGGAGCTGGATGGTTGCGGGTTCCATTCCCGGGAACAGATCCCCCTCGAGGTGACCCGAGATGGAAGGTGGCGGTGATGGTCTACGGTGGTTGCAGGTTCAGAGAAAGAAACAGAAGACTTGGGGGGAGAGAGGAGAGACGGCGCTAGGAGGGGGAAGGAGCTAGCTAGGGTTAGGTTAGGGCAGAGGTAGGTGGGTAGGTAGGTTTTAAGGGGAAGGAGCAAGAGTACGGCAAGCATCCAGGGGGTGGGGATCGATCATCGATGGTTCTCCTGTTGTCGTACCACGATGACATCAGGGAAGGAGGAAGACGACAAGGAATCGAACAGGTACTGGGCTAGAAGTGGGAAAAAAAAAGAAAATGGGCTTGGGCAGAGAGGTGGGCTGGGGAAAAATTGGGCTGAGGTGGAGAAGAGAAAGGAAAAGGGTTGGGCTGCCCTCTCCTTTGGGATTTTCCTTTTAATTGATTTTTTTTTTGTAAAAAGAAATAGAAGGGAGAGAGAAAGGATATGGGTTTTGGGGTGGTTTATTTCATTAAATAATTTGATTACTTTTCCAAAACATGAAATGAAAGCAAGGTTAGCATTATTTTCACAAGGTGGAAAATTTTAATTGAATTAAAGTTGTTTAGTTGAAAATGTCCAAAATAGGGTTTGAGGTTTGCATTTTTATAATTAATTTTATTAGGTTGCAAAACAATAATCAAGCAAAGGTTAGTTAATGATTTCAAATTTGGTATATTAGTTGGATGTTTAAGTGGTTAGTGGGATTTCAAATAATGTTTGATTTGGGGAGTGTTGGAGATAAGCAATTTTTATTTAATAAGTTTAAGCAAGTTTCAAACATTATTGAATTTAGTTTGTTTGCCAAATTTTAATCTTTGCTGGGAAAAAAAGAAACAGAATGCAATGCTCATGTGATGCTTATGATGCAAGCAAAAAAGAAAACAAACACTCTCTAATAGGGTAACACCCCAGGTGTTACACAACCAAGGAAAGGTAACATTCAGTGTCAATGATAAAGAGCATATTGTTTATTTTCCTAAGAAGATTGATAGAAGATATGGTCTAAATTCTATTGAAAATATTGAGACCATCAAGATTGGAGAATTTTATTGTCCCATTCCAGTACCACCAAAGTAATATGAAATTATTATGATTGGGACTATGTCTATCAAGTTTGAGGTAACATAATTATTTAGTGTTAAGCAAAGTTTTGCTTCATATAAATATAACTTTGGTAACAAGACTCGATCAACCTTGTTAACAAAGTGATTTTGAATGAAGAGGACAATGTTTTCACCTTCCCAATTATATTTTCAATATGTTTACTTATGTTATCACCTTGCTACTTTCGTACAATTATGTTTTCCATCATCCATAGTCATGTTTTCATCTTGAATATTGTGGTTATGCATGTTTTCACCACCCATAATTTAGTTTTCACCACTTCCACCTTTGTTTTCTTTGCTTATTGGACTATTGGAGTGTATTAGAACCCCTGTATTTCTGGTTTTGGTTTTGTTTTCCACCTTTCCACATCTGTTTTTCTCGTCTTAAATTAATTATTAAATTATGAAAATACCTCGAAAATAAAGTTTCTCGAAAAATTCCAGAAAAAACATAATAATTTTTACGTCAAAAATGAGGCAGAAAGCCACCTGAGGCATCCTAGGGGGACCCACCAGTCAGGCACACCATAGGGTGGTGCGGCCAGCCCTGGTAGCGCCAGCACATGGTGTGGGTCCCCTGGCCCTCCACTTACTCTCTCCCCTGCCAAAGATTCCTCTCTCACCCCCCTGGAACCCGAGTTCTTGTTGTTCTTCCATGATATTTTTCGATCTCTTTGCTCAGCCCACTATTGTTGCTGAAATTTGGTGCATTTGCTCTCCGATATGTGACTCCTCCGAATATCCAAGTAGAATTTTATTTGGTGGAATATTTCTTGAGTATTTTGGTACTGTAGGTGACAGCTTATGTGAGTTTGCATGCTTGATTTAGGTTGAAATGACATAGTTTTGATGCATGTTTAGCTCTCCTACAAGTCTCTATAGTAGTCTCCACCATATAGTTGATTGAAATCAATTTTTGTGATGATTGTTGAAAAATTTCAGACATGGACAGCCACAACTTTGGAGAAATATTTAGGAGTGATGCATCTAGAAGAACAAGGCTCTCACGTTCATCTACTCTATTGCGGCCATCCTATAATGAGGGCCTTATTGCACCAAGCATCGATGGTGCGGGAGATGATGGAATTGCTAATCCATCTAGTTTCCCTTGCTATACATTTTTGAGAGGTGCAGGTATACTTGATGACTTCTTGATGCTTATTGAAAGGGTTGGTTTAACCAACTACATGTATGATGACAGTCCCCAATATGCTATTCTGACAAAAACTTTAATTGAGAGTTTTAGAGTTCATAATTCACCATATCATCCAACTGTTGCTTTTAAGATATATGGTAGTCCTTTTTCCATGTCCTTGGGGAGTTTTTGCAGCATTATATGTATCAACGCCTCTAGGACAACATGCAATATTTAGGAGAGACCCGCTGATCTTATGGAGCTCTATCGAGGAGTTACCAATGATGATTGCCGCTCAGCTCGGCGCGGGAAGATAATAAATACTCAACTTCCTACTATCAGTTATTTTACTTACAATCTTTCCACTAGTGTCCTCGGTAGGGAGAACACTAGCAACATTTCAAACAATCTTCTTGCTTTTCGTGATGCTGCACTTAACCATAGCAACAAGTATAACCTTGGTTCTCTCATTGCTCGCTGCCTAGCTGCTAAGGGACCCATTTATGGGGGCATTATTGCTACACGTATAACAACTGCTCTAGGCTTTCCTATTTCTTCCCATGATGAATTGATAGCTTCTTATAGACTTAATATTGCTTCCATGAAGTCTCATCATTTTATTACTGCCAACTCCACTGTTGAACATTTAGTATATAGAGCTTTATTTATTGACGGAGATGAGAGGGAAGTTATTTTGCCGCAACCTGTTTTGTTCAAAGTCGACAGGGCGCCATGGTCACAGCCGAAGGGGGAGATGGATGAGCAGCTACGCTTGATGGAGTTCCATAGGCAGCAGATAAGGCGGAATGCGCTATCCGAGGACTACACCACGTAGTACACAGGGCCGTCCTCGAGCACATATCAGGAGGATGGCTCATCCTCGGCAAACTACAGGGGCGCCACCTCATGCCCCGCTTGGGACTCATCTCCACTTAGGCCAAAAGCCTAATATTGGGGGGGGGGGGGGTATACCAATATCACACGCTCATCTATATATCATGTTTTTGTCGGTTCTTTGTATATCCATATTTTCGTTTCTTTCGTTTGTTTTCCTTTCTTTCGCTTCTTTTTGTTTTTACTGTTTCGTTCTTGCTTTCCAAAAAACAAAAAGACCAAAAATATTTCTATTGTTTCTCTTTATTTTCTTATTTCGTTTCTTTTTTTGGTTTGCTTTACTTTCTCATTTCGGTTTAATATTCAAAAATCCAAAAATATTTTGCTTTGTTTGCTTGTCTCTTTCTATTCTTGTTTTAGTTCGAAAACCCAAAAATATTTGTTGGCCTTCTTTGGTTTTGTAAATTTCGTTGGAGAGTTCACTTGTCGTTTGTGTCTTCATTGGAGCTTGGTTATCATTCTATATTATTCAATCCACACGAGTGAAGAGCAATAATGACGATTTACGACAATTCAAATTGTGGTGAGAGGCTGGTATGGGCTCTATTTGTTTTATTCTTTGTACATGTACTCATCCATGTGAATATTCTTAGTTTGTTCGTGTAATGTGTATGTCATTTCATTGGTGCTTAGTAGTTCGTGCTCTCTCATGTTTAGTTCGAACTTATATATGATAGCATGTCATATAAATGTTTGCTTGCATTGTTTTATGCATAGAAGGGTATGACATTGTGGTATCTCCCTATGATTGTTTCGCTTGAATCGACTTGGCACATGCTCACACATGAATAAGACTGAAAACAAAAGGTCAATTAAGCCCCGATGATTTATTTTGCCTCATAGTATTTGTATCACTTTTATGCCTATGTTAATTTTGTTTTGTCGCAAGCATGATTATGAGAGTTGTTGCTTTCTTGATTGCCGCTCTCCGTCTATTGCTAGCCTTCACCATACCTACCTATATGTGATATTTAACCGTCACTCCAAGTAAATTGCTCATGTGTTAACTTTAAAACATTAAAAAAGTATTCATGTTTTGTGCCCCTATTTTAGCTCATGAGGACGTAAATAGAGAATCTTTATCTCACTTATTGATTGGATTTCACACCCTGGACTAGTGGCTTCATGCGCTTATCCAACTGATAGAAGAGCTGGCAGCGGGGTGCCCGGTCCCAAACTTAATACAACAAATTCTCTTCACTATTTTTGCCCCTGATTTATTAGTCAAAGCATAATTGTGTAAACAAAAGAGAAACATGGATGACCTTCTACCCAGATGCGTTCTTCTATGGGAGCTTCTCATGTGAAGTCTAGTTAGCTTGTGACGTATTGTATTGTCTGTTTACCATTCATTGACATAAGCATACACCTCTCTAAAAAAATGTTTTCAATACCTCTGTTTAATAAAATAAAAAGCTCTAGCACATGAGTGATCCATGCTTCCCTATGTGAAGGGCCTTTATTTTGTTTTTATCAGAGTCTTCACCTTCTCACTTTATGCACCTTCTTGACAGCATGGCTGTCATTCTTAGTGTAATGTGCTGGTCCTGGAATATGGTTGATTGTGGTATAACTTTGATGCTTGATCTTTGCTATCTTTATTTCTAGTCTTCATTTGAACTTCAGAAGTGCCCTACCATTTATGTTTTGCTCAATTATTAAGGGCAAGCGAGTACACTTTATCATACCCTATTATGAGCATTACAATAATGTAGATTGATACACTTCGTGTTGTTTATTATTAGTTTGTTGGTATCTCTTCGTGGTTTGCATAACTGCTAGGTGACTTTTATCTTGGACACATCTTATTATGAATTTCCTAAGCACTTGATCATATAGTGAGTATATTTACATCATATGAAACAAATGTGTTCGTAAAAGTTCTTTTATCGCACTCAGTTGACACTGAATTGCTTGAGGAAAGCAATAAGCTAAACTTGGGGGGAGTTAATACGTCCAAAATGTATCTCCTTTTTCAAATAATTTTGCTATTGTTTTCGTCTAAACTTGTGAGTTTTGGATACAACTGACACAGACTGACGCTGTTTTCAGCAGAATTGCCTTGGTGTCTTGTTTTTGTGCAAAAAAATCAACTTTCGGGAAAATACCCAGAAAAGATCATAAAGACCTTAAAACACCCGAAGACCCCCGGAGCCATAAGGAGTCCCGGAGAGGGGCCAGGAGGTGGGCCACACCACCCCTAGGCGTGCCCCCTAGGTCGAGCCACCTGGTGTTGTGGGGCCCTCAGGCACCCCCTCAGGCTCCCCTTTCGACTACTTATCGCCGTAACCCTAAAACATCAGGGGGTTCGTCATATTCCAGAAAACACCACATAGTGTCAACGCCACCTCGAAACCCAATTTGGGGATCAAAAGTTCCTGTTCTGGCACCCTGCCGGGATGGGGATTCGAAGGAGATCATCGTCATGGTCACCGCCACTCCTTCTCCATAAACCATCCATGATTCCCCCATCCATGTGTGAGTAATCCCCGCTGTAGGCTGAGAGGGATGGAAGGGATTGGATGATATTGTTCATGTAACAATGCCAGATTATTAAGGCAGAGTACCTAATATCTGTTGTTAGTGATATATACCATTGTTGTAACTTGTTATTCTTAATGCTTGTCACTTTGGGCCAGAGTGTCATGATCCCAGATCTATAGCTGGCCAAACGGGCGCCCCGGCATGGCACGACTTGGACGAAAAAAGTCATGCCCCGCATATGGCCGGCTTGTTCTGTCGTGCCGTCCCGGCCCACAGGCTGGTTTTCTAGGAAGGGCACGACACGCCAGCACGGTTGTAGCCCAGCGGGCTAGATTTTGGCCCGTTGTCCCGTTATTCGGCATGGCACGGTTGGCACGAGTTGGGGCGGGAAATTCGAGTTTTCAAAATCATGTGGGGCAGGGACGAGCGGGGGGGGGGGAGCGGGGGAGGCCAGTTTTCGAATATTTTGGCCTGGAGGAGTTATTTTCTTTGTTGGGGGTAATTAGGGGCATAATTAGCTATTTTAAGTGTGATTTGTGTCAATTTAGAGTTCTTTTGATATATTTAATCATTAGAAGCCAAATTTAGTCCAAAAAAATTGCATTTTTTCCTATAAAAAGAGTTGTCAATCCTCTAATTTAATCGTGACATGTCGTGCTCGTGACGGGCCGCGTGCTTCAAATCGAGGAGCGGCCCAGGCACTAACGTGCTCGTGCCGTGCCGCGACCTATTTAAATCGTGCCGGGCCAAAAAAGTCTTGCTTCGGGCCGGCCAAAAAAGCCTAGCCCGTTTGGACAGATATATTCAGATCTGAACATGTTATTATTTTATGAGTATAATTGTGTTTCTTGATCATATCTGCAAGTTATTTACACATGTTGTTGTCCAGAACCCGAGGCCCCAAAGTGACAGGAATTGGGAGAATCGGAGGGGATGACTGTGATGTGAGGATCACATGTGTTCAGGGAGTGTTAATGTTTGCTACAGTGCTTTATTAAAAGGAGAAACTTAATTACGAGTAGTTTCCCTTGAGGCCCCGCTGCAAACAGGCTGGTAGGACAAAAGATGTTACGTAGGTTTCTCATTGCGAACATGTGTGACTATATTGGAACACATGCTTATGGTTTTCCTAGAACTTGGATGCTTTATTATTATTATTATCATATGCAAGTGCCCATGTTTAGATTATTACATGAACTATCGTATCCATGCAACGTCCGTTCATCCACCCTCTATGCCTACGGTGCTTTCATCCTGATGTTTTCCGCAATTGCTACTGTTGTTATTATTTTATTCCTGATGTTAGTTACTTACTACTGTTGCTACAAAACGGTTACCACTGATAAATTGTTGCGAGCACGTCTACTTTCAGGTGCAGCTGAATTGACAACTCAGTTGTTAAGACTTATAAATATTATTTGGCTCCCCTTGTGTCGAATCAATAAATTTTGGTTTTACTTCTCTCGAAGACTGTTGCGGTCTCTTATACTTGTGGGTTATCAATTATTAGTCATAGATGCAGTTGGATAACGGTCTATGTAACATGTTGTAATGCCCAAATGAATATCATAGTAGTCGTCATGTCATGTATATACATTACGGTGCATTATCTATTTGTCAATTGCCCATCTGTAATTTGTTCACCCAGCATGTTATTTATCTATTATGGAGAGACAACACTAGTGAACTGTGCACCCCGGTCCATTCTTTTCCGCTGATAATACAACCTACTGCAAACACTGTTCTTTTTTCACTACAGACACAGTTCTTATTTTATTCACTTCAAACAAAAATCCTTTTTCACACTATAGGTAAGTCTAATCCTTTGTTTTTAGCAAGACCGGTGATATTGACAACCTCAATATTTCGTTGGGGAAAAGTATCTTTGTTGTATAATGTGCAGATTCCACGTTGCTGCTGCCCTAGCAGTGCGCCGTGCCAACATCAGCTGTCAACAACCTTCAAAAGTGATTTCTTTCTTCCACTGGTCCGATTAAACCTTGATTTCTTACTGAGAGAAAACTTGTTATTGTACTCATGATACCTTCCTCTTTGGGTCTCCCAACTAACGTGTGTCCACACGCCAACATCGGCCATAGTGGCTTTGGTTAGGAACGGGGAGAAGGTGGGATTTGGACTTCATATTGGTTGAATGGCCTCCGTCCATTGGATATTTCTCCAAAGCTCCACCAAAGTACCAAGAGGAAGACTTGCACTTTAAAAAGGCGTTTGAAAAAAACTTTTGGGTCAATCAACTCCATGTTCAACGCTGCTTCGATATTGATCGCATACAAAAATTTGTCTCTCTTTTGGGAGATGGTTTCAGAAGTTACCCTCAACAATGCTGCTTCGATATGATTTGATTGAAATTCACTAGTGACGGCACCTATTTCGGAAAGATGATGCCTACAAGATGAGGCATCATCTCCATGTTCCTTGATGCCACGGTTTCGAGGTCTTAGGAATCTCCAAAATGATTTTTTGTCTGTGGTTGGTCTTGCAAAATAGTATATGGAAGACCGACATGCTTCAACGTAGAGGTTGCAAAAATCGTGGAAATTTCCCTTTTTTGCAACCAAGTGCAACATAGGGTGGGACATATCCTCTACAAATGTCATTTTACCACTAGGATTTGGAAAGATATTATTGCTTGGTGTGATTTCCACGATATTTTTGGGAGATTTGGGCTAATGAGGCATCCGTTCATGCTTGGTGGTCCAATCTTGTCCTCAATTCACGGTTTTGTGCGAAATTCCATGACCTCCTTACTCATGTTTATTTCATGGGAGATGTGAAAGGAACGTAATGCAATTCAGCAGGTTGGATCTCTAGTGGCCATTGTCATACTAAAAAAAGGAGGCGAGAGCAAGGTGTTTGGCGGTGGCCTATAAACTTCTTCTTTAATAATAACGGGAAATAGTTGTGTTGTTTAAAAAAACTAGAAGAATACCCTGCTCGTTGATGCGGGTATCTCTTTAAAAAAATCTATAAATGAAATGGGTATAAGGTGTATGAAAAATTCCATTATCAAGACCCAATCGATCACATAATCAATATACTAAATTAAATTCGCGTGAAATTGTTGTATATTTTGAGGAATAAATATTAGTGAAATAGATACTTATATGGTTGAAAAAAGATGTCATGGGTATGTGGCATGAAATATATAATATCACAATTATTAGTGGAGATGACATGGATAATTGATCGGCTAAAATGATGGGTGATGTGGATAGCTTGCATGTTGAGATAGAAAATCATAAAATGCATCTTAGTGGGGGTTTTGTCTTATAAGAAGTATAGATAGATAGATGGGTTGACGAGACCTTAGATCCTCTATTTTTATATCTCCTTTTTTTTAACACGCTGTTTTTATATCTCCTTGTTTTCCTATCGTGGTTCTCATTCCATCGTTCCTTCCCCGAAGGGCGAGCCAATCGCATTGACGAGATTGTGGACACTTTATTTTCTAGGGAAACATATCATTTTTTTTTGAAATAGGAGCTTAGCCTCAGTCTCTACATCGAAGCGATGCACACAACTGTTTTATATTAATAAGACCGAAATGTCCACAAGCTATTCAAGTTTACACGTCATGGATCACTTAGAGTGAAGACAAAGACCAGCCACTCGAAAATTACACCTCTAAACATCTAATCTCTTAACATTTAAATATCCAAAACAATGATGGAGATAACCCGAACGACCGCGATTAGTCGAGCATATCTTGTAGTCCTCGCTGATCCAACGGGAGAAGAAAAGACCACATATGGATCCAATAAACCGTTTTGTCGACAACCTGCAAATAATGAATATTATCGGCAATTCTAGACTACCTAAATGAAAGCCGAGACACCGACACGAATACGCTCCTTGGTTTTTCGATCAACTCTATTCAACCAACTAACAAATAAATTGGAAACGTTCCTCGGAGGATAGATGTTAAAGTAAAGTGAATTAAGCACGAAATATTTCTTACAAAAGATTGATCTCTGGGTTTATTTTTTATGTAGAGAGAGGTTTTTTTTTCGAAATCGAGAATAAACCTCCGAACCTCTGCATCGATAGTACACAAAGGTTACTCTCAAAAAAAAAAGTACACAAAGGTTTAACGGTCAAGAAACTCTTTTTTGCATTCCTGTTGTGTTGTACTAAATCGTACACAGTGGGAGATATTTACAGACTCTTTCCCAGAATTCATGTTCTGTTCTCTCCTAAATCTACCATAACCAATTCAATGTTAGCCTCACAAAAAGATGGTTCCAAAAAGGAACAAAAAAATAAATAAAAGAACAATATCTATCAATCGTGGAATACTGGAATGCTTCATCACTCAGCAATCTCCTGAATGATGCTCAGAGCCCGCTTCAGCCGCGACCGTGCGGCGAGCTTGTCGTGGTTCTTCTTCGCCGGACTCACTGGCACCGCGAAGTCCCCGAGCGTCCTCTCGTTAAGCTTCTCGTTGAACAGGACGTCTTCGCCGTCTTTCAGCTCCTCCTGCACCGGCACGACGCGCACCTTCTTATTGTTCTTGCCGTCACGCCGCTGCGGTCTCTTGGCCGCGAGCGCCGTGCTCGCGCGCACGGCGAGCGCGGCCATGTCGGCGCTCGACAGCGGCCGCCCGAGCGCGGTTCCCGGGAGCACGAAGTATATCTGACCCGGCTGGAGCAGCTCGTCGGACGCCAGCGCCGGTGCGGGCTCGTTGAAGTAGAGCGCGTCGGAGCTGCACAAGAAGAAGGAGGCGGCTTCGGCGCCGAGAGCGTCGGAAACGGCGACGCGCGGGCTTGCCGGGAGCTCCTTCAGCGAGCCGTCGGCGGCGATGACCCTGATCGGCGCCGGTTGGTCCGCCTGCTGCGAGAGGCCGCCTTGGTGGTTGAAGCTGGAAAACTTGGCACCCATAGAAGCTTTGCGTTTGTACGGTATGTGGAAGTGCTCAGGTTCTTGTCAGCTCGTTGGAACTTGATGTGGAGATTAAGAGGATGTGGTGTACTCCGTATATAAAGGTAGGTGACTGGTGCGAATCAGAAAATGACAGGAACGACTGTTCCCCGCTCGCTGGTAAGCATTGGTACTGACCAGTGAGAGTGACCCGGAGTCAACAATCTGTCCCCATTGTGTTTGCTCGCATCAGCGCGTGCGTGCACACCGGCGGAGCCCTTGCGCCCCAAACCATCGCCATGTACTTTTCTGCGTCAAGCGTAGCTTCGCCCATGCTTTCTATCAGCGCCGTAACGAGAGAATGTTCCGAGCGTGAAATAGGGGATGAGAGGAAATGGATAGACTAGGAATACTACTGGTACCGTAAGATTTCTAGCGGCAGACTAGGAATCTTCTCGGTAACTCAGTGGAATCATATATTATCGAAAAGGCACGATTGGATCGCTTGGACCGGGTCGCAGCAGGCTACCGGGGAACCGGTATAATTCAGCCTGCTGGAGTATTCCGTTATTTATTTGACCACTTATGCGTAAGTGTATACTCCCTCCGTGTCAAAATATAAATTTTTAGTGTTTTCTAAAACATAGTATTAAAAAAGATTTATATGCATTTTACAGTAAAATATGTCTAGATATGTGTTGTTTAGGAAACGCTAAAACATCTTACATTTCGATACGAAGGGATTAGTAATCTTTGACCATAACACAAACTGTTGTTAGTTTTGTTTGGTTCGTGTTCGGCCGCCGGAAAGAAGAAGAGTCGCTGCCTCCACTTCCGCCTCCTCTATAGTCGGTTCCCCTCTCCTCTAGTCGGCCTCACCGACGCCAAGAGGGGTGGTAAACCCGATCTATGAGTTGAGTTTTTAGTGAAAGTAGGTTTTTTTTCAACATATTAGGCTAGGGTTTTGGTGGCAATCTTCATCGTCAATGAACGTGGCATCGTCTGAAATAAGTGATCTTTGGTCCACTGTTCAACGGCGAGATCTCTTTCCCAATGTTAATGGTGGTGTTCAAAGATTCAGTTTGTCAATGTATGGTCCTTCAGATCTTGCTTCGCCGAATCGGTTTTTTGGTATTTTCTCATGGTTACCGCTAGGAGGACCGTCCTTGCAATATTTGTCCCGGCTGCTACGTCATCGACAATGGAGATTCATACTCTCGGCTCTCAGCGTTGTCGATCAATCTGTTCGGTTGCTTTTCCCTGCAATAATGTGTTGGTACTCCTGCCAATGTTCGTTGATTACTTTAATGTCTGCTTGCATGCTCGCAGTCTTGCCAACTACGGCTCAAAAAATTTATAGGAGAACCCTCGTTGCTATTTACATGTCCGTGGTTTGGTTTCTATATTTTATGGTTGCCTAAAGAAAAGTACAAAATTATGTCATGGGAGAAGAAAGAGTTTAAAGATCCTGAAGATTTACTAGTTTCTTTTAGATTTGTTTTGTAAATGGTGGTAGTCAGCTCATGTATCTTTACCATGTATTATCTTCTACAATAAATATATCATGGTATTGATCTAAAAAAGGGTAAGTATATTTTATTTTTATTATTTTATAAATAAATGATATGTAAATGTGAAAATTGGTTGAAGAGATCTCCTCAAAAAAATAAAAAATATAGAAGAGAATTAATTGTGACCACCTTTATGCACAACGACTTGATAAAAGTTATGCCACAAACATAAGAGCATCTCCACGCGACGCCACAAAGCCCACCCCCCCCCCCCCCCCCCCCCCCCCCCCCCCCCCCCCCCCCCCCCCCCCCCCGTGCCCCCGAAGGCCTTAGGGACGCCTTTATTGGAGGTATGCTCTAGAGACAAAAATGTTCGGTTATTATTTTATCTTCAAGTTCAGAACTAAGTTTATGTCATCATGTTACAACCGCTATAGCAATTGAAAAGTGAGTTTTCAAAAAAAAATGTGCTGGTGTGAAGACATAAGAAAATAAGAGTTTCTAATCTTGTCTCTAAGAGTCTCTAAGAAAGTCGGCAACAGACCAAGCTCAGGACCCAGTAGTCATCAGCACCGTAGATTTTCTTATGTCCAAACGATTTATAATAAATGTAACTTTTGTTTAGTGAAAAGTGGATATGGAACTAGTTAATGGATACTATTTTTGAGAAGTGTGTTGATGTGTGTTGAGAAGTGCATCACTTGCTATCATATTATCTCACTTGAACTTCGGAAAGAAGTGCTTAATAAGATCACTGGACTCCTTGATACGTTCAAAACACATCTATAATTTTTGATGGTTTCATGCTACTTTAATACTTTTCATAACTGTTTTTATATTAAGTATATGATTTATTTGGACTAACCTACTAATAGTTGAAAAAATGCACAATGTTCTTGTTTTACACTTTGATGTGTAGGAATTACCAAAAATAGAAGAAGAAACCTTGTGGAGTCGAATTGGGACTTTCCATAAATTTGTCTGAAAATATTTTTTAAAGATAGCCACGTTACGGGTCGAAGACAGCGTCAAGCGGAAATCTCACGGACGACAAAGTTGTGGGGAATTTCGTGGCATACGTTCTAGAGTTAAAATTCTCCTCATTTCGAGTCCGGACGGTCGAGATACGCCCGATTTACCGCAGCCCTAGATGGGATGACGGAAATCCGTGAGACTATATAAAGGGAGGAAACCTAGGTCGTGGGAGACACCCCATACCATTAATTTCCAGCCACCAAAGCCATGTATTTGCCTCCCCCATGGATCCCATCTCTATGGGGGAGGGCTCCCAAGTCCATGAAGGAAGAGGGATATGGGGCGGCGCTCCCCTATGATGACAGCGGCACAGGGAAGGAGTCCCTGCGCCACCGCCGGCGCCGGCTCCGCCTTGCGCCCCGCGCTGTCCTCTCCACCGTCTTCACCGCCATCTCTATCTCTAATTCCTACTTGTATACAGTGGTTCATCCTCCCACACACCTCTATACTGCCCTATGTAAACAGGGTGTTTGTTGTTATAAATTATTTGCAGATGATTTATTGCATCTATGTCATGTTTGTGTAGATCCTTTTGTCATATGATTGATTGTTGAATCTCTATGGATGATTTGAACTTTATATTGAATTTGTTACAGTTCTACGGTGCCTATCATATGTTTATGCTGCTTGAGTGACAGAAACATGAGCACCAATCTAGTGATTAAACCATATGGGATAAAGATGACCTTTTGATCTTAATGCTATGGTTGGGTATTTTTACCTTAATGTATCTTCTAGTATTTACGGATGTTTGCTACAGTTTCAATCATAAGTACTTGCAATCATTGGATAGTAAGAGCCGGTTAGCTTTGCCTCTCCCACATAAAAGAGGAATATCAACCATGTATTTGACTATTTGATCGTGGACAAATCCATCACAATTACCACAACATTTCCACACTCATGGTACTGTTAGTTTATATTCATTTAGTATACTTTATTACTGCAGCAACTAACTTTACTTTCATGTATTTATTATCCTGCAAAACTATCTTGTTTACCCGTATTGTTGCTCTAGTATTATTTCTTAGGTAAAGTAAACGTTTAGTGTCCGTAGAGTTGTATCAGTGGTTGATAGAACTTGAGAGAATACTTATCCTACATTTCGCTCCTCGTTGGGTTCGACACTCTTACTTATCGAAAAGGCTACACACGATCCGCTATACTTGTGGAATATCACTCCTTCATGTCTATCTTTGGGCCGGTTGTGTTAAACTCTCCGGTGGCAAGTGCAAGGTCAATTTGGAGGATGTTTGCCGCCCAACAAGCTTGGTGGCCTTGGTATTTTATACTTCAAAAAGTTTGACTCCACTCAATGACAACATTGGCTTTGTCTTGAATTGTGGGATGACCCCAAGCCGTGGTTGGTCTTGACAATTCTTGGAATGAAAATAATAAGAACCTTTTCGTGGCAGCCAAGGTGGTTTCGGTTAGGAACGAGGAGAAGGCGGGATTTGGACTTCATATTGGTTGAATGGCCTCCGTCCAATGGGTATTTCTCCAAATCTCTACCAAAGTACCAAGAGGAAGAATTGCATTGTTAAAAAGGCGTTTAGAAAAAAACTTTTGAGTCAATCAACTCAATGTTCAACAACGCTTCGATATTGATCGCATACAACAATTTGTCTCTCTTTTGGGGGATGGTTTCAGATGTCACCCTCAACAATGATGCTTCCGATATGATTTGATAGAAATTCACTAGTGACGGCACCTATTCCGGCAAGATGATGCCTACAAGATGCGGCATCATCTCCACCTTCCTTGATGCCATGGTTTTGAGTTCTTGGGCATCTCCAAAGTGATTTTTTGCGTGGTTGGTCTTGCAAAATAGGATATGGAAGACCGATATGCTTTAACGTAGAGGTTGGATAAATTATGGAAATTTCCATTTTTGCAACCGAGTGCATGCTACGGTGGGACATCTCCTCTACAAATGTCATTTTCACTAGGATTTGGAAAGAGATTCTTGCTTGGTGTGATTTCCACGATATCTTCGAGCGCTTTGGGATAATGAGGCGTACATTCATGCTTGGTGGACCAATCTTGTCCTCAAATCACGGTTTTGTGAGAAATGTCATGGCCACCATCCTCATGTTTATTTCATGGGAGACGTGACAGGAGTGCAATGCAATTCGGCGGGTTGCATTTCTAGCAGTCATTGTCATTTATAAAATAAAAAAAGGAGGCGAGAGCATGGCGTTTGATGGTGGCCAAATTTTTGTGTGTGTAATTCCGAGATAGTACTCCTTTTTGGAAATCTTAGAGTTTGTCCTAGACATTTATGTATATAAACTTTTTATTTAATAAAAATGGTAAGTATTTTGCCTTGTTTAAAAAAAATGGGTTGACGAGACCTTAGATCCTCTCCTGTTGTATCTCCTTGTTTTTATCACATGGTTCTCACTCCATCGTTCCTTCCTTGAAGGACGAGCCGGTTGCATTGACGAGATTGTGGACAATTTTTTTCTAAGGAGACATAACATATTTTTTTTTGAAATAGGAGTTTAGCCCCAACCTCTGCATCGTAGCGATGCATACAACTCTTTTATATTAATAAAACTGAAAATGTCCACAAACTATTCAAATTTACAAGTCATGAATCACTTAGAGTGAAGACAAAGACCAGCCACTTGAAGATGACAGCTCTAAACGTCTAATCTCTTAACATTTAACCATCCAAAACCCTGCTGGAGATAACCCGAACGACCGCCATTAGTCGAGCACATCTTGTATCCACGAGTCCTCGCTGGTCCAACGGGAGAAGGAAAGACCACATATGGATCCAATAAACCATCTTGTCGATAACCTACAAATAATGAATATTGTCTGGTTTGTTAAAACCACATCATTCCGGCAATTCCAAACTAGCCAAAGGAAAGCCGAGACACCGATACGGATACGCTCCTTGGTTTTTCGATCAACTTCATTCAACCAACTAACAAATAAATTGGAAACGCTCTTTTGAGGATACTAGTGGCTTTGCTACGTGCAACGCACGACCTCACTATGGATCAATATATTTAAAATGCATAAACGCATTAACTCGAAACATAACATATGCTTGTGTTGTAGTTCTTGCATCTTTTCTGTACTCATTACTTCGGTTGTCGAGACAATTAGGGGTAAACAAGAAACAAATAGCTCTATGAACACATTCTGGTGCTGAAACAACACATTATTCTAGGATGTCAAGTGATGCTACACGTAAATTACTACATATATGTACAACCAAGAAATCTTACCTAGCGATTGGAATTCAATATCAGCCGCAGAACAAAAAACAAAAAGGAGCAAGCAAGCAAGTAGGTTTGTCAGACGCTGGGCTTATCGTTCTTAGGGATGAAGGCAGCCTTCCCAGGATCCAGCATGTTGCAGAGCTTGCTGAAGACGGCCTGCAGAAAAATCAGTGCAGGGCAAGCCAGAGTAGGCGGGGCATTATAGACGCAGGAATACATCGGCGGCTGGCACAAGGAATATTTCCGGCAGGACACACATACATAGAACAACTAACTCAGTAGCCGATCCTTCCTCCGCAATATGTACGTACAAGCTAAGCTAGCAGGTTAATGGATCGTTGTGTTGGATTCAGTTTTCTTGTTCAGCTGGACTGCATCAGCAGGAGAACAACCTCAAAACTCTCGCTTGCCCAGTAAAGTAAATCCTTTTAATCCTCATCTCTAACAACAGAAACAACAAATAAAGGAGTGAAGAAATGTTCAGAGTTACAGCGTGCTCACATGGCCGGCAAACGCCCGGCCGCTATAGTGAGCACGTGGTCGGGAACTGCTCGTGCGGATCAACGGATGGAGCATCGTGAAGATATACCGCCGGCATCTGATGCTCATGCTCGCCCGATTGTTGGCCGCCTCACTTGCTGCCCCTCGACGCTGCTGTAGGTCCCGCACGACGCCAGGAAGTCGGCGTCGTCGTTCTTCTTCTAGTGACCACGGAGAGCGTAGCTAGGATATCCGCGACATTATTCTAATCCCTTAGACCCATGGAATCGACCCTAGAATGCCCCTGTCGACTCCCTCTTCTGCATGTAAGGCCCTAGCGGCATGCCGTACGGCTCGCTGGCCACGCTCTTGCGAAGGCAGGGTAGGAGTCGTGGGCACGCTATGTGCCCAGCGTCGCACTGCACCCGTGGGAGGTGTGCTTGGGCATCGATTGTCACCGAGCGGCCGGCTGCAGAGGCGGACGGGGCGGGAAGTGTCCCCTCAGGCTATTTGATCGGTTCTAACAGGAAACAACCAAAGCTGCAAACAAGTAACAAACGACGTGTTCTGACACGGCACGTTACAATTTCAAACCGAACGCTGCCTAGCTGGACTCTCTAGCTGAATCGTACGTCGATATGCACGCGACATGGTGGACTGATGCTTAGATTTGGTGATGGCCTCTCCAACGATTGCTGGGTTGGATCAATCGCTTAGATTTGGTGATGGACTCTCCAACGTGTTTTTGGTTTTTTTTCGTATTGACCGTGTTGAGCTCAACTCAACATTAGAGCGTTAGAGACCGTTTGATTTAACGTGATGTGCGGTCGAGATTTAATGTATCTACGAAGTTTGCTTTTTTATAAGTAGTTTAGATATGTTAAAGTAAAGTGAATTAAGCGCCAAATATTTCTTACAAAAGATTAATCTCCAGATTAATTTATTTTTTTGTACACGAGGATTTTTTTTAAATCAAGAATGAACCTCTACATCGAAAGTACACAAAGGTTTAACGGCTCAAGAAACCTTTTTTTTTTTGCATTCCTGTTGTGTTATACTAAATCCTACACACTGGGAGATATTTACAACCTCTTTCCCAGAATTCATGTTCTGTTCTCTGCTAAATCTACCATAACCAATTCAATGTCAGGCTCACAAAAAGATGGTTCCAAAAAGGAACCAAAAAAAAAACAATATCTATCAATCGTGGATGCTTCACTCAGCAATCTCCTGAATGATGCTGAGAGCCCGCTTCAGCCGCGACCGTGCGGCGAGCTTCTCGTGGTTCTTCTTCGCCGGACTCACTGGCACCGCGAACTCCCCGAGCGTCCTCTCGTTAAGCTTCTCGTTGAACAGGACGTCCTCGCCGTCCTCCAGCTCCACCTGCACCGGCACGACGCGCACCTTCTTATTATTCTTGCCGCCACGCCGATGTGGTCTCCTTGCCGCGAGCGCCGTGCTGGCGCGCACGGCGAGCGAGGCCATGTCGGCGCTCGACAGCGGCCGCCCAAGCTCTGCTGCCGGGAGCAGGAAGTATATCTGACCCGGCTGGAGCAGCTCGTCGGGCGCCAGCGCCGGCGCGGGCTCGTTGAAGTAGAGCGCGTCGGAGCTGCACACGAAGAAGGAGGAGGTAGCTTCGGCGCCGAGGACGTCGGAAACGGTGACGCGGGGGCTGGCCGGGAGCTCCTTCAACGTGCCGTCGGCGGCGATGACCCTGATCGGCGCCGGTTGGTCCGCCTGCTGCGGGAGGCCGCCTTGGTGGTTGAAGCTGGAATGCTTGGCTCCCATGGAATGGAATCTCTGCGTTTGTACGGTGTGTGGACGCGCCGAGGTTCTTTTCGGTTCGTTGGAACAAACTGGATGTGGAGATTAATTAAAAGGATGGTGGCGTATATATAGAGGGAAAGTGAGAAGGCGCTGACGCACGCTGTTGCCGCATTGTGTGCGCACTGGCGGCAGATACTCGCTGGCTTCCCCGAATGGGAACCAGACAGGGACGACTATTATTCCTCGGCTCACTCATAAAGCCAGTGAGAGTGACGGAATATTCATCCCCACACCTACATGGATCTCCACGGCCTATCAGTGCCGTTCATCCATTGTTGGAGATTCGTGCGAATGTTTGACCAGCTTAGCTCTCCCCCGTGGTTCATGTCCCCATGGCCCACCAGCATCGCACGGAAGCGCGGCGAATGATTCTTAACCCCGAGCTCACACGGTCCAAACCACAAGGGCCTTTTCGGTAACTTCATGACCATTGTGGGGACCACGCCATCTGTACCGGATCCAAAGCGCGGTCATCGTCTTCGTCTTAGTTTCCGCCTCCACTCTCGTAGCTCACCCAAGGCCAGCAATGGCAGAACCCCATGCCAGCTCTACCCCATCGAAGACGATGAAGGCGGAATACAGCAGCTCTAGATCCAGTCCAAACCACCCCATTTCTTCTCCCACCTGTAATAGCCACTCAAACAGATGCAGTTCAAGATCTTCGGCTCGATCCAATCGCAGCATTTTGCTTCAGTTAGCAAAATCGGAGAGGATCAGAACGGCAACCCGACTCCATCCCCTCCTGTCTTGATTTGTGGATGCAAGGAGCCTGCCTGCACAATCACATCCGGTACTGCAAACAATCCAGGACGGAATTTCTTGAAGTGCAGGAAGAGGATTCAGACACCGAGCTGCTCATGCCACAGGGGTCTCAAGGTACGTTTACGCACTTCTCCGATGTACTTATAGAAACTGTTTATTGGTTGGCATTGGGTACTGAAATCCTCCTGTAATCCCCTTTTGCGCAGGGCTGTTATCTCTGGGTCTGGGAGGATCGTCTAGAGGAATATGTGATGAGGAAATCCGAGTGGAACCAGCAGCAAGCCATCAACAACTTTATGCAAGAAGCAGCGTCTCAGATTGGGTTGAAAGATCAAGAAATTAGTCGTCTCCGGTCTGAGCTTAATTCCTGCAATCAAGCCTCAAGTATTAGCACATCCACCCTGCAGCTCCAGGTCAAGGAAATAAACAGGAGCCGCAAGATCTTCATTTTTCTTGTGGTTGTTTTGTTTGCATGGATTTGTTCTTCAAGGAATCCTTGCTAGTGAAGTAGGACAAATATGCCTTCTAAATGGCAGGGCGCAAGCTTGTAAGCTTTAATCAAAGATTATGTAATGGTGCATTAGGTGGTAGAGATGCAATCGTTCCCTTTTTATCCTGTAATCCTTGCACCAATCCTATATGAAGATATTTTCTCCAAGTCAAGTTCAGACAAAGCATTTTCTGAAATTTTGTTTCCTGATAACATCTTGCTTTCTTCCCACCAAGTGGTCTGTGCAATTAACCAATTGTTTCTCAAACACACATCGAGTTTCATAAGATTGCCAGAACACAATGATCCCATTAATCATGGTGCATTTTTTTCTAGTCAAATCATGTTGGTGAAACCCATTCTGGAGGCTGGAGATGAGGTACACCGCCATCCCTGTGTACTTACTACTGTTCCCCTGTACTGCTCTCTTTCTTTTTCCTATCCTGACGTACAGTCTATCCTGTAGATCTTTTACAAGAGACTTGCGAGGCATAGGATCCCAAAGGGGCCCCCCAACCGCACACATCCCCCAACTAAGTTTTACATCACTTGGCAGAAGAAGGGATATTGCTCAATCCCTTGAGATAGCATCAGTCTTGAGCATCTACCACATATTTTCATTGTTGGGCCAAGCTTCTCGGTGTCAAAGGTTTGTCTAATACATGATTCTTGATTTCCTCCACTCTACACATCTAGTCCTTCACCTACATACAGACTTGCAGTAGCCTTTATCTAAGCTTATGATCCAGGCCAGATCTAAACTTTATCTGTCCTCTCTGGATCTAGAGATGTTTGTGGAGAACAACTATACCTGCCTCTTTCTGTGTGATCTTGAAAAGTGACCAGGCATAGTCATTACTAGCCATTCTTTCTTGCTGCTAGATCTTTCAACCCCATTAGATCTACATTTTCTTCCAATAGAAAGAAACCTTGCGAGCCTCCGATTTTGGAGACAGTAAATTGTTGCTAACTGAAGCAAAATGCTGGTTTGAGTGGCTGCCAACCTGATTCCTCTGTTCAGCATTTTAAGTGCTACATTTGCATGGTTTCTTCATTCTAGTTCAGGCAGGTTACTTACATTTTTTAAGACAGCGTCAATGAATGCCCTTGTTGTCGTCCCTGATTATTACAAGGGTGTTCAAAGTCAGTTAACTATTTATTACAGAATCAAGTGCCTTAAGAGTCTGTACCTAGATGAACTTTTCCACAAGATCAAGCAGGGATTTCACTCACTCATTAAGTTGATCCACTATCAGGGGATTTTCTTGCTAGTTCTTGTACGACACTTACATGCTTGTGGTCTTGACTGAAGGCCCTGTTTATAATCATTAGATCAAAGTATACCATGCTTCAAAACAGTATAAATTTAAGGAAGCACAACTGCTTATGCTAGCTCTTGTTATTTAATCCAGTCACTCAGTACGATGTTTCGATGCTTCCTTGCTTTACTGAATCATTGTGCAAGACGGTATTTTTTTAACTATAAACAGACATCATTGAGCACTTGCCGCTCAAGAATCTTTACATATAAGTATCACCACCTGTCTGATGATAAATATCTTGCTTTCTGTGCATCCACAGCGTGCTGACCAGGAGAATTGTTCCTAATGCAAGAGCAATTAAATATGCCATCTCGATGGGAGACAAAAAAAAATGCGCACGCCGCGTCTTAACAGAGATCAGCTAGCTGAGAAGCTCAGCACAACGACCCGAGGCGAAACAGATGAAGAAGATACGGCCGGTGAAGAAGAAAGAGAGTCTGCCTCGAAAAGAAGTTTTACCTCCAGGAGCTCTGCAAAAAAGGTGGCTGCTATGGTTAGCAAATTATGCAGCAAGAAGAGGAAACTAGTTGCAGAAATGGGTTTCTCAGGCATTCTTCAAATCCCCCAAATAAACAAGACTGACAGGGCGTTTACATTTGATCTCCTCAAGAATGTAAATTGCCAGGCACGCACTGTTACCACTGACAAGAATCAACAGATTGATATTACACCCCAAGCTCTCCAGCTAGTTCTCGGCATACCATGCGGGGGAAAACAGGTATGTGGTATGGAGGATGACAGTGCGGAAGAAAAGCTGGACTTCTTGCGAATATGCATAGGTACAGGTCGCGACGACGAATTCAGCCAACTGCTACTCCACGAGGTTCTATCTATTCAAGGAAACGAGGGTTCCCTCCCGGACAACTTCATCAAGTCGAAAGAATGATTGGGAATGAGACAATTTTATAGAATATATTTGCTTCCTAATTTGTTCAATCTGAAGAAGAGAACTGCCGAGTAATGTATTAAGTACCCTAGTGCGGATGAATACGATTGTGGCCGAATAATGGATTAATGAGCGAAGGAGTTTTTATTTTGTTACTGAACTATGCAAGCACGACTTGCTGCAGCAATATGATTTTATTTTTGTAGAATACCCTTTGATCCATTTTCCTTTTGGGTATTGCATTGCTATTTCCTGATGTATTTTTAGATGCTTCTCTGCTTTATTGAAGGTCAGATGCAACACAGCATTGTTATAACCTGACAGATGACGATTGGATCACTTGCAGCCCATCATTCTGTACCTATAAGTATCACCACCTGGCTGTTGTCAGAACAATTTTTTTTAACAAAAATGCTATGCTTGACCAGCATTTTTATCAAACAACAAACTTCCCTATATATCAATCTGAATATATACCTTTTCCGGTTAAAAGAACATGTCTCCTCATTACTTCTTGTACAATATGCACCTTCTCACCATCAGGTATCGATATGCGACGGGGTGTTGCACGAAGCGTTTTTTTTTACCCTTTCTGCACCCTCATAGCTTCCAAACTGTAAAAATTCCTTTTGGACTGGTAGAGAAGACGTTGGCACTATCAAGTCCATTCACACTTATGCCATATACATATTGTTGTATACAACTGAGATATATAACTTACCTAAGACAAAATTATATCCAAAGAAATGGAACCCCTAAGTCTCTGTACTCAACACAGCCAAGTGTTCAGAACAACTTCATCTGGGATCGATCCATCATATCAGTGTCTCCAAAATTAAAAAGGATATTTCATCAGGAAAGTGCAGAACAGTTGGCCAAATTCAAGTTTTAAAAATCGCAGTTTTATATTCATACCTCTATTGGTAATCTTTTTTGAATTAGGCATTATCATCGCAAACCAAGTGATGCTAAACCAGCTAGAAAAAGGGAATGTCGGAAGAAAGTGGCATTATTTTTTCATTCTAGAAACAGAGTTCCCACACGATTAGGCAATAGGAAAATAAACATAATTTGGCATGGGGACAATACATGTTGCTTCATTAGCAATGCAGTAGCAAAAATTCATCATCCATGGCAGGCCAGTAAACAGGTCTGGTCCTTCCAATGGAAGTGAATCGTACGAACCTGACATATAAAAATTAGGACTAAAGTTTTGCGCCTGCAACTGTAATCTACTTAGATATTACATCCATTACATAACTAAATAGACTTTTGTTCGAAAACATCAAAATAAAAACACATAGATATTTCTTAGCAAACAACCATCCAGGCGCGCATCCTTAACTTTGACAGTCCGATACTATCCTACGACGGAATGATCCTTGCCACGAATGATGAATTGTTACGATCCATAGTGACGAGCTGGTACAGCATGGCACCTCGGATGTCGCCAAGCTCAGCCTGCATAAGCATAGATTGAAAAAAGGTTAAGTGATCACATATTGATTGATGCAAAACAAAGAAAACATTTCCACGTCAGCAGAATATATCAGTAGTACACTGAACTCACATCTGTAATTCCTTTTTTAATTCCAAGGCCATCGTACCATGTAGCGTAATGGAGGCTGTAAACAGCCGAGTTGTACCTGCACGCATAGGCGGGTGGAGGAATGACTTGCTGTCAGCTTCGAGACTGCATAAAATTATGACCATACAAGGAAAATGTTAAACCGGAGAAAGAAGTTTAAACTTACGGCCTGCATCTGTGGCTAATGTCAGTGGACACTGTCATGGCCCATTCACCTTCTCCAAGACGCCAACCGTGGAAAAATGTGTTCACACATTTCACCAACGCGCCAGTTAGTACCTTTACTGCCCCAGAGTGAAGCTCCTCAGCTCTCTTCTCGCTAGTGTTCATCAGAATAGGGTCCAGGACATGGCAATCCATTGCAGAGAGGTCCCATATATAACAAGAGTATGACTCGTCAAACTCCACAGGGGCAAGTATCTGTAGGAAAAATAAAAAGCGATATTACTATATGTTAACTTCCAAGTCGGCCTACAAATAAAGTAACATGAAGTTTTAAAGTGTGCAGATGGTGTTTCTTTTTTTTAGCATGGCATGTAAAATATATTACCTTGCGGCAGTGCTCAAAATCGTATGACAAATGATCTCCTATGAACATGTCCCTCACGCGCATATCATAGAGATACTCGTCCCGAGAAGAACCAAACACTATTTCCTGCATAGTTTTTGTACATGGGTTAGTCTATGGATCGGAGGGCTAAAACAAGAGTAACAAATGGTTGGTGCCATGAATTAAGTAGGAAGTACTCTTACAGCGAAGGAAGCTGGCAAATATCCCTTCCAATGTTTACGGTCCGCACCATAAATACGTGCATCCATCTCCGATATGGAATACACTACTGCATCGCACAACCTTGAACTGAATGTACCTCCTCTCTTCATCTGCTCGGCAAGTTCGTTTCCTAGTATGATCTCCCCATCGATAACTGAGTTATGAAACCACACATTGTCGTCGAACTTCCTACTATGCAACTTCCTACACGGGGCCCTGAGTTTCTTCTTCTCGATTACCAATGGGTGGAGGCCAATTTCAAATGGACACTCGGCATAGTCTGAATTACTGGTTGCCCATTTCACATGGGTATATGGGACAACAGCAAGGCTAGCAGGATCATACACATCTTTAGTAGGAACATATATGACCATATCCATTATTGGTTGGCTAGATGATGATCCCTCACTCCAATCAGCTGAAACATATAATTGTTTATAGAGATAAGAATTAGTTTCCAGTGAGTCAAGCCATAATATCGGATAGCAGGTAAGCCATAATAGAATCTATTTACATAGTGAATCGCCACCTGTAGCGCCCCCTGGCAATGGAATAGAGGCTATGTCCAAAGCAGTTTCCCCACCAACATACTCTAACATTGCTGCAAAGAACAAAAATCATTCTTAGATGCTGTATAATTATAAAACTCCATGTAGAAAAAATGCACACATATATGATCGGTGCCAAGTTAATTACCGGAGGTTTCGTCACCACTCTCAAATGTGTTTGCCATTGGGAAATCAGTTTCCATCAGATTATTAGAAGCAGATGAATCCATAGGTTCTTCGTTGCTAACAGGAACGATTTGCTGATTTGTCTCGGGCGAATGAAGAACAACTGCTGCAATCATTTCTGTCCTGAACCTAGATTTAGATACTTGTTTTTTCATACATGGTCCTGTTTTTGGTACAGTGTTGAAAAGGAAAACATGTGTCAGTTCCGGACGACTAAAAGAATGTTTTGTAAACCATATATGTCCGGTAATAACTAGCTCAATCCATACCCTTTATGCTGGAAGAGGATAATGTTTTGAACCTTCTATATATATTGTAAACAGACCCCTTGCGGAATGCCGTCTCTATAGAAGGCATCCTCGGGTACAGTATGCAAAACAGGAGTTTCAACCTGTGCACGCTCAGAATCAGGGATTGGGAACTCGTAATCATAGAGCACACCATCGTCGCTTGGTAGTTCTTGGACAGTAAGGCCTAATCCTCCTAGATCATCTTCGTCCATCTCGCTCCACGCATAATCACTGAAAGTAGGCATTGGAATACTTACCGACCAATTCAACTAAACTTGCTTACAAAAAAATGTCCTAATTTACAGAAATTTTGCTAATGCATACAAAGGGTCGATGACTGAATTTGCTGATTAATCCGTTGGCAGTTTCCTGGTCGTTTACGGTGGTAACATAATGAAACACTACAAATCATTGATGCAGCAGTTCAGACATTTGTGCTAACCTTTCTCTTCCAGCACTGTCGCCTGATAAATCGTTCTCTGTGTTCTCATCGCAAGATGGGTAGGAACTGCATAAGCAAAGGGGGGGAAGCAGTGGGTGGATTTAGTACAAGATCAAGTAGTCTGCATTTTCAAAGGGGAAAAATGCAGATGGCAGTTTCAGTAGCAGATCAAATATTCCGCATCAAAAAGCAGGCACTGACCAAATCGGGGAAGAAAAAGTGCATCAAGGGGGGTGATCTTACAGAACTTGCCTTGGGGGATTCCTGGATGACGAACCGAACTCCACGGTGTGCTCGAATCCAGTGAAATTTGCTCTTTCCGGTGATGGTGAAGATAGCAGACTGGGATCCGCCGGAAAAAGCAAAAAGGTCAGTAAGCTTCTATCCGGAATCGCACGAAATAATTGTTGCGGCACTGCATATTTTGGGGATGAGCGTGCGGTCTCACCTTTCATCTTGGATAGGTGCCGCATCACCAACGGCGGCGAGCAGCTCCATGTAAGAAAGTCCTTTCTCCATGGAATCCGGCTTGACTTCTACCAACCACCGTGGACATGTATATTGGCAACGCAGCGACTGCTCGATGTGGAATCCGTTACCAATCTAGCGGGTTCTGCAGTACAGGCGGGTGGCTGGAGGTTGAAGACGAGTTGAAGATCGAGATCCGGGAGAGGGGGGAACTTTTTCTGTCCTGTAGACTCCTGGTCTAGCTATGGCCACCGAGTCCAACACTGTGAGGGCATTTTCGGGAGAGAAGACAATGATTAGGCTTGTTGGGTTAGGACAAGAAGTTTAATGCTTGGCGTTCAGTCAGAACCCGAAGGTCAAACCGTTTTCCTCTGCCAAGGACAGGACTCGTATCCCGATGCCTTCCAACGGCAAGGATAGCTAGTGGATATCCATGTAAGTGTGGTATCACTGCACTCGAGAGTGACACGAGTCAACAGTCTAGAGATTCCCCATCATCAGCGCGCGCGTACGCACGTGGGCCGTGGGGAGACCTTGCGGCGCAAACAATCGCCACGGACTTTTCTGCGTCGTCAAGCGCAGTTTCGCCCGTGCTTCCATTCCATCGGCGGAAGAATGTTCCGAGCGTGAAAGGGAAACAGAGGAAATATTCTAGCTTCAGAAAGAGAAGTCGTGGTCGCTTCTTTGCCTTCTCGATCCGGCAATGGAATCAAATTACCGGTCAGGTACGTTGGGTGTCGCTTCGACCGGGTCGCAGCTTACCAGGGGAACCGGCTTTACTTCGGCTTGCCGGACTATTTGTACAGTATTCAGTCAGCGAGTCTGCTCTCTGTAAGTAGACTATTTTTTGTCCAAAACAAAGGTAGACTATTTGTATCATACTATATCATAATAAATCAACTAAGGATGTGTTTGGTTCAAACCGTAATGAATACGTTAGATTTTGTTGCTTTCAAGTTGCTCGTTAATCTGATACCGTGGTACTCCCTCCGTCCAATAATACTTGACTTCCTTTTGTCCACATATGAATGCATCTAGACATGTTTTAGGTATAAATACATTCATATTTTGACAAAAGGAAGTCAAGTATTGTTGAACGGAGGGAGTAACAGATAAGATAACGGGCACGTACAAATCTCGTTCCACCCACCTCCCCACCTTACCGTATTGTTACCTTCGCATCTTCTTCTTGGTCCTCTTTCTTATCCAGCCCTTTCCCCTCGCTTTCAATGACGACGACGAGAAATCTAGCCCAGCAATTACATGCTAAGAGCATCTGTCAGATTCGGCCTTGGGGGGAGGGGGGGGATGCCTCCCAGTCGTTGCGCCGAAACTGTCCGATGACCTAGGATAATTTACGGCCAAATTTGGCTAGATTTTAAAAAATAAAGTCTCAAACTAACTTACTTTCATTGATACGAGGCCGAATACGCTAAGTGTTTACACAATGTTCGGCCAACGTTGCGTACGTATAAAAAAAGTTAATAGTTTCGCCCATATTTTGTTTGAGAAAGCACAAACGAGGTGTTGCAATTTTTTTCTGGATGTTTTTTCTAGATAAATGCATGTGTATTTAGAATTAATTTGGAATGATATGTTTATAAACTCCTTCACATGTTGTAAACATGTTATTTTATTATTGCTATCGATTTACTTTTTTGTTGCAACTGAAATAGTGATAAATTATTTTATTGCTTCAACTTTTTAATTGATGTAAACATTCTTTTTATTGCAATAGGCTGTGATTTTTGTTGAATTATTTAAACTTTTTTGTTGCAATGCAATAAACATATTTTTTAACTATTCTTTGTAACATTACTTATTTTTCGAATTTTTTTGGAACAATTTGTTGCAATACTTTTTTTTGTACACGGGGCGATAATTTTTGTTGGGATACCAGTGAATTTGTTGCAATGACAGTTTTGCTGTAATTATCGAGATGACCGGGGGCAACACAATATACTCTTTCGTTTAAGTGCGGCTGCCGTGGAGTGCAGGTTTTATATTAAAAAACAGGAGGCTAAAATATAAAACTGTGATGTGCTAATTTCTGGCCATTGGATGAAGATCCGAGCGCTCACGAGGAGATCTAGATTTGCTAATTCTAGGGGGACCTGCGTCTAGCGTGTCCTATTTTCTTAACTAAACGACAAATTTGGTAGGTAAAAAAAACATATTCTGCAAGCCAGGCCCGATCGGCGATATCGGCAACATATCTTAAGCATATTCCTTATACGGCGGTTCTTAGGTGAATCGTAGCTTTCCTATTTTAACCTTATTTATACTAGTTCGGCGGTACAAACAAGGAAAATACTTGTATTAGGCCCCCTAGCGATCCTTATCCTAGGTCCCTCGCGTGCTGCACGCGCAGGAAGCAGTTTTGGGCTTTTCGGCCCAATAGGTTATATAAACCCAGTTTTCGCATTGGAGCATTTTTTTCAGCAGCACAACACAGTAGCTACGTGCAGCCATATATTGACTAAGTGTATTCGCTATTTTTGGCCAACATTGCGTATGTTTTAAAAATTTGTTACAATTTCGCACGTATTTTGTTGAGAACCCACAAATGAGATGTTGCAATATTTTCTGAATAATTTTCTAGAAAATGTTTATATGTTTATTAAAATTCATTTGAAATGACATGTTTATGGGCTCCTTTACATGTTGTACACATGTAATTTTTTTGTTGCTATCGATTTACCCTTTTGTTGAAATAGGTGATGATTTTTGTTGTAACTGAAAACAGTGACAAATTATTTTGTTGCTTACCAACTTTTAATTGATGCAAATAATTTTTTTGTTGCAATAGGTTATGATTTTTGTTGAATTGTTTAAACTTATTTATTGTAACGCAATAACATATTGTTTAACTATTATTTGTAACATTACTTATTTTTTGAAAAAAATTTGGAAAAATATGTTGCAATACTTTTTTTTTGTACATGAGGCGAGAAATTTTGTTGTGACACAAGTGAATTTGTTTCTATGGCAGTTTTGCTGTAATTACCGAGATCATCAGGGGCAACACAATATACCCCTTCGGTTAAGTGGGGCTGCTGTGGAGTGCGGGTTCTATATCTAAAAAACAAATGGGCTAAAGTGCAAAACTATGAAGTGCTGATTCTAGCCATCGGATGAGGATCTAAGGGCTAGTGAGGGGACCTACATTTTGCTAAACGTATGACGCCCTACGCCTAGCACGCGCCTACAAACAGGTGGTGTGTGTCCAACAAACCTGATCAACAAGTTACGAATAGTAGAGAAAAAAATACGGGTTGTAAATACTAGCTTTTGTAACAGGAAGAAAGGACTTTCAAAAGAACATGAAACTTTTCTATTATCTGTATCCCAAATAAAATCGAACCTGATTTTTGTTGATCAACCGATTATAATTCTGACTATAAATTGCAATTATAATATGCCTATAAATTTATTATAAAGATGTAAGAAATAAGAGATTGTCGTTTCTATGTCACCCGGGTGGCCCACATCGCCGCCTTCCGCGCCCTCTCTCCCTAATACAATGCCCCAGTTCTACCGTCGTCTGTGTGTTCCCTCGTTGCCGTCGTAGATACCACTGGGCATAGTGTATGCGGCTACGCCAAAAGCGGGGCCATCTCTTCATTCTGCTTTCGGCCCACACCCAATGGCGGTGGCTGGGTTTGGCCCTGTTGTGGCGTCGACGGTATGCCTAACAAGGATTATGCGGATCAATGCCTTGCAACGTTCAAAAAAGCGTTAAGCGCTAAGCGAGCGGTAAGCCACTGCCTAGAGGAACTGCTGCTTAAGCGAGCTTAAGCGCGGTTGCTTAAGCCTGCCGGACACCGTGTTGGATCCAAGATGTGCATATAAAAGTATACTATAGTTGTAATTTTGTACTCTATGCATGTCAAGAACATGGTGGATTAATACCTTGATTTGTTGCCTCGTTTTTGCCCTCTTTTCTCCAAGTCCAAGACCTACATGCACAGCGAATGAAAATATGAGTAAGCAAATAACCAGCAAGCAATAGTGAATATTCAATCACCAAACAAGCAATATTCTCTATCATTCTAGCTCGCACAATAGTTATGACATATTACATAACATTAATAGTTCCATAGTGGCTTCTTCTCACACAATATTACAAGACATGAATAGATAGGTAGAGGAGGTTGATACGTTTCCAACGTATCTATAATTTCTGATGTTCCAAGTAGATATTATGTCAATTGCTACATGTTTTATCCCTTCTTTATAGCATTTGTACACGTTTTTCGGGACTAATCTATTAACAAGATGCCAAGTACCAGTTCCCCGTTTTCTGCTCTTTTTTATTTCAGAAAAGTTGTTCTGGAAATATTCTCGAAATCGGACCCCACGAATCCCGAAGTTCCTATTTTCCCCGGAAGCATCCAGAAGTCGGAATATGAGTCGAAGACGAGCACCAGGGTAGGCTCACCATAGCCAGGCGCGGCCCCACCCTAGGCCGCGCCTGGGGGTTGTGAGGGCCCCTTGGTCGCCCACCGACGTTGCCCTTTCGTCTATATAATTCCCCTGATGCATAAACCCTAGAAGAGTCGGCGAAATTCCACGAAACCTTCCGCAGCCGCTGTCATCGTCAACCCAAGTTTTGAGGGATAGATCTCTGTTGTGGCACCCTGCCGGGACAGGGAAGTGCCCCCGGAAGCCATCTCCATCGACTCCACCGCCATCTCCATCGCCGTTGCTGTCTCCTATGATGAGGAGGGAGTAGTTCTCCCCCGAGGCTGAGGGATCTACCGGTAGCTATGTGGTTAATCTCTCTCTCCCATGGTGTGATCTATATGTGATCGTGAGCTTTGTAATCCAGTTCAATAAGTAGATGTTACTCTTCATCTTGTGCTACTCAAGTGATTTATTAATATGAACTTTGGAGTCACCTTGTCCCGCGGTGTGAAGGTGACAGTGTGCACATCGTGTGTGTCTCATTTATGAATTGTGGTATTTGTCTAGTACCTTCTAGGGCGCTCATACTGACAGTGTGGGGTTAACTAGACATGGGAATGCTTAATTTAAGGAATGCTTTTTGCAGCCCTACGCAATGATTAGTGTTCGTTATCCAGCCGGAGAGGGTTAAGAGTAGCATAGTGAAGAGAAGATATCTAGTTATTGAATTATGTGATCATTGTTGAGAGTGTCCAGTAGTGAAAGTAGAATCTCTAGGCCTTGTTTCCAAGCATTGAAACACCATTTTCCGCCTGTTCTGCTACATGTTTGCTTGCTGCCATATTTATTTCAGATAACTATGATTACTTATAACCATCCATATTACTCGCATTTCACTATCTCTTCGCCGAACTAGTGCACCTATATACCTTACAAGTATATTGGGTGTGTTGGGGACACAAGAGACTTCTTGTATCTTAATTGCAGGGTTGCTTGAGAGAGATATCTTTGACCTCTACCTTCCTGAGTTCGATAAACCTTGGGTGATCCACTTAAGGGAAACTTGCTGCTGTTCTACAAACCTCCGCACTAGGAGGCCCAACACTGTCTACAAGAATAGAAGCGTGCGTAAACATCAGAGGTTTCAAGTTCCATAGTGGCATAGTCCCGCACACACACAACATAATTCCATCATCTCTCTATGATCATGAAATGATCACTCAATAGTCAATACTCATCATCATCTTCATACTCAACCTCCTCCTCAATCACATCCTCTTCACCGGACTCGGACTCCTCTTCCTCAAGATCTCTTGGGTTCACCCTTGCACTCCTACGACGTGTGCGTTGTTCTTGTGTTCCCATGGATTCTCCAATCACATCATATGGTATCTCCGTTTTCGGATGCACACCTTGATCTCCATTCTCCTCATCTCTAAAAACAACCTATGCATGATCATCCCCTCCTTCAAACAGCCAACCTTGAGCTTCAGAAGCATCATTGCTTAGAAGAGAATCAGCCTTGTTCTTATATTTCAACCTTTGTTTCTTGGACAACATCCTTGTTTTGAACTGCACAAATACCATATTGTTGAGATGATCCGTTGTTAGTCTATTTATTCTCTTGGTGTGAATCTACAAGTAAATATTTATAGGTGAGAATGAGCATATGGATAATGCAAATTGAGAGAGTATAGTTAAGTAATTAACCATTTCATAAACGCTCCAATTCCTTTCACAACCGGAAGAGCTTGAAGTCAGTGCTAGGATCCTCATAGACATCTTTTGCAACATAGGAACTTCTGTTCCTTCCACCATCCAACTGAGAACATAGAAATACAACCAATTAATGAACTAACAGCAGCAACAACTAACAACAACACTACAACAGCAGCTAGCAGCAGCTTACAAACAGCAGCAACACCTAACAGCAGCATCAACAGCTAGCAGCAGCACCTAACAGCAGCAGCAGCACCTAACAGGAGCAGCAGCTAGCAGCAGCAACATGCAGCAACACCACCAGCTAGCAGCAGCAACCCGCAACACCAGCCAGCGGCAGTAGCAGCCCCCAGCAGCAGCCAACAATGGTAGCAGCAACAGCCAGTAGCAGTAGCAGCAAGCAGCAGCCCCCAGCATCAGCTTACAAGCAGCAGCAGAAAAAGCAAGCAAAAACAAACAGAAAAACTAGTTTCTTACCGGGATTGTAATCCGCCCTTTCCCATGAAGTTGCAGGCTTTTTCTTGAAAGGACCTTCCATATTTTCATACTTGTGTATGTCCTCATTGACGGCTTGATAACAGGAATCATAATCATCAACTCTAAAGAATTGCTTCGCACATTCCATGAAGTTTGCGGTCATGTGTGGATCCTCAAAAATTTCCTTGTTAGCATAAGCATAGTATGGATTCAAGAGATATGTGGTCTTGTGCAATGGACTATCAAGCCTTCCTTTCAACTTCTTCTCAATAATGGAAATAGTCTCTTTGTAGTTCTTTCATTATTTCCAAATGCTTCTTTGATGTTGCTCTTTGCCTTCAACAATTCTCCATAAAGTCAAGCCATAGATGGCTTGGGATCCCCATCAACCAAACGATGAAGGCTCACCAATGGCTCAAACACCTTTAGACAAAGTGTCACTCCTTTCCAAAAGTTATGATCCATCAAGGTGGCGGTTGCATATTTTCCTTTATTGGTCTTCACAATTGCCATCTCCTCACATTCTATATCAACCACCATAGCCCTTAGAGCATCTCTCTTTTCCGCCAAGCTTTGCAAAGTATAGAAATTGGAAGCAAATCTAGTCACCCTCGGCCTTATGATATCTCTTCTCTTTGTGCATTTCCTCATTAATGCCAATGTCTTGTGATGCGCATAGATAAAGATAGTGGCATTCTTTGCTTGATCAACTATGGTCTTGAACCTTTTGAGGTTGCCAATTCTTGGAGCATCAAGTTAATGGTGTCAGTTGCACAAAAGCTCCAAAAATATCTTTGGATTCTTATCAAGCTACAACTTCTTGGCTCTCATGTTATTGGAAGCATTATCCGTACAAACTTGCATCACATGTTCATCCCCTAGATCCTTAATTGCTTTGTCCACTAGATCAAATATGACTTCCGAGGTATGTGACACATCCGAAGTCTCCTTTGACTTGATGAAAGAAGATCCTCCACTACAATGCATGCACATGTTCATTATGCTCCTCCTCTTCATGTCCGTCCATGCATCGGTCATAATGGTGCATCCAAGCTTAATCTTTTGCACTTCACGTTCATCAAGAAAATTCTTGGTTCTTGCATATTCTTCACTCAACAACTTCTCACGAAGATAAAATTGACTAGGAGGCTCATACCCGGGGCCAAACTTTCCAATGGCTTGACAACAAGTAGAAACCAATTAATGAGAGCTATCATGGTGTCAAACAAAGAAATATATACATACAAGGCTAGAAGCAATGGGTGAGAGTTTACCATGTGTATACACCCATCTAGCAACATATTGTGAAACGTGATGCACTCTCTCCTTAAAAAGAGCCTCATTCATACTTAGTTTCCTCAAAGCTTCATCCTTGTTTAATTTTCCATCAGTAGGGCGCACAAAGTTGTCCATTGGACCTACTTTGAGAGGATTCGAGCTTGAGCTCCCAACACATACTACATCTACTACAGTTGCACTTGAGACATGCACATCATCTCTAACTTCTTGATCACGTTGCCTCTTTGCCGACTTCGTCACTACGACATTCTCAAGAGCTTTCTTGCATTCTTCCATAGCAGCCGGTGTAGCTTCGTTGCATTTGGACACAACATTCTTGCTTCTTGCAATGTGTAGCTTCAAACGGAAAATCCGTCCGGTGCTAATATGGCCACAAAAGTCACACTTGACCCTGCCCTTGTTGGTTGGATCGCAATATTTGCCATACTTCCATCCAACATCATTTGAGTTGCCTCTCAATGCCCATGCTACCTCGGGCACAGCCCCTGCATCGACATCAACTATACCGTCCATGATAAAAAGGTGCTGCCTACAAAAAAAAGCCACAAAACAATCAGCTCAAAGCCTCAAAATAAAAATACGGGCTACATCATACAGCAGCACTACCACAATACCACTACATACAGGCTACAGCAGCACTACAAGTCTACAACTACATACAACAACACTACAAGTCTACAACTACATACATCAGCAATTACAAATCTATAACTACAAGTACAACTACAACTAGCCTACACTACGACTAGTCAACTAAACACATCATGCGGAGACGAATCCGGGGCAGAAAAGAATTGGAGAGAGGGAGAGAGGCAGAAAAGAAGTGGAGAGAGGAAAAGAGGCAGAGAGGGGATGACGGAAGTACCTGAGGGCGACTCGATCTGGGCGCGTAGGAGACGAATCCGGGGCGAGGGCGGGGATGTGGTAGTTGACCGGAGCAAGGGGCGTGCCCATCGGGCCCAGAGGAAGAAGGGGAGAGCGGCGGCGGAGAAGAACCAACGACGGAGGCGGAGCAGCAGCTTCAGCGAAGGGAACCAGGTGCGCCGCCTCTCTCTCTCGAGGATGTGGGGACCGGTCGATTGGGGGGTGAGGCAAACCCTATCCCTTCGTTTCCCCCCTGCCAAGCCCTAAATTTTCATCTCCTGCAGCTGTCCACCATCGAACGCGCAGAGGGCGCTTTTTTGCGTAAGAACGCTTCAACACGCCTAGGCGTGTGCTTGGCGCTTAATCACGTCGCCTAATTGCGCTTACCGCTAAATGGCACGCTAAGGCACGAAACGGAGCGGGATGCCTCCGCCTCGCTCAGTTTTTTGCTTAAGCGGACAAAAGCATATGTTTTTTTTGGAACGTTGATGCCTTGAACATGGTTTGATGCTGAAAGTGCACTATGGTCAACTAGAGGAGGGGGGTGAATAGGTTGACTACCAATTTTTCTTTTCTTTTCCTTCTAGTAGGGCTAAGCAAGATAAGATAATGTTCTCTAGATGTGCAACTAGGTGAGCAACCTATGTGAACAATATAAGATACGCAACCGAAGTAAAACAAAAGGTAACAAGATAAACCACAAGTGTAAACAAGGAGACAAGGATATGTTTCCCGTAATTCCTTCTCAAGAGAAGTACGTGTACGTTGGAGAGGTGGGGAGCCACCTAGGCGCTCCTCAATAGCATGGTTGTGCACACCTTATTCTCCTTGAGCTTCTCTAGTGAGGGAGATTCTTGTTTCCACTATGAGGTCGACTTGAAGGCGTTGACCAAACCTTCACACGATCTTGAAGTCACTCCACAAGATGGATGGAGGCTCTCAAGCAATCTGAAGCTTCTTGCAACAAGGTGGAAGCTACAAGCACAAGATCTACTAAGTTTTCTAGGCTCAAGTAGGATTCTAGATCTACTAGGATGTGGTGGATGGATTTGAAATTCCTTTGCTGGAATCACGGATCTAGATCTCCTCTAGCTCTCCATAATGTTTGGGACTGTTTGGGTGGTTGGAGAGGGAGATCTAAAAGGTTAAAACTTTCATTAATGGCTAGGAGGGAGAGTGGGAAAAGTTTGAGCATTTATGAGGTAGGGGAAGGCTTTAAGTACCCTTCCCCAAATCTAGCCGTTGGGCACATCCACGCAGCACCGGAGGCTCCGGTGGTCTACACATACGCGCACATGCGCAACACATTTTTCTTTTGAATTGGATCCTGCAGGCAGAGGCTCCGGTGGTTTTGGCGGAGGATCCGCTGCGGCCTCCGCTCTTATGCACCCAAATGTGTTTTTGGCAGAGGCCACACCGGAGGCGCCACCGGAGGCCAGCCCCACAGTGGGGCAGTGGAGCCAGCGGAGGCTCCGGTGGTTTCACCGTAGGCTCCGCCCACCGGAGGTTCATCGGAGGCTCCGCTGCGGCCTCCGCTCTTATGCACCCGAAGGTGTTTTTAGCGGAGGCCACACCGGATCCACCACCGAAGGCCCGCGCTGGATGAGCTGGGAAATGCATGGTGCAGAGGTTCCGGTGGTTTCACCGGAGCCTCCGTTGCTTGCAAAAATGTCAATCCAGCTTTGTTTCTTCGAGCTCTTTCCATTCTAAACATTTTTGTAACCCATTGAGATTGTATACATGTTGAACCTGGGCATTTTCATACATATCAAATAGGACCTGCAAGTACTCTCAAATAGACATTGGTCCAATAGTTATGATGTCATTAATTATCAAAACGGAAGATGATCTTTCATTCTCCTCGTTTTTGGTAATTGATGACAACATCCCTATTTACATAACTATAACACACACAAGATGAACGGAGCTCCCGCTAGAGAAATGCTCCCTTCATGTTGCGAGAATTTAAACAATATGGATAGCAAAACACATATATAATAGTGAGCACACGACAAGTGATAGAGTTAAGGTACTAAGTTCACAAGCTCACATAATGCATAACTTTGTTCACAACGCACAATAATTAAACAAACAAAGTTTCCAAATAGACAACTCTCTCAAGCAAGACGAAAGATGCAAATCGAAAAACACGCTTGAGAGAGAACCCATGCAAATGCCCGCTCCTAAGTAGATACCTCTCCCCCTTTGGCATCAAGATACCAAAAGAGGGAGGAGACCGATGCTAACGTCCCTATGATCACTCGGAGGAGTTATCCATGCTGGGAGGACGGGCGCGACGGCGAGAGCTGGTGACCTCTTCTCCTGGTTCCTCATCATACCACTCGATGATCTTGCCCTTGGAATCTTTGGTTTGCCACTTGTCCCAGTTGGTGATGCTATCTTGCACCGGGGACTCAACAGATTCACCACCATCACGAAGAAACTGACGCTCTTCCTGTGCAGCCTTTAAGTGCTTAAGCTCCTTGTCATAGTGAAGTTCCCATTGATGCTGCTCAATCTTCTTGTTTACTCGGAACACCTTCTTGAGAGCCCGAGCCATCCACTTGAAAGCATTGTCAGAAGGAGGAGGGCGAGAGGGACCACCTTCTTCTTCTTCTTCAGCTTCCTCGTTAATGATTACCCGGGGCTTGGCCTTGCCTTTGCGAGCAGCAGGAGTGGGATTCTCAATAGGCTCGGTGTGGTCCTAGATGAGAAGACGTTTCTCCGTGTGTGGCATCCAATTAGTGTCATCAAGAGGATCTTCCGGGAACTTTTTTTCCCACACATTCAAGATGATCTTCATTATGAAAGGCCCAAAGCAAGCGTTCTTCCTTTGCACAATGACATTCCATAGTTCATTCCAAAGGTAGTCAAGTACATCGAGCTTTCGAGTCATGCCAGAGAGTCGCTTCTCATGAGTAAGAAGCATGAGATTGTTGAGGAAGCCTTGGATTTCATCAATGTTCCCCGCCTTGGGGTTGATAGTCTCTCGATAGATGCGGAGCATAATATCATAAGTGGGATAGAGGTCCTTGAAAACCCAACCGAAAACTTCTTCTAGTGATAAAGAGGAGTGAGTTGATCCTTGGAGAGAGATTGAGTATTGAGAGCATGCACACGGATCCATCCACTGTCAAACTGCTCGCCACAAGCAAAAGGTCCATGATCCGGGTAACCGCCAAGAATAACCCCAACCTCGGACCACTTGATAGTGAGCTGATGTCCCTTAGTCATCCAGATGAGATGACGCTCCGTTTCATTGGCAATATGTACAGTAGCCAAGAACTCACAAACCAATCCCTCATCATAATCTTGTTCAACTTGCATAATGGGAGCAAGGTCAAATGCATCAACAATCTGCAGTGCTTCTCCAAAGTAATCCGCCTTCCTGTCCATGTGACCAAAGTGGATGGCGTGTTGAGGGGCAAAATTCTCCTTGGGCTTCCTCATAAGGATCTCATGATAAATTTGAGCTTGAAAAATGGTGTGGAATCGTGGGTCCTTACCCCGGAACTGTGGCATCAAGCGGTTGCGATCAACAACATAGGGGTTCTCACGACGAGTCTCCAAGAACACCGCCTCGGAAACTTGAGAGACAGATTTTTCTTTGTGAGGCAAAGTCTTCTCGGGAGACGGGAATCTTGGCTTGCGCTTGGGCTGAGATGGATCCAAAGTCTCCTCAATTTCATTAACTCGGAGAGCCTTGCGACTAGCCACGCTCTTGGTACGAGTGCCCTTACCCTTGGAACCGGAGGCACCTATGAAAGAGATATAGCGATAAAAGCATGAAGAAGAGGTAAATGCTCAAGTTTATGTGATGCACAAATCCGAGAAACCAAGAGATGAGGAATATTAGGGATGAATAACGAGGGGTTAGGGCATATGATCAAATCCACCCTAAGAACCAAAGTGATTCATGCCTAATACTCACAATCTAGGTTTCTAGGGTTCGTACTCGTGATTTCCTACTCCCAGACCTAAATCCATGCATCTAGATGTGAAGAACATGTGGCTCCTAGTGCTTCCCCATCCATCAACTAGATGGGAGAGATACAACATACATACCCGCATCCATGGTGGAAGTAGAGGGAGGAAGGAAATCCCGGAGCGGTCCAAGACAAGGAGGAGGTCCTCCTGGCGGTGGAGCGCTCTTCCCGGCGGCGGAGACGTGGAGGCGACGGCGGTTTGGAGGAGGAAGAGGGAGGGCGAGTGGTGGAAAATAAGGTTTGGATCTTGTTGACCCCGCTCGCCCTAGATCTTATTCCGCAAAACCGCAACGGGCGGAGCCTCTGGTGATTTCATCGGAGGTTCCGCCCCCTGTCCACGAGGCGTTGTGCAGCACAGATCCGCTGGGCGAATTTCGCACCAGCGGAGGTACCGGTGGGCTCCGGTAGACAGGCGCAGCGGAGCCTCCAGTGGTTTCACCGGAGCCTCCGCCCGACCCAGTCTGAGCACGCTGAGATCAGAAAAACATGAACACTCAGGTAGAAATAGTCTTTTGGGCAAAGGGAGCTTGGGTTGGAAGATTGTAAGTGTCATACGAGATACATTAATCGATGCGGGTTTGCAAGATGCAAAAGAATAGAAACCGAACCCGCACAAGTTGTCAAGGGGGAATAGTATGTGCGTAAAAGGACCAAAACTAAATACAACTCCGTGAGTAGGAGGTTGGTGGCCGTGGCCACCGTGTTTGAGTGTGTACTTTGGCACCGCGAAGATGTATCTTGGGTCCAAGAGTACCACTCACAATTAAGCACAATGAGTCACAAAATGACTAGATATGCAATGACGTATTGATTTTCGCATAATAAGAGGAGTGTATACTCAAGAGTTGAGTAACGCTCCCCCTATGTACATGCCTACATCCAAACCTAATAACACATATAATGAAGGTACATATACAAGGTTTCAAGTGAAGTTGGATGAATCGATGACATTTAGTTCATTCCTCAAAGCTCGAAATCTTGGTTCATCAAGGGCTTTTGTGAAGATATCGGCAAGTTGATCCTTGGTGGACACATATGAGAGATCAATATCACCCTTCTCAACATGATCTCGAATGAAATGATGACGGATCTCAATATGCTTTGTCTTGGAATGAATAACGGGGTTTTAGGCGATCTTGATAGCACTCTCATTGTCACAAAGAAGAGGCACCTTGTCAAAGTGAATACCATAATCCTTCAAGGTTTTCCTCATCCAAAGAAATTGGGCACAACAACTTGCCGCGGAGATATACTCGGCCTCGGTGGTGGAGAGAGCAATGCAGTTTTGCTTCTTTGAAGACCAACACACTAAGGAGCGACCAAGGAATTGGCAACCCCCGGATGTGGACTTCCTATCCGTCTTCTCTCCCACATAATCCGCATCCGAATACCCAATAAGCTGAAAACTTAAACCCTTGGGATACCGAAGACCAAAATTTGGAGTATGAACCGAATATAGAAAGATTCGTTTCACCGCTTCCAAATGACTTTGCCTCGGAGAGGCTTGAAAGCTTGCACATTTACCTACACTATACATGATATCCGGTCTAGATGCACAAAGGTAGAGCAAAGATCCAATCATGGAGCGGTATACCTTTTGATCTACCTCTTTACCGTTGGGGTCGGGTTTCAAGTCAGTGGTTGTGGACATGGGAGTCTTCATAGGCTTGGCATCATGCATATTGAATCTCTTGAGCATGTCTTGAGTGTATTTGGCTTGTTTGATGAAAGTTCCTTCATGATATTGATTCACTTCAAAGCCAAGGAAAAACTCTAATTCTCCCATCATAAACATCTCAAACCTATCGGTCATAAGCTTGCAAAACTCCTCATTGAACAAAGTGTTAGTAGACCCAAAAATGATGTCATCCACATAGAGTTTGCATATGAATAAGTCACCTCCAACCGTCTTGGTAAACAGGGTGGGATCGATTTAACCAACATTAAACCCACGATCCACTAGAAACTCTTTAAGGTGCTCGTACCACACACGTGGAGCTTGTTTAAGTCCATAGAGTGCCTTATCGAGTTTATAGACATGATCGGGGTGGTTGGGATCCTCGAAGCCCAGAGGTTGCTTGACATATACTAACTTATTAATGGGACCATTTAGGAAAGCACTCTTAACATCAATTTGTTGTAACTTGAAATTATGATGAGATGCATGAGCAAGTAAGATGCGAATGGATTCAAGACGAGCTACGGGAGCAAAGGTTTCACCGAAATCAACACCTTCGACTTGAGAAAACCCTTGAGCCACCAACCTTTCCTTGTTGCGAATGACAATACCATCTTTGTCTTGCTTGTTCTTGAACACCCATTTGGTTCCAATAACATTCTTGCAATCCTTGGGTCTTGACACTAACTTCCACACTTTGTTGCGCTCAAAGTTATTGAGTTCATCATGCATGGATTCAAGCCAATCTTGATCTTCAAGAGCTTCATAGATCTTCTTGGGTTCAATGAAAGAGACAAAAGCATGAGCCTTGCTAAAATCCGCCAATTGCCTCCTAGTGACAACCCTTCCACGAACTTGCCCAAGTATCTTGTCCTTCGTGTGACCCGCTCGTTCAAGATTCTCTAACCTTCTCTTTGCTCTACGAGCTAGCATCTCCTCCAAAGATTCCTTGCATATAGCTTGAGAATCACCTTCTTCATCAGAGACATTTCCATCTTCATCTTGTCCTTGATCAACAATGGGTGAAGGATCACCACTAGGTTGAGCTCTCTCAACAATGATAAGACCTTGATCATGATTAAGATGAGTAGCTTGGCCTTGATCACTTGTTTGACCTTGATCATTAGATTGAGGGCTTGGTGCATCTTTTTTAGTAGCTTGTGCATAAATGGGTGTAGTCAATGGCTCCACTTGAGTGGGGCATAGTCCTTCTCCCTCCGTCATCCGGTAACCCTCAATGGGGATTATTTCACCAATCCCCATTCTTCTTATGACCACCACGTCTATAGCTCCTACAACACCATGATCTATACGCCCCCTTGGGAGCTGTTATCCTCATCAAACACCACGTCTATAGCTTCTTCAACTTGTCCGGTGGACTTGTTGTAGACTCTATAGGCGTGAGCGTTTGTGGCATAGCCAACAAAGATACCCTCATAAGATTTGGTCTCAAATTTTGACAACCGTTTACCTTTCTTGCGAATGAAGCACTTGCAACCGAAGACCTTGGAGGTAGATACATCCGGTTTCTTGCCCGTGAGAATCTCATAGGGAGTCTTATTTCAAGATATTGCGATGATATAACTGGTTGGTAGCATGAAACACGGTGGAGACGGCTTCAGCCTAAAAGTTATAGGGAGAAGAGAACTCCACAATCATGGTCCTAGCTGCATCCATCAAAGTCCGGTTCTTTCTCTCCGCAACACCATTTTGTTGAAGGGTATAAGGAGTGGAATATTGATGAGAAATGCCCTCTTCACTAAGAAAACCCTCAACGGTATAGTTCTTGAACTCCGAAACATTATCACTCCGGATGGCTAATATGGAAGCATTGTGTTGGCGCTCCACTAGAGTGATGAACTCGATGACTCTCTTTTGAGTTTCCCTTTTCCTCTTGAAGAAATACACCCAACAATATCTTGAATAATCATCCACAATCACCAAGCAATACTTCTTTCCTCCGAGACTATCATAAGATAGTGGACCAAAGAGATCTAAGTGAATGAGCTCGAGAATTCTTGTGGTGGAGCCAGCGGAGGCTCCGGTGGTTTCACCGGAGGCTCCGCTGCGGGCTCCGCTCTTATGCACCCGAATGTGTTTTTAGCGGAGGCCACACTGGATCCACCACCGGAGGCCTGCACTGGATGAGCTGGGAAATACATGGGGCGGAGGTTCCGGTGGTTTCACCGGAGCCTCCGCTGCTTGCAAAAATGTCACTCCATATTTGCTTCTTCGAGCTCTTTCCATTCGAAACATTTTGTAAACCATTGAGATTGTATACATGTTGAACCTGGGCATTTTCATATATATCAAATAGGACCTGCAAGTACTCTCAAATAGACATTAGTCCAATAGTTATGTTATCATCAGTTATCAAAACGGAAGATGATCTTTCAGATGCTACGACAGCGACAACAACTTCTCGAGCATGTATTTGGATAGATCTATAGTCCCGTGCGCACGGGTGGTGGACGCGCCGCTGGACGAGGAGAAGACCGCAACCATCTGCGTGGAGTTCGCGATGGTCGCAATGAGGCCCGGCGTGTCCTTCTCCAGCGTGACCATCGACTTTGAGATCACCGCAACGAAGCTGGGGAGTCGCCGTCATGCTCGTTCCGCGGCGACGACGGCGTGATGTAGTCTGCCGGGATCACCTCATGCATCTCCTCGGCGACGCGTTGTTGTGGCTCTGGGCGGCATCGACGGAGGAAGAGGCGACTGCGGGATGGAGAGCGGCGAGGGTGGCCTGAAGTCACGGATGACAGTGCCACCTCTCAGCGGTGGTGATCGTCGTTCCTATTTCACCGCCACCGACACCAGGGGTTGGCATGCCACACATGCATCATCCGGAATGGAATGTTGCTGCTTGCGGCATGTCGATGGGCTGCACCAGTTGTGCTCACAACGGTGTGGCCAGTTCCCTACCACACCACGAGCGTCGCCCGTACACGTTGTGACGATCGGGCCGGCCGCTACCGACGGTGACGTCGACGGTGGTGATGACGGCTACAAATCCCTCAGTTTCCCCGTCACACCAATACTCCTCTAACAGTTTGACCTACGCATTTATATCCTACACCTTACTCAGCCATTCGATCTCAACTACACCACTGACAACTACACCACTGATAGTCGTACAGGCCCGAGAACTCTCCCGTGGAAGAGTGGTAGACAGCTTGGTTGGAGCTTTCGCCAACCAAGGTTCGAGGACTCACAACAACTATAAGAATCTGACAGGGGGCTTGTTTCCCCTGTTCGCATTCTTTTTTGATAGTCGTACAGGCCCACCGACACTTTTATGTGTGTCTCTGATGTACCTACACCTCTCTAAGCTGTCTATTCTTACATACACTACTCTAAACAATTTCGATCCTCCTACACATTGACGAGTCTCTCGGACCCAACTATAGCTTAAGACCATCTCCACCGGCACCCATCAAAAACATGTCCGGCACCCTCCAATTATCCCCCTTTGGGGGGTGACAGACCTGTGTCCGCCGATTTGTTGGTGTGCTCCACAGCGGCGCTCCCCCAACCGGCCTTATTTTGGTTTTGATAAAAATATTGACTATTTGATGAATGCACTCGATAAATTAGGTAAATAGTAATTGTACGAACACATAAATAGTTCATCAGTTATTACAAAAAAATTGAATACTTCAAATTCTTTAAATTCGTGCGAACAAATCATCGTAGTCGAACTACTCGTGAGCTCTCATAGCCCATAAATGTGCCACAAGATCTGCCTGAAGTTGAAAATGACCTTCTTCATCACGAATTTCCTGATAAACAGCAAGAAAACCATCAAACTGAGCAGACACGCCCGGTTGTGAATCCGCAAGAGGACCCTGAAAGTCGTATGACTCATCGAACACCATTCCGATGTCTCGCTCGCTCTCGATGATCATGTTATGTATGATAATACAAGCGTTCATGATATCACACATTTCATCCGTCGACCAAGATAGAGAAGGATACCTTACCACAACAAACCGTGTCTGGAGTGTACCAAATGCCCTTTTCACGTCTTTTCGGACAACCTCCCGTTTCTTTGCAAAAAAAAAATATTTGCCTCACCTAGAGGGTCATGGATTGTCTTCACAAATGTAGACCATTTGGGATATATGCCATCCCATAGGTAGTATCCTCTGTCGTACTCACGGCCATTGATCGAATAGTTGCAGCCTGGAGCATGTCCTTCACCTAGTCTCTAAAATACTGTAGAGCGTTGCAACACGTTGAGATCATTGTGAGAACTGGCCATTCCAAAAAAAATAATTGCCAAATCCAAAGATCGTAATCAGCAACAGTCTCAAGCACAACAGTGCACTTTCCGTGATAGCCACCTTTGTACATCTCTTGCCAATAAAATGGACAATTCTTCCAACTTCAATGCATGCAATCGATGCTTCCAAGCATCCCAGGAAATCCTCTTGCTTGACCTTGTGCCAATAAACGAGAAGTGTCTGCTTCATTTGGTAATCTGTGATACACGGGACCAAACACTGCAACTACTGCCTTGCAAAATCGATAGGTGGCTTCAACGGTGGTGCTCTAAGACATACGAAGATAGTCATCCCATGAATCTGCAGGAGCTCCATATGTAAGACATCTTATTGCAGCTGTGCATTTCTGAAGAGATAAAAATCCTAGAAGCCCGCCGCAGTCTTTTTTTCAGCCTGAAGTAGTCGTCGTAATCCCGAACACCGTGCAGTTCCTAAAGACTTGTCTGTTCATATGAAAACGCCGGCAAAATTCCTGAGGTGTGTTTGCCGGCGTCTCCGAGAAATAGTCATCCCACAAAAGTTTGTGGCCAGTTGCCCTTTGCCGATTCTTGTTCGCCTTGCGCCCTTTCCTTGATCCTCCATGCTTTGGCTCGGCTGCCTCCACGGCCATCGCCTCAAACAGAGCCGCCATGACCATCTTATTCTCCTCGTCGTTTGCAAAGGCGGCCTCCTCTGCCATCAGTTGGCAAAACATGACCTCGTCGTCACTATCCATACTATATTGGACAAAAGCCAACCATTAGCCGTGAGGTAAACAAGTTTAACGGCGGTTCTGCGACCTATGGCAAACGGCCGAACACCTTACCTGCGGGGTGGATGCGAGGAAGAGGCGGATGCGGTTGAATCGCTGGCGGCGGCGCGCGAAAACGACGGGGATCGGCGGCGAATCGGCCAACGACGAGCGTGCTCGACTACTGACTACAGTTGGCGACGACAAGGGTGCCGGCGGTGGGGCGAATCGGCGGCGAGATGAAACAGTAGGACGATGGGGGGGGGGGGCAAATGAATATCAGCCGGCACAGGTTTGTCTCTATGACGGGCGGGGTCCCCCTGTCAGGAGGGGTGGGCGGACGATGTCTTGCACCCCCGCCAGTCCCCAAGTATGGCGGGTGGGCTGGGGGGGGGACACAAAATTGGCTGGTGGACACATTTGGGGTGCCGCTGTGGCGGTTTTTTTTTGGTCCGGACCCCCATTGAGTCTTTGGGGGGCCATTTGGAGGGTGCCGATGGAGATGCTCTAACATTCATAAAAATCATTCTTGTACTAATAATTCTGCAAGAAGTACGCGAATAGTGAACAAAAATTATACCATGTACATTAGGTACGTGCTCCATAAGTTCGATAATTAATATTATTTATTAATCTTCTGTGTTTGACCCGATATGTTAAGTTAATGATCCCATTAAGCATAACCGTTTGAAGTATGGGGCTTGATCGAGCCTAGCTAATGCATGCCAAGTACCATTCTAATATCATATGGTGACGTGGCATGACTGCATATACCAGTAATACCAAATTAATTCAATCTATAGAATGATTTCCTTCCTAGTAAATCCTTTACATCCAACGGTAGATATAACTCAATTGGACTAGTCCATATGACTAGTATATTGCACCATAAAAGACCCCCATCGGAGATGGGGCGACTTTGACGGAGGCAACGGGCGATCAGGGTTGTGCGTGGTCGTCGACGTTGAAATGGATTTCGTTTTATAGTGGTGGGCGAGGGCGGGGGCGGTGTAGACGCGGTGGGAAATGCCGGAGGTGTAGCGGTGCGCGCCTCCGCGTGACGAAAGAAGCCTGTCGCATATTCATTTCCACAGGGAACGAGGCGAGGCGATAAGGACAGGCCGCCGCACTCGCTGGCAGGCGGGGCCTCCGCCGAGTTTTTTGTGCTGCAAACCGTTTCCCGCGCATTTCGGCTCCTAGCTGCCCCAGCGCGCTAGGTTCGGCCTAAGGTCGTCGGAACTATTTTTGGCCCAATCCGGCATTTTTTGGCTTCTTGCGGGGGCGGGTGAGAGTTTTTTCATTCGCCGGCGTGGTGAGAGGCCGAAAAAGTGGCCTTGGACGCGGTGAGGGGTCTGAGGTAATGGGCATGCAGCACACGCCGGCCAGGCTTTCTATTCGCTGCAATCTGCCGTCTCCTTCCTGATTTTTTTTTGATAAAGGCCTTCTCCTTCCTGATGCTAGCGATTAGCAATGACAGCTTCCCTTAAGTCCACATCTGTCTCCTTCGTCGCTGGCTCACCTGCATGAGATCCGGCGACGGCGAGGTCGGACACACCGACACAGAGACCCCACACGGTGGCACTGGCCCTTGCGGTAACGTTGATCTTGATATTTTTTTTTTGATAAAGGGAAGTATATTAATATCGCGGAGATACAAAATACACCCGGCCACTGCAACAACGCAATGAATGCAGCCGAAAGGCAATAAAAAGAAGAAATAAAAAGAAAAGTCCCGCTACAGAGTTACAGACCTTGCGATATCTGCACAACCACCACCTAAACAACAGCTGATGTCCATCTCTTCGCGAACAACGTCTCCAAGAAGAACGGTGCCAGACACAACCAATTAAGGCCAGACCTTGGGTTTTCACCCTGAAGATAATCCTCACTCTGAAAACAACGGCTCCAAGAAGACTAGTGCCAGGCGCAACCAATTAAGACCAGACCTTGGGTTTTCACCCTGAAAGGTAGGACTTTGGACTTCACGCATATGGTCGCCCCCTCTGACATACAGCTGCCACGAATCTTGTAACTCCAAGCCAGTTCCCCATCTATGCAAAGACTCCGAACACCATTGCTAGTCCTCCAATCTCACCTTCGATGACTGAGCATTGCGATCGAATTCCACCGATCGAGCAATCTCCAGGCGTCGCCCATGGGAGTTCGTCGGCGAGCCTTTCGGTCGACACCCCGGCTTGATCAAAGAGGACCTACATCAGGATCTTCATCTTCGCGCGATGGGAAACCCTAGGACCACCGCCATTATTCTGAAGCCTCGTAGACCCCGACGCCGCGAGACCACTTCTGGCAGGAACGGCAGCAAGAACCCTCCAGCGGAACGACAGAGTAAGAGATGGTCAACCGAGGACATAGTGTTAGGTCGCCGGCGTGGAAACCACAGCCCAACTACCTTCGCTGGTTAGTACCCCAACCGCCTCCTTCTCGCCACGCCGCCGGGAGGCCCTCCGCGGCCGGCCCCAAGAGCAGGTGCAGCAAACCGCGCCGCTCCCGAAGCCAGCCCCGCCGCCACCGACCGCCTCCCTGCCCCGCGCCCGGAACGAGCGCCGCTGCCCTCCCATAACGGCCTCATCCGGAGCGCCCACCGTGCCCTTCGCCTTCGACGAGCAGGGCGCCGCCTGAGGAGATGTGATCTGGGTTTTTTTCCCTGTAGGGTTCCGCCTCCAGGGCTGCTCGGGAGGGAGCGACCCGAGAGGAAAACGCTTCGCTTATCCCCTGATCTTGATATTTGGCCCTTGCGATTACGGTAACGTATCCCTTTCCATTGTCAAACCAAACAATTGGTATTTTTCCATTTTACCGATGAAACCTCCATAAAACCATTCAGTTGGCGGTCCCATTTACAATCTACAATCCAAACACGTTCCAAGGGCGTATTTGGAAGCAAAGTAGAAACCATGATTTGAGATACTTTGAGATGCTTGGCTCTAGTCGAAGATGTAGCTTTATAAAATCTAGTGTTTGCTATTACTGAATTGAAATATTTTGTAGTTTCTATATGAGGCCCAAAAAATTCATTAAATAGGGAAACATTGGAAATGAAAATAGCATTTTTTTAAACTGCGGAATTTAGTGCCGAGGGCAAAAATGTAGTATTGCATTACTTAGGTTTCTAGAAACAATCGCTTGTAAGTTGTACGTTTATTTAAAATTAACCGGACTTATATTAGAAAAAAATACAACATTGGGTGTCAAATTTTGCAAACTATCCATATTTGCTAAAGTGATAGTTGGGAGCTTTGCCTCTTTTGTTGGACAAGTGACGTCGCCTGATGACATCCCTATATGACCTTCCTCCGGCAATCCATTCAAAAAATATATTGCTTATGTTCTTTTCAAAATATATAATTCTATATTTTTTGGACGTTATAGTTATCTTAATAAACAATACAAGTCTTTTAGGAGCATGAGTGTAAGTGATGCTAAAATAGTTATGAGAAAAAGTAAGTCAAGCAAAAAAGGTTAAGAAAAAAAAAGGACTTTACTCATTTAAATATGATGATTTCTTAGTTAACTTAGAAAAATATGACCCCAATAGTTGGATTTAAAAAGGTAAAACTTCATGGACCTAAGTGGTCTAGTGGATACAAATATAAAGTCAAGACAAAAGGTACCTACTAAAAGTTAAACTTGTGCAAAGCATAATGAAGATTCAAACTAAATTTAAAAAATTATATTGATAACATTAGCACTATTGGATTAGATCACATAAAACATCCACATAAGTAAATTGGTGAGAGCGCCACCATTTCCTCCAAAATATTTGTAGGCAAAATTCACTTATACGTCGGGACATCTCTTACAAGATCTTTGGTTGCTCATGTATCCTTAATTCTTGATGGAATTATAGTTTTTTTTTGCAAAATTCAAATAAAAGTATTGATCCGACCTAACCGAGAAAACTGGATATGTGTTGTTGTGTGCTAATTGAAGGGCTTTCTCCATAATAATGAAATATTTGTGATATGCGCACACTCACGTGGTGAATCAATGCAAATTTATGGGGAATCGTAGAGAGACAAAACCATGTCTCTATGTACCAAACAATTTTCTCAATCATTAACAATTATCTCACCGCCAACCAGGAGCTAAACGTTACAAAAAGAAGAGCCCCGGCCTGTTCGGGTACACTCTTTAGCGGCCGAATTGAAACATCATGGGAAAATGAATTATGGTTATTACACAACATCGACATCAAATTAAGTTTACCGAACACTACACTATAGCATCCGTGATAAAATAATAATACCAAACTATAGCAACAAAGCATCCACAATAAAATAAAATTACCAAACTGCAACATTAATATTGCATCCAGGAAAATTATAAGTTTACCAAACACTGGTATTACATCATGCATAATGTGTCTTCAAAGCCTCTAACCCCATTTCAATGCGAATGTTTTGAGATAAATTGCAAAATAGAAAATTCTCGACATAACCAATCGAAGTATTAGTCTCTTGACCCATCTAAACCAAGAGAGGGAACATACCCCATGTCTCTCATACGAAACCACTTTCTTAGCTCAAAAAAGAACTAATATCAATCACTGGAAAGGCGCCCTCTCCGGGCAGCGGTGGACGCCCTTCCGGGGACGACGGCGGTAGCTGATCTTTCCGGTCGTCTGAAGGTTGGATGGCCCGGACAGACCTTCTTCTTCTAGTGCTTCCCGCTTGCGTTTCGCATCAAGGACGAACGTCAGGCTGGCATCGGACGCCATTGAGGCAAGCTGTCATCAACAGGTAACATAGACTTGCATTAGTAAGGTATATAGACTAGCAGCAAGCAGAATTGAGCAGGAATATATGTACAGTCCTAAGTCAAGGTTACTGAAAAAAATTGTTCAGTAAACTTTGTAGCCTGAAATCTATCGTTGCAAAAGATTGTGAACCAGTTAATTCGGGAGGCCAAGTTGTACCGTGACCAGCTTCCGACCTATATATGGTCGATCCTGGGGCCATTTCGGCGCATGAGAAGAAAAAAAGATCCTTATAAATGACCGTGTAAATTAATTAGCATCCCAAGTCCCAACTATCATGCTAATGTACGGGTTTGAGTAGTTTCACGTGAGAGTGGCGTTTGTGTACTTTTCTACACATAGACAACAACAAAATTTCGCAACCGATGGTGGTGGACCGGCGGTCGGAGCAGGAACCTCCTGCTCGTCTCTCGTTGGCGGTGAGGGTGCAAGGCGTCTCTTTTCTGCGCCTATCAGATGGATACCCACAGAAATTCATGTGGAAAGCCAAGATCCCTCCAAAAAATAATTATTTCATGCATCCTGACCAAGGATAATTTGCTGAGAAGAGGATGGGCTGGAAAACCCCACTGCTATTTTTGTGGGAAAAACGAAACTGTCGAACACCTTTTCTTCGCCTACTCAATTGCTAGGCATAGGCACCTGGAGCATTCTCCGCCGTGCTTTTGATTTCAATAAAAATACCTACTTCAGTCCAGGAGCTTTTCGGCTCCTGGTTGTCTAGCTTTGGGAAATGAAATGTTTTTGTTGGAATAGCAACCGTTTTCTGGACAATCTGGAATGCCACAAACGGAATATGTTTCGATAACAAAAAAAATCAATGATCCTTTTGCCATCATACATATGACAACTCACGGTATTAATTCATGGTCAATTCAGGGAAACAAAGAGGCAATGATTTGGGGAGCACGCACTCCCTCCACGTCCTAACCTCTTCCCCCGGGTGGCGGCGCCGCGCCACACCGGTGAGACCACCGCCGTCCGCCGGTCGCCTCCCTCCTCTCTCCCACACAGCCCCCCTTTCGCCGTTGCCGCTGGTGATGTCGCATGGCTCGTCCCTGTGGCTGGCCGGCGGTGGTTGTGGATTTCCTCGGCTTGAGGCCGGACCGACCACTCCGGTCTGATCTGCGGCGGTGATGCGGGCTAACGGCGATAGAGGAAGTTTGCAGGCGGCGAAGATGGAGGATGGTGACCAGTGGCGGCAGGATCTGATCTGGAACCTTGGGATCCGATCTGGAACGGCGGTGGTTCCGCCTCTACTCCTCTTCCGCAATCGGCATGCAGATCTTGGGCTTGATCTGCTTCACGAGGATGTCGAGGGCATCGGCCCTGGGTGTGGTGGTGGTGGCCTCCTTCTTCGTCGGAGGTGGTCGGCCAGCTGGCGTACCCGCGGTGAGTGGGGACGGATGGCTGCCGGTGAAAGTCGTGCTTCGACTTCGGTCATGGTGGGCGACGACGGCACCTACGGGGCGTTACCTTGTTGAAGGTGTCGCCTATGTAGTCCATGTCTTCCCACTCGTGCGGCCGCTTCGCGCGCGGTCCAGTCGGTGACGAGCTTCGACTCTCGCGGCTGCCAGTGAAAACTGTGGCGCATCTCGGCATCGTTCACTGGGGAAGGCTTCGTTTTTTGCAGCTGCAATATTTTGACTTCGGGATTCTCCGGGGGAAACCCTAGATCCGGGCATTCCGGATCGGACGTTGGTGATGCTTGTGGGTGCAGTTCTCCCTCTTGAGGAAAATGTTTTTGGAGATCATAATGACTGTAATGGTCTGAGTAGGGAGCAGTGCCGCTTCTTCATCTACAGCGAGTTTTGGCGGCATGGTGCAACAGAGCCTCGTCGCACTTGCATGAGGATGGTCATGTGCAGGGAGGAGGAGTTGTCTGGCATCGTGGCGGCATCGACGGCAGGTCTTTCATGGCAAATGCCTTGATCCATGTCCTGAAGACGGGATAGCGGATGACGGAGGGGAAGCGACGACTTCTGGAGCATGTACGTCGGTGCGTTCTTGGGTCTATTGGACCGGTTGTGCCCCTTGATCGTTGTCGGACGGCTAGGCGAGGCCTTCCGTTTTTTTATGATGTGAGTTGGTGTGTTGCCAGGGCCGTGTTCTTGACCACCTCCTTCATAGGTATTGTTGGGTTTTATAGGTGTAGTGCGCTGTCGCTAGGTTGGTGGCTTCAGGTCGAGTTGATCGACGTGTTTGTCTATAAGACGTGGTGGTCTTTGTGTTCTTAATAAATAAAAACCGGATGTGTGTATCATTTTGATGCTGACGTAGAACTGCTATTTAAAAAAATGATTTGGGGAGCAAAACTGCTAGAACAAGTGATAAATTCAGTTTTTCGTACTTCTCATGGATGGCGACTAAGTGTTCTCTGGATCGCACTTCTCATGGATGGCGACTAGGTGTTCTCAGGATCGCCAATTGAAGGGCTCCTAGCTGGAAAGGCTGGAAGAAGAAGCAGACGCCTTCTCTCCAACGTTTGTAGCCTGTTTCCTTTTTTTCATTTTCCTTTTGCGCCTTTATCAAAACTTGTCTGTTGGAATTTATCTGTAAAAAGCCTGGTGCCTGAAATTCACTGGGTTGTATAGAAGTGAACATAATTTCCTTTTCTCCGTTCTTTACCGTTTTGCCAGCTTGTAGTAACAAAACAATCGTGGTTTCTATTAATAGAAATCCGAGGTGAGAGCGTCGATCTCTTTTTTTCTAAAAAAAAAACCCGGATGGGTTTGGGGTTAACGAGGCGAAATACCTGCGTGATGCTGACGATGGTGACACATGTGGGTGCCGTCACCTTCTTGGAGGCATCGTCGTAGTCCCGCTCATGCTCCCCGCCTCGAGCACCGGAGAAAACCCTAGATCCGTCTCATCGAATCGAGCGGCAACGACACAGTATTGTCGTTCCCTCCTTGGAGATGTTGCTTTGCATGTTCGGGAGTCCTAAGGCGTAAGATGGAGTAGGCGCTTGGCTGCCACTCAGAGTCAGAGCTTCCAAGGCGCTATGTACGTCGTTGTCGACGCCTTCTCTAGTTTAGTTCCGGTCCCGCCGTTCACTCGTTGACCCTTAGGCACTCAAGTGTGGGTGGTGGGTCGATTTGCACTAATTTGGAGTCATAGTTGTCCTAGTGGGTTTCCTCTTTCGGTCATGACGTGGTTTGGTAGCATGATGTATTGCCACGTCGTCATTCTTGGTGACCGACGATGCAAGGCGAGACTTAGTTGTTTGATTGTTATGAGTCGCGTTGTAAGCCATGAGGTGTACGTTTGTATCGTGTGTTATGGTTGTTTTAGCCATCTTCTTCTATGAAAGTGATATATTTTGGAGGGTGTATCCTTGAAACTCTTATCAAATTGTCTAGCAAGCAAAGCATGCGACTGGAAAAGGCTGTGGATCAGCCGGGGGACGCGTCTTCCGCATCGTCCGTGTCGCGGTGACTCCACGCGTCCCGTGCGTGGAGTCTCCTCCTCCACTCGTTGGGTTCTTAGCCGTTCGACCGGCCCTCGTCTTCCCGTCTGGGTTTTCCGGTCAACGCACAGGAGAAAGCAAAAACTCCATGAGAGAGGTCCACCAAAACACACTCGCTCGCACCTGCAGGCCCTACGTTCCCGCGCCGGTCTAATCACCTTCCTCTCCCTCCCCTCCCTTCCTCCATGATTGCTCCGGCGAACTCAGCCCGTGTGCCCTCCCCGTGGATCTGGCATGTCGTTGGCATGGGGACAAGGAGGAGGACGCTGACCTTAGCGTAACCCGTGTCGGCGAGCCGCACGAGCAGCGCCGGCACCCACGAGCCTTTCCTCGTCATCGCCCTCGACGATGCTGCCAATGACTGGCGGTGTTGCTCCAATAGCATACCGACGATGCTACCCACGGCGGCGCTGGAGATGCTCCAATAGCATACCGGCGATGCTACCCACGGCGGCCGGAGATGCTCCAATATCATACCGGCGATGCTACCCACGGCGGCGCCGGAGATGCTCCAATAGCATACCGACGATGCTACCCACGGTGGCCGAAGATTCTCCAGTAGCATATCGGTGATGCTATCCACAGCGGGCGGAGATGCTCCAATAGCATATCGGTGATGCTATCCACGGCGGCCGGAGATGCTACCACCGACGGGGCGAGCGGCCATGAAGAAGCTGCAGTGAGGTCATCTCCGACGACGAGGAGGGCTAACGGAGGAGCGACCGACGGCGAGGTCATCTCCGGCGACGGTCAGGGCTAACGGAGGAGCTACCGACGGCGAGGTCATCTCCGGCGATGGGCAGGGGTAGAGCTACCGGCGGCGAGGTCATATCCGACGATGGGCAGGGCTAACAGAGGAGTTATCGGCGGCGAGGTCATCTCCGGCGACGGGAAGGGCTAACGGAGGAGCGACCGGAGGATTTTGCTGGAAGAAGAGATGGTGAGAGGAAACACATGGAGATTTTACGGTAGATATTATTTTTTGCAAAGCATCGTCCACACGCCGCGAGTCAAATTGGTCAGTTGGACACGCGTCGAGCGTTGGATGCGGGGGATCGAGGCTTTCGATCTCCTGAGGGACGCTCAACGCGATCCATAAAATATCGGTCGGCTTAGAAGAGGCACAAACATTCCTAAATCTCCTTCAAAACAAAGATTCATCTCGCGACCTTCCTAGATCTATTTAGCATTAATTGCTAAATAGATCATGCCCTAAATTGCACCACTACACAACAAAAAAAAAAGGACCTGCGGAGGAGGATGGACCGCGTCCGTCCATTCGAAATCCCAAGTGATCACACCCATCCACGTGGTGCATGGCCGCATAACGAAGTCTACGTACAGAAATGGAAAGCAGGTACGAGGACGATCGAGGTGGTCGGTAGACACGTGACGTCTTACCTTGCAGCCGAGGGAGCAGAAGCGGAAAGCGGCGTCGACGAGCCCCCTGCCGCACTCCTCGCACGCGCCGGCGGGGCCGACGCACTTGGTGTTGTGCTGCGGCGCGCGGGGCCTCTGGTTGAGGAACACCACCCTGTCCGCGTTGATGACGTACGTCTGCACCAGCGACAGATCCGCCACCGTCTTCAGCTCCGCCACCCGGATCACCTCGTGGTAGGACGACCGTCGTATCTGCACCCCATCCACGATCGACAAATAATTAATGTGCGCCGCCGCCGCCGCCGCCGCCATTGTTAGCCCAGCCGCGCGTGTCAGAGAACGGCGTACACCACAGGATATGATGCATGCGTATGCATATGCTAGCTCTTAGTACGTACCTGGACGACGCGGTGGCGGCGGTGCGCGGAGACGCACAGGAGACAGCAGATGGCGCCGTCGGCGCCGGCGCAGTCGAGGCAGTAGTAGTTGCGCTCGTTCTTGACCAGTTCGGGGTGAAAGGCGCACGGCTCGAAGAAGGTCGCGCCCAGCAGCGGGCGCAGCCACGCCGGGACGAACCGCTCCTCCACAACCCCCTCGTCGTCGCTGAAGTCAATGCCCATCCACGAAGGCATTGCTCTCTGTACCAGCATGCAGACAGCGCAAAATCAAACACAAACAGTATGCTGGTATAAGATCCAGGAACAATGTGGCTAGCGTCGAGAATAGGCAGTACGAGCGAGAGACTGGGTATCGACGCGGTTGTTACCTCGACGTTTGTCCGGGGTGGAGACGATGGCTGGCGGCTGGGCGGTTTCTGCAGATCTACGAAATGTGCGATGAGATATGCTGTATTTATTTTGCTGGGAGGAAGAGAGAGAGAGAGGGGCGTCAAAATGGAAAGAAAACCATCCAGGGTTTCAAGCGCGCACAGGGGCGAAATTTTACAAGGGAGACGGGCTCGCCTTTCTTTCTACGATAGCTGGGGATGTATGCTCAGCTGTTCACAGATTTTGTTTCCATCTCTGCCCTGCTGTCTCCTGCCAAGACCATTTAATAATTAATTTACCCACCATCACTAAAATGAATCAACCAAAAAAAAAAAATTCTAGTTTGAAACAATAGAAATAAGAAAAGATTTACTCCAAATGCTAACGATGCAAAGGGAGGGAAACCTCCATATAATGTTAGCGTGTCAATGGTTCTACAAGGTTTACGGGTATGGATCATAGCTTACGGAAGTAAATCTTATACGACCGAGGTCGTATAAGATTTATTTCCATATGGTCTTCTACTCTCTGACAAGGTGGGGGGGGGGGGGGGGTCATCGGTCTGTGCTACAAACTTCATTCTTGAAAAAAAAAGATTTATAATGATATACAAAGTAAAAGTGTAAAATTTTGATCAAAATTGATTGAAAGTATTATTAAAAAAATATGTTGTTGCATATGTATAATATCAAAATATATCTACTAATGTATATAACAATATTGATTTGACATTATGATGGGTGGCACCAGCAGATAATCAGTAGAGTACTCGTCGGGATGGTAGAAGTATCCATTTGGCCCTGAATATTAAAATGAAGAGACTAAAATGATCTTACTTGCTACTTTAATAAATTAAAGAAATAAAAAAATGATGAATTGCCAAAGATTTACATGTATAGATCACAACTTACCAGGCGAGGTGGCGAGGCCCTCGCCATGGGGAATCAGTTTCCATGGAAGATGGTGGCGCCACGTGAAGAAAAAGAGAACACCTGTCATGATTGAACTAGTCACCCAATCAATTTTGATCACAAATTTCCACATGGCCTATCATGAGGTGATCCGGCCCTTGCCACCGGTCGCCGGTTTGTTAGATGGAAGATGAGTAAGGGTGGAGGGCGCGACAACAACAATAAAATATCTCACATCAATATGGAAAATTGGATGTCAAATATGCACTCATCCATCAAGATCTCGATGTTCCTCATAAAGTTACGAGTGTAGATCACATCTTACCATATGAATATGATGAGGTCACAAGGCCCCTACCGCTGATCAACCATAAGATGCATGCCATGGAGGAGGGCGGCAACGACAAAGAGAGGCACCCCTCATGGATGAGTGCATCGGTAACCAAGAGAGGGCATATGAGAGGAGAAATCTGCGAGACATGGAGAGGGGAAAGATAGGTTGTTGAGGACGATACAACACCATCACTACTAATAGGTTCGTTCAATGAATAAGTATGATGATTATAGCGAACACATCAACAACGAAATAACCCTTATCAATGACTTGATGGAAGGTTGCAGTAGCGATGTAGGTTGTAGAGATGGAATAGCGAGGAGGTCAGGAGACATGGTAGAGTGGAGAGTTGAATTGTGAGGTGAGAACTAGGATGATAACACCATATAGTAGAAATCGAATACTTCATGCCCATCATTCAGTGATCTATTGTGTTTGATTTTCAATACCGATGGGTTACCGGTCGAATCCTTTATAGGCCACGCTTGGCGAGGAAACATGTAGGACGAGGTGGCGGCGCAGAGAGGGAGGGATTTTAGGGTTTGCGTAAATATCAAGAACGATCCGATGCCATAAATGATAGGTAATTTTTAGGAGGTATGACTGTCAAAGGCACCGCGATGGGTAGATTTTTACCTTCTATTTCACAAACTACCTCTACAAAATTGATATCATATTATCTTTTATTGAAGTGCTACCTAAAAGAAAGATTTATTATTAAAGGAAACAAAATAAGTATACCGAATATATGGTTGGAGAGGTGGCGAGTACCAAAGGAGTAGGTTTAGACCTTGCATTACTTTTTTTTTAAGTGCAAGACCTTGCATTCCTAGGGCGGGATTTTTTTTGGACCGGGCTTTTAAATAGCCCGACTTGAAAAAAATTCTAAGTCGGAGCCAAACCTGGTGGAGACCAAAACATTTAAACAACTCCCTTTTCCTGTTGATCCTAATTATTTAGATATATTAAAATATATTATTATGTCTATTTTTTCAATAAAGCCATAAAATGCATTTCACCCTTTTTTTTTACCTTTCATGTTACTCTTTTTGGTAAAAAACTAAGACCTAGGGCCAGGCCTCAACAGTTGGGCTTTATGCTAGCCTGCCCATGTCGTGGCCTAGTCCACATAGTAGTGTTCGCAAAACGTTACTCTCTCCGATCCGAAATAAGTGACATGACTAATGAACTAAACATACATAAATGTTTTTGTAACTTTCGACGTTTAATTGGGATCGGTGGGAATACATATGACCAAGTGCGCAAAAGTCGGTCAATCTAGCAAAATATACCGGGGCGAGCCGTATGTCCTGCCTTCTATGGGCACATGCCCCGAACGTGCCGGATATTTTTCCGAATACATTCTTCGAACAATGCATTTTATTGCTTTACTGGAAAAATACCTTTTAGATGAGTTTGCCATTTTTTTTTTACACACGCACAACAAACATTTGTTTTATTCCTCCTAAGAAAATAAAACTTTGCCAATCACTATGTTACTTACTGGCAAATCTCATCAGGAAGAAGAGCAATTATGAGTTGCCTGGCGATTTCTACTAGGACTCTTGGCGTGTTCCCTTATAATAATGGAAGTTTAATTTCTAGATTTCTTGAAATCTTTCTGTCATAAATTGTAAGGAAGGGGCCAATTAATTCCTATAAAAAATAGGAAGATTGTCTAGTATTGTTCTTGACCATTTAAGAGGCAAATTAATTCCTATGAAAATGGAAGATTGTCTATTATTCTTACCATTAAATGGGTAAGAATGGACATGTCATATTATGAGTTTTCTTTTTGGCATCTTGTATTATGACGTGTGCAGTAGCACACGCGTGGCAGAGTGCCGGCCTATATCTGGCCATGTGCTGGGCCTAGAAAAGCCCACGGCAAAATACTGAGGCTCAGACCATATCAAGGGGGCTACTTTTCAAACGCAAGCCCCGCCCATATGTTCAAAAGCACTTAGGTCATAGACCGTGGGCCAGGCCTCTTCCTTAAAATCACAATGGGCCAAGCCTAGGCCCCATCTGGGCCCTGCTGGTGGGCTCAAAATGCAAGCCCAAATCAGGCCTACGAGGCAAGCCCGTAGGGCCCTAAGACTGTCAGGTATACCGTATACGCCAGCGGCAATCACCCGCTGGATTGCATTTTTTTCTTGCGGGAAACCTAGTGGATTGCAGCTCAGCCCACAACAGCCATGACGCGATACCCAACCACAATGATGGGCCTGGCCAAGCTACATGATATCTTCCAGCCCGCAAAGATGCACGGTTTGCTTCCTTCCCTGCCACAGCCCACAACCCTCCTTTCCCGTTTCTCCCAAAAATAAGAAAAGAAAAAAAAAGTCTTGCAACCGAGCCCTTTCTATAGCTGGCCAAACGGGCCGCCCGGCACGGCCCGGTACGTGCCTGAAATGGCACGGCCTGATAACGGCACGGACCGATAACGGCCTGCCTCATTCGTGCCGTGCCGGGCTGGCCCGTGGGCCGCTTCTCCGCGCGCAGCACGGCACTATGGCCCGATATTAGCCCGACGGGCCTCTTTTCGGCCCGTCAGCACGAAAATTGGCACGGCCCGTGAGCACGGCCGGGAGGAGCGGGGGATGGGCGGGAATTTCAGAATTTGGGCCGGGATGAGCGGGGTGAGCAGGATTTTCTTCTCAGGGGGTAATTGGGGGTAGTTAGCCCATTTTAAGTGTGATTTGGACCAGTTTTGAGCTGTTTAGTCATATTTAACCATTATAGGACCAATTTAGACCCTAAAAAATGCATTTTTTTTCCTATAAAAGGGGATGCTCGCTCTCTAATTTAATCGTGCCACGTCGTGCCCGTGCCGGGCCGCGTGCCGGCCCGTTTATGTCGTGTCGTGCCGTGCCGGCCCACGTGCTTCAAATCGAGGATCGGCCCGGGCACTACCGTGCCCGTGCCGCGCCGCGGCCCATTTAAATCGTGCCATGTCGTGCCCGTGCCGGGCCAAAAAAGTCGTGCTTCGGGCCGGCCAAAAAAGCCCGGCCCGTTTGGCCAGCTATAGCCCTTTCACAAAAAAAAACTCTTGCAACCGAGCACCAACTCTTCCTCGTCAGTTCCTCTTCCTCTCTTCTTCCGCCGAGACGCCAGACCCGAGAACTCCACAACCCAAAATCCCTTTGGAGTTTCGACGCCGGCGCGGCAGCGACCAGCCGGGCCTTCGGCGTCCGGCCACGGTGCCCCGATCTCCGTGCCCTACGAGGACGGGCGCCGGCAACAAGGTAAATCACCCATCTCCTTCTCCGGTTCTCCCCCATCTCGTTCCGGATCTACGCGGGTGACTCATGCACAGGGCGGCTGGTTCGTGGTGAACTGCTGCTGCCCTGATTCCTCTACTCCCCGACTTCACTCGATTCCAGCGGTTTCTGTCTCGGTATTGTCGTGTCGATGGCTGTAGTTGAGTCGCGCCGCTAAGGCTGTCGACGCCGATCGTGGCTGTCCAAGGGCGTAGTTCAGGCATGATTTGGTTTTGCGTACATACGTGCTGGAATGATCGAATGAGTAGTGAAAATATCAGCGAGACATCTGATCTGGTACGGGTTATCATGTACTGTACCATGTTTGCGCTCGTCCCCCGCGGTCCCAACTTGCTATCTTAGCCTCATGTTGAGTAATGGCAAAGGGTGAAAATAACAAAGCCCTGCTCCTCCTGAACCTGGTCCGTCTCTTGACCCATTATATGTTTGAAGATAATAATGTACATAGAAGCAAAACTTGTTTGAGGCATACATGGGGTAGCGTGGTTCACCTAGTGCTGAATTCTGATCAATCCCATCGAACCACTTGTTTTTATTTTTCACAATTTCTACTACTGCTTTGTTAGAGTTGCTTGTGCTGTGTTTGCCAGGTGACAGAATGCAGTACCCTAGAGGCATGGAACGAGAGGATTTCTCCGCCCCAAAGTCACAGAAGAGGAAGGCTGAGTATCGGTCTTTGCCTCCAGGCCAGATCAAAACGGAACCCGAACTGCTGCGGAGGGAGGTTCCACGCTCGTTGGCCAATATACCGAAGCCACCTAAAAGAAGCTTCAAGAATGAGCCTCGCCCTCCCACGCCGCAGTCTGATAGAGAAACCCCAGATTCGCTGCCAGATTCTGGCCCCGCTGATGAATATCGGGCGTTGCGGAAGAAGTACCTGCTCCTGGAGGAAGAGAACTACACGCTGGACGAACAATTAGAAATGGCAGAAGAGGAAGCCAAAACTCTCGAGGATGAGAAATTTGCACTCTTGGATCAGCTTGTTGTCTTGGAAGGCCTTGTGGAGCCTGCGCAGCTGAAGCCACATCGAAGGCCATAAGGTCATTTTATGTCCGACCTTTGTTTGTTCATAGTGTAATTCTGCAACTGGTATTCTTAGCTGTTACTCCTTTCTAGACGTAGCCAATTATAGTGGAAAATAATGGAAGCTAGCTCTAGATGAGGTAATATGTGGGTTATCAGGACGAAAGAGTGTGCTACTTTCGATACTTTGGAATGAAATTTTACGGCAAAGCGCATGTGAAGCTTGCCTCAAGTTCAGTCCACAGGATGTAAGAACTAGGGGATTCGGGAATGATGCAATTGAATCAGATAATTTATCTCTATAATGAAATAGCATAGACCTTCAGCCTGATGCACTCGGTACTAAAATCTAAAATACAAAACAGTGACACAAAATTTCATATTCTGAACACCATTTCAAACAGAAATACACAATGAGTATCATTTACATGGAAGTACAATTGTTTTAAGACACGGACTAAGTCAGAATTGTCATCTTGATGAACATGCCAACTGGAAGTGGAAATTAGCTATTATTGCTGCTCATATATAATGTGAAAAATAGACTACACAAATAATTAAATTGAAAACTGTTGATAGAGTGAGTCAATAACAAATAGCTCACAAAGTTTTTTTTTAAGGTTAAGGAGAGATTTCGTTCAATGATAGCAAGCTTATCATCGTTCATCACTAACTGAGCAATATGAAAATGTGTAACCTCCAACCAGGTGCTATTAGACCTCGTAATCCAGCATTTGCAGCTAATTCATGTGCTCTCTCCTAACTTGGGCTACTAGAGAATTGAGTTGCCTGAACCATAGCCTTTATTTCCTTATAAATATGTCCCAATCCTGAGAGGCTAGGATGAGGGTAGTTCAGCGCCATCGTCACTTCCGAACGGTCAGTTTCGATAATATTGGTGGCAATATTGTGCTGCGGGCTGAGCTGCAGGCAACGGAGGAAGGCCGTAGCTTCAGCTTCTTCAGGTTCATTGCATCTTGGAATGGCTTCGGTAGCAGCCAGGATAACATTGCCAACATGGTCTGAAAATAAACCCCGGTGAAGCTTGTCCAGTACCTGCATCAGTACATTTGGTTTAATCAGATCAGCATCTGGAGGACTCCATTTAGGACTCGCCATCCTATCAGGCATTGCAGCCCAGGAGGCTGGATTGAGACCTGATCATCAAAGGACAGTTTCCTTTTTCATTGTAATCAGCTCTGCCATCAGAATGTGCCGTGTTAAGGTAATTCTGCAGAAAAATGACACAACTTCGGGTTGAAGCCGTGCCATTTTTACAGAAATTTCTTAGTCATTTGTGCAAGATCATCAGTTGATAAAGCATTGCAAACTGTGCAAAATTAACTCTTGGTAAGCAAATCTGATATGCAACATCTAGCCTTACAACTTTATCTTTCCTTCCAGATCATCAGCTCCTAATTGGCCAAATGGACCACCTTCAGATTCCATTGACAGAACTGATAACTCAAAAATTGCAGCTCTTTGGTAAGAACTGTATGCTCAAGTAGCAACGTGGGAAATAAGGAGAGTACTAAAATTATTACAGGCAAGGGCCCTCACCGCGGTTTTGGCCGCAACATTAGCATTGGAGTTTAATTTTTCCCCTTTATGTAATCTCAGTCAATCACTGATGCTATACTTAGCATGGGACAAAATCGGCAGAGAAAATGGAAAAATATGGCGACAATATTCTGCCACAAAGCTAGGAATAAACCAGTCTTGACAAGAAATTAGGTGTCTAACAGTTTTGAGCCAAAGGAAATAGCGCACTGTTTTTTTCCTTGCACAACAACGCATGTAGAACCTAGGAATAAATCAGTTTTGAAAAGAAAATTAGGTATCTTCATCAACAGCTCTGCGAGTTTGTAATCATGTAATGTATCCATGCTAACATTCCTATCAAGAAGAGCTGCTTTTTGATAGATCCATGGTTGGTCTTTCTTCTGTGACTACATGGTTGGTCTTTCTTCTCTGACTAGATAGATTTCACTCCAATTATTTCAATGCTTAGTGGCCGCCTTTTCTCTCTGGTAATGGCGGGAGGCCAGCTTGTGTTCGGTAAAGCAGGTTCTGCGTCCAGTTCGCCTTCTTGTTTGGGTTGTCGGGTAGACTTGGTTCCGGATGTATGGAGTACTATATATAGAGGAGGTACACGGAGACACAGGATGCAGCACACAGAAACGGATTGGACTACACACCCACATCAGACACAGCCCGCAGGATGAGGATGCACTCACATGCTTTGCTCGTCCTCCTCCTCTCCACTCTCCTCGCCGGAGCAGCCAATGCTGAGTCACGCGACCCTACTACCAAGGATTGTCACCCCGGCGACAAGGCCGCGGTGCTCGCCATCATGGCCGCCCTCGGGCAGCCAGAGACGCCCGACCAGGCCAACCGCTGCTGCAACTGGTACTGCGTCACTTGCGACGACTTCAGACGCGTCGTCGGCCTCGCCTTCGAGAACCCTGAAATCACAGGCACCATCCCCGACGCCATCGCCAACCTCACTCACCTCCAGAACCTCTTCCTGCACAAACTCCCGGCGCTGTCGGGCACCATACCACGCGCGATCGGCAAGCTCTCCAACCTCACGATGCTCCGCATCTCCTGGACGGGCGTGTCAGGCCCCGTGCCGTCTTTCCTGGGCGCGCTCAAAAAGCTCACCTATCTCGACCTCTCCTTCAACTCGCTCGGCGGCGCCATCCCGACATCGCTGGGGAGCATCCCCGACCTGGCCTTCGTCAACCTCAGCCACAACCGCCTCGCAGGCGCCATTCCGCCGTTCATCAGCAGGTCTGTGAACCAGGTCTACCTCTACAGGTCGCACAACAACCTCACGGGGCCCGTCCCGGCCGAGTTCGCCGCCGTGAACTTCACGATCCTCGACCTGTCGCGCAACGCCCTGGCCGGCGACGCGTCGGGCCTCCTCGGCCGTGAGAACAATGAATTGGGACACATCGACCTGTCCCGCAACTTCTTCGATTTTAACCTTTCAGGCGTGGTGTTCCCGCGGGGCGTCCAGTTCGTTGACATGAGCCATAATGCGCATACGTCGACAACCTGCGCGTCTTCAACGTTAGCTACAACAGGCTCTGTGGCGCACTGCCGATCGGCCGGAAGATGCCAGAGTTTGATCTCTATGACTACCAGCACAACAAGTGCCTCTGCGGCGCTCCCCTCTTCCCTCCATGCGCGAAATAGCTGCAATTGTCTGGTTTGAGTTGACATGAGCAACGAGATGGTGATGCTTCACTAGGTATTCTTATGTACCCTATGTCGATCAATTAGACTCCATTGATTTTCTCTGGGTTAAGACCGAGTTATGCTGAAATAGAGTTAAGGTGCCTATGCCTGCATTCCAGTACAGCAGTCAAGCTGTCAGCTAGCATTAACTAGTAGTACCTCTGCTATGAATGTACTATTGCACACGCCGCTAAAAGCAACTCTAGCAAAGGTCATAAAAGGGCTAAAATCGTAAAATTTCGGCGGCTTTACGGGTTGTGTCCGGTTTGTAAGCCCTAGCAGCACCCATAAACGCGGCCCGGCCTGAGAACGCAACTCTGGGGCCCGAGAATCTCCCCCGCCAGCCGCTATATGTACGGGCTCCAGAGTCGTTCTCAGGTCACGCCCCTTTCCAACCCTAGCCACCTCCACCGCAATCCTTCCTCCAGCCCGCGTAGCTTCGCGAGCGATTCAGTAGCCACCCCGCCGCCTCTCTCCCTCCCCCCGCGCCCTCTTTCCGCGATGGAGCCCAACGGAAACCACTTCCCCTCCTCCAACGGCAACCCATTGGCCTCCTCCTCCAACAACTCCTTCGCCTCTCCCCTCCCCTCCCCACACCACCACCGTTAAATGAGGTCGTGCCTCGCATCGACCAACATGGCCTCCTCCACAGAGGCAACGGTGTGGCCCCTCCGCCGCTCTGGTAGGGCCAGGCCCCGCTCGCGGCCGGAGTTGTCCACCCCCCTCCCGGCGGTCACCTGCGACAGTGTTTTGGGCCCTCATGGAGGACAACAGCTCCGGCGACGAGGCTCCAGAGGAGCAGGGCCTCATGGAGACCGAGGAGGACCTCCTTCACTTCGGGATCCAGAGGAGCCTCCTCCACAAGCGGAGGCAGCCGACTCGTCAACGCCGCTACCAGCGGCACGTCGACGACTACAATGAGAGCCAGCTGCAACGCGTCCTCCGTGCGGACGAGGAGCTACAACAGAAAAAGCAGGAGTGGGACGCCATTGTGGCGTCCCAGTTCGTGCAGCAGGCTCCCTCCTCCAGCTGCGAGTCCTCCCTCTACCCTGGTTCCGACTGGAGACGACGCGGCGGAGGGAGAAGAAGAAGCCCTGACGAAGAAGACGACGCCGGGCATTTTGACCCTATTAGTGTAGGATGCGACGATGAACTATCATCGACGGTTATTAATTATGTGTAATTACAATAGTTTGTGTTCGAGTTCCGTGAGAAATTGCAAGTGTTCGTCCGCATCTATTACCGCGAATTTTAGAATTTAGCATTATCCAGGTTTTGTTTACCTCCACCACGAACCCTTAAAACAGAGAATACGTGAGGGCTCTGCTAGAGTTGCTCTAAGACCTTGCACTATGTGTCGGCTTAACGCAAAAGATGAAAGTGTTTGGAATCGCATCGGTTTTGCTACACCGTCGGAATCGCTTTGCATACACCATACTAATTGACCTTTATGTACTCTGCTCTCTTCATAAAGTTACCTCCCTTTTTCTCTCTACCATGTGGGCCTATTATATTTCCTCCTCACAAATATGCCTTTGAAATGGTTGTGGAGGAGCTAGACCGATCGCGACGTGCCCTGGAAGATTGAGAACATTCGTTGCTCCGAGGAGTGTCGTGCCATGTTTGCGGCCTCTACGCGACGGAGTGGACTGCCTGTTCTGGGAAGCGCGTTGGCTAGACTCCTTGAGTGCAGAGATGATTGCACCTCTTGTGTATGCCGCGGTGGAGGTTAGAGTGCGGCGCACTCGTAAGGTTAGCCAGGCCTTGTTGGGGAACGCGTGGGTGCAGGACCTATCTCATGGCCTGTCAGTCCCTGCGATGGTTCAGTTCGTGAACCTTGCCAGGGCAATCTCGTTGGCTAGCACCGATCCTGAGGTTGCGGATAGCTACAAGTGGATTTGGACGGCATCGGGTGCATTCTCGGCTAAATCCGCCTACCTTGCTTTCTTTGAGGGGCGGACTGTGTGGCCTTTGCACTCGGCGATTTGGGATTGTAAAGCGCCGCTGAAATTCAAAATCTTTGGGTGGAAAGTGGCGTGGAATAGGTGTTGGAGCGCGGACAGGAGGAAGAGGCATGGGCTGACTGATGTGGATTTGTGTGCTTTTTGTTTACAGGAGTGCGAGACCATTGATCATCTGCTTGTGGGCTGCAACTACGCGCGGGAGGTGTGGCTAAAGGTTTTCCTGAGCTTGGCGCGAACGGACCTAGTGCCTTCTGCGGACGCTTCGCTCCAGGAGTGGTGGACCGAGACGGAAGGAGCTTGGCCGGCTAAGAGTAGGCGGCAGCTACGATCACTGCTCCTGCTGGCCTTGCGTTCCATCTGGCTAGAGCGAAATGATCGGGTCTTCCATTCTAAGGCCAAACTGCCCAACTTGTTGCTTGACTCCATTATGCGACACGCGGAGTCATGGAAAACTGTAGGTTTTTTTTTGAGTAGTTGCTTTATTTTCTACGCCTTCGGGCGGTGCAAACGTGGATGCCGAAACTCTTCTCTATCTATATAAAAAAAAAGGCGCGCTCTTCGCGCGTTCCTGAAAATAATATGCCTTTGAACCGAACTTAGTAGTTGGTGCACTTTTTCTTTTGGTCGCTAGTTGAATATGCGGCAGTGTATGGAACCGGTTCAAGTGGCCTTGGAAATGCTTTTGCTTCACTCTGTGGCTGGTCTAAGATTCAATTCATTCTTAGTGGACATCATAAGTCAGCTGATCCGGAACTAATATTCTATGTACCTAGATCAAGGTCAAATTTGCATCTATAGTAAAATAAAAATCCCTAGTTCAAATTTGTTCATTTTTTTTAAATGGGGTATACCCAGCCTCTGCATCATGAAGATGCACACAACTTTTTCATTAAAATAATAGGCAAAAATTGTTGGTAGATCATCCACAAATTACAGTTTACTAATCACAAAGAGTGACTACGTGAATCAACCACCAGAACAAAGCCGATAAAGCAATACTACGCATGAGTCAATCGTCTAATGTGCAACCAGTCACCCTTGTTGAAGATAGCCCAAACAATTGTCATCAACCGAGTGCATCCAGAAACCAGACGTCCTTGCTGGTCCTACGGAAGAAGGTGAGACCACAGTTGAATCCAATAAATAGTCCGATGAACGATCTGCAAAAAATTACCCGGTCTCGCATTGTTAATGATAACATCATTACGAGAATTCCAAATTGGCCAAAGAAATGCACACACTCCAATCCTAATTGAAACTTTACTACTCTTATCAATGCCAGCAAGCCAACTTCCAAACATGTGAGAAACATTATCCAGGGGAGAAATGTTAAAAGTGGAGAAATGTTAAAAGTAAAGTGAATAAGTCTCCAAAATTTCTTTGCAAAATCAAAGAAATAAAAAGATGTACAGATTTATCAGCATCACAAAAGACACACTTTCTACATCATGTCCACCTTCTCTTAGCTAAATTATCTTTCGTCAATAACTCTTTTCTAGAAAGAAACCATATAATTTTTTTAAAGGAACTTTCAGTTTTCAAAGATACTTTTGTAAGTACTGAACATGACCATTCATCAGTTCTTCGTAAAGCGAACGAACGGAAAACACACCCAATCGTGTTAGTTTCCAACTAAAAGATTGTGGTTCATTGATAAAGAAACTGCCATCAATTTCTCTATAAAATTTAACCATGCCACCCATTTATCTCCAAGAAGAGGACGCTGACAATGCAGATTTGGATGGGCATGGTTTAATACATGAGAGACAAAAACGTTCTTATGCCTCACAATATTTAACATCCCCGGTTATTGCAAAGAAAGCGGAGTATTACTGAAAGTGCACTATGGTCAACTAGAGGGGGGGGGGGTGAATAGGTTGACTACCAATTTTTCTTCTTTTCCTTTTAATTAGGGCTAAGCAAGATAAGATAAGGTATTCTAGATGTGCAACTAGGTGAGCAACCTAAGTGATACAAGATAAGACACACAACGGAAGTAAAACGAAAGGTAACAAGATAAACCACAAGTGTAAACAAGGAGACAAGGATATGTTTCCCGTAGTTCTTTCTCAAGAGAAGTACGTCTACGTTGGAGAGGTGGGAAGCCACCTAGGTGCTCCTCAATAGCACGGTTGTGCACACCTTATTCTCCTTGAGCTTCTCCGGTGAGGGAGATTCTCGTTTCCACTATGAGGTCGACTTGAAGGCGTTGACCAAACCTTTACACGAGGTTGAGGACACTCCACAAGATGGATGGAGGCTCTCAACGAATCCGAAGCTTCTTGCAACAAGGTGGAAGCTACAAGCATAAGATCTACTAAAGTTTCTATGCCTCAAGTAGGATTCTAGATCTACTAGGATATGGTGGATGGATTTGAGATTCCTTTGGTGGAATCACGGATCTAGGTCTCCTCTAGCTATCCACAAAGTTTCGGAGTGTTTGGGTGGTTGGAGAGGAAGATCTAGGAGGTTGAAGCTTTCATTAATGACTAGGAGAGAGAGTGGGCAAAGCTTAGCATTTATGAGGTAGGGGAAGGGCTTTAAATACCCCTTCCCCAATCCAACCGTTGAGCAGCCCACGCAGCACCAGAGGCTCCGGTGGTCTTCATTTACGCGCACACGCGTGGCACGTTTCCTTCTTTCTGGAATCTTCAGGGCGCTCCGGTGGTGTTGGCGGAGGTTCCGCCCACCGGAGGCTCCGCTCTAGCATCCGCTCGTATGCACCCGAAGGCACTTTGAGCGGAAGTATCACCGGAGGAGCCACCGGAGGCCAGCCTGAGGCCAGCGCCTGGATGTATCTGGGAAATGCACGGGGCGAACGGCTTCGGTGGTTTCACCGGAGCCTCCGCTGCTTGCAAAAACGGCATCCCAACATTGTTTTTTTGAGCTCTTTCCATTAGAATCATTTCTGTAACCCATTGAGATTGTGTACTTGAAGAACCTGGGCATTTTCATATATATCAAATAGGACCTGAAAATACTCTTAGATAGACATTAGTCCTATAGTTATGTTGTCATCAATTATCAAAACGGAAGATGATCTTTCATTCTTCTCCTTTTTGGTAATTTATGACAACATAACCATTTGCATAGCTATAATACACACAACATGGACGAAGCTCCCCCTAGAGATATGCTCCCTTCATGTTGAGAGAATTAAATAATGTAGATAGCTAAACACACATAATAGGGAGCACATAACAAGTGATAGAATTAAGGTACTAGGTTCACAAGCTCACATAATGCATAACGAGGTTCACATCGCACAATAATTAAACAAACAAAGTTCTCAAATAACCAACTGTCTCAAGCAAGACGAAAGATGCAAAGCGAAAACACGGCTTGAGAGAGAACCCATGCAAATGCCCGCTCCTAAGTAGATATATCTCCCCCTTTGGCATCAAGATACTAAAAGAGGGAGGAGACCGATGCTAACGTCCCAATGATCACTCGGAGGAGTTGTCCATGCTAGGAGGACGGGCGTGGCGGCGAGAGCTGGTGACCTCTTCTCCAGGTTCCTCATCAAACCACTCAATGATCTTACCCTTGGAGTCCTTGGCTTGCCACTTGTCCCAGTTGGTAATACTATCTTGCTCCGGAGACTCCACGGATTCCCCACCATCACGACGAAACTGTCTCTCGGCCTTTGCTGCCTTGCGGTGCTTAAGTTCCTTGTCATAGTGAAGTTCCCATTGATGTTGCTCGATCTTCTTGTTCACTCGGAACACTTTCTTGAGAGACCTAGCCATCCACTTGAAGGCATTGTCAGAAGGAGGAGGAAGAGAGGGACCAACTTCTTCTTCTTCGTCTTCCTCATCAATAATGACCCGTAGCTTGGCCTTGCCTTTGCGAGCAGCAGGAGCAGGATGCACAACAGGCTCGGTATGGTCCTTGATGAGAAGCCGTTTCTCCGTGTGTGGGATCCAATGAGTGTCATCAAGAGGATCTTCCAGGAACTTGTTCTCCCACACATTCAAGATGATCTTCATTATGAAAGGCCCAAAGCAAGCATTCTTCCTTTGCACAATGACATGTGATGGGGGGATAGTAACCCGGTAGGCCAACTCCAAGGTGTAACCCGGCCCAAAGGACGCTGCGCGGGATCCGGCTAAGGATAAAGAAACTTCTGGAAGGCCCAAAGTTTGTAGGCCTCATAACCCGGATTGTGGGTTGCGGTAAGGAAAGCTAGGGTTTGTAAGCAGAGTTCGGATAGGACTCAAGCTGCGCCTTGGAGGGCAAGCCAGGGGGGTACGGGTACTTTATAAACCGGCTCCTAGGCTTAGCTTGACAGAGATTCACGACATAATCATATTACCTGTTATCGAGTATCCAGTATAAATCGAGAGCCATATTCGAGACTCGGCGAGTTGAGTGCTGATTCCTAGATCGCTTATCATCATGTTTTCCTTCGAGCTAAACCCTCTCCCAAATACCTGTGTCGACTTGCCCCAAGATCAGTTACCTCTGGTAACATCTGCCGTGATCATCCCACGACAGTTGGCGCCCACGGTGGGGCCTGCGTCCAAAGGTGTTTACATCACGGGAGAAGCTCGGAAAAGCATGAGGAACCTCGCCGTCGGAGAGATCTACGTCAACGGCGAAGGATAAAGGATGGTGGACGATTCCGGCTGGGAGCTAGAGTCGGATCACCTCGAATCCGGATCTACTGTGACGATCGGCCAGATCCGTATCTTCATTGGTATGGTACGTACGCTCGATTTAAAAGGACAATATCATGTGCATGTTACAGGGACTTCTAGCAGGGACAAAGAAGCACTAAAACAAGCGGCGAATTCAGTTTCCTCGGCCGTTCCGGGATACTTGAGATGGGCGGAGCAAGAGGTAACGTGGAGCAGAAGGGATCACCCGGGAGGAATAGAACGCCCCGGAATCTTGGCGTTGGTGGTTGCGCCGCAGGTCAATGGTTACGAATTGAAAAAGGTCTTGATGGATGGCGGGAGCAGCATCAACATCCTGTATTGGGAAACCTTCTTGCGCATGAACCTCAAGGAATCTCAGCTGCAGAAAAGTTCAACAGTCTTTCATGGAATCGTACCGGGTCATTCGGCGCGCCCTGAAGGAAAAATTACACTGGAGGTTGCTTTCGGAGAGTCAGTGGATAATTATCGAGTGGAGTGGCTCACGTTTGAGGTGGTCAAGTTGCATAGTCCTTATCATGCGCTGTTCGGAAGGCCGGCTTACGCTAAATTCATGGCTAGGCCGTGTTATGTATATTTGCAGCTAAAGATTCCGGGCCCTAAACAGACCATCACTATACATGGGAGTCGGGATGTAGCCGCTGAGTGCGATGAAGGAGATTCAGTGATGGCAGAGCAAGCTTGCAGAAAGGAAGAACTCAGATATTACCGGTCTCAGGTGGATCCGGGTGATGGCACAGCATTGAGAAGGCCGGATTCCGAGGACGAAAGAGTAAAATTCAAGGCGGCACAGGACACCAAGAAAGTAGATTTTGTGGAAGGCGATCCCACCAAGCAGTTCACTATAGGGTCTAACTTGGAAAGCGGGCAAGAAAAGGCACTTGTGGAATTCATTCGTTCAAATGCGGACGTGTTTGCTTGGACACCCAGCGACATGCCGGGTATCCCCACCGAGTTGGCAGAGCATAGTTTGCATGTAGATCCCAAGTCTAGACCCGTGAAGCAGGGTTTGAGAAAAATGAATGAGGAAAGAAGAAGAGCTATAGGTGAGGAAATCGCGCGACTATTAGCTGCAGGCTTCATCATGGAAGTGTTTCACCCGGACTGGTTGGCGAATCCGGTTCTTGTGATGAAAAAAACGAATGAATGGAGGATGTGCATCGATTTCACAAGTCTCAACAAGAATTGTCCAAAGGATCCGTTCGCGCTACCAAGGATAGACCAAATCATAGACGCGGTAGCCGGGAGTGACTTGCTGTGTTTCTTGGACGCATATTCGGGATATCACCAGATTAAACTCAAAAGGGAGGATTGGGAGAAAACGTCGTTCATAACCCCTTTTGGGGCCTTCTGCTACAAAACCATGACGTTTGGATTGAAGAACGCGGGCGCAACCTACCAGCGGTGTATTCAGAAGTGCTTCGAAGACCAAATTGGACGCAACGTGCATGCTTATGTGGATGATGTGGTCATCAAGACCCGGAAGGCCGAGACATTTATAGACGATCTAAAAGAGACGTTTAAAAACCTAAGAAGATATCAGATGAAGCTCAACCCGACAAAGTGTGTGTTTGGGGTTCCAGCTGGCAAGCTGCTCGGTTTTATCGTTTCAGAAAGAGGAATTGAGGCAAACCCGGACAAAATCAAAGCTATCCAAAATCTAAGAAAGCCGGAAAATTTGAAACAGGTTCAAAAGCTTACGGGCTGCGTGGCAGCCTTGAGCCGGTTTATATCCAGACTCGGGGAAAAGGCAATACCCTTGTACCGGCTCCTGAGGAAATCCGATAAATTCGTATGGGATCAAGAGGCGGATGAGGCATTCGAGGCACTAAAAAAGCAGCTATCTGAGGCACCGGTGCTAGCGGCCCCGGGTCCCAAAGAACCTATGTTGTTATATGTGGCAGCTGGGCCCCGAGCCGTCAGTGCGGTAGTGGTAGTGGAACGCAAAGAAGACGGAAAAGGTTATCCAGTCCAGAGGCCGGTTTATTACGTCAGCGAGGTATTATCCGAGGCAAAGCAGCGTTACCCGCATTGGCAGAAGCTGGTTTTCGGAGTCTTCATGGCCAGCCGGAAATTGAAGCCGTACTTCCATGAACACCCTATAACAGTAGTCAGCTCAGTACCAATGTCAGATATCATCAGAAACTCGGACGCGACCGGAAGAATAGCCAAATGGGCGATAGAGATGGGGGATTATCATATCAGCTACGAGCCCAGATCGGCAATCAAATCCCAGGCCTTGGTCGATTTCGTTAATGATTGGACGCACACCGGAATGACTACCATAGTCCCAAATTCCGAGTCGTGGACCATGCACTTCGATGGATCGAAACAATACGAGGGATCAGGAGCTGGAGTGGTGCTAACATCACCCAAAGGAGATAAATTGAGTTACGTACTACAAATTCACTTTGACTGTTCAAACAACGTGGCCGAGTATGAGGCCCTATTGCATGGCTTAAAGGTAGCCAAGGAAATGAACATTAGAAGGATACGATGCTTTGGAGATTCGGACCTTGTGGTACAACAGGTATCAGGAACTTGGGATAGAAAGGATGCAACCATGGCAGCGTACCGCAGGGAGGTTGACAGGGTTGCAGGATGTTTTTCCGGGTACGAGGTGGAGCATATAGACAGAAGAAAGAATGAGGCAGCAGACGCCCTTGCTAGACTCGGCTCGCGCAGAGAGCCGGTTCCACCCAACGTTTTCCTGGACGAGTTATGGCGACCGTCAGTTAAAACCGAGTCAGAGGAGGAACTGGCAAACCAAGACCCGGATGCAGCACTTGTGGCCACTATACACACTATTCCTGAATGGACAGAACCGTTTTTGGCCTACCTATCACGGGGCGAGTTACCACAGCAAGAGGTGTTAGCAAGGCAAATTTTACGGCGAGCAAAGGGGTATTCTATCATCAACGGGGAATTATACAAGAGAAGTGCCGCGGGGGTCTTTTTGCGCTGCGTGGCACCAGAAGAAGGCCAACAGATCCTTAAGGAAATCCACGAAGGTGATTGCGGGCATCATGCCTCCACAAGATCCCTTGTGGCCAAGGCCTATCGACATGGATTCTTCTGGCTTACGGCCCTAGCAGATGCGGAACGGTTAGTAGCAAGGTGCAACGGATGTCAAAGGTACGCTCGCCAAACCCATGTACCGGCTATGGAATTACGGACCATCCCGTTAACTTGGCCGTTCGCTGTCTGGGGTATGGACATGGTTGGCCCCTTTCATATGTCACCTTGCAAGAAGACACATCTTTTAGTGGCTATTGATAAGTTTACCAAGTGGGTCGAGGTTATGCCAGTTACTAATTGCGAAGCAGCTACAGCGGTCAAGTTCCTGAAAAGAATTATTTACCGATTCGGGTACCCCAACAGCATAATTACCGACAATGGAACCAACATGTCCCTTGGAGAGATGGAAAAATTCTGTGGCAGCAATGGAATCCGGCTTGATGTAGCATCAGTCGCTCACCCACAGGCCAATGGGCAAGTGGAGAGAGCAAATCAAGAGTTGCTTCGCGGATTAAAACCACGACTACGAGTTCCATGTATTAGGGCCTCCGGTGCATGGGTCGAAGAACTTCCTTCCGTGGTCTGGGGTATCAATACTACACCCAACAGATCCACTCAGATGACACCCTTCTTCATGGTCTATGGTGCAGAAGCGGTGCTACCAAGCGATATCATTCATGATTCACCGAGAGTGTCAGCTTATGTTGAAGTGGAGAACGAGAAGACCCGGCAGGACGCCGTGGATATGTTAGAAGAACAAAGAGAACAAGCCTTGGAAAGGTCAGCCATATATCAGCAGGATTTACGGAGGTATCATAGCCGGCGTGTGAAAACCCGGGTCTTCCAGGAAGGAGACCTGGTTCTGCGCCTGGTTCAGTCAAACGAAGGAAAACACAAGCTATCACCACCATGGGAAGGGCCTTTCATCGTAAGCCGGAATCTGCATAATGGGTCATATTACTTGATAGACGCAAGGGAAGAGTCGGCCACAGTTAACGACACCGCTCATACCACTGCACCTATGCAAGAAAGAGACAGACCATGGAACGTGGCTCAGCTACGCCCGTATTATACTTAGCAAGGATTATGTTGGCGCGTGGAATTAAACGATGTAACAGGCAGCAGGTTTCAGACGTACTCTTTTCCTATCCAGGGTACCCTTGGGGACTGGACGGGTTTTTAACGAGGCGGCCTGCTGACCTAATTTTTCATATCAAATAAAGAGGCGATTATCAAGAAAAGAGGTGGTTATTATTTGTACTTTCAGTACGGTGTATATCTTTAGGTCTTGGGGGCTGGTCGCTCATATAAGCACAGTTGTAAACTCAAAAAGACCCGGCCTTGATGCCAATGAGTTATAAGGGCCGGTTACTCGAAAACGAGTGCGGCTACAATCTTATAACCGGACAAAGAAGTCCAAAGTTCTCGGCTATTCTTACTTAAGCTCGATGTGACTCGCAATAAAGTGGCATGATTTGTTCGCTTACGATTACAGTCAGCCATGAAGCCCAATGGGACTTGCCTGACCCTGTTTTCGTATAGATGTAATAACATGGTATCCACGCGAAAGCCGGCTTACAAGTACAAGATAGTCGAAAGGGTCATCTAAACCACAAGTTATGCAGAGTATAAGGCTGATAGCCGGAAACTCAACGGTTATTAAGCATAACTTCAAATCCTATGTGAAATCGTCCTGGGGTTTTTGTGAATCTAGCAACAGGCAAATTGTTCTCCTTTAAAAATCACGTGTCTTAGGCTTGGAAATCCGGGCCTGGGGGACTCGCGAATTTTGAAAGAGAAAAATATTGTTCAGTTGCCAAAATTCCAAGAAGCCAAGCATCCGGGTCTTGGGGGCTTGGGGACTTATAAGCAAGTCCGTTCGCCAAACACCCATGAAACCCGGAAGCCGGGTCTCACAAAAGGAAAAATAAAAAAGTGCGGGTATCAAGAATAAAGCGAGTTGGATATCAAGAACAAATAGGTGCAAAAGCAGATAAATCAAAAGTCCAGAGAGGCGTAAAGTGCATCAGGAATTTAGAGTGTATCACAAAGTTTTACTAAAAAGTATCAAAGGAGCACAGGCGCACCAGTTAAAAATAAATTGTTTCAATGGCACTATGGCCGACTGATGCATATGAAGTAATAGATGTCACTCGATATTCTAAGCCGCAGGGTCCATCTTGGCTTTGCCCTTGCCGTCGCTTGTGGTAGCAGCGCCACTCGGGTTAGTAGCAATGCCGACTCGCGCGGGCGGAGGGACGACAGGAGTAGAAGTAGCAGGCATAGAGTCGGCTTCGGCCTTCTTCTTGGCAGCTTCTTCCCTTATCTTGGCCGCCTCCTCCTTCCACCGGGCAAGCATGTCGTATGGCTTGGGGCGGTCCGCCTTGATAATCTTGTCGTTAACATCGTATGCAGGAAGAATGGTATCAATCTCCAAACCATCGGCAATAACGCTAGCCGGATGACGGATTTCTTTTTGAATAGCCTTGAAGTCCTTAGGCGAAAACTTGGATCCATCCGGGTTGAACTCCGGAAACCCGCCCATCAGCTTGGTCGGCTCTAGCTTAGGAAAATAAGCTTTAGCTAGCGCGAGTCCTCGGGTCACACCAAATCGGCAAGATGAACGCTTCCAGTGCCAAATCCACTCAGGGATAGTGGAGCAGAATTCTAGCAATTTCTTCATGTTGCTTGGCCTGATACCCGGCAGTCGCAACTCGTCAAGAATCCAACCAATTCCGGCACTAAGCTGCCAGATAGTGTCCTTGATAAGTTTCAACTTGATAGTGTCATCTTCTTCAGGGGCTACGTCGCACGGGCCTGTTAAAAAGACAAAGAAAAAGTAATAAGTAAAGGGATACGGTTGTCCATCTAGAGAGAATCAGGGTCATGCGTGCTAAAATTCAAAGATCATACCAGTTGCAACACGATGGATATCAGCAATCTGGACTGAAAGAGTCGTCAGCCTATCTTCAGCCGCGTGAGCTCTTTTCCGGTACTTCCTCATGATTTTTTTGGCTCCTACGAGTTTCAGTTTCAGCTGCTTCGCGAAGGGCCGTTTCCTTTTCGATACGCTTGGCGGCCTTGGCTAGCTTCTTCTCAGATTGCGCAACAAAGTCCTACGAGAAAACACGAAGAAGGGTCAGTCGGAAATATCATGCAAAGTTCCAAGCAAATTACTTAGTAATTCACTTCGAACTTGGGGACTATATAAGGAAATAGATGGTTTTACTCGGGTTTACTTTGTGTTTGGTTATCAAGGCATCTAGGATATTTTCTTCATTGGCCCTCAAAGTGTAAAGGGCATCGAGCATCTGGGCAAACGTCATGTCTTCAGGGCGAAGTCTTGAAGGGCCGGAAGATTGGCCTTCCGGTTGAAGGGCTTTTCCGGATCTTGGGGTCGAAACCCGGACCGTCTGAGTGTCCGGGTTAGGAGAACCCGGCTTGGTCTCTAAGATGATATCTTCATCTACTTCTTCAGAGGACTTGGGTGATGCGGTTTTCGGTGGAGCTGGGTCCTTAAAGGGGTCTTGTTCCTGTCCGTCCTCAGCCTCGTCATCAGCCGCAACATCCATGTTAATATTCGGCTCCTCATCTCCTCGCTTTTCCGCTTCAGGAATATCCGGGTCACTAATGGTAACTTGGACACTAAAGGGAAAGAAGGAGATAGTGGTTAGTGGCACGTATTAAAAAAAGTTAATAAGTGCAAAAGAATATCGAATAAAGGTCATTTACCCGGTGTTCACGGCATAGTCCGGTGGGAGCTCGTTGCTGGAGGCAGATGATGTTGTCAAAGGTACCGGCTGCGGTACCCGGAATTGCCCGGCGAGCGGATGATTAGGAGATGGACGGCGTTGAGGAGATTTGGGAGGCTGAGGTGGAGGAGTGCTAACTCGGTGAGCAGGTGAAGTGGAGATACCCGGGTTAAGGGGATCATCCCCCGGGGAACTCCGGGTCACCCTACGTTTAGCCGAGGGGGGATCCTTCAAGAACGGTGAATGTGATAATTGTTCATTAAGTTTATGCATAGTATCAAAGGAGTAGGGCTCAGAAGACATGGAGGAGAAGGGAACCTTTGCAACTACCCCTCTGGCCTTCCTCTTGGTTCCGACTGTGGTTTCCTGGTCGGATTCGGTGGCTTCCGGGTCATCCTCTTCTTTTTCCTCCTCGTCCTCTAACCCTGAAAGATTGAGTATGTATCAAATGAGGAAAAGATGGATGGTAGGAAAGGTAGCACAGGTAAAAGGTGAATATAAGATTAGGGAAAATACCCTCGTCGTCTTCAACCGGCTCTTCCTCTTCTTCCGGGTCTTGGGAAGGAGGAGAGGTTTCAATCCTCCAGAAGGGATCGTCAGCCTGTGATCAAAGCGATGAAAGCAAGAATTAGAAACTGAAACAGGTAAAAGTGTCGAAATAAGCTAAAGGAACCAGGTCTTACCGCTGGAGCTGGGTGCTCTCGAGTAAATGGGGGTAACCCGGCGATATTTTCTATCGCCTCTAGCTTCTCCGTCAGGAAGCTTTTGATGGTCTTGTTGGTGTCACCGGCGGCAAAGTTTTTGGTGGAGTATCGGAGCGAGTCCGTGATGTGCCCCGAGTATTCACACAACAACTTGGTGCGAATGGAGTTGGGCTGAACCCGGAAATCTACCCAGGTCTTCACCAAATTAAGGCCAAGAAGGCCTTGGGCCGAGAGAGCAGCTAACTTAGCCAGCAAAGGCTGGATTGCCTCCCTGTCAGAGTCGGGGGCAAAAGAACTGAAAGATTCGGAAGGCTCAAGGAGACTCTCCGAGTAACCTGGCAACTTCCTCTCGCCATCCGGGGAAGTGTCATAGCAATAAAAGAAAGATAGTTGCCAGTTTTTGGCGTGGGAGTTCAGGTTGAGAGTTGGCATTGGTGAGTGCTTGCGGCGTTGGATAGATACCCCACCGCAAGTAAGAAGTGCTCCGTCACCGCTCTCGCGGCACGGTTTGCACTCGAATAGTTCAATAAAAAGAGCCAGACTTGGCGGAACGCACAAGTATGACTCGGATAAAACGATGAAGTGGGTAATATTCAACATAGAATTAGGCCCTATGTCGAATACCCGGAGGCCGTAGTGGCTTAAGACCTCCCGGAAGAAAGAGTGACCCGGAGGACGGAATCCCCGGGTCACGTGCTCGGTGAAGCAAATTACCTCATTTCCGGCGGGAGTGGGCCGGGTCTCGTCGCCTGGTGCCCTCCAGTGTATATCCTTTTGAGAAGGGAGGATTCCTAGCTCGGCCATCCCATCCAGCTTGGCCTTTGTCGCTGTAGACCGACCCCAGTTTGCCGATATGGTTTGGGTAGCCTTTGCCGGGGCCGGCTGTTTTCCTTGCCTCTTCGGAGCCATAGGGTTGACCTGCAGAGTACAAGAGGTGTGGGAAATGAGACTCGGAAATATTGGATTATCCGAGTTGGGATGTTAGAGACAGCATGAAGACTCAGAAATATCCGGGTAACGTATCACGGAGCAAAAAATTACGAGTTGTCCGAGTGTTAAATACGGTTGTGGAAATTACTAGTTACTTACGTGTTGAGGTGAGTTTGGTGTGCACGGATGGTTGCCCATGCCTCTACTACGAGCAAAGTAACTGGAAAAGGAGGATTTTTTGGGTATTAATAATATGCGCGGAAATTTGGGCGAAATGGATATAGGTTAGGAAAATTCGCGAAAGGTTCTATGAAAAAATTAGAGATTAAAAGTGATAGGAGGGTGGTGTGAGATCATCCCACCGGTCCTTGGAGGAACTAGCAAGTATCTAAGTGGTTTAATTTGGTGCAGTAAGAGCAATGGCTCACGGATCGACCAAGATCCAATCTTAAGAAAATCTGGAAATTATGGGTCAAATTGATGGATACGAGAGGCTTACCGGAGAAGATTGGAGCGGTGCGCGGCGGTGATAGATAGCGCACAGTGGATACTTCCTTGCAACGGTTGGCCAGATGTTCACGGACGCGGTGAATAAGTTCGACGGGGGTGCGGGACGAACTGCGGAGAGTTGGATCCGCGGGCGAGCGCGAGGTCTCTGTGGAGGCGCCCTGTGGATTCGAGCACGAAAGTAAAGGGAAGAAGAAGAAGGAGGAATGAGCCGTTGGGATTAGGTTAATCCTTAAGTGCCTATTTATAGGGTGCGGGAGGGTAAACCTAGGCCAACGGACGAGAGCCGGGAATTACGGATAAAATCGCATCCGCCCGGATTTTCCGAGGTATGCGTCAAGAGGTTAGGCGAGATTTGCAGAATGGACGTGAGGCGTATCTTTTCTGTGGTTATCGGATGGGTTAAACTAGTAAAGTGAGATGGGTCGTCAACATCGTTACCAGGGTATTTTCCCGGGAAGATGAGCGATGGATTCGGAAAAGGCCGAGTTACTATATGGCCACCGTGGAGTTGGGCCTGACTGTTTATCGAAGAAATCTAACCCGGCCTACTTGAATTGGTACGTCTGATATTCTTGCAGGGAATAGCCAGCGCTTCTAGGAGGAATCCAGGAAGCCCAAGCTATTCTGGGGACTACTGATGGGGGGATAGTAACCCGGTAGGCCAACTCCAAGGTGTAACCCGGCCCAAAGGACGCTGCGCGGGATCCGGCTAAGGATAAAGAAACTTCTGGAAGGCCCAAAGTTTGTAGGCCTCATAACCCGGATTGTGGGTTGCAGTAAGGAAAGCTAGGGTTTGTAAGCAGAGTTCGGATAGGACTCAAGCTGCGCCTTGGAGGGCAAGCCAGGGGGGGTACGGGTACTTTATAAACCGTCTCCTAGGCTTAGCTTGACAGAGATTCACGACATAATCATATTACCTGTTATCGAGTATCCAGTATAAATCGAGAGCCATATTCGAGACTCGGCGAGTTGAGTGTTGATTCCTAGATCGCTTATCATCATGTTTTCCTTCGAGCTAAACCCTCTCCCAAATACCTGTGTCGACTTGCCCCAAGATCATTTACCTCTGGTAACATCTGCCGTGATCATCCCACGACAACATGCCACAATTCATTCCAAAGATAATCAAGCACATCAAGCTTCTGAGTCAGACCGGAAAGCCGCTTCTCATGAGTAAGAAGCATGAGGTTCTTGAGGAAGCCTTGTATCTCATCAATGTTCCCCGCCTTGGGGTTGATAGTCTCTCGATAGATGCGGAGCATAATGTCATAGGTGGGATAGAGGCCCTTGACAAATCCAACAGCAAACTTCTTCCAGCGATAAAAAGGAGTGAGTTGATCCTTGGAGAGTGATTGAGCATTGGGAGCATGAACACGGAACCAACCATTGTCAAACTCCGGGCCACTAGCAAAAGGTCCATGATCTGAGTAGCCGCCAAGAAGGACTCCAACCTCGGACCACTTGATAGTGAGCCTATGTCCCTTGGTCATCCAGATAAGATGACAATGTGTTTCATTGGCGAGGTGCACCGTGGCCAAGAACTCACAAACCAATCCCTCATCATAATCTTGTTGCACTTGCATAATGGGAGCAAGGCCAAATGCATCAACAATTTCCAGGGCTTCTCCAAATTAATCGGGCTTCCTCTCCATATGACTAAATTTGATAGCATGTTGAGGAGCAACATTTTCCTTGGGCTTCCTCATAAGGATCTCATGATAGATTTGAGCTTGAAACACGGTGTCGAATCGTGGGTCCTTTCCCTAGAACTATGGCATCAAGCGGTTGTGGTCAACAGTATATGGGTTCTCGCGACGAGTCGCCAAGAACACTCCCTCGGACACTTGAGAGGCGGATTTCTCCTTGCGAGGCAAAGTCTTCTTGGGAACCGGGAATCTTGGCTTGCACTTGGGCTGAGATGGATCCAATGTCTCCTCAATTTCATCAACTCTTGGAGTCTTGCGACTGGCCATGCTCTTGGTGCGAGTGCCCTTGCCCTTGGAACCAGAGACATCTATGAAATAAATATAGCGAGAAAAGCATGAAGAAGAGATAATGCTCAAGTTTTTATATGACGCACAAATCCGAGAAACAAAGATATGAGGAATATTAGGGGTGAATAACAAGGAGGTAAGGCATATGAACAAATCCACCCTAAGAACCAAAGTAATTCATGCCTAATACTCACAATCTAGGTTTCTAGGGGTTAGTACTCGTGATTTCCTACTCCAAAACCTAAATCCATTCATCTAGATGTGAATAACATGTGGCTCCTAGTGCTTCCCCATCCATCAACTAGATGGGAGAGAGGGAGCTACATACCCGCATCCATGGAGGGAGGTGAAGGAGGAGGAAGATCCCGGAGCAATCCAAGGCAAGGAGGAGGTCCTCCCGGCGGTGGGGTGCTCTTCCTGGCGGTGGAGACGAAGGAGGCGGCGGCGGTTTGGAGGAGAAAGGGTGAGGGCGAGTGGGGAAAATAAGACCTTAGATCTTGTTGACCCCCTCGCCCTAGTCTTATCCCAGCAAAACCGCAGCGGGCGGAGGCTCTGGTGCATTCACTCGAGGTTCCGCGCCCTGTCTACACGGTGCGGATCGATACGGATCCGCAGGGCGAGATTTGCACCAGCGGAGGTACCGGTGGGCTCCGATGGTTTCAGCGGAGGTTCCGCCAGACCCAGTCACAGCACACCAAGATTGAAAAAAGAGCATTTAGATGGAAATGATCTTTTGGGCAAAGGGAGCTTGGGTTGGATAGTTTGTAACTGTCATACGAGAGACATTACTCGATGTGGGTTCGCAAGATGCAAAGAAATAAAAGCCGAACCCGCACAAGTTGTCAAGGGGGAATAGTATGTGCGTGAAAGAGCCAAAATAAAAACAACTCCGAGAGTAGGAGGTCGGTGGCCGAGGCCACCATGTTTGAGTGTGTACTTTGGCACCACGAAGATGTATCTTGGGTCCAAGAGTACTACTCAAAATTAAGCACAATGAGTCACAAAATGACTAGAAATGCAATTACGAATTGATTTCCGCATAATAAGAGGAGTGTAGACTCATGAGTTGAGTAACGCTCCCCCTATGTCCATGCCTACATCCAAACCTAATAACGCCTATAATGAAGGTACATATGCAAGGTTTCAAGTGAAGTTGGAAGAATCGATGCCATTTAGTTCATTCCTCAAAGCTCGAAATCTTGGTTCATCAAGGGCCTTCGTGAAGATATCGGCAAGTTGATCTTTGGTGGACACATACGAGAGATCAATACCGCCCTTCTCAACATGATCCCGAATAAAATGATGACGGATCTCAATGTGTGTCATCTTGGAGTGAAGAACGGGGTTGTAGGCGATCTTGATAGCACTCTCATTGTCACACAGAAGAGGCACCTTGTCAAAATGAATACCATAATCCTTCAAGGTTTGCCTCATCCAAAGCAATTGGGCACAACAACTTGCCACGGAGATATACTCGGCCCCGGTGGTGGAGAGAGAAATGTGATACGTCTCCAACATATCTATAATTTCCGATGTTCCATGTTGATATTATGCCAATTGCTACATGTTTTCCTACGTTTTCTTACGTTTTTCGGGACTAACCTATTAACAATATGCCAAGTGCCAGTTCCCTGTTTTCTGCTGTTATTGATTTCAGAAAAGTTGTTCTGGAAATATTCTCGGAATCGGACCAAACGAATCCCGAAGTTCCTATTTCCCCGGAAGCATCCAGAAGTCCCGAAGAGCCCGGGAGGGTGGCCACACCATAGGGTGGCGCGGGTCCCCCTGGCTGCACCACCTGGTGGTGTGGTCCCCCTGGCCACCCCCGGCATCGCCCTTTCGCCTATTTATACTCCCCCAAGGGAAAACCCTAAAAGGATCGGCGAAATTCCACGAAACCTTCCGCAGCCGCCGTCATCGTCAACCCAAGTTTCGGGGGACGGATCTTTGTTCTGCCACCCTGCCGGGACGGGGAGGTGCCCCCGGAAGCCATCTCCATCGACTCCACCGCCATCTCCATCGCCGTTGCTTTCTCCTATGATGAGGAGGGAGTAGTTTTCCCCTGAGGCTGAGGGCTCTACCGGTAGCTATGTGGTTCATTTCTCTCTCACATGGTGTGATCTATATGTGATCGTGAGCTTTGTAATCTAGTTGAATAAGTAGATGTTACTCTTCATCTTGTGCTACTCAAGTGTTTTATTAATATGAACTTTGGAGTCACCTTGTCCCGCGGTGTGAAGGTGACAGTGTGCACATCATGTGTGTCTCCTCTATGAATTGTGGTGTTTGTCTAGTACCTTCTAGGGCGCTCATAGTGACAGCGTGGGGTTAACTAGACATGAGAATGCTTACTTTAACGAATGTTTTTTGCAGCCCTACGCAATGATTAGTGTTAATTATCCAACCGGAGAGGGTTAAGAGTAGCGTAGCGAAGAGAAGATATTTAGTTATTCAATTATGTGATCATTGTTGAGAGTGTCCACTAGTGAATGTAGGATCCCTATGCCTTATTTCCAAGCATTGAAACACCGTTTTCCACATGTTCTGCTACATGTTTGCTTGCTGCCATTATTACTTATAACCATCCATATTACTCGCATTTCACTATCTCTTCGCTGAACTAGTGCACCTATATACCTGAAAAGTATATTGGGTGTGTTGGGGACACAAGAGACTTCTTGTGTCTTAATTGCAGGGTTGCTTGAGAGGGATATCTTTGACCTCTACCTCCCTGAGTTCGATAAACCTTGGGTGATCCACTGAAGGGAAACTTGCTACTGCTCTACAAACCTCTACACTTGGAGGACCAACACTGTCTACAAGAATAGAAACGTGCGTAGACATCAAGCTCTTTTCTGGCGCCATTGCCGTGGAGGTAAGGTAAAAGGTTCTCACATCCTCGGGTGTGAGTGCTCGAAGTTATTTCCTTTAGATTCTGCAATTATATCTTTTTGTTTCTTGTTTTCACTAGTTAGACTTAATGGAAAACAACAAAAATATGAGAGAGATTTATAATATTTATCTTAAATTAGGACATGAAGTGTTTGAAGAGAAAATTAAAAAACCTATGGAACTTTATTTGGATGCTAATAGCAATGTTATTAGTATGAATTCTTTGAACACCATTATTGCTAATGCTATGGAAAAGTCTAAGGTCGGGGAAGCTAGTTTATATGAAATGATATTTTTAGTCCCCCAAGTTTGGAGGAGAAAATTTGCTTTGATGATGAGCCTATGCCTGTTACATATAGTAGTGATCATGATTGGGAAAAGCACACTACTTTTGATATTAAAAATAATGATATAGAAAGCTCTAAACTTGTGGATGATGTGTTTGAAAATCCTTTTGCTACTGATGATTATATGCTTTATACATCTCCTCCTAGTAAAAATGATGATATTTTTACGAATGAACACATTTTGGAGGATAACTATTCTATTGCTTATGATGATATTATTTGTCCTATATATGATGATTACTATGATGAATATGATATTTTCAGTCCATCTACTATTGAGGAGAAAATTTATTTTTATGATACTATGCCTCCTATATTTTATGATTATGGTGATGAGAATAATAATGATAGTTTGTTGAATTTGCTCCCACTACTATTAATGAGAATGGCTATGCTTATGTGGAGAGTATTAATTCTTTTATGCATGTGGATCATGATAAGAATGTTTCTTATGATAGCTATATTGTTAATTTTATTCATGATGCTACTGAAAGTTATTATGAGAGAGGAAAACATGGTTTTATGCATCTCAACAATATGAAGTTTCCCCTCTTTATGTTGAAATTTTTGATGTTGCACTTATTTTGTGTTCCTATGCTAGTCACTTTGTGCTTCGTTGAGTTGTTTTTCTACAAGATTCTTTTACATAGGAAGTGGGTTAGACTTAAATTTATTTTATATTTGCTTCTTGATGCTCTCTTATTGTGCTTCAATTCTTATTCTTATGTGAGCATCTGTTAAAAATTATTGTGCCTAGCTGAAAGGCATTAAAGAAAAGCGCTTGCGGGAGACAACCCATTTTATTTCTCCTCTTTCTTTCAGTTATTTTTGTTTTCTTTGTACCTGGGTGTTGTATATTTCCTTAGAAACACCGCTGTATTTTTTTTATTTTGTGTCTTTGTTGAGCCAAGTAAGCCTCTAGTGGAAAGTTGAGACTATATTTCGGATTTCTGCGCAGGAAACAGATTTCTGTTGTCCACTGTTAAATTCGTATAAAATCACAGAAAATTATGACCTGAGTTTTTTGTGTGCGTAATCCTGGGTTATATACGCAACTTTTATTAGTTTACCAATTTTTGATTTGAGCAACAGAAGATTTTCGAAAAAATCGATCTTTACCTGCTGTTCTGTTTTGACAGATTTCTGCCAATAATTGCATTTGCCTCTTAATCTCTTTCTTTTGGTGTTCTTTTGAGAAAAAGAGTTTTAAAAGAAGTTGTAACAGTAGCTAATGCGTTTATTAGTGTTAGGCTTGTGTTGAAACTGAACCATGTGAATTTATTATTTCGATTGCACTAACGTTGCTAATGAAGATTGTGAGAAGTTTGGTGTGAAGGAAGTTTTCAAGGGTCAAGAGAAGAGGATGATATGATGTGATCAAAAAGAGTGAAAAGTCTAAGATTGGGGATGCCCCGGAGGTACATCCCAGAAACTTCCAAGAAGACTCAAGCATCTAACCTTGGGGATGCCCAAGGCATCCCCTTCTTCATCGACAAATTATGAGGTCACTTCTAGTGAAACTATATTTTTATTCGGTCACATCTTATGTGATTTACTTGGAGCGTCTTTTATTTTTTCTTCAGTTTGTTTAGTTTTCTTTGCTGTAGTTTATGGTTGGATATTATCATACTTGTGTGGGAGAGAGACACGCTCCATTTTCATTGTTAGAACACTCTAGTTTTCATCCTTATTGTTCTGTGAGTGTTCACCTTTTGCTAGTACTGCGTATAGCCTTTGTTTTCATGCATCTCTTATTCAGAGTTGTTAGCTTTTGTCGTTAGGTGGTTCTCATATGCATGTTTGCTTGAGAATAGAAATGCTTATGTGATAGTTGGTATAGTGGAAAAATTCGCATGGTCTTGTAGATCACTAAACTGCTTCACTTGAATCACTGCTGTTGTTTTGAGATATTAATTTGCTTAATGGATAAACGGGAAGGACTAGTAAGTAGAAAATTTTAATGGTTGGTCTAAGAAACTTGAAGCTGTGCCACACTTAAATTACCAGCTGATAGAAACAATGGTATATGATTCCTATGAGTGATACATTTCTGATCGGCCTTTTGTTACGCGCTACGGTCGGGGTAGCCAACAGTGACTTGTCACTGCCACGGACCCTCTTGGAGTGATTTGCACTTTGCCTTGTAAGATGATTTGCTTGTTGTAATCTTTTAGCTTGTGAGTCTATGTTGCGGTTCCTGGCACTTCCACCATCCATATTTGCAAGCCTCTTTGGTATTATGCATTGCCCTTTCTCACATTGAGAGTTGGTGCAAACTCCGCCATCCAAATACCGTGGGAGGACTTTGTTCTCCTACACATAAGTCCATATATTCTTCCTCATAACAGCCACCATACCTACCTATCATGGAATTTCCATAGCCATTCCTAGATATATTGTTGCACAACATCCACCTCCATTATGTTACTTGATGATGAGCTTCATGGTTATTTATGCATATTGCTACACTCGCAGGAGCATGCAATTGGATACACCAGAGATATTCCATTACGAGTTATGAGTACTATAAGTGTGATGATTCATTGTAATATAGGATGTTGCCCCTACCGGTGAGGATATATAAAAAAAATGAAAAGTCCCAAAAAGAAAAAAGTCCAAAGAGAGAATAAAGAGAGAGGGGGCGCATCACTATCCTTTTTACCACACTTGTGCTTCGTGTTTACCACCAATACTTCAGTTTGAAGAAAGTTTTCACATTATCATTCATTCATAACTATGTGGGGGAACTTTACATTATAGAACTTGGCTTGTATATTCCAATGATGAGCCTCCTCAAATGAGCTCAAGGTCTTCGTGAGCAAGCAAGTTGGATGCACCCCCACTAGTTCCATTGGAGAGCTTTCATACACTTATAGCTCTATGTTCATCCGTTGTGTGGCAATCCCTACTCCTTGCATAGCTTCGGTTGTAAGACTTTCTCTTGTCTAATGACCACTTTCAGCTTTGTGAGCCTTTCTTCCATTGACCTTCCAAACCCCCCATAATGTTCTCTTTTCCATAACATCCCGGTTCTAGGGACCAACGCAGAACACTTGCTTGTTTTTAGTGCGCAAATAGTTTAAGACATTGCATCGTGTGGAAAGCTTGACTTGATCCTAACAGGGGTTGTGAAGATCATTTGACGTGCATGATATTGTTGTTCTTGAAAGCTTTAATCATCTCTAATAGACTTTGCACGGTTAATAGTCTTTTAGTATTGATTCATTAAAAGTTTTGCTTCTTTCTTCTTATTTGTTTATGCATTACTTGTTGGTATCAAATATAGATCACAACTTTAGTTGATTTGATCTTAGTTTACATGCTCTATTTTACATATTATGATCAAGATTGTGTGGTAGCATGCCATCTCAGAAATTATTTTGTTTTACCGTTTACCTACTAGAGGAAGAGTAGGAACTAAGCTTGGGGATGCCGTATCTATAATTTCTGATGTTCCATGTTGATATTATGCCAATTTATACATGCTTTTCGTATGTTTTCCTACATTTTCTTACGTTTTCCGGGACTAACCTATTAACAAGATGCCAAGTGCCATTTCCCTGTTTTCTGCTGTTTTTTATTTCAGAAACGTTGTTCTGGAAATATTCTCGGAATTGGACCCCAAGAATCCCGAAGTTCCTATTTTCCCCGGAAGCATCCAGAAGTCCCGAAGAGCCCCGGAGGGGGGCCACAGGGTGGCCACACCATAGGGTGGCGCGGGTCCCCCTGGCCGCGCCACCTGGTGGTGTGGGCCCCCTGGCCATCCCCCGGCATCGCCCTTTCGCCTATTTATACTCCCCCAAGGGAAAACCCTATTAGGATCGGCGAAATTCCACGAAACCTTCTGCAGCCGCCATCATCGTTAACCCAAGTTTCGGGGGACAGATCTCTGTTCTGACACCCTGCCGGGACGGGGAAGTTCCCCTGGAATCCATCTCCATCGACTCCACCGCCATCTCCATCGCCGTTTCTGTATCCTATGATGAGGAGGGAGTAGTTCTGCCCCGAGGCTGAGGGCTCTACCGGTAGCTATGTGGTTCATCTCTCTCTCTCTCTCTCCCATGGTGTGATCTATATGTGATCGTGACCTTTGTAATCTAGTTGAATAAGTAGATGTTACTCTTAATCTTGTGCGACTCAAGTGTTTTATTAATATGAACTTTGGAGTCACCTTGTCCCGCGGTGTGAAGGTGACAGTGTGCACATCGTGTGTGTGTCCTCTATGAATTGTGGTGTTTGTCTAGTACCTTCTAGTGCGCTCATAGTGACAGCGTGGGGTTAACTAGACATGGGAATGCTTACTTTAAGGAATGTTTTTTGCAGCCCTACGCAATGATTAGTGTTAGTTATCCAACCGTAGAGGGTTAAGAGTAGCATAGTGAAGAGAAGATATTTAGTTATTCAATTATGTGATCATTGTTGAGAGTGTCCACTAGTGAAAATAGGATCCCTAGGCCTTGTTTCCAAGCATTGAAACACCGTTTTCCGCCTGTTCTGCTACATGTTTGCTTGCTACCATATTTATTCCAGATTGCTATTATTACTTATAACCATCCATATTACTCGCATTTCACTATCTCTTCGCCGAACTAGTGTACCTATATACCTGACAAGTATATTGGGTGTGTTGGGGACAAAAGACACTTCTTGTATCTTAATTGCAGGGTTGCTTGAGAGGGATATCTTTGACCTCTACCTCCCTGAGTTCGATAAACCTTGGGTGATCCACTTAACTGAAACTTGCTGCTGTTCTACAAACCTCTGCACTTGGAGGCCCAACACTGTCTACAAGAATAGAAGCGTGCGTAGACATCACAATGCAGTTTTGCTTCTTTGAAGACCAACATACTAAGGAGCGACCAAGGAATTGGCAACCCCCGGATGTGGACTTCCTATCCGTCTTCTTTCCCGCATAATTCGCATCCGAATATCCAATGAGCTGAAAACTTGAACCCTTGGGATACCAAAGAACAAAATTTGGGGTATGAACTAGATATTGAAAGATTCGTTTCACCGCTTCCAAATGACTTTGCCTCGGAGAGGTTTGAAACCTTGCACATTTACCTACACTATACATGATATCCGGTCTAGATGCACAAAGGTAGAGTAAAAAGCCAATCATGGAGCGGTATACCTTTTGATCTACCTCTTTACCGTTGGGGTCGGGTTTCAAGTCAAGGGTTGTGGACATGGGAGTCTTCATAGGCTTGGCATCATGCATATTAAATCTCTTGAGATATCTTGAGTGTATTTGGCTTGTTTGATGAAAGTTCCTTCATGATATTGATTCACTTCAAAGCCAAGGAAAAACTCCAATTCTCCCATCATAGACATCTCAAACCTATCGGTCATAAGCTTGCAAAACTCTTCATTGAACAAAGTGTTAGTAGACCCAAAAATGATGCCATCCACATAGAGTTGGCATATGAATAAGTCACCTCCAACCGTCTTGGTAAAGAGGGTGTGATCGATTAAACCAACATTAAACCCATGATCCACTATAAACTCTTTAAGGTGCTCGTACCACGCACTTGGAGCTTGTTTAAGTCCATAGAGTGCCTTATCGAGTTTATAGACATAATCGGGGTGGTTGGGATCCTCGAAACCCGGAGGTTGCTTAACATATACTAACTCACTAATGGGACCATTTCAGAAAGCACTCTTTACATCCATTTGTTGTAACTTGAAATTATGATGAGATGCATAAGCAAGTGAGATGCGAATGGATTCAAGACGAGCTACGGGGGCAAAGGTTTCACCAAAATCAACACCTTCGACTTGAGAAAACCCTTGATCCACCAATCTTGCCTTGTTGAGAATGACTATACCATCTTTCTCTTGCTTGTTCTTGAACACCCATTTGGTGCCAATAACATTCTTGTAATCCTTGGGTCTTGGCACTAACTTCCACACTTTGTTGCGCTCGAAGTTATTGAGTTCATCATGCATGGATTCAAGCCAATCTTGATCTTTGAGAGCTTCATAAACCTTCTTGGGTTCAATGAAAGAGACAAAAGCATGAGCCTTGCTAAAATCCGCCAATTGCTTCCTAGTGACGACCCTTCCACGAACTTGCCCAAGTATCTTCTCCTCCATGTGACCCGTTCATTCAAGATTATCTAGCCTTCTCTTTGCTCTACGAGCTAGTATCTCCTCCAAAGATTCTTTGGATATTGCTTGAGAATCACCTTATTCATCGGAGACATGTCCATCTTCATCTTGGCCTTGATCATTAGTGGGTGAAGGATCACCACTAGGTTGAGCTCTCTCAACAATGATGGGACTTTGATCATGACTTTGATGAGAAGTTTGGCCTTGATCATTATCTTGGCCTTGATTACTTTCTTGACCTTGATCATTAGCTTGAGGGCTTTGTGCATCTTGTTGGGTAGCTTGTGTATCAACGGGTGTGGTCAATGGCTCCACTTGAGTGGGGCATAGTCCTTCTCCCTCCGTCATCCGGTAACCCTCAATGTGAATTATTTCACCAAACCCCATTCTTCTTATGACGATGGGAGGAATTGCATCTCCTACAATATCATGATCTATACGTCCCCCTTGGAAGCCGTTATCCTCATCAAACACCACATCTGTAGCTTATTTAACTTGTCCGGTGGACTTGTTGTAGACTCTATAGGCGTGAGAGTTTGTGGCATAGCCAACAAAAATGCCCTCATAAGATTTGGTCTCAAATTTTGACAAACGTTTACCTTTCTTGCGAATGAAGCACTTGCAACCAAAGACCTTGAAGTAAGATACGTCAGGTTTCTTGCCCGTGAGAATCTCATAGGGAGTCTTGTTCAAGATCTTGCGGAGATATAACCGGTTGGTAGCATGACAAGCGGTGGAGACGGCTTAGGCCCAAAAGTTATAAGGAGAAGAGAACTCCGCGATCATTGTCCTAGTCGCTTCCATCAAAGTCCGGTTCCTCCTTTCCGCAACACCATTTTGTTGAGGGGTATAGGGAGTGGAGAATTGATGAGCAATGCCCTCTTCAATAAGAAAACCCTCAACGGTATAGTTCTTGAACTCCGAGCCATTATCACTCCGGATGGCCAATATGGAAGCATTGTGTTGGCGCTCCACTAGAGTGATAAACTCGATGACTCTCTTTTGAGTCTCACTCTTCCTCTTGAAGAAATACACCCAACAATATCTTGAATAATCATCCACAATCACCAAGCAATACTTCTTTCCTCCGAGACTATCATAAGATAGTGGACTAAAGAGATCTAAGTGAATGAGCTCAAGAATTCTTGTGGTGGAGATATTAGTGTTGGTTGGGTGAAGTTCTCCATGTTGCTTTCCAAAGGTGCAAGAACTACACACACGATCTTTAGAAAACTTAGCTTTGTTTAGTCCTAGAATATGATTTCCACTTTGAAGGTCATGAAACATTCTCATATTGGTATGGGCTAACCAGCGACGCCAAAGCCACCCCACATCAACTTTAGCCATTAGGCATGTCGCGGCACACGTGACTCCTTTAGAGAAGTCCACTACATACATGCCATTCTCGATAAACCCAACAAAGGCTACTTTAAGAGTTGTTTCCCAAGTGACAATCACATTCTCTTTATTAAAGAAAGAGGTAAAACCACAATTTGCAAGTTGAAGAACAAACATCAAGTTATAACCAAGGGACTCAACTAGGAGAACATTCTCAATTGATAAATCATTTGAGATAGCCACCTTGCCTCGTCCCAATACCTTAAGTTCGGAATTGTCACCAATAGTGACTCAATTGAGTTGAGGTAATGGAGGTTAAATATTGCTCATTGTGTCATTGCTTCCAGTCATATGTTGGGATGCACCACTATCCACCGTCCATCTACCCGACCCGGAAGCACTTCCCTAAAAGAGATCAATTAATTGATTTAGGTACCCATCCTTCAATGGGTCCTCTTTTGTTAGTAACAAGGGTCTTAGGAACCCAAATAGTCCAATGATAAACATCACCATAAGAAGTACCAACATATTTAGCATAAACATGACCATCTCTAGATTTCATAAGAACATAAGAGGGGTTATATTTTCCGACAAATTCGTTGTGAGTGATGCTCCCCCTAGAGGTATCATCACCCACCACGGTGTTGGTATCCTTCTCCTTGGTCACCTCTCCCTCTTTCACAAAGACAACATTCCGAGAGGAAGAGGTGACATTCTTGGTTTTCTTCTTTGACTTGGCAACGAATCCAAGCCCTTCCTTCCCTTGGCTCCTTGAGAGCTTATGGCGTCATTGAGAATTTTCTCTCTTCCTACAACGTTAGTAGTAGTACAAGAGGTAGTCATGATAACAATTCTATTAGAGGAAGAAGTCACTTGCTTATTAGATTGTTGAGCTAGAAGCTTATTTCAGGACATGGTGAGTTTGTCATGGATTTCTTTAAGAGACGTGAACTCCTTTTCTAGTTTTCCATGACGCTCAACAAGTTCCTCATGAGCTATTCCTAGCTTTAACTCTTCTTCTTCAAAGATTTTAAGTAAAGCAAGAGATTTTTCATTATACTTCCTAAGCTTGGAAACACCAATAGCATAAGTCTCTTCTAGACTAGATAGTCTCTCTTCAAGAGAGGCTCTCAAGGATCTCTCTTTCTCAAGAGCTTCCACAAGCTCATTGTCATGATTCTCATGGCCACCACCATAGCTCTCCAAGGTCATGATGATCCCTTCCTTATCATCTATGAGAGAGTTAGCATCATCAAGTTGCCTCAAGAGGGCCTTTACCTTTTCTTTGGTTTCACCTTCAAGACTACATAGCCAAGAGATAAGATTCTTGGTCTCCTCATCATCCACAATGTTTTCAACACAATCCAATAATGAGGGAGAACTAGTAGCAATAGACTTGGAGGTGGAAGATATTACCGCGGTGGCTTTTGCCATGAGACATGTAGGTCGGATCAATGCCTTCTCATTGGGGGATTCGAATAGAGAGACCGATGAAGAGGAAGTCGTAGCTATGGCGACATGGGCCACACCTACGACTTCATCTTCTCCTTCATCTCCGGAGTAGTATGTTTCCGTTATGGGCCCTTATTGAACATATAGAGCCCTTGGGAATCTTCTAGCGAGGTTCTTGTTTTGTGGAGCTTTGTTCTTGTCCTTGCGAACAAGCTTCCCTTCATTCTCTTCTCTTGGCTCAAAAGGACACTCCTTGACGAAGTGATTTGCACTTCCACAATTGTAGCATGTCCTTGGCCGCTCCCCCTTCTTCTTGTAAATCTTGTTTCTTGAAGGTCTACGAGCACTGCCCTTGTGAGCCTCCCATTGATACGTCTCCAACGTATCTATAATTTCTGATGCTCCATGATCATATTATGTCAATTTCTACATGTTTTCTTCCTTATTTATACCATTTTTATACGTTTTCCGGGACTAACCTATTAACAAGATGTCAAGTGCCAGTTCCTGTTTTCTGCTGTTTTTGGTTTCAGAAAAGTTGTTCTGGAAACACTCTCGGAATTGGACCCCACAAAGTCCGAAGTGCCTATTTTCCCCGGAAGCATCCAGAAGACCGAAGGAGAGTCGAAGACGGGAACCAGGGGGCCACACCATAGGGTGGCGCGGCCCCCTGGCCGCGCCAGCTATGGGTGTGGGGCCCCTCGAGCTCCACCGCCCTTGCCCTTTCGCCTATTTAATCCCCCGTATGGAAAACCCTAGGCACCTGATAAAAAATCCCTGAAAAGTTCCGCAGCCGCCGTCACCGTCAACCCTAGATCACGGGGGTTCTGAAGCTGTCTCCGACACCCTGCCGGAGAGGAGATCATCACCGGAGGCCTCTTCATCACCATGCCTGCCTCCGGAGTGATGCGTGAGTAGTTCATCCTTGGAGTACGGGTTCGTAGCTGTAGCTAGATGGTTGTCTTCACCTCATATGCCTCCATGTTTAGATCTCGTGAGCTGCCTATCATGATCGAGATTAATCTCATGTAATTCTATATGTTGTGTTTGTTGGGATCCGATGAATATTGAACTTATGCCAAGTTGATTATAGTCTTTATTGCATATGTTATTTGTGATCTTGCATGCTTTCCATTGCTAGTGGTTGCTCTGGCCAAGTAGTTGCTAGTGACTCCAAGAGGGAGTATTTATGCTTGATAGTGGGTTCATGCCTCCTCACCACCTTACTCGAGTGACAGAAACGTGAAGGGGGAGGATGTGTTGTTGCCATTAGGGAGAAAACAACGGTGAGAGTGCCCGCGTGCATAATCATTGCTTACATTACACATTTTGTTTAATGCAGTTATCTGTTGCTTGCAACTTAATACCTAAGGGGGTTTGGATGATAACCTGAGGGTGGATTATTAGTCATAGATGCAGATGGATTTTGGTCTATGTATATTGTTGTAATGCCCGCACTAAATATCATATTAATCATCATGTTATATTGTGCACTAAGGTGCAACCTCTATTTGTCAATTGCCCAGCTGTAATTTGTTCACCCAGCATGTCATCTTTATGGAGAGACACCACTAGTGAACCTATGAACCCCGGTCAATTTTCCACACTGTTAAACAAACCACAACATTTTCCCGCTCTCTTTACATACTGCAAGCATACATCATTTTGCACACTATACGTCTAATCTTTTTTTTCAGCAAGACCGGTGAGATTGACAAACTCACTGTACCGTTGGGGCAAAGTATGTTGGTTGTGTTGTGTGCATATTCCACGTTGTTGCTGACACCGCTGAGGCGCCATCACCACCGTCAGTGGCATCAACCTTCCGAAAGTCCTCTTTCTCCTACTGGATTGATAACCTTGGTCCTTAACTAAGGAAAAACTCCTACCGCTGTGCTCATCACACCCTCCTCTTGGGGTATCCCAACGAGTGCAAGATCTGCACCATCAAGGACTTTTTCTGGCGCCGTTGTCGGGGAGGAGGAAGTCTTCTGGCAAGGGGAGTCTCTCACTCTCAACCTCTTTATTTTGTTTATTGTCTTGTTTTTTTTCTTGTTTTGCTTCTCTTTATCAAAAACACAAAGAAAAATAGTTTACTTCATAGCTGTTATTTACTTGCTTGCTATTATTCTGCTAAAATGAGTTCCTCTGAGAATACTAAGTTGTGCGATTTCACTAGCACAAACAACAATGATTTTATTTGTACACCGATTGCTCCACCTGCTCCTACTGCTGCTTTCTATGAGATTAAACCCGCTTTATTATATCTTTTTATGAAAGAGCAATTTTCTGGTATTAGTATTGGTGATACTGCTGCCCACCTTAATAATTTTGTTGAACTATGTGAGATGAAAAAATATAAATATGTGGATGGAGATATTATAAAACTTAAATTATTCCCTTTCTCTTTGAGAGGAAGAGCTAAAGAATGGTTGCTATCTTTGCCTAGTAATAGTATTGATTCATGGACTAAGTGTAAAGATGCTTTCATTGGAAAATATTATCCTCCTGCTAAGATTATATCCCTGAGAAATGACATAATGAATTTTAAACAATTTGATAATGAACATGTTGCTAAATCTTGGGAAAGAATGAAAACTATGGTGAAGAATTGTCCCACTCATGGACTGACTACTTGGATGATTATACAAACTTTTTATGCAGGACTGAATTTCTCCTCAAGGAACCTATTGGATTCAGCTGCTGGAGGTACCTTTATGTCCATCACTTTGGCAATGCAACAAAGCTTATTGATGATATGATGATAAATTATTCAGAGTGGCACACTGAGAGAGCTCCACAAGGTAAGAAGGTAAATTCTGTTGAGGAAACCTCCTCTTTGAGTGAAGGACTTGATGCTATTATGTCTATGCTTGTTAATGGTAAAGCTCAAGTTGATCCAAATAATGTTCCTTTAGACTCTTTGGTTGCTCAAGAAGAGCATGTTGATGTGAACTTTATTAGAAATAATAATTTTAACAACAATGCTTATAGAAACTTATCCTCCTAATAATGGTTATAGTAATTCTTATGGCAACTCCTACAATAGCAATAAAAGATCTACCTCTGATCTTGAAAACATGCTTAGATAATTTATTAGCACACAAACTGCTTTTAATAAATCTGTTGAGGAAAAGTTTGGTAAAATAGATGTTCTTGCCTCTAAAGTAGATAGCCTTGCTATTGATGTTGATTTTCGAAAACTAAAGTTTTTGCCACAAGATGTTAAACAAAGTAAAACTTTGAATGCCATTCAAGTTCGAATTGATGATAATGTCAGGTTGATGGCTGAATTACGTGCTAGGTGGGAAAAAGAAGATGAATTGGCTAGAAAGAATAATATTGCTAGAGTTTGCACTATCACAACAACGTAAAACTGAAACTCCAAGTACTAGTAAACCTCCTACTATTAATGGTAAAGTAGTTGGTGTTAACAAAGGCTCCACCCCTTCTGTGAAACATGCTAAATTGCCTCAAACAGCTGAAATTGCTTCTGATAAAAGTGCTGAAATTTTTAGAGATGTGGGAGATAATGGTTCCATTATTTTTTATAGCACAATGCCCGTGCTTCGCTACGGAGCAAATGACTGTTGCCATGAACCAGCGTCAATCATGTCTGGTGAGATCAAGAGGGTTTCAGAAACATCTTGCCTTGAATAGGTATTATGCACTTATCAAGTCCGGCTACGACAAGTAGACCAACCAGCACGTGCTCCGTGATAACAGGGTGATTAGGGCGCCGTCTACAAGATGAGGCGAAGCAGAGGTGTCCCGATAGTGTCGTAGATGCTGGCTTCCCGATGCACTGAGCAAGTCCAGCTACGACATTGAAGCATGATATCTTAATAAAACTACCATCGAAGTAAGTAATCCATTTCATATGTACGACATTATATAGAGAACAATACCTTGGCTCTAGGAGTATCTTCATGTTATAAGGTTTGCTAGTGTTATTCCAAGCCTGCAGTTCCATGTGCATAATGCAACAAACCTATTTTCAACTATAACTACATTCGTATTTTCCCCAAGCATAGCCTTACAACTTGTCCATGCCTACCGCACGTTGGTAGTTCCGGTATTCAACATCGAATCATCTTATCCAACCAGTTCTCACTTCACAGTGGCAAAAACACTGTAGTGTTTGGCTCTATAATAAGAACAGTAATGTAAGAATAACACATTTTTCAAAGAATATCAAATGACAGCAAACATAAACTGGAAAATGAGTTTTTCAGCTAAGCGCCTGGCATGCACATAACAGGTTAATTTTTTACAAAATTTGGAGGCCGTGGTGATGTTTTTTTTCCGTTAGCCTGAGAATTTGCTTACTGATATGAAGACTATCAGTTGTCATTTTTTGACGAAAACTTTCACACTGCAATTAGTAACATCCTCACCACAGCAGGCTAAAGCACACACGGAATCATGTGGGCAAGTGACAAGCACATGGTGTATCATTAATCTTCTCACATATTTGCTCCCCATATCACACAAACAGTCATCCTAAAGCCTGATGTATAATTCAAGAATATGAGGCCGTGCCCGTAGAAAAGCGGAAAAGCTCATCTCTTGTACAGATTATACTGAGATTTAAAAGTGATTCAAATGCATATGACATACTTACTCGAAACGAAGCTCACAGGAGTATGAAAATCTGCCTGTACAACCTTCAACACACTCATGCTTTGAAATTACAACCTTCAGCATATGTAGCAGTTGATCAGATTTGCCTCCAAGATCATGTTGATAACAATCAATACAGGTAATGGATGAATCAGTGTTCTAAGAGTATAAGAAAAAAGTTATATTATATTGCACAGTACACATCAGTTTGTTTCCCTTTCAGGCTTTCAACATCGCTCATGTACAAAGACGGATAAATGGATATTCACTACTCAATACAACCAGAGAGATCGATCACAGGCACAAATCATATGTATCACCATGTAGAAAAGAGCTAACACCAAGTGAGTAATTGAGTACGCAAGTTGTTAGAAGAGACCCTCGTTGCTGCATGAGGATCGTAGAAGCGAGCAACTATGCAGAGGCAGCGTTACTCGTCGTCGCTTCATGCTGGCGCTGGTTAGTAGGAAGCAAGCGGTCCTGAGCATGGAGCGGTCATGGATCACCAGTATCGCTGCCCGGTTCACCGGCAGCGCTGCCCTCCTGCAGGACGGATCAAGCGCTGATGCCGGCGCCACATCCTCCGGCTTCTCCGCACACGCTGCGGCGAGGTTCGTCGAGGCGAGCGGGCCGGCAAGCCGGAGCAGCGCGCGAGGAAGGACGTGCGGACGGAGAAGGGATTTCGTGGCAGGGGCGGCTTGGGTGGCAGCTCCGGGCGTGCGGCAGCAGGAGATGGAGCGGCCGCGGAGCATGCCATCGTACAGCTCTTTCCGGTTCACCGGCATCGCTGCGCACCTGCATGACGGAACAAGCGCCGATGCCGACGCAACATCATTCGGCTTCTTTGCACGACGCTGCGGCGAGGTTCATCGAGGCGCACGAGGCCGCTCAGGGCGTCGAGGCGTGCGGGCCGGCAAGCCGAAACGGCGCGCAAGGTAGAACGTTCAGACGGGGAAGGGATTTTGCGACAGGGACGGATCAAGCGCCGATGCCGGCGCCACATCCTTCGGCTTCTCTGCACGACGCTGCGGAGAGCTTCGTCGAGACGCGCGAGGCCACTCAGGGCGTGCGGGCCGGCAAGCTGAAACGGCGCGCAAGGTAGCACGTTCGGACGGGGAAGGGATTTCGCGACAGGGGCGGCCGCTCTGGTGCTTGCGGCATAGGTATGACTCAATGGAAAAATTACCTCCCATCAATGGTGGCGGTGGCGCATGTGGCTGCTCATCACGCTCGTCGAGGCGAACGACTCCCAACACCTACGACAACATGTAGCACACCTTCTCGTCGTATGTCCTGAATAATAGAACCATCAAGTCACTGTCGTTGGCACAATTCCTCTTGGCGGCACGCACGTGCGCAAGCGCCCATGACTCAACCTCCTCTCCTCTTCCAGGACATCCTACGGCCTGCACCTGATGCGCTGCCAGGCATAACACCAGCCAAGCCCGATCGGCGGCTCAATCCGTGGGACTTTCTTCCTGGTGGCCGAGTTGAAGACGTCATGCACCCACTGTGTGGCGTTGATTTGCAGGAGAGACGACAGTATCGTGTTTGAACCGAAAGTCGTCGTCGGGGGGATACTAAACAAACTCGCCCATAGCTTTTCTTACGGGACTCGATCGTATGTTTATAGTACGTGTCGGAGCCTCTACGTGATGGTGGCTCGATGAAGTCCCTGTAACATGCCATACAGGAGGGCGTATTCGAGTAAGACTCAATGGAGTTGTAGCTGAAACCGCTACGAAATAAAACCACCACGACATACCAATCTAATATTATATTATAAGTAGAGAGATTATTATTGGTGGTAGGGTGTGTAATTTATGTCAACTTTAGGGTTAGTTTTCATGACGGACCGACCGACCAAGTAACCAACTAAGTAAGACTTAACGCTTTTATTATTAGGTAGAGATGATAATAATTTTGATTTTTATGATTTCAATATCTCTGAAGTTATTATGTTTCTACGAAATCTTGCTAGAAGTCCCAATGCTAGTGCCATGAATATGACCTTTATACTAAACATATTACCAATGCTCTCATGAAAGTTAGGGAAGAAAAGTTAAAACTTGAAACATCTATCCCTAGGAAATTAGATGATGGTTGGGAGCCTATCATTAAGATAAAATTAAATGATTTTTATTAAAATGCTTTGTGTGATCTTGGTGCTAGTATCTCTGTTATGCCTCAAAAGCTTTATGATATGTTTGATCTACCACCGTTGGAACACTGTTATTTGGATGTTCATCTTGCTGATAGTGCTAAGAAGAAACCTCTTGGTAGAATTGATGATGTTCTTATTATGGTTAAAAATAATCTTGCCCATGTTGATTTTTTTGTTATGAACATTGAATTCAATGCTTCTTGTTCTATTATTTTGGGAAGACCTTTTCTTAGAACTGTTGATGCTATTATTGATATGAAAGAGGAGAGTATTAAATATCAATTCCCCCTCAAGAAAGGTTTGGAACACTTTCCTACAAAGAAGATGAAGCTACCTTTTGACTCTATTATTAGAGCAAGATATGATGTTGATACTTTTTCACTTGAAAATACTCGAGTTGCCCTTTTATGCCTAGCTGAAAGGCGTTAAAGAAAAGCGCTACCGAGAGACAACCCATTTTATTTCGCTGTTTTCAACCCGTTTTGTTTCGTTTTCTTTGGTGTGCTTTGCACCTGGGTGTTGTATATTTCCTTAGCAACTCTGCTGCATCTTTTCTTTTGTGTTTTTGTTGAGCCAAGTAAAGCCTCTGGTGGAAAGTTGAGGCTATATTTCGGATTTCTGCGCAGGAAATAGATTTCTGCTGTCCACTGTTTATTCCGTAAAAAATCACAGAAAATCCACAATGACCTGAGTTTTTTTTTTGCGTAATCCTGAGCTACATACGCAACTTTTCTTAGTTTACCACTTTTTGAGTTGAGCAACAGAAGATTTTTTAAAAAATCGATCTTTACCTCGTGTTCTGTTTTGACAGATTTCTGCCATTTATTGTATTTGCATCTTAATCTCTTTATTTTGGTGTTTTTTTTTGAGAAAAAGAGTTTTAAAAGAAGTTGTGATAGTAGCTAATGTGTTTTTGAGTTTTATACTTGTGTTTAAACTGAACCATGTGAACCTATTATTTCGATTGCACTAACGTTGCTAATGAAGATTGTGAGAAGTTTGGTGTGAAGGAAGTTTTCAAGGGTCAAGAGAAGAGGATGATATGATATGATCAAGAAGAGTGAAAAGTCTAATCTTGGGGATGCCCCGGTGGTACATCCCAGAAAATTCTAAGAAGACTCAAGCTTCTAAGCTTGGGGATGCCCAAGACATCCCCTTCTTCATCAACAAATTATCAGGGCACTTCTAGTGAAACTATATTTTTATTCGGTCACATCTTATGTGATTTATTTGGAGCGTCTTTTATTTTTGTTTCCAGTTTGTTTTTGTTTTTGCTTCAGTTTTTTTACTTTTTCAATAAGATTGGTTGTACCCTCATGAGAATACTTTGTACTCTTAATCTTCTCTGGTCGTTGTATTTATTTAGCTCCTGTTTTGCATGCATCTCTTATGAGAGCTGTTAGTTTTAGTAGTGTTATGTGAGTACTCTCATGTTTGCTTGTTGTATCATAAATAGTATTTTTGTTAAAGCATGTTTTGTATGGTGCTTGTTGGGAGAAAAAAACTGCTGCTTGAAGTAGAATTTATAACAGTGCTAGTAGAAGCTTGTATAGACTATGGCTAGAACTTTTTCATGCCATGCTAAATGTTATTTTAGTTTTAAAGCCTTGTGGTTATTGAGTAGCATGAATAGCCTCAAATAGATGAGAGTGTTTAATATGTCTTGAAAGATTCATGAGTTGTTCTTGTCATAGTAAAGCATCAATATATGGTATTCTCTTTCGAATGTTTTATTTGGTTGACTTGGCGCATGCTCACACCATGTTTATGACTACAAACCAGTCATGAATAGCCTCCATGACCACTTAGTTTTTGAACTTGTGATACTTCTTATGTTTTAATTAATGATGCTTATGTCGATATGCATGATTATGGCTCTTATGCTCTCTTGATTTGTCGCTCCCGGTCTTTTGCTAGCCTCCACCTGTACTGAGTATGAGCTCTACTCGTGCATCCAAACTCCCTTAAACCAAAGTTTTTCCCATTGTGTCCACCATACCTACCTACATGTGGTATTTAACTGCCACTCCAAGTAAATTGCTCATGTGTTACCTTTAAACCCTTCAAAATTACTCCTGCTTTATGTTCCTCTTTTTGCTCATGAGGACATCAATAGAGAATCTTTATCTCACTTGTTGATTGGATTTCAAACCCTGGACTAGTGGCTTCATCCGCTTATCCAAATGATAGAAGAGCTGGCAGCGGGGTGCCCAGCCCCAAATTAATAAAAACAAATTCTCTTCACTATTTTTACCCCTGATTTATCAGTGAAAGCATAATTGTGTAAACAAAAGAGAAAGAGGGATGACCTTCTACACCAGTTGCGTCCTTCACCATGGGAGCCGTTCTTGTGAATCCAGTTGGCTTGTGACATACTGCATTTTCTGTTTACCATTCGTTGACATTAGCATACATCTCTCAAAATATAGACACTCCTCCACGGTATGTGATTGTTGGCAGGCACCCGAGGATTCGGTTAGCCATGGTTTGTGAAAGATGGATGGGTAGAGTGTTAAACTTTTAATACCTCTGTTTAATAAAATAAAAGCTCTAGCACATGAGTAATCACTGCTTTCCTTTGCGAAGGGCCTTTATTTTACTTTTATGTTGAGTCTCCATCTTCTAACATTATGCACAGCTGAGAGAGCATTTTTGCCATTCTGAGTTCTATGTGCATTTGTCCCATAAACATCAATAATTACTTCATAATGTGATATTATTTGTTCTTAAATTATTTGCTCTAGTCTTCTCATGAGCTTTGAAGGTGTCCTGGCATTTATGTTTTGCCCCACTCTTAAGGACTAGCGAAATATCACTTTGCTATGCTTTCTCTATACCTGAAACAAACGTCTACCTTTCTTTGCGATATTATTCACGATCCTTTATTTGAGATACTCTTCGTGATGCAAAGTAATTACTTTGCTTTCTTATTTCTATTTATGATCTTTGTGTTTGAAGTTCTATGATCTCAGCGTGCATATGCTTTTACATTAGATTTATCAAGTTTATGTTAGTAGCATGTCACCTAAGAAATTATTGTGTTTTATCGTTTACCTACTCGAGGACGAGTAGGAACTAAGCTTGGGGATGCTTGATACGTCTCCAACGTATGTATAATTTCTGATGCTCCATGATCATATTATGTAAACTGCTACATGTTTTCTCCCTTATTTATAGCATTTTTATACATTTTCCGGGACTAACCTATTAAGAAGATGCCAAGTGCCAGTTCCCTGTTTTCTGCTGTTTTTTGTTTCAGAAAAGTTGTTCTAGAAACATTCTCGGAATTGGACCCCACAAAGCCCGAAGTGCCTATTTTCCCAGGAAGCATCCAGAAGATTGAAGGAGTGTCGAAGACGGGCACCATGGGGCCACACCATAGGGTGGCGCGGCCCCCTGGCCACGCCAGCTATGGGTGTGGGGCCCCTAGGGCTCCACCGCCTTTGCCCTTTCGCCTATTTAATCCCCCCGGATGGAAAAACCTAGGCACCTGATAAAAAATCCCTGAAAAGTTCCGCAGCCGCCGTCACCGTCAACCCTAGATCAGGGGGTGCTGAAGCTGTCTCCGGCACCCTGCCGGAGAGGAGATCATCACCGGAGGCCTCTTCATCACCATGCCTGCCTCCGGAGTGATGCGTGAGTAGTTCATCCTTGGACTACGGGTTCCTAGCTGTAGCTAGATGGCTGTCTTCTCCTCATATGCCTCCATGTTTAAATCTCGTGAGCTGCCTATCATGATCGAGATTGATCTTATGTAATTCTATATGCTGTGTTTGCTGAGATCCGATGAATATTGAACTTATGCCAAGTTGATTATAGTGTTTATTTCATATATTATTTGTGATCTTGCATGCTTTCCGTTGCTAGTGGTTGCTCTGGCCAAGTAGTTGCTAGTGACTCCAAGAGGGAGTATTTATGCTTGATAGTGGGTTCATGCCTCCTCACCACCTTGCTCGAGTGACAGAAACGTGAAGCGGGAGGATGTGTTGTTGCCATTAGGGAGAAAACAGCGGTGAGAGTGCCCGCGTGCATAATCATTGCTTACATTACACACTTTGTTTAATGCAGTTATCTGTTGCTTGCAACTTAATACCTAAGGGGGTTCGGATGATAACCTGAGGGTGGATTATTAGTCATAGATGCAGATGCATTTCGGTCTATGTATATTGTTGTAATGCTCGCACTAAATATCATAGTAATCATCATGTTATATTGTGCACTACAGTGCAACCTCTATTTGTCAATTGCCTAGCTGTAATTTGTTCACCCAGCATGTTATTTTTATGGAGAGACACCACTAGTGAACCTATGAATCCCGGTCCATTTTCCACACTGTTAAACAAACCACAACAATTTCCTGGTCTCTTTACATACTACAAGCATACATCATTTTGCACACTATACGTCTAATCTTTGTTTTCAGCAAGACCGGTGAGATTGACAACCTCACTGTACCGTTGGGGCAAAGTATGTTGGTTGTGTTGTGTGCAGGTTCCATGTTGTTGCTGACACCGCTGAGGCGCCATCACCACCGTCAGTGGTATCAACCTTCCAAAGGTCCTCTTTCTCCTACTGGATTGATAACCTTGGTTCTTAACTAAGGGGAAAACTCCTACCGATGTGCTCATCACACCCTCCTCTTGGGATATCCCAATGAGTGCAAGATCTGCACCATTACCCATCTCTTCCAATAACCATGCATGGCAAGATAGATGCACTTGTGAGCACCCTTGTATGTGTCTTCATAATCCTCATCATCCTCATCCACTTATTCTATCCGAGCAACCACCTTAGACTTCAAGGCGAGGTTGGGAGGCTTTCCAACTCCTCTTGAGCGAGCGAGAGCATCATCCACGCTCTTGTGAGATAGGGATATGGCTATGAACTAACTAATAACACCAATGGAGTTGAGGGAGTTGTAGTACGATCTTGTTCGAATGCTAGTGGAGTGGTTCTTCTCGAAAGGAGTTCTAGCCTTGACAAACTTCCTCTTGATCCACTCATCGGAGATTTCCTCTTTTCCAAAGTCCCTCAATTGGTTGCCAAGGGTGACAACTCTTCTATATAGATCCTTGGGACTTTCATCTTCAAGCATAACGAAGTTCTCGGACTTGTCAAGACCCACATCATACTTGGAGGATTGGATGCTAGCATTTCCTTGAAACAAGGTGTCAAATTTATCCCAAGCCTCCTTGGCGGTCTTGATACCGCAGATGCGTTCAAGATGTTCTCTTTGGAGAGCCTTCTGGATAGTGACAAGAGCGATCTTGATGAGTTGAAATTCAACGTCTTCTCTTGGATTCAAGTTGTTTGCATCGTGAGGATGAAATCCATGGAGAACACTTCTCCACAAGGCGGTGCAAGACCCTGAAATATGAGACTCCATATCGAACTTGCAAGAAGAGAATTCGTTAGTGTTAAGCATGGGAGGAAGTCCAACATTTAGAATGTGTGGCATTGTAGAAATAGGATGGATAGTGTCATAATTGGGAGGTGGTGGAACTTTTCAATTAGACCCCGAACTGTTAGCCGATGGAGACTTGGAGCCTTTGGAGCTCCCACCGCTCTTAGCCTTTTTATCGGCTTTTGCCTTAGCTTTCGCCTTGGCTAAAGCAATGTAAGCTTCCATTTCGGCGATGTCCGGAATGGACTCATCGTCCGAGCTAATATATTCGGCGGTGGGAGGTGGTTCCTTGGACTCCTTGGTTTTCCCCATCATGGCCTCCAACATCTTCTTTATGCTAGAAACCTCTGAACCAACACTAGAGCTAACCTTGGACAATTCGGTTTGGATGGTTCCAACCGTTTCTTGTAGGTTAGTTATAGTGTCGCCCATTTTGGCGATTTCTGCACTAGAACCGTCGGGCTCATTTTCATTGACCATTATACTCTTAGGCGGTTAAGTCCTTAGCAAGAGCGGAGGCTCTCATACCAATTGAAAGTGCACTATGGTCAACTAGGGGGGGGGGGAATAGGTTGACTACCAATTTTTCTTCTTTTCCTTTTAATTAGGGCTAAGAAAGATAAGATAAGGTTCTCTAGATGTGAAACTAGGTGAGCAACCTAAGTGATACAAGATAAGATACGCAACGGAAGTAAAACGAAAGGTAACAAGATAAACCACAAGTGTAAACAAGGAGACAAGGATATGTTTCCCGTAGTTCTTTCTCAAGAGAAGTACGTCTATGTTGGAGAGGTGGGGATCCACCTAGGCGCTCCTCAATAGCACGGTTGTGCACACCTTATTCTCCTTGAGCTTCTCCGGTGAGGGAGATTCTCATTTCCACTATGAGGTCGACTTGAAGGCGTTGACCAAACCTTTACACGAGGTCGAGGACACTCCACAAGATGGATGGAGGCTCTCAACGAATCCGAAACTTCTTGCAACAAGGTGGAAGCTACAAGCACAAGATCTACTAAGGTTTCGAGGCCTCAAGTAGGATTCTAGATCTACTAGGATGTGGTGGATGGATTTGAGATTCCTTTGGTGGAATCACGGATCTAGGTCTCCTCTAGCTCTCCACAAAGTTTTAGAGTGTTTGGGTGGTTGGAGAGGGAGATCTAGGAGGTTGGAGCTTTCATTAATGGCTAGGAGAGAGAGTGGGTAAAGCTTAGCATTTATGAGGTAGGGGAAGGGCTTTAAATACCCCTTCCCTAATCCAACCGTTGAGAAGCCCACGCAGCACCGGAGGCTCCGGTGTTTCCACCGGAGGCTCCGGTGGTCTTCACTTACGCGCACACGCGTGGCACGTTTCCTTCTTTCTGGAATCTTCAGGGCGGAGGCTCCGGTGGTGTTGGCGGAGGTTCCACCCACCGGAGGTTCACCGGAGGCTCCGCTCTAGCCTCCGCTCGTATGCACCCGAAGGCACTTTGAGCGGAGGTAGCACCGGAGGAGCCACCGGAGGCCAGTCCCACGGTGGGACAGTGGAGCCAGCGGAGGCTCCGGTGGTTTTGGCGGAGGCTCCGCTGCAGCCTCCGCTCTTATGCACCCGAAGGTGTTTTTAGCGGAGGCTACACCGTATGTTCCACCGGAGGCCAGCGCCTGGATGTAGCTGGGAAATGCACGGGGTGGAGGTTCCGGTGGTTTCACCGGAGCCTCCGCTACTTGCAAAAACGGCATCCCAACTTTGTTTCTTCGAGCTCTTTCCATTAGAATCATTTCTGTAACCCATTGAGATTGTGTACTTGAAGAACCTGGGCATTTTCATATATATCAAATAGGACCCGCAAATACTCTTAGATAGACATTAGTCCTATAGTTATGTTGTCATCAATTATCACAACGGAAGATGATCTTTCAATTACCTAACCAAGGATCCTCCCAACATCTGATCCCTTTCCCATCACCAATATTGAATTTGATATGAGTAAAGAATACTTCTTTAACTCTCATAACTCCCTTTCAAAATGGGTAGTCTGTTGATTACAGCTAACATATTTGTTATAAATCATCTCTTGCCACACCCCTTTCTCCGCTAATAGTTTAAAGAGCCACTTACTAAGCAAACATTTATTTATTTTATATCAATCACCGCAATACCAAGTCCTCCTTTATATTTAGGCCTACAAACAATATTCCACTTCGAAAGCCAATATTTATTTTTTATGTTGGTCACTTTGCATAGGAGTACTTGTCTTGCGCTTCAAGAAATCAAGTATGGCTTTTTGGACCCGGATGGGCCTTCGAGTGGGCTCACCGTAGCGTAGCAGCCGGTAGGCTCAAGTTGGGGATATGTCGAGTGTCCTCACGTCACTAGTCCCCGAGTGTCTAGTCGACTCGTTTGAGTCGGAGTCGGGCAGAGACTCAGGGACAAGCTCAGATTGTGAAGAGTAGTCGATAAGTTGTCGAATCTTTAGACCGAAGGACCCGATAATCATCGAGTCCGGAGGACCCGGTAAGTCATGAAGGACTCGAAGCTTTTTTGTGAGTCGATGACGTTTGATGTTTGAGGGTCCATGACTCGGAAGTTCATATAGCTTAAGGATGTATGGATCCTATCGTGAGGATGTATGAATCCTGTTGTGATGATGTATGTTGTTCTTAGCCGTTTGCAGAAGGATGCAGATCAGTCTCCTGAGTCACCCCTGTCATCCCTGCCATCCGTAGACCAGCACGGTGAGAGACGTAAACTTTAGGTCGGGGGAGGCGACATGCGCCTCCTGAGTCACCACTGTCATCCGTGTCTCTGGCTTCCTCCTCGGATTCAAGTTCCTCTTGATCACCGCCTTGTGAGGTTCCCGTATTTTCTTCGCCTCCATAGTTCCCTTCTTCATCTGGACCCTCATTTGCCATTTAGACCTGGGCAGGCAAATGCTGCCGATTCAGGCTCCCGCTGTTGTTGCAGCTTTCAGTGTCGACTCTCTTGTCGTGCTCCCGTTCGATACGGTGGACCATGCCCATGAAGTTGTGCATGCCACGGTCACTACAGAGACTTGAGTCGAGGTTCAAGTCGATCTTGGTTTCGAAGTCGAAGTTTGGCGGCCTGACCACTGCTTGGGTCGATGTGGAGATCGGCTCTGTCACTTGGGGACAAGTCGAATCTTGCAAGCGCATAACACCCACGCGGCTCGCACGGAAGTTCATGTTGCCGAAGGTCAGATCCATGCTCCCGTCAAGAGTGTCGAAGGCATTCTATTGTGTCAGTGAGTGCTCGACGAAGTCCATGGACTCGAATTGGATCAAGCCTACTTGGATCGAAGAGTTGTCGCTTGCCGTTGCTGATGCCGATGAAGCCTCGTCTCCAGCGCTCCAGGTTCCCCACGGTTGGCGCTAACTGTCGTGGGGGTACTACGGCAGATCCCATACTTGGGATGCTAGGGTTTCGTAGAGAGAACATGAAACTGGTGGACTACTCGGCTAACAAGAACATGCGACACAATTTACCTAGATTCAAGGTCCTCATGGAGGTAAAACTCCAACTCCTGCTTGTCTGGTTTTGTATTTTGGTGAGTTCACATGTGTTACAATGGGTGCTACAACTTAGATTGGATCTAGCGCAAGGGTGATATGTGCGAATATGAATCTAGGGTTTACTCATGACCCCTCCCAGTCTTTATATAGGAGGCTGGGTTCCGGGAATCATAGCCGAGTAGGATACAAGTAAGGGCGGCGCCCGAATCTAGTCTCGCCTTTGTGAGGCACTCTACGTATCGAGTAGGACTCTATCTTCCACCCATTGTAGGTTGGGCCCCTTTAGTCTTGATGGGCCTCCCGAGGGCCCCAAACTTCGCCTTCCTTGGTTGGGCAATATTGGGTACCGGATTAGGCAATGCCCACGTCACCCCGTCTTATCCGTCGCAGGCTCCCGTGAGGGCGTCACCGGCGTGTAGAGCCACCCCCGCCGGGGCAGGACCTCCGCCAGATCCCGAACGTCACAGATCCATCATGGTAGCTAACATGACAGGCACCACCGCCACGCGCCTGCACGCTGCCATCCTAACCTGCTTGGACCAGAGCCCCGACGCCGGAGAATGGGCATAATCGCAACGCACCACGACCAGGGCGTGGGCCCCCCAAAACTCTCCTCACACGCGGGAAAAAGCAGGCCCGCTGCTGCCGGAGCCACCCGAGCTTTGCTCGGCGACCCACGCCGCCGGCGGCGGCAGGGAAGGGAGATCAGGGGAGCGGGCTAGAGGCAGCGCGGTAGAAGACGTCTCCGTCGCCCTCGGGGGGAGGCGTGGAATTTTTTTCTGGTTGCGTGAATCCAACCTTTTCGGAGTTCAAACTCGCTGTTTTTTAAATAGCTAAAAATGTACACTGTCAAACTAACTCTAACGTGTACTGATTAGGAAAGTATAATACCCTTGAGGCGCAAACTTATCGGACATACTTCACTACACACAAGACTTCTTTTTGTTTTGTTTTTGCGAAGGAAATACACACAAGACGAAATAGTCATATACACATCGGGCATGGTTATTTCCAACAAAAAAGACAAAATATTTTCATATGGAAAATTGGACAAGAAGCTAGTATGTGAGAGCTAGTGGGCAGTGGCACACTGACGAGTGTCATCGAAAAGGTTCTACAGTACCATATAGCAAAAGCCAAAAATTGACTAAGCAACCGGTTGGAAACTTTGCTTGTCATAACACACTTGCATATGATGGATACAAACACGCAGAGTTGTTGATGAAGATGTTCTTGTCGCTGACCCGGCCAGTCGGCACATCGAATGTCAGGCGTATCTGCATCCTATCCTCTTTGAGTCCTGATGGATCCATATCCACATGCTTGGTCTTTCTTCTCTGACTGTAATAGATAGGATAGGATGCCACTTCAATTATTTGGAATCTGTACATGGCGGACGCAACACACAGAGTGGACTCACACCAAAGACACGGCCCGCAAGCAAGATGGGGATGCACTCACAAGCTTTGCTCGTCCTCCTCCTCTCCACTCTCCTCGCCGGAGGTGCCAATGCGGACCCCGGTCGCGACCCTACTAACAAGGACTGTCAGCCCGGCGACAAGGCCACGCTGCTTGCCATCACGGCCGCCCTCGGGCAGGCAGAGACGCCCTACCCCGCCGACTACTGTTGCGACTGGTACGACGTCAGTTGCGACGACTTCGGACGCGTCGTTGGCCTATACCTCTTCCAGCAGCCCGAACTCAAGGGCACCATCCCCGACGCTGTCGGCGACCTCACTCACCTGCAGGAACTCTTCCTGCACAAACTCCCGGCGCTCTCGGGCCCCATACCACCGGCGATCGGCAAGCTCTCCAACCTCACGATGCTCCGCATCTTCTGGACGGGCGTGTCAGGCCCCGTGCCGTCCTTCCTGGGCGCGCTCAAAAAGCTCACCTATATCGACCTCTCCTTCAACTCGCTCACCGGCGCCATCCCGGCCTCGCTGGGGAGCATCCCCGGCCTGTCCTACATCGACCTCAGTCGCAACCGCCTCACCGGCGCCATCCCGCCGTTCATCAGCAAGTCTGTGCACCAGGTGCACCTGGATATGTCGCACAACAACCTCACAGGGCCCATCACGGCCGAGTTCGCCGCCGTGAACTTCTTTTCCCTCGACCTGTCGCGCAACGCCTTGACAGGCGACGCGTCGGGCCTCTTCGGCAGTGAGAAGAATGAACTGGGGAAAATCGATCTGTCCCGCAACTCCTTCGATTTTGACCTTTCAGGCGTCGTGTTCCCGCAGGGCGTCGGAATCGTCGACCTGAGCCACAATGCCATCAGAGGCCGCATCCCGGCGCAGGTCGCGTACTTCGACGACCTGCGGTACTTCAACTTCAGCTACAACCGCATCCCGGCGCAGGCCGCATTCCGACTTTCGTTCAACAAGTTGCTGAAAATTAAGAAACACTTGATAAACATCAGACCGTTTCTTAAGAAGATAAATCCATGTAAATTTACTGAAATCATCGATGAAACTTACATAGTAGGTATGTTTGCCAACAGAAATTGGGGCAGGACCCCATACATCAGAAAAAACCTGTTCTAAGGGAACAGTGGAAACACTGGTAGAGACAGGATATGGGAGTTGATGACTTTTAGCTAGTTGGCAAGAATCACATATGTAAGGATTTATTTCTGGAGTATGAACTAACTTATTTCTCCTAAGAACTTGTTGAACCACAAATGAAGAAGGATGCCCTAGACGACGATGCCATGTGGATGAAGATGGCTTTATTGTAACGAAAGCATGCTTGGACGCCGACCCTGTAGAGACTGACACTAGAGGGTAGAGTCCACCATGACACGGACCCTTAAACAGAATTCTTCTGGTGACCTGATCCTTAATCAAAAAGAAGAATGGGTGAAACTCGAGAAAAACATCATTATCAAGTGTGAGCTTATGTATGGATAGGAGATTTTTTGAAGCACTAGGAACATGAAGAATATCATTGAGATGTAAAGATGCATGTGGGGTATGCAACATAGAGTGACCAATATGACTTATAACCATACCTTTTCCATCGGCCGTGTGGACGCGTTCACGTCCCTCATACTTCTCACGTGTAGACAGCTTGCTTAACTCCCCAGTTATGTGATCAGTAGCACCGGTATCAGAGTACCAGTTAGTGTCCACCCCATATGAAGCAGCATTTGCAGTTTTCTTGTTGGTATCGCGATCACGGTCATCCTCATAATCAGAGTCATCCCCATAGCGCCACCAGCAATCCGCAGCGGGGTGACCGTGTTTCTTACAAATCTGACATGTAACGTCCACAAAAGGGGTGGGTGTGCGCTCACGCCGAAAACGACGTCTGCGACCATCATCTCGACGTCCACTGTCACGATCATCACGTCTTCCTCGATTCCCATCATCACGGCGTCCGTTGTCACGGTCATCACGGCGCCTTGTGTCACGGTAGTCATCACGGCGATCGGAACGCGGACGCTCATCACGGTAGTCACCGCGCCCGCGGTCATCCCGTCCTCGGTAGTCGACGCGATCACCGCGCCCTCCTCGCTGGTCACCGCGGTCACCGCGTCCTCCACGCTGCACGGCATTTGCCGAGGAAGTGAAAGAGTTTGGCGAGGAGTTCTCAAGCATCTCGTTGCGCATATCATATGACGCCAGTTGGCCAAACAAATCGTCAAGGGTGGTTCCCGGATTGCCGTTCACAGTGGTGACCAAAGCATTGTAAGAACTATCAAGGCCATGAAGAATATACCCGATGAGTTCATCATCCTCGAGGGGCTTCCCAGCTGCGGCAAGCTCGGAGGCGAACCCCTTCATCTTGGTTATATACTGATCGGCCGTAAGGTCCTTCTTCTTGGTATCATTCAGGGCTGAGCGAAGGTGCTGAACTTTGGATCTTGACGCCGAAGAGAACATGAGGTTGATGGCGGCCCAGACTTCAGCAGTTGACTCCATCCCAATGACATGTGCAAGGATATCAGGGGATAGAGAGTTGAGAAGAAACCGAAGAACCTGTTGGTCTCTAGCAATCCAGATCAAGTATGCAGGATTTTCAATGATGACTACCTTGTTATTGCTGTCCTTCTCTTCCATGGTCTTGACAGGGGCCCGATCCGTGCCATCAAGCAAACCCATTACGTTCGCACCACGAAACGCGGGGAAGGCCAGGGCTTTCCAGAGCAAGAAATTGGACCGTGTCAGAAGCTGGCTTGGTGGCGATCCGAGAGCAGCAGACAGCGAGGAACTTGTGGAGGAGCTCATGTTGTTGGCGGAAGCAGGTGGATTTGGACGTATGGGGGTTTTGGGTGTGTATAGATCTCAGGTATGCGGCGGCAGATCGCAAGCGATGGCGGCGGCAGGGTTTTTGGGTTATTGTATCTCGGGTTTGCGGCGGCGAATCGTAAGACGATGGCGGCGGCAGGGTTTTTGGAGTATTGGTATGCGGCGGCGGCGACCAGAAGGGTGGCGGCGGCGGCAGGTTTTGTGGTGTATAGGAGGCGGCGGCGGCAACCGGAAGGGTGGCGGCGGCGGCGGATTTTGTGGGCAGCTAGCTCATCGCGGAAGAGTCCGCTCTGATACCATATTGAAGCTTTAGGTTTTGAGGGAAACAACGTTGCCTCGTGGGTCGTTGTGTTGCATGTTATATAGGTGGGTAGAGGGGGAAAGCCTCTACCGTAGAGTACAAGGATACGTTAGACTTGGTGTACTACACCATAGTCTAACTGTATACGGATTGGATTACAATGTTCAACACACTGCCGACCGGAGGGAAGATGCCTGAGCTTGATCTCTACAACTACCAGCACAACAAGTGCCTCTGCGGTGCTCCCCTCTTCCCACCATGCAAGAAATAGTTACTAGAATTGTCTGGTTCGACTGAGTAACGAGATGATGATGCTTCACTAAGTATTCCTCTATACACGTCGACGGTCGACCAAATCGACTGTACTGTTGTCTCTCTAGACTAAGAGTTATGCCGAAATAAAGTTGAGATGGTTATGCCTGTCTTCCACTATAGCGTGGAAGCTGTCCCCTGGCCTTACTTCCTCTGTTTTAACTTTTAACTTAACTGCACATTCGACTAAGATTTAGTTAATTTTCATTAGACATTGTGACTCATGAGTAAAAGCTGATCTCGCACTCAAAACCTTTCGTTAAATAAAGGTCAAAGTTACTTTTTCATAAGCTTTTTTCTTTCATTTCCTTTTTTCTAGAAAAAAAGTGTGGATTTCATTGCTCGGTTTTTTCTAGTAATTTTGACTTTCAAGTCTGAACAGAGGATAGGTCTTGTGCTTAGCACGACATGGCCCTTTAGATGGTTTTGTTAGCCATGCGATCAAACTCTGATGATGCGGCTATTTATCGTTGCCCCATCAAAGAGGACATTGTTAAGCTTGCAATGATATTTGACAATTTTGGTGAGGTCATTGTGTCAGGCCCACGAATACCAGGGTATCCTGGGCCGACCGTTGCGAGCCCAACCCAATCGGTATAGGAGGAGCCCGTACTATGCTACCGCCAGAGATGAGCGGTCAAGCCCCGCTCTCGGTGAGGGTGGCCCCATGGCGGGGGGTCACTTTCCTTAGCATCCCCCCCCCCAAATTGTTGGAGAGGAGCCCTCCTCTCCAGAGGCGTCTTCACCCAACAATTTGAGGGTGACGCCTGAGTCTCTGTCTAAGTGATGGAAGGGCCACAGGGCCGGAGAGTCGCTTTGGTCGCAGTTACCATTCTCGTGTATAAAGCATGGAGCATTGTTGTGTGCACCTAAACCCTGATCAAGGCTTTCCCCTTCGGTGCAAAAAGACCAGTCCACCACTACGAGACAGAGGGAGTGTCATTGGTGCCCCCACCTCCCTGCCATGGACGGTGGCTCCGTCCTCGACGACCAGTGACAACCTGTGTGGCAGAGCGCCTCAGTGTACTCCTTTGCCACCATGTAGTAGCCCTTTCCCGCCCAATGAGCAAGAAAGAGGGCCAAGTGTCGGTATAAGAAGAGTGCTCTGATACGTCATAAACGTATCCCTAATTTCTGATGCTCCATGATCATATTTTGGCAATTGCTACATGTTTTCTCTATTATTTATGTCATTTTATCGATTTTCCGGACTAACCTATTAACAAGATGCCACAGAGCCAGTTCCCTATTTTCTGCAGTTTTTTAGTTTCAGAAAAGTTGTTATGGAAATATTCTCGAAATTGGAAAATTCGAAACCCGGAAGTCCTACTTTCCCCGGAAGCATCTAGAAGACAGAAGAGGAGCCGGAGAGGGACAGCAGGGGGCCCACACCAGGGTGGCGCGGCCCCCTGGACGCGCCAGCTAGGGGTGTGGGCCGCCTGGAGCTCCACCGCCTTCGCCATTTTGCCTATTTAAGCCCCCCGGATGGAAAACCCTAAACACCTGATCAAAATCCCCAAAAAAGTTTCGCAGCCGCCGTCACCGTCAACCCGAGATCAGGGGGGTTCTGAAGCTATTTCCGGCACTCTGCCGGAGAGGAGATCATCACTGTAGGCCTCTTCATCACCATGCCTGCCTCCGGAGTGATGCGTGAGTAGTTCATCCTTGGACTACGGGTTCGTAGCTGTAGCTAGATGGTTGTCTTCTCCTCATATGCCTCCATGTTTACATCTCGTGAGCTGCCTATCATGATCGAGATTGATCTTATGTAATTCTCTGTGTTGTGTTTGCTGGGATCCGACGAATATTGACCTTATTCCAAGTTGATTATAGTCTTTATTTGCATATGTTATTTATGATCTTGCATGCTCTCCGTTTCTAGTTGTTATTCTGGCCAAGTAATTTTTAGTGACTCCAAGAGGGAGTATTTATGCTCGATAGTAGATTCATGCCTCCTTGTTGCCTTGCTCGAGTGACAAAAACGTGAAGAGGGAGGATGTGATGTTGCCATTAGGGAGAAAATAGCAGTGAGAGTGCCTGTGTGCATAATCATTGCTTACATTACACACTTTGTTTAATGCAATTATCTGTTGCTTGCAACTTAATACCTGAAGGGGTTCGGATGATAACCTCCGGGTGGATTATTAGTCATTGATGGAGATGGATGTCGGTCTATGTATCTTGTTGTAATGCCCGCACTAAATAACATAGCAATCTTCATGTCATATTGTGCACTACGGTGCAACCTCTATTTGTCAATTGCCCAGTTGTAATTTGTTCACCCAGCAAGCTATCTTTTATGGAGAGACACCACTAGTGAAACTACGAACCCCGGTCCATTTTTTTCCACACTGTTAAACAACCCATAACAATTTCCTGCTCTCTTTACTTTCTGCAAGCATACACTATTTTTCCACACTATACGTCTAACCTTTGTTTTCAGCAAGACCGGTGAGATTGACAACCTCACTGTACCGTTGGGGCAAAGTATTTTGCTTGTGTTGTGTGCAGGTTCCACGTTGTTGCTGACACCGGTGAAGTGCCAGCACCACCGTCAGTGGCATCAACCTTCCGAAGATTCTCTTTCTCCTACTGGATTGATAACCCTGGTTCTTCACTAAGGGGAAAACTTCTACCACTATGCTCATCACACCCTCCTCTTGGGGTTCCAACAACACATAGCAAGGATTTTTCTAGCGCCGTTGCCGGGGAGAAGGAAGTCTTCTGGCAAGCGGAGTCTCTCAATCTCAATCTCTTTATTTTGTTTTTTGTCTTATTTTTATTTTTGTCTTGTTTTTATTTCTCTATATCAAAAACACACAAAAAAATTAGTTTACTTCATAGTTGTTATTTTTGTCTCTATGTTGTTATTTCAGATCATGTTGTTCCCTAAGTTTACCTTGAAAGATTTTCCGGTAGGAAGTGGTTCTATACTTGGAAAGGACATTGTTAAAGAATTTTTTGATCATGTTAGTAAGCATGATAACTTTGAGGAAAAATCCATAGTAGACCTTTCTCCCAATGACGAGACTGCTACAAATTCTTTAGTTCACATGCTAGAAGCTAGGTTTGTTAACCTCCATCCCATAATGCAACATATGTTCCTCAACTTGAATAACATTGAAGATGCCGAGAAAAGAAACTTCACCTTAGAAACTATGCTTAAAGAATTTGGGGATGTCGCTATAGAAGGTAGAAAAGTTTTTGATCGTTTTAATATGCTTGGATCATGTGTAGACATTGTTGGTGCTCTAGAAAAAACTGAATCTAATAATGAAAATGAGGATAAAATACCAATCCCCTTTAAATTAGTAGCACTACACGAGGCCCAAGAAAAGAATTTTGATTGGATTGTTCCTGAGAATTTATTTGATGAAAATAGTAAGCCTAAAAGTACTAAGAGAAGAGCCTCTGAAACCCACTTAGATAAAATACAATGCATTATTAAAGAATTTCCAAATCTTGATTTTAATGCTTCCTCTGTTGAAAACACTTGAGTTGATTTTTCTATGCCTAGCTGAAAGGCTCTAAAGAAAAGCGCTACCGGGAGACAACCCGTTTTATTTCTCTGTTTTCTTTCAGTTTTCCTTTGTTTTCTTTGGTGTGCTTGCACCTGGGTGTTGTCTATTTCCTTGGCACCCCCGCTGTATCTTTTCTTTTGAGTTCTTGTTGAGCCAAGTAAAGCCACTAGTGGAAAGTTGGAGTTCGTTTTCGGATTTCTGCGCACAAAACAGATTTCTGCTGTCCACCGTAAAATATCGTATAAAATCCTGGAAGATCAGAATGGTCTGAATTTATTTGTGCTTATTTCTCAGCTAATTAGGCAACTTTTCTTAGAAGACTATTTTTTTATTTGAGCAACAGAAGATTTTTATAAAATTCGATTTTTACCTGCTGTTCTGTTTTGACATATTTCTAACATTTATCGCATTTGCATCTTAATCTCTTTCTTTTGGGGTTCTTATGAGAAAAAGAGTTTTAAAAGAAGTTATGACAGTAGCTAATGTGCTTTTGAGTGTTATAATTGTGTTGAAACTGAACCATGTGAATTTCTTATTTCAATTGCAATAACGTTGCTAATGAAGATTGTGAGAATTTTATGTAAAGTTTTCAAGGGTCAAGAGAAGAGGATGATATGATGTGATCAAGAAGAGTGAAAAGCCTAAGCTTGGGGATTCCCCGGTGGTACATCCAAGAAAATTCCAAGAAGACTCAAGCGTCTAAGCTTGGGGATTCCCAAGGAATCCCCTTCTTCATCAACAAATTATCTAGTCACTTCTAGTGAAACTATATTTTTATTCGGTCGCATCTTATGTGCTTTGCTTGGAGCGTCTTTTATTTTTGTTTTCAGTTTGATTTTGCTTGTGCTTTCAGTTTGTGTTTTACTTTCATAATAAGCTTGGTTGGAACCCATCATTCTTTTATTGGAGAGTGACACGCTCCGCTTTTTCATGAGAATACGTTGTATTCTTAATCTCTATCTAGCTGCTGCATTTATTCAACTCCTGTTTTGCATGAATCTCTTATTAGAGCTGCTAGTTTTAGTAGTATTATTTGAGTACTCTCATGTTTGCTTGCTTTATATTAAAGAGTACTTTTGTTAAAGCATGTTTTGTATGGTGCTTGTTGGGAGAAACAAAAGAAAACTGCTGCTTGAAGTAGAATTTATAACAGTACTAGTAGAAGCTTGTATAGACTGTGGCTAGGAATTTTTAATGCCATGCTAAATCTTATTTTAGTTTTAAAGCCTTGTGGTTATTGATTAGCATGATTAGCCTCAAATATCTGAGAGTGTTTAATATGTATTGAAAGATTCATGAGGTGTTTTTGTCATACTAAAGCATCAATACATGGTATTCTCTTTCGAATGTTTTATTTGGTTGACTTGGCGCATGCTCACACCGTGTTTATGACTACAAACCAGTCACGAATAGCCTCCATGACCACTTAGTTTTTGAACTTGTGATATTGCCAATGTTTTAATTAATGATGCTTATGTCGCTATGCATGATTATGGCTCTTATGCTTTCTTGATTTGTCACTCCTAGTCTTTTGCTAGCCTCCACCTGTACTGAGTATGATCTCTACTCGTGCATCCAAACTCCCTGTGTCCACCATACCTATCTATATGTGGTATTTAACTGTCATTCCAAAGTAAATTGCTCATGTGTTGCCTTTAAAACCTTCAAAATTACTCCTGCTTTATGTTCATGGTTTTGATCATGAGGACGTAAATAGAGAATATTTATCTCACTTTGTTGATTGGATTTCACACCCTTGACTAGTGGCTTCAACCGCTTATCCAAATGATAGAAGAGCTGGCAGCGGGGTGCCCAGCCCCAAATTTCTCTTCACTATTTTTGCCCCTGATTTATCAGTCAAAACATAATTGTGTAAAGAAAAGAGAAAAAGGGATGACCTTCTATACCAGTTGCGTCCTTCACCATGGGAGCCGCTCTTGTGAATCCAGTGGACTTGTGACACTCTTCCAAAATATAGACACTCTTCCACTGTATTTTCTGTTTACCATTCGTTGACATTAGTATACATCTCCCAAAATATAGACACTCTTCCACGGTATCTGATTGTTGCCAGGCAACCGAGGATTCGGTTAGCCATGGTTTGTGAAAGATGGATGGGAGGAGTGTCAAACTTTTACTACCTGGGGGTACGCCTCCACGCCGCTCACTATGCGTGGAAATCTAGCCATTTACTGGCAATCCCTAGATTATCGCGCACTGGACGGTCAAAAAGTGGTCAAACACCACTCGTGTAAGTCACCCTATGAGAGGATAAGTTCACATCAGGAAGTGTCTAGTCCCTTGTCAGAAAACCAAGGTATTACGTCACTGCTAACGAAAAACACCCGAACAGGAAAATATTCGAGTGATCGGAAAATTCACTCGAACCCTGCAAAGCCTTTTCACACGGAAAATTTTCATTTGAGAAAATGCATAAGTTGAGGATTACTCCTTTGTCACTAGAAGAAACTGACTCAAATGAATCGTACAAAGCATTCTGTTCTCCCATATTGCACAATTGCGTTAAGAATTTTGGATGTCGTACTCGCAGTATGAAGATAAGACCCAGGGACCAGTTCCAACGGTCCGGGAGATGCACCACTGCTGCACTACCTGGTATTTTTTTCCATGCCAACACGTGTGATGAAAATCCCGATGGACCCGTTGGGTGAACGGTTGACAACTAGAATTCGACTCGGTAAGACTTTAGCAACACGAGTCGAATTACCCCAGGTTTTCCAGGATCAAGCCTGCTGACTCGAACCCTGAGTAGGCTAACGGTGTATTCTTTTAAGTCAGATTAATTTACCTCGACCAGTCAAGTAGATCAAATTAGTTTTTCCATATCCCCCTGAAGAACTGTTTGCATGGAAAACATTCAAAATAATATGTATTATAGGTTTGAGTCGCTAGATCGAGTCTTTGACTCCATCAGGAACACGGGTGATACTAAAGTGGGGGTATCCGAAAGACCCTCCACTATTGGGATACTCTGTACGGCCCGTTAAGGGGTCCCTTGGCGGGCTCCGCGAGTAACTACCTAAAGGACCATAGAGGAAACCTATGGAGCAGAAGGAAAGAATTAAGTAGCAAGAATAGGAAAGAACTGTAACCGAATCAAATTCAAGTCCACCTTATGTAACACCCCTAAGACCATGCTACCTATAAAAAGCACGGGAGGGGGTCAAGAATAGACAACCCTAGATTGAGAGTTGTGCCAGATTCAATCTGTAAACATCACCCCCGTAATCGACACCTTTGATCTCATCGAAAGAAATCCCGACAGGCAGCAACACGTCGAGTCGAGTAGTCCACTGCCGCTTTTTTCTCTCTTACGAAACCCCAGGTCCCTCACCATGAGGATTGTTGAGATCACCCCCTCGACACCACCTCAATAAAGCTATCTGGCAAACCTCTCTGGCATTAAGTTGCAGCAACAAAGTGATTGCTTTCTGTGCAACAGACAAATGCATTAAGAACGATATGTAACGTAAGCAATGGTCCTCGTCCGTAGACAAGTGCACCGCTGTTTTATCCCTAGTAGCAACGGGACATCCCCATCTGTCACGTTTCCATCACTCGAGCACAGATGTAAGGGAGGCATGCACCCACTATCTAACATATAAACACTCTCTTGAAGGTGAAAACAACTACGTGGCCAAGGCAATCATAAACACCGGAGATCATCGCAAGAGAACATTAAAACTCTCTACAAATATAACTGAAACATCTCATATTGACATGAAAAAATAATCATAATCGCATGGTTCATCGGATCCCAACAAACACAACATGCACAATTACACAACGGTGGTCTCGATCATGTGAGGTAGCTGTCGATACTCTAAACATAGATGCATAAGGGAGATAAGAACCATCTAGCTACTGTTATGGACTCGTAGTCTCAAGATGAACTACTCACGCATCTGTCCGGAGGCGATTATGGCTATGTAGAAGCCTCCGATGGCGATTCTCCTCTCGGCGGTTACGTAGGGCAAAAACAAAATCTGCAACGTACTCTAGTAGACTGCCAGGTGGGCCACAGAGCACCACACCAATACGCACTGATCCTCCCTGATTTTTCCATGTTTGGTAGAAGAGAGAAAAACAAAAACCAAAAGGGGAAAGGAAAAAGGAGGAAGGAATGGAACTCCATATGGAGGCCAAACCGAATTCTCCTAGGAGGGGGTGCAGCCACCTCTATGGTTCGGCCACCTCTTGGTGGAGAGATTCCTCCCTTCCAAGGAAGGTCTCCCTCATCCTCCACCTATAAAAGGACCCCCGAGCCTCAAGGAAAAAACAGATCTATTGTCTCTCAAGCCTCTCTCTCTCTCTCTCTAGTAGAATTAGAGCCTCTAATTAGACTATCTAATTAGAGTCCCTCTAATTGAATTGTAGCTTCTTAAAATTGGGGTTTTGAGGTGTCAAATCTAATTAGATCTAGCTCTAATTGATCTCTCTCTCATGTGTTGAGAACTCCACCTTCTTATACACTTGTAGAGACTAGTCCTGGATGACGAAGCGTTGTAGAGTTAGTCCCTATGTATCTGTGCGAGCTCTCGGAGGGGTAATACGTGAAACCCTCACTCTGCTGGATCAAGGTGTTGAATATGGGGACTCAACAACATCCTCACCTATAGGCTTGTGTGTGAGGATCTTCAACAGGCTTCATCGACATCGTCACCGACATCTCTTCCGCTTCTATTGTGTCTGGTACACGATCTCGAACTAGATCTAGGAATCATTATTCACTTGTATCTTCATAGATAGATCCTTGAGGTCGTGTAGCATGCATAGAGAAAAAATTAAATTCCTGTACACAAAATCTAGTATCAAAGGGCTTTCTCGCTCAGCTTCTGAAACAATGTGGCTCTGGCTCTAACAGTGTAGAGCGCTGTGAGGGGTTTCTCTCATCATGTGCTTCCTCCTCCTCATCTTCAAGAGAGTGGTGTCCATGGCTTGAAGAGGAATGTGCGCACAAATTGACGAGGCATGGTGTGCACCGCTTTATGAGGAGCCCGGCTAGGTTGGAGCAGTGTGCTCTATACGGCAACCTAGAAGAGCACCTAAGACCTGTGCCCAAGACATGGTTCACCATGAAATTTCAAAATAATTTAGACAGAAGGTTTGAACATTCACGAAAAAGCATCAAAATAGAACTATCCCAACTTCATACCTCAACATACCCGACATCGTTAGAGTTTTTATGAACCATACAGTGTCGGAGTGCATACCCGACATCGTTCATATGTTGATACATCTCGGATTGCTACCAAAAGCAACATTCTAGGTTAGATTTTTCTCAATTTATGCTCATAGCCACTAGTGGAGGGCAGCTCTTTAGCCCCGGTTTGGGGGGGGGGGGGGGCTTACGCACCGGCTGCCCAACCGGGTTTTGCAAACCCGAGCTAAAGGCCCCCCCTAATGACCCGGTGGTTGATACCAACCGGGGTAAAAGGAGTGCCCACGTGTGCACTGCGCAGCGTGCAGGCAGGCACCCTTTTACCCCGGTTGGTAACACCAACCGGGGCAAAAGGTTCTCTGCCGCAGCAGAGTTTTGGGTGATTCTCTGCCGCGGCAGAGCTTTGGCATGTTTCTTTTTGGGGATGTTTTTGGGGTGTTATTTTTGTGTTGTTTTCTTTTCGGTGAGGCTGTAAATGACATATTTTTTGCACATCGACAATAATCATCATAAAAGTCATTGCATGCATTGATATCATCAAAAGATAATTACATTGATCTCAATTAGATAATTACATCTGAATAGAGTTATACACATTGATATCATTACATGCAGATCATTGTTTATACTTAACAATGCAATGTTCCATTTTCAGCTATGACCTCCTTCAGCAGAAAACCCGCAGATTCCTCTTGAAGTGCTTGTAAGCGGCCTGCCAGTAGGAGCTCCCTCTGGAGATCGTGGAGCATTATATTTATCCTTCTGCCCAACCGCTCATTCACGGTTGTCCTTATGTTCTCCATGACATAGAAGCCACATAAATTTGTTCCCTGTGGCTGCTGAGGGCACTTTACGAGAAATATAATTGAGTCAAATAATGCTCAAGGAATTAAAGAGAGATGCGTGAATGTAGCAAGTACTACTTACTATGGGTGTGTCAAATCTCATATTCAACTCTGTTAAAGCGGGTTGTTGCTTCCTGAACCGCTTCCAAGCCCTGTCCGGGAAATAAAAAAAGAATATATGGGTCATCGTGCTATAATGATTGAACAAAAGGTGACGGTGTAGTGCGACAACGATTGAACTTACTTTGTGAGGATTGAAATAATGGGCTTGTACTCCTCTTGACCTTTATCCATAGAGTCCATGAGATCAATGATTCCGGTGTGAACGTGAATGTTGAAAATAATCCAGTGATAACTGCACACGCGATTATATACATAGTCATGCATAACTCATCAATTACACTTAACACCGACTTAGCAAAATAGAAATGTGAAGGAATATGCATAAGACAGTAACACTCACTTTTGTCTATAAGGAAATAGTATTTCACTAAAGTGAAATTTTTTCCTCAAAAACATAACTATGTTATCCTCCGTCTCTTCAGGGAATTCCACTAAATCGTATTAATTGATGATATATGGGTCAATGAACCCAATGCCACCGTTTCCATTACATTCCAGAATCCAATGCCACCGTTTCCATTACATTCCTCAAAAACATAACTATGTTATCCTCCGTCTCTTCAGGGAATTCCACTAAAACGTAATCATTGATGATATATGGGTCAATGAACCCAATGCCACCGTTTCCATTACATTCCAGAATCTTCATCCTACATAATATATATCGTGCAGTGAGAATAATTTATATAAGAAGCAATGATCGAACTAGCTGAGGTAGATACTTACAGACAATAGGTGCCGATGATCGATTTGTCGAGGGCGTGTAGATTATAGAATAAAAAAAGATCTTCAAAATCAATAAGGATCGAGTCATCGCGGAAGTAATCATGTTCTCTAATTTTCAGCATAAGTTGGTCTAGCCCCTCATTTGCGGTTTGGATATACCACGCATGCAGTTGGCGCTTGAATGTTGTCAAAGAGTTGAGCTGATCAGGTTTGACGAGAGACTTCCCTAACTCATATTTCCATGCCAATTCAGCCGGTTCAAAATTGTCGGATTGGCCTAGGAGTTGGTCAACTGTTATATCACAATCTCTGACAAACCTCTCAGCTGCTTCCCGATCAACTTGATTGCAGGGAGTCTGTACACTGTCCGACACCTTGAGCGGGTGGGCCAATTGTTTTGGCTTCTTCCCGAGCTGGGGAATTGTTTTCCCTACCTTCTTGGTTTTGTTATAAGTCATCTTTAATCCGCGGTCATAGTCAGATGGAAGATTCATCTGAACTTGGGACGTCATCTCCAACATATTCTTGAAGTGCTTCTTTACAGCCGGATCTATTGGTTCGTTTGGCGGCTCTGAGGTTCTCTTTCCCCACGAACCTATCTGACGTTTCGTGTCCGTAGTCACCCAATCGTCGGTATCCTCTTCATTCATATGGTAAGCCAACCTTTCTGGCAGCTTCTTGGCTTTCTTCTTCGTAGGACGTTTCTTCTTCGGGGAAGACTTAGAGGAAGCAGCCTTCCGCTTAGAGGACTTAGTGGGCGGCGGAGTCGGCTCAGGCATCCGAGATCGAGCCGGACTCGGGCTGCTGATGTCCATGGCGTCGACGTGTGCTGGCGATGATCGAGCCGGACTGTGTCTCGGAGAAGTACGTGGCAATGGTGGCGGTGGTGGACTACGTCTCGGAGAAGGTGGCGGTGTTGGAGGCGGTGGACTGGGTCTCGGAGAAGTAGCTGCTTGTGTTGGCGGTGGTGGCGTCAGACAGCTCGGGGGAAACACTATGCCACTCTTTTTCCATTGAATGATGGAATTGACGGCTTCTCCAAGTGTCTCTACCCCATCACCTCCGGGGATGTCAAGCCGCATTATCCTCCAATACGGCTGAACATTATCAACGCCGACACGAGCATAGCCAGGTGTAATCGGACGGCCATGGGAGGTCGCTCCCTCTACACAAGTTAAAGAGTAGCCGTCTGCCACCTTGATGGATATGTTAGAGACCGACACGTATAGCCACAGCTTGTCTTCTCCTTGATTGCATCCACGGCCTCCGTCTGTGAAGGGCATCAACAAGCATAAATGCAGCGGTAGCCGGTACCTCTGTTAAAGCCACGCTGCTCCGGCGTTGAGATGGGTCTGTTTCGTCAAATGTAGTGTCTTGCGTTTGGGAGCGCCAGCCAGTAAGCTCATTAATATGTTGTTGATGCTTCATCACTGCGGCTTCCAAGACACCCATCCGTTCTACGACCTTCGCCTCCTTCTTTTTCTTTCCTCTCTCTCTGCTTCTATATGGAAAAAGACAATCTTCCGGCTTGAAGCCAAAGCACCACGGATATCGTCCTTTGCCTCGTGTCCAACCGCCATGTTCTGCATTCTCGAGGGCCTTTGTAAGCTCGTCATTCTCTCGATTTGGCTTGAACTCTCCCTCTTTAACCTCTTTGAACACTTTCTCAAGTGCTGCAAAGGGGACCTTTATTTTTCAGTCATAATAAGGTACCCTTCTTCGTCAAACGTTGCCCCATGCCCAAGCAACCAATTCCTTGACCTCCGCGGAAATCCTGAGTACCTGGAATGATCCCCTTCTCTCGCAGACCTGTCTCGAGTTTGTCAAACTTAGGCACTGCAACTCTGTAGCCACCTAAACCCATCTTATGGTGATATACCTTCCTCGTCGCATTCTTGGCTGACCTTTTCTTCCCCTTTTATGATTCCTTGTATGCAGAAATGCTGGCCAGTGTGCCTTCTGCTTCTCAAGCGACCCCTCAAATTTTGGGACTTATTTTTTCTTCTGATATTCCTTCCATAATCTTTTCTTGTAAGCATTGAAAGCCAGGGCCACCTTTTTCAGAGCCCAGTGCATCACTGCGTCGCGCATTTGCTTTTGTGTCTTCTCGGCATCACATTCTAGAAGACTGAAATGGTTCATCAGTTGTTTGGACCCGTCTGAGACAAAAGAAACTGCCAGACGGTCAGGATCGTCTTCGTCCTTTGCTGGCGCATTCCATTCTTTAGTAGTTATTGGGATCATGTCCCTAACAATAAATCCACATTGGTTTGTAAACTTAGTTGCTGTCTTCATGGGCCAAGCAGGTTCGCCGGATCGATAGACTTGCTCGATTAGCAGATGCAGTTCCGAGCTCATCTCTTGAGTCGGGCCTAGTTTTGACCTCTTGCTAGACGATGTCGATGCAGCCATCACTAAGGGTTGTTCATCACTGGTTTTCTCCGGTTCCACATTTGTTCCTTGCAATTGCTCTTCTTCCTCCATTCCCTGACCTGATTCATTCAAGTACTGCGAGTCGTCGTCTTCACCTCCACCGTCATTGGGTCCACCGGGGAGTGTACTTTCTTCTATTATCGCGAATACCTGTTCTTCACCCTCTCTGCCGTCCATAGCTCAACTAATACAAATGGAAGATAAAATACTTTAGTAAATTTTAAATTCTCTTGAAAAAATAATATTCCACTAAACAAGCATCACACTAGTACACTTTAGTAAGGAGTATTACTAGCAGACTAGATCGAGTCTTGCCGAGTAAAGTTGCGACTCGAACGGGACATAACAGATGTAGCATTCTAGATTATCCATATCATGTGTGAAAACATTGCAGGTCTCTCCCTCTTCTTCTTGATTGGTGGGATTCAGACGCCATCCAAGGAAGAAGAAGAGGAAGAGATCTGCAATGTTTTCACACATGACATGGATAATGTGGAATGCTACATCTGTTATGCCCAGTTCGAGTCGCAAGTTTTCTAGGCAAGAGTGGATCTGATCTGCTAGTCATACTCCTACCTAGGCCTATAGTACTCTGAATCGTAGTCTTCGTAGTCGCCCTCGTCGTCATCACTATCATTTCCCTCTCGGTTCCCCTAGGTTCCCTCTCGGTTCCCCTCGGTTCCTGAACTTCGTGCTTGTTACGAGGTAGTACACGTGATGGCGATGCGGAGGAAGTAAAGGTTTCTGGACTTCTTTGAAACTAAACAAAATCATATATGTAATATAGTGAGATCCGAAAAAAATTGGACCCTTTTGTGCACATCCATAACGGCGACATTCTTGATAACCCCAGACAGGATTTCTGAAGAATGTCACCATTACGAATGTGCACCAAAGGGTTCAAGTTCGTTCGGATCTCACCAACCATATAATATTACATATGTGACGTTATTTAGTTCCAAAGAAGTCCAGAAACCCTCGCATTCGTTCCTTTCCCCGGATTACCACCGCCTGCAGTACCTCTTAACAGGACCATTTTATATAAACGATATTACAACAAAACACAAATAGTATATGGTACTATCTAAAATAGCTACTGGTGCTAGAAGGGTAGATTTTTGCCAAAATGGTAGATTTTCGCCAATTCCGGGGACTTCTAGACGACATCAAAGCTTCACTAGCCGTATGCTTTTAGGTTCTATTTCTGTCAAAATAAGTTTATGTTTCTATTGTACAAAGTGGTTACATTTTGGTTCATATAAAATATTAACACTGAAAAGAAATGTTAACACTAAAAAGAAAAATTCTTTAAAAAATGTTAACACTAAAAAGAAAAATACTTAAGAAAAATGCTTAAAAAAATTATGGTTCTAATTTCCCTAATATAGCTAAAAAAATGTTAACACTAAAAAGAAAAATGCTTAAAAAATGTTAACACTAAAAATAAAAATGCTTAAAAATTATTATGGTTCTACTTCTACTAATAGCTAACTTCCCTAATATATAGTTAATTTCCCTGCAAAATACTATCTAAAATAGCTAATAGTACTAAAATGCTAATGTACTAAAATGGTACGTATAGCTAATGCCCTAATAGCTAAAAAATAGTGCTTAAGAAAAATGTTAACACTAATGCCCTAATAGCTAAACATGTTAACACTAAAAATGTCCTTACTGCCCTAATTAGCTAAAAATGTTAATTAACGCTAAAACTAAAAAAGTATTAAGAGTAAAACTAATACTAAAATTAACTAAAACAAAAATTCACAGTAACGGCGGTGAGGGCCAGTGGCCGGTGCCGGCCGCTCACCTCGAGGGCGCGGGCGCGAGTCGAACGGCGGCGAGCAGTACGGAGGCCGAGGAGCACCGCGGCGACCAGTACGGCGACGAGGATCCCGGCGGCAAGCTAGGAGCGGGCACGGGCTCGGGAGCGAGGGGAAGGGTGCGGTGGCACGCACGGCGGCGACTTCAAACGACGCGGAGCGGTGGAGCGCTCTCTGGCGGCCGACGCGTCGTGTCTTGCGGCGCGGAAATCCGGCAGCCTGACGGCGCTGTGGTGATTTCTGCGTCATCTGGGACTTAGCAGTTCTGAGAGTTTTCCCGGGCGGTAGCTCCGCTCGGGGCTATATAGTGGGAGGCATTTTTCCCCGGTTGGTAACACGAACCGGGGTAAAAGGGGGTCTTTTGCCTCGGTTCATGTTACCAACCGGGGCAAAATGGAGGGAGATGGGCCCTCGCTTGCCGCCCACCTCCCCCCTTTTGCCCCGGCTGTTAACACGAACCGGGGAAAAAGCCCCAACTTTTCGTTTTTTGGTTTCGTGCTGCCATTTTTTTTCTTCCCCCGTTTAAATACTTTTTCAAAATATTTTTTCAAATACATTTCAAATGATTTCGAATTAGGAGAAACTTTCAATATGAAATGTGTTTAAAAATTGCACAAACATTGCAAATACATTTTCTGCTTAAAAAAATAATTATTCTACCTATTTAAACTAGTAACAATTTTTGAAATTCCAAACATTTTCAAAAACCTAGTTTATGAATGGTTTTGAATTTGAAGAAACTTTCAATATGAAAAGTGTTTAAAATTGAACAAAAAATTCAAATAAATTTTCTGTTTTAAAAAATAATTATTCTAACTATTTATACCAGTAACAATTTTTGAAATTTCAAACATTTTTAAAAACCTAGTTTATGAATGGTTTTGAATTTGAAGAAACTTTCAATATGAAAAGTGTTTAAAATTGCGTAAATATTTCAAATACATTTTCTGTTTAAAAAAATAAATATTATAATTATGAAAAGTGAGGCGCGGGAGTTGTTCCGCGTGGCGCGGGAGTCCTGCCGCGTGGACACGTGGGGCGGGAGCTCTGCCGCGTGGCCACGAGCGCGCGGTATAAACTGTCGCGCCTCGAGCGTCTTCTCCTCTCCACGCGCACACTCCTTTCCACGCACCGTCGCGCCGCCACCATGCCTCCGAGGAGGAACAACACCACCTGCTTTCGCGGCGTCCGAGCATGGCAGAACGGAATATTCACCGCGCATATCCGCTACGGCGACGACCGCATCCCCCTCGGCTTCTTTGCGACGGCGGCGGAGGCCGCCCGCGCCTGGGACGCGGCGGCCTGGCACCTCAACCGCCCGCGGTCGCTGATGAACTTCAACGACTGCCACACCCTCTGGGAAGCAGAGGCCAGGGCGCCGACGCCGCAGATCGTCACTACCGTCGACCACCGCCACCTCCGCCAGCGCGCGTTTCCGGGCCTAGTCGATGCCAGAAACGACCGCGTGGTTCGCGAGTATTACCGGAACAATCCGGGGGAGGAGAGCGCCGACGTGCCGCCTCGAATGCCACCTCGAATGCCACCTCGCGTTAGATGCCGCTCGGGAGGTGAGGACTAAGGCGCCGCAAGAGCTCCACCGGGCCGACCACGCCAGCGAAGTCTATGCTTCCGACGATCCGAGGTGGGGGCCTATCTCGGACATACCATCATGCACCTCCGACGACGACGAGGAGGTCACCGACGAGTTTGCCGACGACGACGACCAAGAGGAGGTCACCGACGAGTCCTCCCCCCCCCCCCCCCCCCCCGACGACGACGAGGAGTAGTGTTCATCTGTTTTCTGTTTTTAATAAAAGAATTTGTATTCCGGCGAACTGAGGCGCGCTAACGCGTCTATTTACTGTTTTTCGTGTGATTCTTCCTGATTAGTGGGATTCAGACGCTAGAAAGAAATACATCCCTCATCCAACGACTCACAAGAGCTAACATTAGGGAGGATGCCGGTACATTTGGATAGATAAACAAGGCACATTACATAATGACAAGAGTGGATCTAAACCTAAACGGAGTGCATAGATCTAGATAAACAAGGCAGTACATAAATGCAAGAGTGGATTTGATCTGCTAGTCATACTCCTGCCGAGGTCTATAGTACTCTGACTCGTAGTCATCGCAGTCGCCTCCGTCGTCGTCACTATCGTCGGACGGTGCTCTGGAATCCCTCGGAGGATCACGACCCCAGGACTGGGCGTAAGGGTAGCGCAGGCGGGGGTTATCGCCGGCCCTGATGTAGTTCATGACGCTCTGAAGAGTCCGTCCGCCGCCCCACCACAGCTGACGACCAACCTCGTTGAAGTTCGAAGGAGGCGGGCCGTTCTCCTTGTACCTGGCGAGCGCACTCTCACGCCGATTAATGAAGAAGGCGTCCCAAGTTAGGCGGTAGTCGGGATTCCAACTGGGATTCCTCCGCTGCTCCGGCGTGAGCTCGTGGTAGTAGTGGTTCGTGATGGCCGTCCGACGCGCCACACCATGAGAAACAAGAGGGACCGGCACTCCTCCGACGCTCAGCATCCAGCCGGCGGGCACCCTGTAGCCGGGCGGTCAGGGGTAGTTCAAGGAGGAAAGTGCCTCCGCCTGCAGGAAGGTTAGAGTGGGTACGGTAGAAGCCATGGGAGAGTGGTGAGTTTATATGTGTTTATGACAATGGTGGCAATGCATACATATATATAGTGAGAAGAAACAGACCCTTTAGTCCTGGCCCGTTTTACCAACCGGGACTAAAGGGTTACGATTTCGTTGGGACCAATCACAAAGAATCACATGGATCGTGTGTTTCTTTCAAACGCTTGTGAGTCGTTGGATCAGGGGTGTGTTTCTTTCGATCTCTTATGAGCCGTTCGATCAGGGGTACGGTTTGTTTGTTTCGAGCGCTTGTGAGCCGTTGGATCAGGGGTGTTTCTTTCGAGTGCTTCTTAACCGTTGGATCGAAACCTTAGAAGAATACTTTGTGAGCCAGAAGACCCTATATATAGCCCACCTCTCGGAGTCCCTTCATACACCATTCAGTCCATCCACCGAATACAAATCATTCGGATTCGTCAACATACGTCCTACCGTGCATTTGATGTACATATATGCACTCCAGGAGCCACGGTGGGCTGTATGCTGGCGATACCTATTGTTTTGTTCTACATCCCCCATTCAAGGTTTGACAAAAGGTTCGATACATCATTTAGTTCATCGACTGATTACAAATCATCCGGATTCGCCATCATACGCCCGACCGTGCTTTTGATATGCATATATGCACTCATGAGCTACGGTCGGGCTGTATGATGGTGACACCGTTTGTTTTGTTCTATATATCTACAAATCCTCCGGTTCACACGCCCGACAGTGATGTTGATACAAAACATGTGGAAAACAGAGGTGGACTAATCCAAATACATGAACCATACAGGTTTGATACATTATTACATAATAGTCTAGCAATTTTACATGTTTGTTTCTGCGAGCTCATATGGCATTATGCTCTCGGGAATTTCATCGAACACCTCTTGTGCATATGAGGGAAAAACAAGTGAGAACACCACACAAAAAATGAGTGACATGAGGAGTGGAACGCTGGCATGATAGTGTTTATAAACAAGAGAAAAAAATTGGATTTAAAGAAAAAAAGGTATTATATTAATTTTCATTTTCCATCTATTTGGTTAGTTATTCTTAATGAAATTGAAATTATTAACCAAAGAGCAATATAGAAATAAAGAAACAACTTTTCATCTAGGTGGGGCTCATTTTCCCCGGTTGTAGCCACAAACCGGCGCAAAAGACCACCCCACGACGCGCCCGCACGCGCCCTGCTCGTCGGGGGCCTTTAGCCCAGGTTTGTGGCTCCAACCGGGGCAAATGACCCCCCCACCACGCGCCCTGCTCGCCCCGGCCACACCTCTGCAGTCTTTTGCACCGGGTGGTGGCCGAGCCGGGGCGAAAGGGGTGCTCGCCAGTAAGCAAAAGCCCCATTTTCCACTAGTGTAGGTACAAATAAGACTAAACTTGCCACAAAGTTGACAATCTGCGCTAGCTCACATGAGCCGATAGTACTTTAGATCGGCTAAATGTTTGAAACCAGGACTGGGTCCTTGCAAAATGTCAGATCTTGTAAAAGCCGTCTCCCAGCTTAAGGCGGGTGTTAACCCTAAGCCACATGAGATATCTGTTTAATGCTGCATCGTCGTGAGGATACAAGATAGACATACCTCCATGCTGATGCTTCTAACCAATACTAGCAACATTTGTTTAAAAAATATTGATGCACATTGCATTATTATTTTTGGCTAATTATGTTCACCTTTTTTTTTTGCTTCAGCTTGTCCAATCTACATATCAAAATTCATCTTCGTTGCTAGCATGAAGCAGTTACAATAATAACTAATTAAGTGTTATGAAACACTTACTGTGCAAGTGCGGTTCCATGTCCTGGTACTTTCGTGGGTTCTTTTGGTACAATCCAAATTATTTTATAACCCGGTTTGGCAGGTGCCACTAGACTCCATAAAAACATATCACAAACATTTCATCCAGCAAAGATGGTGTTATCCTAGACATATTGGGTTCAATCGGTCATTGTCCCGTATTGCTCCAGATCACCGTGCATAATTGAGTAATCTAGATGGTTAGTTTGTTTGATGGAAAAGAAACCTGGACATTAATAAGGACAGGTGGAAGAGATTGCATTCTTGGGGAGCAGTATATCGAACTCGTTGGTGTAGTGCATATACATAGCCTTTGAGGTACCAACATCACAGTCAACCTTGTCCCGTATATGCATCCATGGGAATCAGAGCGTGTCACCACGGTCATTTCATCGGGTGTCTAAATCCGGTGTCGGTCACCCAACTTGCAAGTACTCCCAACTCCAAATGGATACGAGCAGCATGCATCCACACATATTGAATTCATTTCCACCCTTGCTCCTACGGCAGGCCTCGTCCAACTCCGCACACATGATGAGAGAAGGGTTATGTAAATACATACTCCCTCCGTATCAAAATGTAAGATGTTTTAGCTTTTCATACACAAAATGTATCTAGATATGTTTTAGTGTAAGATGCATATGAATCTACACACTAAAACATGTCTACATACATTTTGTGTAGGAAAAGCTAAAACATCTTATATTTTGATACGGAGGGAGTATTAGATAAACAATAAATATTGTAAAGTACCTGCCGATAGAAATAAGCTAGTGTCTTTATACCCCAAGAAAATATATAGTCCTAACCAGCTAACAATTGTGTCCACGTAAATGGAGTGGTCACGCTAGTGCCATTTGGAAACAGAACCCGGCAAAGCATACTGCTGCACCTCTTCAAAATCCTCGTAAAATTCATGGGGAAAACTGCAAAATTCTTGGAAATCCACAAAAAGGGTGCACCAGCGGCCTTCTTCGGGATCCCATGCTCATTGATGAGGCACGCCAGAAACACACACCATTCAACACTATTAGTGTTTATCCACACAGTTTGCCCCTTGATAGCAAGTGCCAGGTTTTTTTTTTGAAACAAGGCAAAAGCTTTGCCTTTTATATTGATATAGTAGGAGAAAACAAATAAAGGCCTAAACCACAAAGGGAAGGAGGACAAAAACTAAAAACACTCTAGAGGATCACAATCGGTCGGTCCCGACACTACCACCTTAGACAATCATCTCCGCCAGGCTCTTTGCACCTGCCATGATCCAGTTTTTACCCTCGGCCTTGATGCATTGGACGAGTTTGGCTGGCGTCGAGAATTTGTTGTTGAACACCCTCGCATTCCTTTCCTTCCAGATCTCCCAAGTGATGAGGGTGATCGCGGTTTTGAGCCTCTTACGGGTTGCAAACCGTTGGCTTATTAGAATCGAGGCTTGCCAACAGGTTTGGGCATTTTAACCATCTTGCCGCCTCTATCCATATTCTTCTGGAGAAACGGCACTAAAAAGGATCTGCCGAGCCGTTTCAGGTTGGCACCTGCATAGTTGACAGTTCGGGTGATGAGGCCATCCCCTCACGGCCAAGCGGTCAGAGGTCCAAAGTCTGTTTTGGACAACAATCCGAAGAAGCTGCATTTTGGAAGGGGGAGGGGGGAGTCTTCCAAACAATTGTAACATCCCAAGTATGAAAAACTCCATTAGAATGCTTGCTCCTGGTTAATTTATGTTTTGCATCATGTCATCATAAGCATTGCAATTGTTTTCATTTGTTTATTCCATTTGAATTTCAAACTAAATTTCAAATCCTTGTTTCATACTTGTTCTGTTACAATTTTTTTCAAATGAAACTTTCAAATCAAACCAATTATTTGTTTCCAATAAACTTTAAATTAAAAACTATTAACTTGCTTCTTTCAATAATTCAATTAATACCAAAATTGCTCAAATTCATTTGAATTTACAAACAGCAACAAAATTTAAAATTTTGAAAAACAAAAAATTGCACAGATGGGCTTTTGTAATAAATAACCTATAAAAATTATTCTCAAATTTTTAAACCCCAAAAACCCTTCTTTTTTTTCTCTCCTTTCTTCCTTTTCTTTTTCTGCAAAAAAAAAACAGAAGCAGAAAACAGAAAAACAAAAAAAAAAGAGGGGAGAGGGCAGGCCAGCCAAGTGGGCTGAGCCCACCACACCTAACCCCAGGCCCAGCCCACCTTCTCCCCATCCCCTACCTCTGTACGGCGCGACATCGGAGATGTCCACGTCGAACAGGCAGGAGATGGGACGGCCAGCAGAGCGCCTGCTCCCCCTTAAAACCTTGCCCACGAGCTCCTCCTCGCTGCCCTAGCTTCCCTCCTCCCTTCTCCATCACCGCGCCGCCGTTTTTCTTCCTCCTCCCTCCTCTGCTTCGCCCTGTTCTGAACCACCGCACACCACCGCAACAAATTCCGGCGATCGCCGCAGCTATGGGCACCTCCCGACCTGGTTAGCTGCGGGAACGGGAGCACCGCACCTTCCTCTCCCTCCTCATTTCCAGGGAGGAGTCCGAGAGGGCCGGGATCGTCCGCAACGACGCCGGCCACCTCGCCTGTCGCCGTCGCCTCTGCACCGGGCACCTCCTCCTCTTTCCTCTCCCCGGTGAGCACGATCCCATCTTCCCTTCCCTCTCTGCTCCCTCGCATCACCCACGCGCATCCCTTGCACACACGCACACGCAGCAGCACCGCGACGCTCGTCGCCGGCGTCCACCGCTCCGCCACTGTCACCAGGTTCAGAAAGACTGAACCTTTCTGTCAGTTTCAGTTAACGAGCGCAAGCCCACCTCAAAACCCCGCGCGCCTCGCTACTGTCACGATTCGATCCGCACCGCAGTGGCTAGATCTAACGACGCGCAGCGCAACGGCGCGGGTTCGAACCCCCGCAGCGCAGATTAAAACCAACATTTTTGCTCCTTTGCCACGCATGCACGCAGGCCCCACCTGCCATTGGCAGTGGTGGCCACGCAGGCACACACACGCACGCCACGTAGCGCCAGCTGGGCGCTGGCCCACAGGCCAGTGACCCAGGGCTGTTCTGCCCCACGTAGAGAAAGGTTCCAGGGGCCTTTCTGGAAGTTTCTTTTTGCATCCAAGCCCCTGGAACAAATCTGTAACTGTTTAAATCACAGAATAGCCCCTGCATTTAAAATTTAAATATCTTTTGCAAATCAAATCCAAATTTAATAAATAAAATATGTTTTCCATAACAAAATTAATTCTCTACATGTTTAAACCAATTATATACTATTTTGAACATTTCAAATGTTTTCAAAAATTCAAATTCAAACTACTATTTCAAATTTGGTCAAATTCATAACTAATTCAAATTTAATTCATATGGCACATATAAAATATGTTTTCCATGCAAAAATTGAACAAGCTTTCCAAATATAAACTTTGTTTCCTGTTTTCAATAATTAAACTTGGTTAAATAATTTAAATCTTGTTTAAATCATTTAAAATTGCTAAATTAATAACTTGGTCAAACTAAATTCTTTTTGGACATATAAAATATGTTTTCAAACCAGAAAATTATAATCTTTTCAAATATGAATTTTATTTAATGTTTTTAACAAATAAAAATGCAAATAATTTTATACTTGAATTAAATTCATTTAAATCTTGTTTAATTCATAATTAATTCATTTTAATTCCTTTTTCAACAAATGAAATATGTATTCCATCTAAAATTTTGTGTTCTTTCCAAATATGAATCTTGTTATCTATTTTGAACAATTAAAATTGGTGAAAACAACAAATGCTTGTGTAACTCATTTAAGAAGCCAAATTTCATAACTTAATAAATAAAATTCCAAACTTGGTAAACAACATATCAAATTGAAGCTATTCTTGTTTCCTTATTGTTTTCATCATCCATGCATCATTCTAATCAACTTGCACATGATGGTTAATTGTAGATCATTTAATTTAACCTTAATTCATGGGATTTTCTATATGCAACCCAAATTGCATATGGTCCCCTTTAATTATGTTACCATGTCAACTAGCTTATCTTTGATGCATCAATTAAATTGTCATGCATCATCCCATGATTGTGCATTATGCCATGTTATTGTTTTTTTGTCTCTCTGCGTTGTTTGTTTGCTTCTTCTCGAATAGACGACGACGTTGAGACAGACGAGGTTTACGACACTACTTCTGAGGAGTTAGCCCAGTACCAGGCTACCGAGTTTGCAGGCAAGTATTCACTCACATGAACCATTGTGTCCTTTCCACACTGGATACCGATACTTTCCGTTGTCTATTCTGCTAGCCTTAAGATTCGTTGCTTGTGTTCCGATCCTATCACATGTTATCCTGTAACACTGATATAGCCTATCCTCCACACCTATAACCCTGTTGCTTGTTGCATGTGTCTTACTAGCATGCTTAGGGTTGTTTATGCTCGAGTCTATGTCCGTTATTTCTGTTACCATATTTATTATGTTCTGGGGGCTCGATGTTAAACAACAATCTGTTAATGTTTGAGGTAATGCTAATTTGATGATAAGGCACCGGCAGGAGGCCGAGTATGGTTTTGAGGCATGCTAGTGTCGAACTCAGGAAAAGTTCTTGTCCTCTGGATCCATGTTGAGCGCGCTAACCGCATGTGGGAAGCGTGTATGGGCGCCCCCCGCAACTCTGATTCGATTCACATCTCGTCCAAATCGCCACACTTAGTTCGGGCTTTCCATTTGATGCACGCATATGCAGGTACGAACCCTTGGCGCCAGGGTGGAACTTTTGTAGTCGGCATTTAGGGCGGCGTGGTCTTAGAGTGCTATGAGGGTCCCCCTTTTCTTCGTGGGGGATCGATCAGCCGCGCACGCACAGCACGTGGTTCTTTGGGCTTGATGCGAAGAAGAGTTGGGTTGTGTAGAGTGCCTCGCTTGGTGGGTTTGATCCCCGTCTGGCGGGATATTCTTACGTGTACGACCAAATTGGTGCACCCCTGCAGGGTTAAATCTTCTCGAGAAGCCGTGTTGTCCGCGGTTATGGATGACTTGGTGATAGGGCTGGCTAACAAGGATTAGACAACTTACACCTAATTAATAATAATTTGACTAGTAATAGGCTTAATGACACAATAACTGGAACCTTCACTAATCCAACTGTGTGGGTTATCCTCGGATTGCCTCTTTGGATAAGGGGCGAGATCCAGGATGGGTTTGTTTGAGGTTAGTGGTAGTTGGTTCCGATACGCTATCTTATCCCTTTCTTTTAGCCGGATGTTGTAGCGTGTCTTTGTAGTTGGTTAGGCAGCCCGCTGCCGCACTTTTGTATCACCTATCTTCCGTTGAACCCAAAGCATCTGTACTTGGTGTTGCCGGGTACACTTTGGTATCTTGTGCATCTTGCTTGCCAGTACTCGTCTGTACTGACCCCTTTGGTGCTGCGTGTTCTGCAGACTACGTTTCCGAGGATCCCCATGGTGGCTACTACGTGGAGTATGATGAGGCTGCTGACGAGTAGATAGCGGACCCAGGCAGGATCCGAGACTTCGTGGATGGGCTCCGTCTTTTCGTTTCCGGCCTCTTAGGCCTATTTGGATCTTGTCTGTACTCAGACACTTTGGATGCTTCCGCTGTGTTGTAATGATGACTTGTTGGGACGTGTGTCCTCTAGATGATTGTATTTGCTATCTCTGCTCTAGTGAGAGCTATTTGCCACTTATTTCTATTTCTTTGTGTCTTAGAGATTTGTTGTGATATCACTTGTTCAAATGCCGTTGACGTACCATGTGTGTATGTTATGAAGTACGTCAATGGAAGTAGTCGGATTTCTATGGGATGGTTTACGCAGACGATGAATAGTAGAGGATGGTTGTCACACGTTTACATGTTGGCCTACTCATATTGAGATGCGGGTGCCGGTATGCCCCGTAAGCCATTTACCTACTGTTTAGCGGGCTGTGAGTATCCTCTCGAAGTCCGGGTGCGACAAATGGTATCAGAGCCTGTCTGCCTGTAGGATCCCTTTTACTGGTCGCAGTTGAGTCTAGAAACTATCTTGTAGCTATATAGGAAAAATGAAACGTGAGAGTAGGAATTCTGTTCTTTTATTTCTCCCCCCCCCACCCTCCCTTTTTCTGGTAAGGAAGTGCAACGTTGTTTTGTCTTCTCATCTAAACTTTCAACTTAGGATTTCACGTATCCTGGTTTCTCTAGGATAGTTATATCTACTAGACCATAGGAATGGAGGTGGTTGTGACATGATTTATCATGTTGCCTACTCACGATTGAGAACGGAGGCGTGTAAGCCCCGGAAGCAGATCCTCTATTCCTTAAGCAGTAGATATTGATCCTTTAGAAGCCCGGATGGGTTTTCCGTAGTACCTCAGGAGTGTTTTGGTCTCGTGTTTCCCGAATGTTGCTTCGATATCCTGTTCTTCTCAACATCCTTTTCGTCCGTTGAAACCTTGTTGTTTCTTGCCACTTCAGTTCTTCTACCGGCGTCTAATCAAAACTTCCCCGGTCATCTGCAGATGGATCCCAGGTTCTACCCGTAGGTGGTTCGTATGACTCGTTGCGAGAGCACTGCCGGTTATCCGGAGATGCTGAGAGACATGGTCACTTTTCTGGGGTTCCGTTGGGCACCAGAGTACCAGGTCTACGAGCAGCAGCGAGAGTTTGAGCAGACCTACTACCAGGCTATCGTCTACATTCTGTCAGATGATGGCATGAGCGTAGTCCACCGCTACGAGGCAGTAGGTTCCACAGTGGATATGTGAGCCTCACCGTCCTTCGTGCTGACTACTGGGGATTTGAAGATTCTATCTATCGCCACATTCCCCGTGGTTACATCACTTTGGAGGGAGCTCATTTCACTCTCTACGACAACTTGGATGTTTACGAGCATGATAACTCCAGGCTGCACACCACCGCTCAGTTTGTGAGACACAGTGACGCAGTTGCCAGCACACTATCTCAGGAGTTGGCTTCAGTTAGAGAGCACCTTTACCTTGCTTTGACTCGTCTGGCGACTTACACCACAAACTTTGTTGGAGACGAGCGCTTTGCACGTTTCGATCAGCCAGTTGGGCGTCGTCTGCCAGATGCTGGAGGTTACGAGCCGATCAGAGGTCCACTCCTTAACCTTGGTGCTGGTTACACTGGGATTCCGCGCTTTGGAGCACAGGGAGCCGACGCTATGTACTTCACCACACCTAGAGTCGGGCTCAGACCACGTCAGATCTACGTGGATCGTCGCTCCACCTACTTTCGTGGGCGTCCTCCTCACCGTACCTCTCGCCATACTCCTAGTCGCCGTCATGCGTGATGAGCATGGGAGTACCGATGTATCCATTCTTAGCTATGTTTAGTTATCCTTTGGCATTCGAACCATTTATGGTGTGTTGGATATTCTGATGTATTTGAACATGTGTTGATGTACCTGTTGGTTATCTATTCATGCGTCGGAATAATCTCTCTTTCGGTTGCCAAGTCTATCCTTGTCTATTGTTGTGCTAAAATGCATTTCTATTCAGGATGCCGCCAACAAGGAACAACACGCCTGAGCCACCGCCAATTGCGGAGCTGTTGACTCAAATGACCCAAGTCATGACGCAGATGGCCTAGTTCCAGGCTAATCAGCACATCAACCAGACAGCTCCACGAGTCAGCATCAAGGAGTTTCTCAGTCTGGGCCCGAGAGCTTTCGTGGCCACACGCGAGCCTCTGGACGCTGATGACTGGATCCGTGAGATAGCCAAGGCTCTGGAGATTGCACACGTAGCTGAAGAAGACAAGGTCAAATATGCCTCCTATCTGCTGAAGGGTCAGGCAGCTACTTGGTGGGAAAACTACCAGGCCATGAGAACTGGGATGCCAGTCACGTGGGATTGTTTCAAGGAAGCCTTCCTGAAGCACCACATTCCAGATGGTCTCATGGAAAGGATGCGTGAAGAGTTTTTCTCACTCAAGCAGGGCAAGTTGGACGTCATCGGGTATCAGAGTGAGTTCAATCGCCTCGCTCGGTACGCTGGAGATGAGGTGTCCACTGAAGCTAAAAAGATGGCAAGGTTCCGCAGAGGTTTTAACCCGGAACTCAAGTATGCCCTAACCAATGTCAAGGCCAACAGCTTCGAGGATCTCGTTAACACCGCGCTCAATGAAGAAAATGGGCGCAAGGCGTACGAGGAGTCTCGCAAGCACTCGCGTGAGGGTGGTTCCTCCTCCAACATGACCACCCCTCCGCAGAAGCGCCGCATCTGGGTGCCAAATGGTGCTGTCACTCGGGCTCCTTACGCCCAAACTTCTCCAGGCTTCGCTCCCCGCCCACCCAACCCTGCTCAGATGCATGATCAAAGGGCTTCGATGGGGCAGCCAAGGCCAGGGCCTCCTCGTGTCGTCACTTGCTACAAGTGCAAGCAGACGGGGCACTACGCCGACAAGTGCACGCAGAGGCAGCTACCTCCACCACCACCTCGTCCTAACACAAACCAGGCAATGGTGCGCGCTCCCCCGCCTAAGGCTTTCAACTCCAACAACATGCCTGTCGGGAGGACCGCAAGGGTGAATCATGTCAAGGTCGACAAAGCTAAGGAAGCTCCTGACGTCGTTCTCGGTACATTTCCCGTAAACTCTAATCCAGCTAAAGTGTTGTTTGATACCGGAGCATCACATTCTTTCGTGTCAAAGATCTTTGCGACAGCAATTAAACTCCCTTTTGTTGGTTTGGGTTCCCCGCTAGTGGTCAACTCCCCTGGAGCAACTATGCAAACGTCCAAGATCAGTCACAAAAATCAAATTCTAATTGGAGGCCACATATTCCTTGCTTCCCTCATACTGCTTGGCAATTCTGACATTGATGTCATTCTTGGTATGGATTGGCTGAAGGCCAATAAAGCAAGAATTGACTGTGCTCAAAAGTCAATAATTCTGTCCCACCCTTCTGGCCAGATAATCTATTCTCCACATGAATCAAGTTCCATTCAGCTGTGCACCCTCAATGCAAAACCTCTACCTTCACTTGAAAATGTTCCGGTGGTTTGCGAATTCCCTGACGTCTTTCCAGAAGAGTTGCCAGGAATGCCTCCGGACAGAGCTGTTGAGTTCGTGATCGAACTTGAACCAGGTACTACTCCAATCTCTAAGCATCCTTACAAGATAGGAACTCCCGAGCTGAAGTTGTTAAAGGAACAAATTGATATGTACATGGAAAAAGGTTACATTCAACCTAGTTCCTCGGCTTGGGGTTGCCCAACTCTGTTCGTTGCGAAGAAGGATCACACAAAGAGACTCGTTGTTGACTATCGTCCTCTTAACAAGAAAACCATAAAAAACAAGTATCCAATTCCTCGCATCGATGATCTTTTTGATCAACTTGCTGGAGCCTCAATATTCTCCAAGTTGGACTTGAGAATGGGTTACCATCAAATAAAGATCAGAAAACAGGATATTCCAAAGACAGCTTTCACCACTCGCTACGGTCTATATGAATTCACCGTCATGTCCTTTGGTCTCACCAATGCACCGGCGACCTTCTCTCGACTCATGAATTCTGTCTTCCATGAATACCTCGACAAGTTCGTTGTGGTATATCTTGATGACATTCTTGTCTACTCCAAATCCGAGGAAGAGCATGAAGAACATCTTCGTCTCACTCTCATGAAGCTTCGCGAGCATCGTCTCTATGCCAAATTCTCCAAATGTGAGTTCTGGATTTCAGAAGTTGCTTACCTTGGTCATGTCATCTCTGCCAAGGGCATAGCCATTGATCCAGAAAAGGTTAAAGCAATTGTTGATTGGAAACCTCCAAAGACGGTGAAGCAAGTAAGAAGTTTTCTTGGCTTGGCTAGTTATTGCCGTCGTTTCGTCCAAAACTTCTCCAAGATTGCCAAACCTCTCACTGACCTCACAAAGAAGGACAAGAAGTTCGTTTGGTCTCCACAATGTGATGAAAGTTTCAATCTCCTCAAGACTAAACTCACTTCTACACCTGTTCTGGTTGGCCCAGATCCTTCAAAACCTTTCCAGATATTCTGTGATGCTTCTCTCCAAGGTCTAGGTGCAGTTCTTATGCAAGAACGTCAAGTTGTGGCTTATGCTTCACGTCAGTTGAACACACATGAGCTCAATTATCCCACTCATGACCTTGAACTTGTAGCAGTTGTGTTTGCCCTCAAGAAATGGAGACAATACTTGTTGGGTAATCGCACTGAAATATTTTCCGATCATAAGAGTCTGAAATACATCTTCACTCAACCAGATCTAAACCTCAGACAAAGGAGATGGATTGAAAAGATCAAAGACTTTGATCTTACCATTTCTTACACTCCAGGCAAGGCTAATGTTATGGCCGATGCTCTCAGTCGCAAGTCGTATTGCAATAATCTCATGATCATGGAAAGCCAACCTCCTCTTCATGAAGAATTCCAGAAGCTCAACCTTGGTCTTGTTCCTCAAGGCTATTTTGCAAACTTGACAGCCAGTCCAACTCTCGAGGACAAGATTCGTTCTGAACAACTTCGTGATGTTGAAATCAAGAAGATGGTAGAGCACATCAAAGAAGGCAAGGAGAAATTTAAGTCCTTCTCAATTGATGACAAGGGAACTGTGTTCTTCGAAGGACGCATTGCAGTTCCTCAAATTCAAAGTCTCAAAGAGGTCATTCTCAAGGAGGCTCATGAAACTCCTCTCTCCATACACCCTGGAAGTACAAAGATGTACCAGGATCTCAAGACACTGTATTGGTGGCCTAGCATGAAACGTGAAATTGCTCAATACGTTTCTGAATGCGACGTCTGTCAACGTGTTAAGGCAGTTCATCAGAAAAAAGCCGGTCTTCTCCAACCTCTGAAAATTCCGGAGTGGAAGTGGGACATGATTGAAATGGACTTTGTCACGGGTTTTCCAAAGTCCAAGAGGGGCAACGATGCAATCTTCGTTGTCATTGATCGACTCACTAAAGTCGCTCACTTCTTTCCTGCCAAAGAAACAATCTCAGCTAGTCAGTTAGCAGAGCTCTACACAGCAAATATTGTTCCTCTTCATGGTGTTCCATTGGAAATAAGCTCAGACCGTGGAAGCATCTTCACTTCTCATTTCTGGAAAAGCTTTCAAGAAGCTTTGGGCACCAAACTTCTGTTCAGCACAGCCTATCACCCTCAGTCTCAAGGGCAAGGCGAAAGAGTCAATCAGATTCTCGAGGATATGCCCAGAGCATGTGGTCTCTCCTTTGGCATGAAATGGGAGGAATGTCTTCCATATGATGAATTCTCCTACAACAACAGCTTCAAGGCAAGCCTAGGCATGGCACCATTTGAGGCTCTCTATGGCCGCAGATGCAGGAGCCCAATCAATTGGTCTGGAGCTGGTGAACGTTCACTCTTAGGCCCTGACATTGTTAAGGAAGCCGAAGAGAAAGTTCGCATCATTCGTGACAATCTCAAGATTGCTCAGTCTCGTCAGAAAAGCTACTATGACACCAAACACAGGGACATGGTCTATGCAGCTGGTGACAAAGCATATCTCCGTGTAACTCCCCTCAGAGGCACTCATCGTTTTGGTGTTAAAGGAAAGCTTGCACCAAGATATATTGGTCCTTTCAACACTCTCTCAAGGCGTGCAGAAAATGCCTATCGTCTTGAAATTCCAGAAAAACTATCCAAGGTGCACGATGTGTTTCACGTGTCACAGCTCAAGAGGTGCTTCAAAGATCCAGGTCGTGCAGTTGATCATGATTCCATTGAACTGCAAGAAGATCTCTCTTATGAGGAGCACCCTATTCGAATTCTCGATGAGACCGAGCGCAAAACTCGCAACAAGAGCACCAAGTTCTTAAAAGTGCAATGGTCTCATCATTCCGATAAAGAGGCAACGTGGGAGACCGAAGAGGATCTTCGCAAGAAGTATCCGGACCTTTTCTCTTCTCAGTAGGAATCTCGGGGCGCGATTCCTTCAAGGGGGGGCGTTTTGTAACATCCCAAGTATGAAAAACTCCATTAGAATGCTTGCACCTTGTTAATTTATGTTTTGCATCATGTCATCATAAGCATTGCAATTGTTTTCATTTGTTTATTCCATTTGAATTTCAAACCAAATTTCAAATCCTTGTTTCATACTTGTTCTGTTACAATTTTTTCAAATGAAACTTTCAAATCAAACCAATTATTTGTTTCCAATAAACTTGAAATTAAAAATTATTAACTTGCTTCTTTCAATAATTCAATTAATACCAAAATTGCTCAAATTCATTTGAATTTACAAACAGCAACAAAATTTAAAATTTTGAAAAACAAAAAATTGCACAGATGGGCATTTGTAATAAATAACCTATAAAAATTATTCTCAAAATTTTAAACCCCCAAAATCCTTCTTTTTTTTCTCTCCTTTCTTCCTTTTCTTTTTCTCCAAAAAAAAAACAGAAGCAGAAAACAGAAAACAGAAAAACAAAAAAAAAAGAGGGGAGAGGGCAGGCCAGCCAAGTGGGCTGAGCCCACCACACCTAACCCCAGGCCCAGCCCACCTTCTCCCCATCCCCTACCTCTGTACGGCGCGACATCGGAGATGTCCACGTCGAACAAGCAGGAGATGGGACGGCCAGCAGAGCGCCTGCTCCTCCTTAAAACCTCGCCCACGAGCTCCTCCTCGCTGCCCTAGCTTCCCTCCTCCCTTCTCCATCACCGCGCCGCCGTTTTTCTTCCTCCTCCCTCCTCTGCTTCGCCCTGTTCTGAACCACCGCACACCACCGCAACAAATTCCGGCGATCGCCGCAGCTATGGGCACCTCCCGGCCTGGTTAGCTGCGGGAACGGGAGCACCGCACCTTCCTCTCCCTCCTCGTTTCCAGGGAGGAGTCCGAGAGGGCCGGGATCGTCCGCAACGACGCCGGCCACCTCGCCTGTCGCCGCCGTCGCCTCTGCACCGGGCACCTCCTCCTCTTTCCTCTCCCCGGTGAGCACGATCCCCTCTTCCCTTCCCTCTCTGCTCCCTCGCATCACCCGCGCGCATCCCTTGCACACACACGCACACGCAGCAGCACCGCGGTGCTCGTCGTCGGCGTCCACCGCTCCGCCATTGTCACCAGGTTCAGAAAGACTGAACCTTTCTGTCAGTTTCAGTTAACGAGCGCAAGCCCACCTCAAAACCACGCGCGCCTCGCGACTATCACGATTCGATCCGCACCGCAGTGGCTAGATCTAACGGCGCGGGTTCGAACCCCCGCATCGCAGATTAAAACCAACATTTTTGCTCCTTTGCCACGCATGCACGCAGGCCCCACCTGCCATTGGCAGTGGTGGCCACACAGGCACACACACGCACGCCACGCAACGCCAGCTGGGCGTTGGCCCACAGGCCAGTGACCCAGGGCTGTTCTGCCCCGCGTAGAGAAAGGTTCCAGGGGCCTTTCTGGAAGTTTCTTTTTGCATCCAAGCCCCTGGAACAAATCTGTAACTGTTTAAATCACAGAATAGCCCCTGCATTTAAAATTTAAATATCTTTTGCAAATCAAATCCAAATTTAATAAATAAAATATGTTTTCCATACCAAATTTAATTCTCTACATGTTTAAACCAATTATATACTGTTTTGAACATTTCAAATGTTTTCAAAAATTCAAATTCAAACTACTATTTCAAATTTGGTTAAATTCATAACTAATTCAAATTTAATTCATATGGCACATATAAAATATGTTTTCCATGCAAAAATTAAACAAGCTTTCCAAATATAAACTTTGTTTCCTGTTTTGAATAATTAAACTTGGTTAAATAATTTAAATCTTGTTTAAATCATTTAAAATGCTAAATTAATAACTTGGTCAAACTAAATTCTTTTTGGACATATAAAATATGTTTTCAAACCAGAAAATTATAATATTTTCAAATATGAATTTTATTTAATGTTTTTAACAAATAAAAATGCAAATAATTTTATACTTGAATTAAATTCATTTAAATCTTGTTTAAACGTGTTTAATTCATAATTAATTCATTTTAATTTCTTTTTCAACAAATGAAATATGTATTCCATCTAAAATTTTGTGTTCTTTCCAAATATGAATCTTGTTATCTATTTTGAACAATTAAAATTGGTGAAAACAACAAATGCTTGTGTAACTCATTTAAGAAGCCAAATTTCATAACTTAATAAATAAAATTCCAAACTTGGTAAACAACATATCAAATTGAAGCTATTCTTGTTTCCTTATTGTTTTCATCATCCATGCATCATTCTAATCAACTTGCACATGATGGTTAATTGTAGATCATTTAATTTAACCTTAATTCATGGGATTTTCTATATGCAACCCAAATTGCATATGGTCCCCTTTAATTATGTTACCATGTCAACTAGCTTATCTTTGATGCATCAATTAAATTGTCATGCATCATCCCATGATTGTGCATTATGCCATGTTATTGATTTTTTGTCTCTCTGCGCTGTTTGTTTACTTCTTCTCGAATAGACGACGACGTTGAGACAGACGAGGTTTACGACACTACTTCTGAGGAGTTAGCCCAGTACCAGGCTACTGAGTTGGCAGGCAAGTATTCACTCACATGAACCATTGTGTCCTTTCCACACTGGATACCGATACTTTCCGTTGTCTATTCTGCTAGCCTTAAAATTCGTTGCTTGTGTTCCGATCCTATCACATGTTATCCTGTAACACTGATATAGCCTATCCTCCACACCTATAACCCTGTTGCTTGTTGCCTGTGTCATACTAGCATGCTTAGGGTTGTTTATGTTCGAGTCTGATGTCCGTTATTTCTGTTACCATATTTATTATGTTCTGGGGGCTCGATGTTAAACAACAATCTGTTAATGTTTGAGGTAATGCTAATTTGATGATAAGGCACCGGCAGGAGGCCGGGTATGGTTTTGAGGCCTGCTAGTGTCGAACTCAGGAAAATTTCTTGTCCTCTGGATCCATGTTGAGCGCGCTAACCGCATGTGGGAAGCGTGTATGGGCGCCCCCCGCAACTCTGATTCGATTCGCATCTCGTCCAAATCGCCACACTTAGTTCGGGCTTTCCATTTGATGCACGCATATGCAGGTACGAACCCTTGGCGCCAGGGTGAAACTTTTGTAGTCGGCATTTAGGGCGGCGTGGTCTTAGAGTGCTATGAGGGTCCCCCTTTTCTTCGTGGAGGCTCGATTAGCCGCGCACGCACATCACGTGGTTCTTTAGGCTTGATGCGAAGAAGAGTTGGGTTGTGTAGAGTGCCTCGCTTGGTGGGTTTGATCCCCGTCTGGCGGGATATTCTTACGTGTACGGCCAAATTGGTGCACCCCTGCAGGGTTAAATCTTCTCGAGAAGCCGTGTTGTCCGCGGTTATGGATGATTTGGTGATAGGGCTGGCTAACAAGGATTAGACAACTTACACCTAATTAATAATAATTTGACTAGTAATAGGCTTAATGACACAATAACTGGAACCTTCACTAATCCAACTGTGTGGGTTATCCTCGGATTGCCTCTTTGGATAAGGGGCGAGATCCAGGATGGGTTTGTTTGAGGTTAGTGGTAGTTGGTTCCGATACGCTATCTTATCCCTTTCTTTTAGCCGGATGTTGTAGCGTGTCTCTGTAGTTGGTTAGGCAGCCCGCTGCCGCACTTTTGTATCACCTATCTTCCGTTGAACCCAAAGCATCTGTACTTGGTGTTGCCGGGTACACTTTGGTATCTTGTGCGTCTTGCTTGCCAGTACTCGTCTGTACTGACCCCTTTGGGGCTGCGTGTTCTGCAGACTACGTTTTCGAGGATCCCCATGGTGGCTACTACGTGGAGTATGACGAGGCAGCTGACGAGTAGATAGCGGACCCGGGCAGGATCCGAGACTTCGTGGATGGGCTCCGTCTTTTCGTTTCCGGCCTCTTAGGCCTATTTGGATCTTGTCTGTACTCAGACATTTTGGATGCTTCCGCTGTGTTGTAATGATGACTTGTTGGGACGTGTGTCCTCTGGATGATTGTATTTGCTATCTCTGCTCTAGTGAGAGCTATTTGCCACTTATTTCTATTTCTTTGTGTCTTAGAGATTTTTTGTGATATCACTTGTTCAAATGCCGTTGACGTACCATGTGTGTATGTTATGAAGTACGTCAATGGAAGTAGTCGGATTTCTATGGGATGGTTTACGCAGACGATGAATAGTAGAGGATGGTTGTCACACGTTTACGTGTTGGCCTACTCATATTGAGATGCGGGTGCCGGTATGCCCCGTAAGCCATTTACCTACTGTTTAGCGGGCTGTGAGTATCCTCTAGAAGTCCGGGTGCGACAAAAATGTTCATGAAGGTCCAGGTGGAGGAGTCCAGAAACTGAGCTTTATAAGCTGAGCTTGCCGTGTAAATGTCATTGCCCGTGAGGGTCCAAGTGATGGTGTTGCTGGTCCCAGGAGTGAGAGTAACCTCCTCGATTAGTTCCCAGAGTTGGACAAATTGAGCTAAGTGCCGAGCTATGAAGTTCTCGACGGAGAGGTAAAAAATCCACTTAGGTCCCATGAGCGCATCAATGACCTTCCTATGTTTGCGTTTGGAAGCTTCGAAGAGATTAGGCGTGATGGCCTTGGGGGGAGTGCCATCAAGCCAAGAGGAACACCAGAAGGACGGTTTTTGACCATCGTCACTTTGGTAGCCACATTGAAGAGTTGAGGCATTTGGACATCTCCGACCCTACCCAAGGCTTATTAGGGGAGGCCCATTCATGCCACAACTAGCGAAGGCGAAGGGCCCCGGAGAATTTCCCTAGGTTGAGGATCCCGAGGCCGCCAAGCTTCTTTGGCCGGCAAACCTTATCCCAGTTGACCTTGCATTTTCCCCCACTCACAGAGTCACTGCAGTTCCATAACATGGCCCTTCGGAGCTTATCGAATGCCTTGTGAGTGCGTTTGTCAGCTTTGATGGCGGTGACAAGGAAAATGGGCATCGAAGAAAGGACCGATTTCACAAGAGCCAAACAGCGAGCCCTATTGATGAGTTTGCCCTTCCATGGCTGAAGGCGAGAGGCGGCCTTGTCGATGTAGGGCTGGAGGTCCACCCGCCTGAGCCTTCCAAGAACCAATGGCAACCCCAGATACTTGATGGGAAACTATGAAACAGTTGCGGGAAAGTCCATCAAGATAGCGTTGAGATCAATCTCAGAACATCTGATTGCGGAGATGGAGCTCTTGGCGACATTTGTGACCATACCAGTAACTTCTCCAAAATTTAGCAAGGTGGTGGCCAGATTGGTGATGTCGTTAGTGGTAGGGACCAGAAAAATTGCAGCGTCATCCGCATACAAGGAAACCCGCATGGCAGCCAGCCGGTCTGGAACCGGCTGTAGGAGGGCCGAGTCTGTGGCAATCTCCAGGATCTTGTTTAGGGGGTCAATCCTAATGTCAAAGAGGAGGGGCGATAAAGGATCCCCCTGACGCAAGCCACCGCCGTGCTAATGTCCAATCCGGGAATGCCGTTCAGCATGACCCGAGAAGTGGCGGTGGAGAATAAGATGGAGGCCCATGCGCGCCAGCGAGGAGGAAAACCTCGCGGTTGCATGATGTCAAGGAGATACTCTACACTGCCTACTAACCACATCGGGCCTCAACGTTAGCATGACACAGTCTATGACGCCTTTAACCGAGGAAAAAGGGTCAGATTGTGACTTTTTAAAAATTCAGATTCATTTTATGTTTAAAATTCAAAAAAGGGTCAAATATATCAAATTGCACTCTTACTTGCACCTTAAATCGCACATTTATTCCAGAAACTTGCCCCTCCAGCGCACGTTAGACCTTACAAAAGGAAGCGAGCATGTGTAGCCGAGGCCGAGGCGATGTCTTGAAGCAGCCAAGGCCAGCGCGGGGTATAGCTCGAGCCACCGGTCGAAATCATACGGAAACGCACACACACACAGCTTGCTTCTTGCTTTCTCACATACCGATCTTCACTCACCGCTAGGTGTCCACCGTACATGGGGAAGAAAGAAGGCATGCCGACCTCGTGGTCGTCCTCCTCCTCGTGCACGTCGTATCTCGGATCCGTGGATAACGACGACGCCGTCTGCATCGCGAACCCGGTTGCCGGCGCGGCTGCCGAGGGGGGCAGCTTCAAGCTCCTGTGCAGCTACGGCGGCATGATCCTTCCACGCCACTCCGACGGCGCGCTCCGCTACGTCGGCGGCGACAACCGCGTCCTCTCCGTCGATCGCTCCCTCCAATTCTACGGTACGTACATGCCTATGCCAGCGACACGTACGTTGTGTGTGATCGTGTCCAGCCAGCTGCTTGGATCGATGCCGATCGATTAAGAATCGCGCTGCGTGGTCGATTGATTCAGAGCTGCAGCGGAAGCTGAGGGACATGTGCGGATGGGAGGCGGTGAGCCTGCGGTGCCAGCTGCCGACGGAGGACCTGGACGCGCTCGTCTCCGTCACGAGCAACGACGATCTCGGCAACTTGCTGGAGGAGTACGACGCGGCCAGCAGGGACCGTCTCCAGCCGCTCAAGATCCGGGCGTTCCTGTTCCCGAGGACGACGCCGCCGCTGTCGCCATCCACCCCGTCGTCCAGGCCCATGCTGGCGGCTCACGTCCGCCGCCAACACTTCGGCATGGCTCCTCCTCCTCCCCCTGCGGCTCGTGTTCCACGACAGCAGCTCTACCACCGGCGGCGGCAACAGCCCCTGGTCCACAACGGCACTCAGTTGCAATAACGGCGAAATGAACAGACTTCCGTTGTGAGATCGTCAACACAGGGCGCTGCACGTTCACGGATTTTGTAACCCTTTCTTGCAAAATAAAGAAAAGAAAGAAGATGTAATCCTACCAAAATGGACTCGCCATTTACGTCAACTGGATTTGAACGGAGCTAGGCTGCCTGGGCCCCACGAACGTAAGTAGCTTGCACCCCCAACCACATAGTAGACGAGAAACGACGGAACACTCCAGATTCCAGATGGAACAAAACTAGCCGGACAAGACATGAAGTCACGAAGAGATGAGACACGCTGGCTCTGCAATCCACTCAACGAACCTTATCGCCGTTGTTGCGTTTCTTCTCGTTTTCCGGTACTCATCCCTATGGCATATCCAAAACGGGCTCCCTCATTTCCATTAATTTGCATAAAGAAAATACAAAGTTCTTACAAGCAAGGGATACACAGGAAAACTGGAAATGGCAAAGAACCCTTGCATCACCAAGAAACCGGCTCAGCTGCTCGGCATCGAAACAACCGCTACGGGGCAAAACCTGGTAACACTCGGACTAACATCTACCAAACCAGAGACACGTGATACGATATACGATACGACAGCACGCAGGCTGCAAATCCACACAGGGGGTTTAAACAGCTACCTACTCACAGCAAACTCAACACAAATAACCACCAAGATCCAGCAACCAGCGCTGTCACAGAGAAAGCAGCAGTCTTCAAGAGTTCAGCAGCCCGAAACACAACCGACCTGACATCATGCATCTTCCAGCATCAACATTGGAGCTTGCGCCGACGGCACCTGTCTTGCATGCACCACATTTCCAGCACTCTTCATTAACTTGATGGCTCCCGCTTTCAGCTTCTCCGCCTGCTTGTCTTTGTAAAGCCATGCCCAGTAAGATAGAAAAGATGTCATAGCACAAACGACCACTTCAGTTGACAGGAAAGTGTAATAATCAAAGGACACTCTGTTCTGTGTTGTCCAAACGGCCCAACACAGGGCAACCAAAATAACAGCGTAAAGCTTCTCCTCCCCCGGGAGATAGGAAAAGAACCACACCCAACTTTGCCAAACGTTACTAGGAATATTCTAGGTTCCACACATTTACCCAGCACACCCCAAACCACTTTGGCTATTTTGCAAGAGAAAAAAAGATGGCTAGCAGATTCAATATTATTACAGAAGGAGCAGTTGAAGCGGCCGGGATAGGGGCAGGAGCAGCGGCCGGAAGTGCAGCTCCGGCATGAGGGGCATGAGCGGTGGCCGGATGTGGAGATGGCAGCGCCGACGCAGTCGACGCCGGCACCAGCAGTTCCACCATCGACCCCGGCATCATCAGTTCCGCCGTCGACACCGACAATATCAGCATCAGACGCGCCGCCGGAAGATCTTCCCATCGCCGCCATCGGGAGAGAGAGATGGATATATTCTGCGGGAACTCTTTTTTTTTCATTGAGCAGCTGATTTTGTGGGAGGATGCGGCTCTGTGGCAAGCTGGTGGGATTTGCGGGCTGACCACTTCAGCCCGCTAGACCATACACGGGAGCCCAGCGGGCGTTTCGCGGGAGTTTAATGCGGGGCGGCGTAGCGGTACAGCGGGACATCCCGCACCACTTGAAACCTGACTTGTTACCCCCAACCACATAGTAGACGAGAAACGACGGAACACTCCAGATTCCAGATGGAACAAAACTAGCCGGACAAGACATGAAGTCACGAAGAGATGAGACACGCTGGCTCTGCAATCCACTCAACGAACCTTATCGCCGTTGTTGCGTTTCTTCTCGTTTTCCGGTACTCATCCCTATGGCATATCCAAAACGGGCTCCCTCATTTCCATTAATTTGCATAAAGGAAATACAAAGTTCTTACAAGCAAGGGATACACAGGAAAACTGGAAATGGCAAAGAACCCTTGCATCACCAAGAAACCGGCTCAGCTGCTCGGCATCGAAACAACCGCTACGGGGCAAAACCTGGTAACACTCGGACTAACATCTACCAAACCAGAGACACGTGATACGATATACGATACGACAGCACGCAGGCTGCAAATCCACACAGGGGGTTTAAACAACTACCTACTCACAGCAAACTCAACACAAATAACCACCAAGATCCAGCAACCAGCGCTGTCACAGAAAAAGCAGCAGTCTTCGAGAGTTCAGCAGCCCGAAACACAACCGACCTGACATCATGCATCTTCCAGCATCAACATTGGAGCTTGCGCCGACGGCACCTGTCTTGCATGCACCACATTTCCAGCACTCTTCATTAACTTGATGGCTCCCGCTTTCAGCTTCTCTGCCTGCTTGTCTTTGTAAAGCCATGCCCAGTAAGATAGAAAAGATGTCATAGCACAAACGACCACTTCAGTTGACAGGAAAGTGTAATAATCAAAGGACACTCTGTTCTGTGTTGTCCAAACGGCCCAACACAGGGCAACCAAAATAACAGCGTAAAGCTTCTCCTCCCCCGGGAGATAGGAAAAGAACCACACCCAACTTTGCCAAACGTTACTAGGAATATTCCAGGTTCCACACATTTACCCAGCACACCTCAAACCACTTTGGCTATTTTGCAAGAGAAAAAAAGATGGCTAGCAGATTCAATATTATTACAGAAGGAGCAGTTTTGGCACCCAGGCCAATATCTTTTACGCATATTACAGCGAGAGGGGATAGCATCTTGAAAAAGTTGCCAAAGGAAAAAAAAATATCTTCAAAGGTAACCTTCCTTTCCAAATAAACCGATTGTCAGAACTAGCAAGATGTTCTTCCAACCACTTATACATCGATTCCGTAGAGTATCTCTTATTAGGGGATAGCTTCCAAGTAATTTCATCCTCCAAATAAGAGAGGGGCCTTTGCATCACGACATTTTTTATCCCATCCCATTGCCCCTTAAGCGTTTCATCTAAATTTTTACGAAAATGAATATCGCCAGATTTCTCCACAACCTCATGAAAGGAAAATTCTTCGCATGAGATATATCATACACGATAGGGTACCTGGCACACAAAGAGATATCATCTAGCCAGGGTTCAGTCCAGAACCTCAAAGTTTTACCATTGTGAAGAATTACTTTCCTTCCTTCTAAGTATAATTTTTTCACTTTCAAAATACTTTTCCAATAGGGGGAATCATTTCCTCTAGGTTTCACATCAAGGAAATTTTAATTTTCATATATTTATTCCTCACAATAGTTTGCCACAACCCATCTTGGGTTTCTAGTTTCCACCACCATTTACATAATAGGCTAACGTTCTGCCTATGCAAGTATTTAACCCCTAAACCACCTTTCTTTTTAGAGTGGATTTTTTTTTTCCATTTAACCATATGATAAGACCTCTTCTTTTTGTTACCCGACCAGAAAAAACGACGACGATGCGTATCCGTTTTTTTCAATGATTATTTTATTCAACATATGAAGGGACATATAATAAGCAGGGATACCAGTTAAGCAGGAGTCGAGTAGGGTTAGAATAGCACCGGAGGAGGCTGATTCACAAATCCAGGAATCCAATTTCTTAAGCAATTTAGCATCCAGGAACTCCCAATGGATTGTTTTCAACTTGGAAAAGGTAACCCCAAGTAATTTAAAGGCTGCTGCCCCACTTGGCACGAGAAAAGATCAGAATAAAAATCAACAATATTATTATCACCTCCTATCACAAAATTTTTGCTCTTTTCGAAATTGATTTTTAGACCCGACATAAGCTCAAACATGTAAAGCGGTAATAGAATTCTAAAGCATTTCCTTCTTTCCATAGTTCCCAAGCCTGATATAATAGAATTAATATCAAGTTGCTAATATTTTAACTTGGACTACTGAAATTTTGTGGTTCATAAACACTCACATGATGTATAGAGTCGGAGCCGCTGGTTTTGGATCCACTTATAATCTCCAAGAGGATTACACCAAAGCTATAGATGTCAGGTTTTCCTGAAAATTCACTCGCTCTTATATATATGGGAGCCATGTAACTCCTGTTCAATCATTATAACAGAAATGAGTGCAAGAAACTAAATTAAACAATAACATGAAAACTCTAGTGTAGGGGGCCACATAGTATATCGGTTACTAAAGTTGGGGGGGGAGTGCCCCCTTTAACTACACTAAGCTCCGCCTCTACCCAGTCAGGAGAAAACTGGACAATATCCTACCAGCTCAGCCAGGGTTACAACCCAGAAACAAAAAGGACCACAAACAAGCCTAGATGAGAAATTAAGGAATTCTAAATCTGATACATGCATACTAAGGTTAAAAACAATGGGATAACCTTGCTTTTGTCATGCTAACAACTAAACACAAGATCAACCACATGTGGAATAAAAATACTTTCTTCAAAACAAAACATACTATATTCCATATATCATTCCAACAATGATTCCCCGTTCAGCGAACTAAGCAACCATTACTACCACCTTATCCAGCACTCAAAACGGCACAAGAGTTCGTCATAAGGACATAATATACAAAGTAGAGATTGAACATCTAGTAGCTTTACAATACCGTTATACAAGCTCCATTTGTATAATTAGCATTGCCTTGTCGTGTTTGTCCTTCACAGATCACCAGGTTTGGTACCCGAAGAACCATATGGGCCGGCCCTGATCAAAGCATGTGTATATTCGAAACATTGAATGTGGCTGCTGGGAATGGGCCAGATAAAAGGTTGTCGGACAACATGATCACCTGGAGGCTCCTCCTCATACGTGTGATCCAGGCTGCCGCCTCACCCGCGTACAGATCAACTGTTGTCCCCTCCTCATCCGTAGGATGCCGACCGCCGTCTCGCCCCCGACCTTCTCCTTCGCAGCCCAGACCGCTGGAACGCCATCTCCCTCCTCACTGGGGGAGAAAGCCGCCAGAACTCACCGGCATGATCGGAGCCGCCGGACGCCTCTCTTTCCGCATGTGGGACCAGACGCTACTGTTTATTTTAGCTGCTTTTCCGATTTTCGCATATCTGGTTTAATGGCACATACCCGTGAGCAGAATTTGTACGACATGTTCGAGATATTCGATTGTTAGTATGAATTCATTGGAAAGACCAGTATGAATCCATTAGAAAGACTAGTACTAGTGGTCTGATCTTGCAGCTTGTCACCGAAATAAGCCTTTCTTCTAGTTAGTATCTCAACTGTTAGGCTACCTTGTTTTTCATTTTTGCAAGTTCTCCATGGATTCCTTTTATTTTGAGTCTAATGATCAGTTAACTACATTATATAGTAGCTTATTCTCAAGGTTGCATATCTATATACATGTATGCTATGGAGATGTTGGTGTTGTTTTCCGGATCGGTTAATTTATACTAATATATGGTTCCTAAAGCATCATTCAATCAATTTGTGAGTTCTTGTTGAAAAGTGCATCTACAGTGTGTTTCTTGGTTGGCACAAGTTTGGCGAAGCTTTCCAAGAGTAACTACTTTGCGTGGTTGGTACAAGTTTGGCAAAGCTTTCCAAGAGTAACTAATTTGCGTGAAATGTTTGTCATTCTTCCTAGAGCAACTCTAGCGGAGGCTCTATCCCACGGAATTGTAAACAAGGGTTAGGGGTTGCGGAAAGAACGGTTTACGGGTTGATAACTGATACGCCATAGCAGTTTCCGTAAACCCGGCCTGTAAAACAGATTTACAGATCGGCTTTACGGGGACTGTTACGTCGCAACAGTTTACAACCCGTAAACAAAAAAAACTAAAATTATGAAAATTTAGCACAATTAATCATAATTTCGAGAAATATTCGACAATTAAAATAGTTCGAATGCTCAAGTGCGACCAATAGGATGTTCAATACGAACAGGTCGAACAATCTAAAACAAAAGAGACACGGATCACCAAATCAAGCTACAACAATGCCTCCCGAGGCTTCGGTGGTTTTGCCACCCCTACTATGGCGGCCGTGGCTAGCAAACCGACTCCACCTTCAGCGGCAGTAGCAGCGGCGGGTTTAGCAGCTTGCCCATTGCCCAGCCGCTTGCGCTTCACCAGAACGGGAGCGGGCACACTGTTCGCCATCAGATTTGAACGACCCGCACGATCCGATTCTGGAGCCGCGTACACGGGTACGCTGACGAGGGCGGACTGCTCAGATGCCATTGCTGCGCTAGGAGTGAGAACGGCCGGAGCAGGAGACAAAGCTCAGATGCCATTGCTGCGCCGGCTGGTAGCGGGAGCTGAAATTTCCGTCCCGCCAAGCCTTTCTTCGCGATGGAGGGCACCATCGGGTCGGCGTCAAAACGCTAGGATTCACCGGTTGTAAGGGGAAATTCTCGATTGCCCCAAAAAAGTTATGTGCCTGCGCGGTTTACGGATCTGCTATTCTCGAATATTTCGCTCGCGGTCCGTATACGGGGGTTATTTTTCAGTTCCGGATCTTTTACGGGATCTAGAGATGCTCTTACCCTCATTCATTTTCTCTCTGACTGAATGCTTAGGAATGAATTGCCAGACCCAAGCGCTGAGCTGAAATGGCTGCCTCTGAAGAAGGACAAGGACCAGTACATAACCTAGTTTTTCTATTCCCTTTCTTGCGCAGATTTCTCTGTTTTGTCATTTGGATACGTACTGCCATCACCAATTGAATTAGGAGGATGACTGTATATATCAGGACCCAGCTTCTAACTCTCCTTTTTTTACGATGGAGTTTGCTTAGCGCCATGGCTGCTCTCCTAGCTTAGCGCGCTTCCGCCCCCCGCGCCGCCAGCCACTCCGGCCGTGGCGGCCACCTTTCCCTCCCCCTAGGTTTGACCTTCGGCCCTGCCCGGCGTGGCATGGCTCGTTCCGCCTCTCCCGGATGGAGCTCTGATGGGGGAGACCGCCGCTCCGTTAGATCCGGTGGATCCTTGCTGGGATCTCCGCCTCGGGACTCCGCGCGGTCAGGTACGCTGCCTCGCCCCTCCCCTCAGCGCAGCTCGGCCCCACCCGGGTCCCCGTCTCCCGCCTCCGCCCAGCAGTCCCTCGCCCGTCCCCGCCTGCAGTCCATAGTCGTTCGCCCGTCCGCCCCCGAAGTCAACATTGGGGCTCCCGAAGATGGACCAGATTGGCAAGTGGTTCCCCTGAGGCGTGGTTCGAGCCGCACTCCGCTTTCGCTTCGGGCGACCCGCCCCTCCTTGCGGGGAACTGCCCCGGCCCTACGGACCGTCGGGGGCGCCTCGGCTGCCAGTGCTGCTCGCCTCGCCTTCTTAAAGAGGTTCCACGGCCTCTGTTTCCGGTGCCTCAGCTCCCGCCACCGTCGTTCTCAGTGCCGTGACCCTGTCCGTTGCATTGAGTGTCGCGGTTGGGGTCACTCGTCGTCCCTCCCCGCGGTGCCCCGCCCGTGCTAGCTCTAGGCCGCCGGTTCCGTCACCGTCTCAGCCGCTTCAGCAGCGCCTCCGGTTCCCAGCTCCCCCTCCATCGCTGGACATGCTGCGTCACGTCAAGGCGCTCCCCGCCCCCGCCGCCTGTCGGTCGGGCACACTGTCATCATGGCTTCGTGCAACATCGACCACGAGGTGCTCTCCCTACGCAGCCGTGGCGTCATCGTCAAGGCTATTGAGCGCTTCCCGGCGGCAAACCCAATTTCCATTGGGAAGGAACTCGAGCGGGCCCTGGCACTCCCCCCGCACGTCCTGCGCGTCACGCGCCACAACCCGAAGGCCTTCTTCGCCCACTTCGACCTGCCGAAAGACCGCGACGCGGCCATTCTCCATGGGCGGATCACCGTCGATGGCAGCACCTTCCTGCTGCAGCCCTGGCGGGAGGCGGATCATGGCGTGCACCAGACGTGGAACTTCCACGCCAGGGTGTGCATCGAGCGGATGCCGCTGCAGCTCTGGAACATCGAGGGCATCGAGGAGGTGCTGGGGAAGAGCGTCGTCGTGGACCGGCTGGACAGCCGCACTTACGGCAAGGAGGATACGGCGATCTTCAGCTGCTGGGTATGGTGTTGGGAGATTGCCAACATACCCAGCAGCCACGTCTTCACGGTGTTTCCTCAGGGCGCTGGGCGAATCGTTGAGATGAATGGCTTCTCCCTGCCCTCCCGCCAGGTGGCGCCGCCGCCGGCCGGCATTCGCTACGACGCGGCAATCCACCTCGACCTTGTGGAGGACTGGTCCATCCCCTATCGCCGCACGCCATCTTCGGGCCAGAGTGGGATGCCCTCTTCCACGAGCTCGGAGGAGGAGCCGTACCCCCGTGTCCAGCCTTACACCTAGCGCATGGGGATCACGGACAGCGAAAGCACCCGCCGTGCGCCGCAGGGCACCTGCAACGAGGCAGCTCCTCCGGCTCGCCGCAACCACGACGACGAAGGGGACTCCAACGAGCGGCGCAGGCGCGCCGTTACTAGCGTTGCAGGACAGCGGGGGCGAGATCCTCGGGCGGCCGCGCATGCGCCGGGGCTCGAGGGAGATCGTCACCGTTCGCGCTCCCCTCCTGGTTCCCGTCGCCATCAAGCCGCTCCGGTCTCGTGTACTCGGCCTTTGGGCGAGGCCGCCTTACCTCCTCCCCTCCCCTCCCCAAGGACTGGCCCCTCCCTGTGCTGGCGGCGGAGGTTTTCGGAGAGAGCTCAGCCGTGGCCGCACAACACAACTCCGGCCCGGTGTCCGACTGCTCCTCCGATCCCGTCGTCGACTTCATGGCTGTTGACCAGCACTTGGTGCAGACCTGGGGAGAGCTCTCGGCGGACCCACTTTCCATGGAGATCGAGGCCATCTGTGCGGCGTCGACGCAGCAGTCGCTCTCCTTCCCACCTGCACCGAGCCCGCTCATCCTGGAGCAGCTGCTGTACAGGCAGGAACGCGCTGGGAGCAAGGGCGGCTCCCCGCTGGGACGCGAGGCAAGGGCGTCGTCTCTGCAGCTCAAGGAAGTGACGTCGCAGGTGGACACTCTGCATTTGTCTGACGGCGCGATCTTCGACAACGACGCGGCCGCTGGTAACCTTCTGCAGGGGCTCTTCACAGCATCGCCAACTTCGATCCTGGGAACCACGCCGCCATCCCCTTCCCCTCTCCGCACTGACGGGGGCACCGAAAGGGCCCCTCGCCGTAGCACGCGCCAGTCCTCCGCCTCGCTGTCTTCAGTCCCTGTCTCCCAGCGAGCCACCGTGCGCCTGGCGAAGGAGCTCAAGCTGGTGGACCACGATGAGCACTGCGCAAAGAGGGCGGCCGCCGCGCTCGTTAGCCGCTTCGCAGAACCACTCCAGGAGATGGACACTGATGGCCTGGCGGTTCTAACCAACATCGACAGAGAGGCGCTGCAACGCGCCGCGGTCCAGGCGGAATTGGAGGGCGCTGCTGCTGCTGCAGTGCATTAGTTTTTCGATGTCTCACAACTACTTTAGTTCTTGACGACGGCCGGCCTTAAGCGGGTGCAAGTTAGGTGCAGTTCTAGGCTGTGTTGGCATTCTTCTAGCTGTGGGGCGATCAATTTGGGGCTTATTGGTTGTGATCGCCCTGCCCCCTCCCTTTGCATGCACGGCGGTGTTCCTTAGTTCAATGTTTTCAGTCGTCGAAGTTATGGCTGTCTGCGATCGTGTCCGATGAGTGAGGGAATTTGCCCGATCTTGAGCTGGAACCCGCGCAGCCTAAATTCGGCGGCCAGGCGAGAGGTAGTTGCAGGGATGGCATCTTAAGTTAACGCTGCAATCCTTGGTGTTGAGGAAACAAAACTGGAGATGATTAGCAGTCAGCTCGCCTGCGAGATCGCCGGCCCTCAGCGCTCCTCCTTCTTCTTCCTGCCAGTGGTGGGAACCAGGGGAGGCATTCGGGTCTTCTGGGATGATTCGTGCGTGGCCCTCTCCGCGTGTAGCCTGGGGAATTTCTCGATCACCTGCTCAGTAGCCTTGGTCCACTCTGGCACCTCCTTCCAGCTCTCTGTTGTCTATGGCCCCTTGGACACAGCGCTCAAAGCAGACTTCCTCCACGAGATGGCCAACATTAGGCCCCCGTATGGCTCGCCGTGGTTGATCACGGGTGATTTCAATCAAATTTACGAGGCTATAGATAAGAACAATTTAAACCTCGACAGGCGCGCGATGGGGCAATTTCGTGTTGCGCTCAATCGTGCCGAGCTCATGGAGCTTCGCTGCAGCAATAGGTCCTTTTCGTGGAGCAACGAGCCCATCCCACCAACTGTAGTCCTCCTAGATAGGTTCTTCTGCAGCCCTTCTTGGGAGCTCCTGTTCCAGGCTTGCGGCGTGCAGGCACTGTCGTCGTCGCATTCGGACCACCGCCCGCTTCTTCTAAGCAGCGTGCTCTCCCCCCCACCCCCCCAAGGCCTGCTTCCTTTCATTTCGAGTCATTCTGGACTCGCTTCCCGGACTTCCGCCCCACGGTGGACAATGCTTGGGCGATGCCCCTTGCTGCTTCAAATCCGTTTGCGATCATCCGTGTCAAACTGCTACGTACGGCCAGGGCCTTGAGATCTTGGAGTAGGCTGAAATTCGGCAATGCTAGATTCCAGCTCTTCCTTGCCCAGGAGATTGTGCTGCGCCTCGACGTGGCTCAGGATACCAGGGCCCTCACTCTCCTGGAACGCCATTTCCGTCTCCTTCTCAAGCAACGCATCACAGGGATAGCCGCAACCGAGCCGGGCGCAGGCAGGCCTCACGTCTTTCCTGGCTGCGCGAAGGCGACGCAAACACGAGGTTCTTCCACATCAGAATCAAGGCGCGGCGTCATAAGAATTTTGTGCACTCCCTTCAGTCGGTTAACGGGTTTCACACGACGCACGAGGCCAAGGAGGGCATGCTTCATGATCATTTCAGCTCCGTCTTGGGGCGGTCGGTTCATCGTTCCTGTAGCATCAACTGGGAGGCCCTAGATCTTCCACAGGTCGACATGACGGGCATCGATTTGCCTTTCTCGGCTACGGAGGTCCTAGATGCTATCCTAGACATGCCCGCTGATAACGCGCCGGGCCCCGACGTATTCACTAGTGATTTCTACCGTTCTTGCTGGCAGTTTATTAGGAAGGACATCTTGAGGGCTTTACATCATTTCCACAATTTGGCAGGCGGGGATTTCGCAAGTCTCAATCGCGCTCTCATCTGCTTGGTGCCCAAGAAATCGCCAGCAGTTTCAGTGCAGGATTATAGGCCAATTATTTTGATTCATTCCTTCGCTAAGCTAATTGTGAAGATTCTTGCATGCCGCCTGGCACCGCTGATGGATGAGCTGATCTCTCCGGCGCTGTCGTGGTGGTGTCAAGACAGATGCCATGGGATGGCTAAAGATGTGGGGACGAAGGACGCTGGAGGTGCTCGGGGAGGGATCACGCGACAGGTAGCCGCGTGGAGTAAGAACTGAACACTGCAAACAACACGATATACCCAGGTTCAGGGCCCTCGTGAGGAGGTAAAACCCTACTCCTGCCTCTCTTTGTGTATTCTGATGTCTCACCGAGTAGCCACAGTACAATGGTTCTTGCTACCGAGTAGCCACTCTCCTCTCTACGTGATGAACTAGGTCAAGAATCTAGGGTTTCCTATGTTCGAGTATGCGATCCCTCGCGCAGGAGGCGGCGGGGCACCTTATATACACGGTGCCCAGCCGGATACGTCCAAATACGGACAAGTGTCGATATTGTGTGCACATCGTCCTTCCTCCGGGTTCCCGCTGACAGCTTTGGTTCCTAATCTTGTCCTGTCCGGAAAGTCGTTGGGCAAAACCAAGTGAGCAGTCTGGTATCACTGCGCTTAACACAGAGTAGGTCCCCCCTATCCTGCGACGGCCTGCTTCCATATTGTCGCTGTCAGGCACGCCGGCCCCAGATGAACAGTGGTGCGAATAGTGCCAAGTACGGACCCAGGATACGCGGGATCCTGTGTCAGAACGGCTCCTTTGACTTCTGGCCCGAGTAGGTTCCCGCCAGTTTTACTCGGGCCACCTCTTCTACTCGAACAAACATAACTTGCTTGATTCCTTCTTCTGGTCATCTTTTATGTAAGACCGAGTAGCAGTCGACCGGGTAGCAGTTTACCGGGTAGGCGGCTACTCGACCAAACATCTCTTCTGACCTTGCCTTTACCACTTGCCTTTACCCTACTCGGGGGTAACCCCCCGACAGCAGTCCCCGAAGCTGGTAGAGTCCTGCGAACTCGTTCACTGGGCCCTGCCAGCTTAAAACCAATCCTGGCAACCTTGCCCTTGAACCTCAAGATGCCGAGTAAAACCTCCGAGTAGCACTCTGAAAAGTACCTTGAGCTTCCTCCCTTCCGAATAGAGCTAGCCTTCTTCTCTGTAACCGAGTAAAAAGACTTAGGGAATTTCTCAAACAGAATCTCTGCAGCGCAGAGCACAATCCGGCCCTCCGCGCTGCAACTGGACACGTGCCACGCATCCGCGACCCCGACGTCTCGCTGCCTAGGACACGACAGGCCACGCGTCCAGTTTTCACGGAGTGGGCCCACCAGCTCGTTATGTCCCATCACGCGCAGTAATTAGCCACGATCTCGTCGTGGGATCAATTGCGGCCGTTACGCGCGCGTTCCGTGCTGTGTGCGTTTCTAACCGGCCACAGACCCCACGCCGCACGATTTACTGCCACGATCGATCCCACTACTCCAATCGTAACGGTAATCCGTGGTACGGTATAAGTACCACCACGGTAACTTCCTCTTCTCCTTCCCCTGCACTTTCCTCTTATGCCTCTCTATTTCTCCGGCGCTGCAGAGCTCTCCGCCGCCGCGCAACTCTTTGCGCCGCCGCGGATTCTTTCACTCCACCAACGTCTTCCAATCTCTCACCACTTCCTACTCGCTGCCATGGCTCGTGGCGACAGTGCTCGCGCCGGCTGGGCTGGCTCCGATGTCACCGTCGACGACTGCTCGTGGCTCGTGAACACCCGGAGGGTTCCTCCTGGTGTTTAGTGCCGGCCGTCCGACGGCGAGATCGTTCCGGCCCCGCGGGAGGGCGAACACGTCGTCTTCCTCGCGCACTTCGCGCGAGGATTCGGCCTTCCTGCTTCCGATTTCCTCCGTTCTCTCCTGGATCACTTCGGTGTTCAGATGCATCACCTTCCTCCAAATGCAGTAGTCTTCCTCTCCTATCATGCCGTGGTGTGCGAGGCCTTCCTCGGCGTTCGCCCCACGACAGACACCTGGTCGAAGTATTTCTTCTTCCGCCAACAGAGCAAGGGGAAGAAGGATGGCGCGGCCGCCAGCAGCCGGGTCACCGACACCGGCAGCGCCATGATGGTGCAGCGGACAGGAACCAACCACCCTCGCATCAAGGGCTTGGATTCTGTCCGTATGTGGCAGAAGTCCTTCCTGTACGTGAAGAACATCCCCGCCACGGAGGGGGGCAAGGTGACATACCGCATCAATCTGCCCCCTTGGAGCAACCGAGCTCCATCCGGGCAGAACTGGAAGACGAGGCCGTCCAACGACCGCAACGCGACGCAGATGAAGGAGCGCCTCGCCTTCCTAATCGGACAGGGGCTCAAGAGTGATGATCCAGTCGCCTGCTGGATCCGGAATCGCGTGCTGCCTCTGCAAGAGCGCGCCCACCCCATGTGCTACCTGGGCGGCTCCCGCGACTGCACTCGGACGACTACCTTCGAGCTCAGCAACGCGGACGTCGCCGCGTACGCAAGGTCCATCCTGACCACTGGCCTCCGTGATAACTGGCAGTATGGCTTCGTCCCATACAGCCGCACGAAGCCGATTCCACGCGTACGTTCTCCTTACTTTGCTTCCAGCATATGCAATCCGAGTAGATAGCCTTCTCTCCTTGCTGCGACTAGCAATTGCATTCTGTGCCGAGTAGAGCACTTAGCAGAACTGCTTAGGCTTAGTGTGCTTGGTGTTTGCACACCTTGTCGAGTAGCACACTTAGGAGAAACACTTAGGCTTAATGTGCTTGTTGTTTGCACGCCTTGCCGAGTAGGACACTTAGCAAATTTCCCTAGGCTTAGTGTGCTTTGTGTTTGCACGCCTATTCGGGTAGAGTGCCTTCACGCTATTCGGCTAATTTGCGATGTTTCTCTGTTCTTCAGGTCCTTGACCGCCAGCTTGCTGAGAGCTGTGAGCGCTTTGAGGGCAACTGGTCAGATGACCGCGAAGAAGACGACGAGGCCTCCTTCGAGACCGCGGACAAGCTTAACCTTCCTCATGCCCCCACGACGGAGAAACATCGCGTAGATGCGTCTCTCCGCGATTGGTCTGAAGATGAAGCTGAAGGTAACTGAATTTTACTCCGTCTGGTCGCGAGAAGCACAAACCAATAGCCTTCTGTTTCTGAGTTGTCCCTCTTCTTTCTCAACTTCATAGATGATGCTGATGCTGAGGACGAGGGAGAAGATGAGGATGAGGACGAGGCAGCCCTGGTCGTCCCTCCTCTTTCAGTTGCCGCTCCTGTCACCCGCAAGCGGGCAGGCAGTGGCGCCCAAGAGCCCCCCGCCAAGAAGAAGAAGCCGACCGAGAAGACGACCAAGAAGGTCGTGAAGAGAAAACGACCAGCGATCCCTAGCCGCAAGGGGTAAGTTGATTCCCAATCCTGTACTTCGTTGTTTCCTCTCAATTTCCTCTGCCCTCTTCTTACTTCTGAACACAATTTTCTCTTCAGAGCCCCCTTGGACGCGGACGCCGCTCTTGCGTCCACTGAAACCCAGAAGAAGGCCACCATCGATGTTGACGAGCTTATTGACCTTGACGACGACGAGAACAACGCCGCCAACGCACGAACAGAGGGCACCGATGCCCAGAACGCCGAGTCGGAGCAGCAGTCCCGCGCAGAACAGGAGGCGTAGGATGCTGCTCGCCAAGAGAGGCCTCCCTCTCCTCCGGCCAACACCGCCGAGGAGAACCAAGACCAAGAGATGCACGACGACGCCGCCCTTGAGCGGCCAGGAATGGAACAGGAGCAGCCAACCACGGGGGCTGCTGAACAAGAAGATCCCGCGTCTCAGGCCCGGGTAGGAGCAATGGATGTCTCACAGCCGGATCCCGCTGCCGAGCAGCGGGTAGAAGACGCGACTGGGCAGTACCCTCTAAGCGACGCGCAACCAGTCGCCGCGCAGGGTAGCGCCCAGCCGGATGCCGCACCGGATAGCGCGCCCCTGGCGCCACCAACAGATCAAGGTAGCGCCCAGCCAGATTCCTCCTTGGTGCAGACAACCAAGGCTGCAGCCAGCCCTCCGGCCAGGCCGGTTACAAGGAAGAATGCTCAGGATGCTGCAGAAAAGGAGGCCGCCGAGAAGAAGGCCGCCGAGAAGAAGAATACCGAGAAGAAGAAAACTGAGAAGCCAATCGCCGAGAAGCCAACCGCCCAGAAGGAGAAAGCTAAGAAGCGGGCTGCCGAGATGCCGCCGCCAACATCAACTGCCCAGTCCATTCAACTGCCTATCCGCGAGCCTGGCGCGGTTGCTGTCGCCGCTGCTGCATCCGCCGTCTCAAATCAGCCCGGCTACCCTCCTTACATGGTGAAGGTTAGCCAGCAGCACCAGGTTGGCCTCACTTCCAAGGAACAGAAGCTCGCTCTTCAGAAAGGGAAGAAAGCCGTGGCAGTGGACTCCAGACCCCCAGCTCCAAATCAAGACAAATCCCTCTCCATCTCTTCGCGTGGGGTTCAGGACCAGGCGGTGACGTCCCAGGGCCTCGAGCAGGTGCTTGACTTGATCGGCTTCATCGATGCCAAGTGGGACAACAAGGTCCTTGGCAACACGAATTGGAACGGCACGGACTTGGGCGACATAGACCATATGCGTGTCGACTGGAACAAGGTAGACCTGGGTTACAAACCCATGACTGTCTCATCCACCTCTGCTACGCTTGCCGCCAAGATGTTTGTCCACCGCAAGAATGCCGAAGACCTTGAGCAATCCTACGCGGTAAGCTCCTACTCATCCTCTCCGAGTTGCATTTTCACTTCTCTTCTACTCGTCTTCTTTTCCTTATCCATCACCCAGTCCCCGAGATTCTGGCCGAGTAGGCGGATACTCTCTCGAGTAGCCGCCTTCTCGGGTTGAATCTCTACCACTTTGCCTGATTCCTTTTTCTTTTTCTTCTCAGAATAGCGTTCTGAAGCGGACCGACTTGCATCGTCGGCTACTCTGGAACCATGCCGTTGCCAAGAGACGCATTGCCGCCTTGGAAAAAGAGAAGATAGCCGCCGAGGCAGCTGGCAAAGATGTGATGAATAGCACCCTGAGGCTTTCTGAAGTTGAAGGTACGCTTTTAGCTACACGGTTCTTGCGTTTGGTGTTTACGCCCGCTTCTGCTTTTTGCGCTAACCAATTTTACTCTGCAGGGAAGTTGAAGGCCCTGGCCGACGAGCACGAGAACTGCCGTGCCTTTGTTGAGAATGGCCAGGCCACCATCAAGAGATTGGAAGGTACGCTGCCGTCTACTCGGCTCATCATGTGTTTCTTTCTTCCGCTTCTCTGCTAACCGTGCTTTGCTTCCCGCAGAAGACCATAAGAAATTTGCTGAGGAGCATCAAGACTGCCTCAAGCCTGTTGAGGTGCAGCTGCAACTAACAAGCCAATCCGTCTCGCTGCAGAAGGAACATGCTACCGAGATGGAGAAGCTCCAAGTTCAGCTGCGTGCTGCACTCCAGGACGCCATTGACATTGCTGCCGAGAAGGATAGAGTAATTTCCGAGAAGGCAAAGATCGAAGCAGCAGCCAAGGCCAAGGAGAAAGCCCTCGAGCAGGAGTGCGAGGTGCTGAAGAAAGCCAACGCTAACCTCTTTGCTCAGATGGACGGGCTCCGCCGGATCGAAGAAAGGCACCTAGCCAACGAGGAATCTTGGAAGAACCTGCTGCAGGGGCTGCGCTATGACTTGAACAGTAAGTGTTCTCTTTTCTGCCTCTCTGCTACCCAGCTGTACCTTTCTTCTCTGCTTCTCGTTTCTGATCTTCTCTGATAGCTTTTGCAGAAGTTTTCCCTGATATCGTGTCTTCTTGCGCGCCTGCCCTGGCCAAGGCCCGAGCAGCTCGCGTTGAGAAGGGAGAACCTTTGGACATTCGAGCAGAAATTGAGGAGAGCATCCTGGTCATGCAAGGACAGTTCCAGCGCCTAGCCAGCGTGGGCACCGATCTGGTGCGCGTCGGCTTCCAGCTCCACGAGCTCTTCTGGCCCCAGGACAATGCGCCAACAACCATCCGTGGACTTGCCCTGAAACTGCGAGGCGTGAAGGCCGAACTGAAGAAATGGCGCGCCTCGGGAGCTCGGGCAGGTGCAGACATGATGCTGCTCTTCGTCACCACTTGGTACGAAAACCTCAATATGCAGATTATCCGCGAGATGCGCCGAGACTCCAGGTGGGAGACGAACCCCGACTGCGTGGCTATCCGCAAGCTGGTTGCGCACGAGGTTGCCCAATATGCAGACACGGCGACCTTTATCGACGGCCTCACCGAGCCCGACACCGAGGTGGAGGAGGACGAGGAGGAGGACGAAGATGACGAGTCGGACTTGGATAAGTTGGACTTGAGCTGCTTCGAGTCTCCTGGTGGCAAGGCCGGGAAGGGAAAGGCCGCAGTCGTCGCGGGTAGCGATGAGGAGGATGAGAGCGATAAGATGTCAATCGACACCGCCGCGCTCGAGTTCGGCACCTCGTCAGGAGCTGCCCTCGACGACACGCTCCACCTTCGCGCCCTAGCCTCTGGCTCCTCCTCGGCGGCAGGGCCCATCTCGGTGGCCACGGCCACTTCAGACCGGGTAGCCACCGAGTCTGACGCCGAGCTGACGAAGACCGTCCCCGTCCACTCGGAAGCGGAAGCGACCGATGCCAGCGCCGAAGACGAAGCCGCCAAGACTGTCGACGCCAGCTCGGAGGCAGACGCGACCAAGGCCACCACTGAAGATGACGCAGCCAAGGCCAGCACCGAGAACGCCGCTACCTCGACATGACTTTTCCTGCAACCTTATCGCTCAAACACTGATCAGATCCCCGGGATGCCGGGAGCAGATGTATCAGACTATTTATGTTTTTGCATGCTACTCATTTTTATTCACACTTGTTGTTTTCGACTTAATCAATTTGAGCAGCCCTGGCTCAATGCCGGGTTGCGTTTCCATGCGAGTCCCCGAGTTGCATTTCTTATTCACTCTTTCTTTTCGTCTCAGCTCTACCCGCAATTTATTGCTTTATTGGTATTCGAGTCACAAGAGTCCAAAGGCAGAGTTGCAAATACTTAGCCGCTTAGAAACAATCATAGTAACGCAGCCCACCACTTAACCGAGAAGAAAAAGTAAGGAAAAGTAGTAAATGCACCCTACTCGGCTCCTGCACTCTTCCTTTTCTTAGCAATTTTTCTTGTGCTCATTGACCTTTTGCTTGTTCTCTTGCTTGCCATGAAGCCGGGTTTCGGACAGCAGCAGAGTCAAAGAGTTGGCATGTAGGTTTAAACACATTACTCAATGTACTTATGAACTTTTAAGCAGAGCTACCGAGTAGGCAAACAGTAAAGCCGAGTAGAAACACTTAGAGCAAATTTGGACGAGGGCAGTCCCCGAGTTCAATTTCAGATTGCAAAGTAGAATTGAGAGTACATACACATTTTTGCTCACGAATGAAAGCGACGAAGTAGAGCTACATTCCAGGGACGCTTGGATTCCTCTCCAGCTTTGTCTACCCTGTTCTTCTGGGATGGCTGTACGTCGACTAGGTAGTACGCATCATTGTGCAGCGCTTTGCTCACAATGAAGGGTCCTTCCCAAGGAGGAGAGAGTTTGTGCATCCCGGCTGTGTGCTGCACGAGCCTAAGGACCATGTCTCCTTCTCGGAAAACCCTTGGGTTCACCTTTCGGCTATGATAACGCCGCAGGTTTTGCTGGTAGACAGCCGAACATGACAGAGTCAGCTCTTTTGCTTCTTCAAGCAGGTCAACGTCGTCTTCTCGAACTTCTCTCGCCTCCACCTCAGTGTAGAGGGTTACTCGGGGGGAGTCATGCTCTAGGTCTATTGGCAATACGGCCTCAGCCCCATATACCAAGAAGAATGGTGTGTAGCCGGTTGACCGGTTAGGGGTAGTCCTTAGACTCCACAACACCGCTGGCAACTCGTCTAGCCAACACCCAGGTGTTTTCAGCAGTGGCTCAATCAGCCTTGGCTTTATGCCTGCTAGCACCATGCCATTTTCTCTTTCAACTTGCCCATTGGAGGCAGGATGCGCGACTGACGCAACGTCTAGTCGGATATGCCTATCTCTGCAGAATCGCACCATTGCTCCCTCAGCAAATTTTGTGCCATTATCCGTGATGATGCTGTGCGGGTAGCCGTATCTCATGATCACATCCTTCAAGAAACTCACAGCTGTGGCTCCATCGCACTTCCGAATAGGCTTCACCTCTATCCACTTGGTGAATTTGTCAACCATGACCAAGATGTGAGTCATGTTGCCTCTAGCCGGCTTGAAGGGACCAACCATATCCAAGCACCAAACAGCAAATGGCCAAGTAATGGGAATGGTTTTCAACTCGGAAGCAGGCATGTGAATCTTACTTGCAAACATCTGGCAGCCATTGCACTTCCTCACGATGTCTTCAGCTTGCTTCAAGGCAGTGAGCCAATAGAACCCATGCCGAAAAGCCTTCTTGACTAATGCCTGAGAAGAGGCGTGGTGCCCACATTCTCCTTGGTGTATCTCCACCAGAATTTCTTCTCCTTCTTCTGGTGCCACGCAGCGCTGCAGCACACCAGTAGCACTTCTCTTGTGCAGCACATCTCTGAATATAGTGTATCCCTTGGATCTTCTCTGAATCTGCCTTGCAGCGACTTCCTCTTCTGGCAAGGTACCGTCCCTTAGAAAGGATAATATGGGCATAGCCCAACTCGGTGTCTCCCGTGTAGGAAACACTGGTTCGTCCACTTCCATTGGAACAGGTACTTCCGTCTGCTCTGCAGGGCTAGGAGCACCTCTCTGAATCCCAGAACGGTTTGCGAGAACCTCCTCAATGAATGCGACAGTCCCCGGGTCGAGAGGGGCAGTCCCCGAGTAGGGAACGGCAGTCCCCGGGTTCTGTGTTGCATTCTCCCAGTCAATCTCCATTGGGACAGCTTCCTCGTTTGGCAGAGAAGGAACGAAGATGGATTCCGAGTTGGGGGATGGCTTGATGGATGGCTTCCTCAAATGTTCCAAGGCAATTCCTGCCGGGATGTATTGCCGAGAAGACCCCAACTTGGACAGCTCGTCTGCTGCTTCATTTTCTGCTCGGTGGATGTGCTAGAACTCGCAGCCTTCGAAGAATCCAGTCATAGACTGCACCAAGAAGCGATACGATGCCATGTTGGCATCCAGAGCATCCCAGGTGCCAGAAACTTGCTGCACCACCAGATCGGAATCACCATAGCATATGATGCGCTGCACTCCAACTTCCTTGGCTACTCGCAAGCCGTGCACCACGGCCTCGTACTCGGCAACATTGTTCGATGCCTTGAAGTGGATTTGCAGCACGTACTTGAGTTGATCTCGCTTGGGTGACGTAAGCACTACGCCAGCGCCAAGCCCTTCCTTCACCTTGGAGCCATCAAAGTGCATCTTCCAATAGTTGGAAACTGGAGCAGGAGGTTCATACTGCACCTCGGCCCAGTCCACAAGAAACTCCTCCAGAATCTGAGACTTGATGGCTTCTCTTCTCGCATACGCGGCTACTCTTCCACTCGCCTCCTTGTTGCCCATGATATCCGAGATGGGAGCAGAACTCACCACAGTGATGGGGTGCTCCTGGAAATAATGCTTCAGCTTCTTGGCGCCCAGGTACACACCGTAGGTCATCTTCTGATAGTGCGGGTAGTTCTGCTTGGAGCTCGACAGTACTTCACTGAGATAGTACACGGGGCGCTGCACACTCTTGCCTTCTTCTTCTCGCTCCACCACTATCACCACGCTGACTACTCGGTTAGTAGCAGCAATATACAGCAGCATTGGCTCCTTGGGTAGCGGACTAGCCAAGATGGGAGCGCTACCCAGCATTGCCTTCAGCTCATTGAATGCCACGTCTGCTTGCGGAGTCCAGACGAATTTATCACTCTTCTTCATCAATTGGTAGAGAGGCAGGGCCTTCTCGCCCATTCGGCCAAGGAAACGGCTCAGAGATGCCAAACAACCAGTAAACTTTTGCACATCCTTCAAGGATCTTGGCAAAGACATGCTCTCAATAGCTTTTATCTTTGAAGGATTGGCCTCAATGCCCCGACTAGACACCAGGAAGCCGAGTAGCTTGCCAGCCGGGACGCCAAAGGTACACTTACTCGAATTCAGCTTCATTTTGTACTTGCGTAGGTTAGCAAAGGTTTCCTCAAGGTCGGCAAGCAGAGTATGTGTTTTATTCGTTTTGATGACAATGTCATCTACGTACACCTGCACATTCTTGCCGAGCTGATCATGCAAGCATTTCTGCATGCATCTCTGGTAGGTTGCACCCTCATTCCTCAAGCCAAAACACATGACACGATAGCAATAAGCCCCGTACGGGGTAATAAAAGCAGTCTTTATTTGATCAGCAGGGTTGAGAGCTATTTGGTGAAAACCCGAGTAGGCATCAATGAAAGACAAGAGCTCACAACCAGCAGTGGAATCGATAACCTGATCGATGCGAGGTAGCGGGAAAGGATCCTTGGGGCAGGCCTTGTCCAGGTCGGTGTAGTCGACGCACATGCGCCACGCGGTAGCGGCCTTAGGATCCTCCTTCTTCTTCTCGACCATGACCGGGTTGGCTAGCCAATCCGGGTGCAGTACCTCCACGATGAAATTGCTTATCAGTAACTTGGTGATCTGATCACCGATAGCCTTCCTCCTCTCATCTCCGAAACGGCGCATAGCTTGCTTCACCGGCTTGGCGTCTGGACGCACATGCAAAGAGTGCTCAACCAACTCCCTCGGGACACCTGGCAGATCCTCATTGGACCAGGCAAACACGTCCCGATTCTCACGGAGGAAGTGGATGAGCTCGCCTTCCTATTTCTCCGCCAACCCGGAGCCAATGATGGCAACTCGGTCGGGGAACTCAGGGTCAACCTGGACCTTCTTCGTTTCCTGGGAAGCCTGGAACGCAGTACCGTGTTGGGTACTCGGCACACCCTGCGCGCCAGCTTGCGCGGACTGCGCCATGGCCACCACCTCATACATCTTTCTCTTCTCGGCCTCAATCACCATCGACTCCGCCAGCTTGGAACTAGCAGAGGCACACTCCATGGACTTCTTGTAATCGCCAGAGATGGTGATCACACCATTGGGACCAGGGATCTTCATCTTCAGGTAGGCAGTATGGGTAGATGCCATGAACTTGCTCAGAGCAGTCCTGCCGAGTAGAGCGTGGTAAGGGCTCTGATGGTCAACCACCTCAAACTGCAGCCTCTCTGTGCGGCAATTCTCCCTGGTGCCGAATAGCACATCTATCCACACTCTGCCCATCGGAGAGCAAGAAATCCCCGGCACAATGCCATGGAAGGTGGTCTTGCTGGGTAGCAGCATGTTCTCGCCAATCCCGAGCTTCTCGAGTGTATCCTTGTACACGATGTTGATGCTGCTGCCGTTGTCGATTAGCACCTTGCTGAACTTCACATTCTTCTCGGGACCCAGGAAGGTAGGATCCAGCACCAAGGCGTAGCTACCCGGGTTGGGCATCACCTTGGGATGATCAGCTCGGGACCATGTGATCTCTACATTGCACCAGTGCATGTAGTGAGGAACAGCAGGGATCACGGCATTGACCTCCATGGCACGCCTGTGCTGTGATTGCTTGTCGACAGGCTCGGAAGTGAAGATCATGTAGCTCTCGTGGTGCTCTTGGTACTGGTTGCGGCCCCCATCATCGTTGTTGCCGTTGTTGTTGCCCTGGAAGTTGTTGTTGCCTCTGTTGTTGTTGCGGTTGCGGTAGTTGTTGTTGTTGCGGTAACCTTCATTGTTGAAATTGCGGTTGGCTCCTAAAGCCACTTGATTCACGTTCTCTCTTCTCGGGAACACTGGAGGCCGAGCTGCGGGTGCACGAGCAGGCTGAACAGCAGCATTCGCAGCTGGCAGGGGAGGAGGAGGAGGCAAGCCCTCATTCCTGATCAGCTCCCACCATTCGCACTGCCGAGTAGTGTGGTTGGCTGGCCTTGAAGGGTGATGAGTGTGGAAGCTGCATGGGCCATCCTTCATGTCGTCAAAGACGAGCTTCTTAGCCGGCTCCGAGTTGCCGCTACCCGACTGAGGAGCTCGGTATGGCTTCTTGTTGCCTTGGCCCTGGTTCTGGTTGCGCCCGTACTGGGCTCCAGCAGGTTTTTGCCCTTGGCTGCTCCCAGCTCCAACACCCACTGCATTCACCTCCTCAGGGTCATACCGAGTATCTATTCGGTCACCCCTGCGCTTGTTGCGGAACTCGTTGCGCTTGTTGCTGAAATTTCTTCTCGGCTCGGAGGAGTCTATCAGTGGCTGGGTAGGATCACCGAGCGCGTACTGATCCGCGATCTTGATGGTCTCCGCCAGAGTGTTCGGCATCTCCCTCTGCAACCTCTGCCATAGCATGCTGCCATGCTTGCACCCCTGCGCAAACCAAGTGATGGCCTGCGCCTCGTTCACACCTTCGCAGGTGTTCCGCAATGTGCTCCACCGAGTAAGATACTCGCGATCCGTCTCGTCTTCTCGCTGCCTGCAGGCGGACAGCTGCTGTGGCCTATTCGGCCTCTTGTACGTGCTGGTGAAGTTGCTGATGAATGCCTCCGAGAAGTCCAGCCAGCAATTGATGCTGCCCTTGGGCAAACCGTTGAGCCAAGTGCGAGCTGGACCCTCTAGCATCTGCGGCACATAGCGCACAGCCCATCTCCGGTTGCCGTTCGCGATATGGACCGCGGTGACATAATCATTGAGCCAGTCTTCTGGCTTGGTGCTGCCGTTGTAGTTCTTGGTGCCCCTCGCGAGCTGGAAGTTCTTCACGGATGGCTCGTTCATGATGCGCGGACCAAAACAAGCAGGGCCGGGAGGCCCCGTGTTCTCTAGCCGCGCAGACAGGTTGATCCGATCCAGCTTGTACCGAACATCAGCGGGCTCCAGCACGCGTTCTCCTACGCGGTCCAGGATATCATACCCGGCTAGCCCCATGGCCGAGTTGCCGTCATCGTATCTGTCCACCTCCATGGCCACAGGCTGCTCCACCAGGTTGGCTACTCGGTCAGCCGCACGCGGCTGAGCAGCAGCTGCCTGGTTTGGCCTCCGCCGAGTAGGCTGAGCACCATGCTGCCGAGAAGAGCCTGGACGATCTCCTCCTCGCGTTTGGCTATGAGCTTTATGGGCTTGAGAGCCTGCTCCAGCAGAGTTGTGTTTCTGGCCGGACTGTCGCGGCACAGCGAACTGTTTCGCGGCGACAGTCGGGTCGTACACCTGCATTTGCCTGTTCCTTCCCGAGGTGCCACTGCGGTCCTTCTCGCGACTGGGGTGCGGAGATGAGGCCTGATCGTTAGATCTGGCCGCATGCGAATGCACCACCTGCGAGCCGCCAGCACCCGGGTTGGCTTTCCGGAACTCCTCGTTCTGCCTAGCCGCCTCTAACACCAACTCGTTGAGCCTCTCCTGCTGCCTAACGTGCGAGTTGCCATCGAGATGAGGCAACTCGGCAGCCACGGCCTCTGCAGCTCTAAGTGTTTTGGCGGGGGTGCTGTATCTAGGCCTAGTGGAGGTGTTTGCGGTGGCGGACTGACTAGGAACCTCTCCAACGGTCGCCATCTCGGCACCTAGGTTGCGCCGTGTAGCGCCTACCTTGCTAGCTCTCCTAGTGACTGGCGTGAAGTCGTGAGCCTTGTTGTACTCATTCTGGTCTAGGCTAAGCTCTAGCCTAATCCTATCCAACTCCGCCTGCTCGGCGAGGAGCTCCTGGCGTTGCCGCTCGAGCTGCTCCTTCATGGTCAAGAGCTCGTTGTCGGTGGGAGGCAGCATGCCCGTTCTTCCCGCAGACGCAGGGATGGTCGGAGTAGTGGAGAGGATGCGGTTGCTGTCCTTCTCGTAGGGCTTGTGGGTCTTGCCACCAGCACTCGAGCCAGCGACATCATCAATGACGTTGGCGGCACCAGCCGCGCCCTTGCCGGCGTCCGCGGCCAGGCCAGCCACCATCACCTCCGCGCAGTCCACAGAACGGCGTGCAGGCCTTCCGCGTGCTGCGATCACAGCAGGAGGATCCTCTGCGACCAGCACCTCCTCTGGAAACTTGTCGATGACGGCGGTGGCGACGTAGACGAGGTGCGAGCTGAAGGAGATCACCGTGCCGCCCTCCGGCATGGCCTTGCCGGCGAAGTCGCCTGCGTTGTCGGTGACGAAGTCGAAGGAGCCGAATCTGTGGACAAGGCCATAGACCACGCGCTCCGCTGAAGAAGATCCCGTTCGAACAGAAACTCCAACCAGCGCCGCTGGTTGCCCCACGGTGGGCGCCAACTGTCGTGGTGGTGTCAAGACAGATGCCATGGGATGGCTAAAGATGTGGGGACAAAGGACGCTGGAGGTGCTCGGGGAGGGATCACGCGACGGGTAGCCGCGTGGAGTAAGAACTGAACACTGCAAACAACACGATATACCCAGGTTCAGGGCCCTCGTGAGGACGTAAAACCCCTACTCCTGCCTCTCTTTGTGTATTCTGATGTCTCACCGAGTAGCCACAGTACAATGGTTCTTGCTACCGAGTAGCCACTCTCCTCTCTACGTGATGAACTAGGTCAAGAATCTAGGGTTTCCTATGTTCGAGTATGCGATCCCTCGCGCAGGAGGCGGCGGGGCACCTTATATACACGGTGCCCAGCCGGATACGACCAAATACGGACAAGTGTCGACATTGTGTGCACATCGTCCTTCCTCCGGGTTCCCGCTGACAGCTTTGGTTCCTAATCTTGTCCTGTCCGGAAAGTCGTTGGGCAAAACCAAGTGAGCAGTCTGGTATCACTGCGCTTAACACAGAGTAGGTCCCCCCTATCCTGCGACGGCCTGCTTCCATACTGTCGCTGTCAGGCACGCCGGCCCCAGATGAACAGTGGTGCGAATAGTGCCAAGTACGGACCCAGGATACGCGGGATCCTGTGTCAGAACGGCTCCTTTGACTTCTGGCCCGAGTAGGTTCCCGCCAGTTTTACTCGGGCCACCTCTTCTACTTGAACAAACATAACTTGCTTGATTCCTTCTTCTGGTCATCTTTTATGTAAGACCGAGTAGCAGTCGACCGGGTAGCAGTTTACCGGGTAGCCGGCTACTCGACCAAACATCTCTTCTGACCATGTCTTTACCACTTGCCTTTACCCTACTCGGGGGTAACACCCCGACAGGCGCAGAGTGCGTTCCTGCGCTCTCGGAGCATCCACGAGAGTTTCCTTTATGTCCGTAACTTGGCTCGTGCCTTGCATCGCAAGAAAAAGGATAGCCTGTTGGTTAAGCTAGACTTTGCGCGTGCTTTCGACTCGGTGTCATGGGAATACCTCTTAGAGCTTTTACAACAGCTGGGCTTCCCCATCAGATGGAGAAATTGGCTTTCTATGCTCTTCTCCACGGCGTCTACGTGTGTTCTTTTCAACGGCATCGCAGGTTCCCCCATCTGGCATCGTCGCGGTCTACGGCAGGGAGACCCTCTCTCACCGTTCCTCTTCAACCTTGCTATTGATCCGCTTCATCGTCTGCTCGAGAAAGCCACTGAGCTCGGGGTGCTTCATCCACTGCCTGTTCGCGAGGCGATCATCCGCACCAGCCTCTACGCGGATGATGCAGTCATCTTCATCAACCCCGATCGCAACGAGTTGTTACGCCTTTGGGAAATCATCGCAAACTTTGGCAATGCCTCCGGTCTGGTCATCAACAGCAGCAAGTGTGCGGTGGCGCCCATTCGCTGTCAGCACATCGACCTGCAACCTATCCTTCTAGGTTTCGCGGGCACGCTGGCTTCGTTCCCCTTGACTTACCTTGGGCTTCCACTTGCGCTTGGTCGGCTAAAGTATGCGCATCTTCTGCATATTCTCGACCGGGCTCGTGGCAAACTGGCGTCTTGGAAGCGGAACCTCCTGAATGCTGGCGGTCGTAGGGCCCTGACGAGCTCCGTCCTCGACTCGCTGGCTATCTTCATGCTCACTACGCTCAAGGTGCCTGTCAAGCTTATCAAAGATCTCGATAATACTCGGTGTAAATTCCTTTGGGGCATTGAGGATCACGATACCACCGGTGGGAAGTGCAAAGTGCGCTGGCAAGTCATCGCTTCGCCTAGGGAGTACGGTGGTCTAGGGCTTCTCAACCTCACAACCTTCTCGCGCACATTAAGGATGCGATGGTTGTGGCAAAGATGGAAGTTCCCGGAGAGGCCATGGGTTAGCTTGGAGGTGCCCTGTGATGCTAAGGACCACGAGTTGTTTGCTACTGGGACGAAAGTGACGATCGACAACGGACGGCTAGCTAGTTTTTGGAGCTCCTCGTGGCTGGGGGCCGACCCTCTTCGCGATCAGTTCCCCGCGGCGTTCCAGCACTCCACGCGGAAGAAGAGATCCGTAGCGGACGCGCTCTTCAACAACCAGTGGGTCAAGGATCTTAGACATGTCCCCCTGTCCGCGATCCTCCTGGATTTTATGAAACTGTGGCGTCTGATCCTTCAGGCCAACATCCACCTCTCAGATGAGGTTACGGATTCCATTACGTGGAAGCTCTCTGACGCCAGCTGTTTCTCCACGAAATCCGCCTACAACCTTCAGTGGGAAGGCTAGACTCGTAGCTCCATGCCAGATGGAATTTGGTCTGTTTGGGCTCCGCCCAAATGCAGGTTTTTTGGTTGGTTGCTATTGCAGAATAGGCTGTGGTGCGCTGATAGACTGATGCATCGACAGTGGCCAAATAATTATTTCTGCCCCTTCTGCGTACGGAACCTAGAGACAACATTTCACGTTTTCTTTGAGTGTCCTTTCGCCAAGCTGCTTTGGTTCTCGGTGGCCTCGTGGAGGAACTACAACGGCCTAAACCCCAGCTTTGGAGCAAGGAAGATTGCATCTCGGAAGCGTGGGAAAAAATGGTTGCAGAAGCTGTGGAGCCACGCCGAAATGGCGTCCAATCCATCATCATTCTCGTTTGTTGGAATTTGTGGAAGGAACGGAATAGTCGTGTGTTCAAAGCAAAGCCAAGCAACCTTGCTCATGTCTTCGAGGTTGTTTGTGAAGAGGCAAAGGCTTGGACCAACGCATGTGCCAAGAAGTTGCGCCGTTTGATTTGGGAACCACCTTGATCACATCCTCCCTACTTCTTAGTCTTTAGATCTCTTTTCTAGTTTCTTCCCGGTTTATTTCCTTTTTTTATCCTTAGCCTTTTGGCCACCTATGTAAATATTCTACCTTCTAAATAATCGAAAAGCCAGCAATTGCTGGATCTTTCAAAAAAAAATAACTCTCCTTTTTTTTATTCGATCTGCTGCAGTACATGCTTAACTGCGTGAAGAGTGAAGACGGGGGCGGAGCAGCAAGTAGGCCGGGATAGGGCTTCATGCGGGCTGACAGATGTCGGCGGCTACCAGAGCTGGCTGGAGGACACGCTCTTCTTCCGTCAGGATGTGGTGGCTGGGACAGCGAGTATTGCCAGTTCTTCATGTGGTGGTAGTCGCAGATGCTCCTGGAGCACGCGACGTCCGTGTTCAGCAGAGCACACCTGACGTCCACCTCTCCGCCAAGGCGGCTGGCTTCCACTGGACTACAGCACCAGATCCCACGCATGTGCCCCGACCTGTGCCAGCCCGACAACTGGTGCCAGTTCGCCGTGTTCGTCAAGCGGATGCTCGCTTTTGGACGGAACGAAAGGTCGACAGGATTCTACCATTTGTTCATAAAACAGTTTGTGATTGAGTTGGAAGGAGGGTGGACCATGGATAAAGATGTTTGTAGCGTTACAGGCCCAGACGATGCTGCTCGATGCATTATTCGGCTCGTGGTTTGTTCGAGAATATATTCCAAATTTTCTGGCAAGCAGTTTGCACACTCTGATTCCCAGTTTGTACTCCTACCATCTTCTGCGTCTCTAGATCGCAGTCCATCATACCACGAGAATTGGGCATGCTTCCCTTTGAAATTACATCTACATTTGTTGCACATGCGACCACCATGAGCATAATAAGTACACTGAGCTAATTTAAATCAAACTAGTACACAATCTGCTCACGGACAGACATGAACCCGGGTACTACTGCTAGTCAGCACATTGACCCATCTTCATCCGAGCCCCTCTCACCACAATCAAAGCACTCCGATATATATTCCTGTCACAAAGCATAGAAATTTATTAACATTAACTAAAACATAATGTATGCAAAAAATTGATAAAATATCTATTAGTTTGGCACTATACATCTTCACTCATGCCACCGTCAATATCATCTGAGTCTGAATATTGACAATTCCTAAAAATGTACAAGTCACGTTTCTTAATTCCTTCATGAACTTGCATCATTTGATCAACATCATCTTCACCTGAAATTAAGACCATTCTTCTGGTGGTACGCACCCAGCGTTAATGTAGTACAAATCAGAATTCAAATTGTACCCTTGAGCGTACAAATTCTTTACCATTTACGGGAGGTAGCAGTTCAAGGCTCCCTTTTTCTAAATATTATTTTTATAAGATAAAAAATCAAAAAATCTTGGCACTTTCATGTACTTTCTAGTACTTTTAATCTGGTACATCTTGATACCTCCTATCTTACCACCATGAGATCGAAATGGATGGACGATTATTAAAAATGCCAACCAAACTAAAACTTGTAATTCCCTATATCATAACAACAATGAATTCTTGTTCAGTGAACTAAGCAAACATTACAATCACCTTATCCAACATTCACAACTACACAACAGTAAGCCATAAGGACACAATATACAGAGTAGAAATTGAACATCTAGCGGCCTTCCAATACCGTTATACTCGCTTCATTTATAGTATTAGCATTGCTTTGTTGTGTTTGTCCTTCACAGGTCACCAGGTTTGGTGCTGAAAGAACCACACTTACGTTATGGTTTGGTGCTGGAAGAACCAAACTTCCGTTCTCTAACATTGATAAAATAGATGGCATAAGTGGTCTTTCACCTGGCTGCTCTTGAGTGCACAGGAGACCGATCTGAATACACCGTTCAGCTTCATCACCTGAACAGCTCGGAACAACAGAAAAGTCAACAAATTCTAAAGCCTTTCCTGCTTGCCACAGTTCCTAAGCCTGACACAATAGAATTACTATCAAGTTACTATATTTAAACTTGGACTACTGAAATTTTGTGGTTCACAAACACTTACACGATTTATAGAGTCGGAGTGGCTGGTTTTCGATCCACTTATAATCTCCAAAAGAATTACACCAAAGCTATATATGTCAGATTTTTCCAAAAATTCACCCGCCCTTATATATTCAGGCGCCATGTAACTCCTGTTTAATCACAGAAAGGAGTGCAAGAAACTTAATTAAACAATACCATGAAAACTCTAGTGTAGGGGCTGCATAGTAACCTAAACTCAAAACCTATTAAAGAGCCATTAAACACCATTTTGGCTCTTCAATTATCTCTATGTGCTGAATGATTATGCCCTATTGTGCTCGCCACCGTTGTCAAAGTCAATGCCTTCTCGAGATTGTTAAGTGGAGAGTGCATTGTTCTTGGTGATGACGCATCTTCATCCGAGCCCCTCTCACCACAATCAAAGCACTCCAATAGATATTCCTGTCAAAAAGCATAGAAATGTATTAACCTTAACTTAAAAATGTTGTATGCAAAAAATTGATAAAATATCTATTAGTTTGGCACTATACATCTTCACTCATGCCACCGTCAATATCATCTGAGTCTGAATATTTACAATTCCTAAAAATGTACAAGTCACGTTTCTTTATTCCTTCATGAACTTGCATCATCTGATCAACATCGTCTTCACATGAAATTAAGACCATTCTTCTGGTGGTACGCACACAGCGTTAATGTAGTACAAATCAGAATTCAAATTGTACCCTTGAGCGTACAAATTCTTTACCATTTACGGGAGGTGGCAATTCAAGGCTCCCTTTTTCTAAATATCATTTTTATAAGATAAAAAATCAAAGAATCTTGGCACTTTCATGTACTTTCTAGTACTTTTAATCTGGTACATCTTGATACCTCCTATTTTACCACCATGAGATCGAAATGGATGGACGGTTATTAAAAATGCCAACCACCCTAAAACTTGTAATTCGCTATATCATAACAACAATGAATTCTTGTTCAGTGAACTAAGCAAACATTACAATCACCTTATCCAACATTCACAACTACACAAGAGTAAGCCATTAGGACACAATATACAAAGTAGAAATTGAACATCTAGCGTCCTTCCAATACCGTTATACTCGCTTCATTTATAGTATTAGCATTGCTTTGTTGTGTTTGTCCTTCACAGGTCACCAGGTTTGGTGCTGAAAGGACCACACTTACGTTATGGTTTGGTGCTGGAAGAACCAAACTTCCGTTCTCTAACATGGACAAAATAGATGGCATTAGTGGTCTTTCACCTGGCTGCTCTTGAGTGCACAGGAGACCGATCTGAATACACCGTTCAGCTTCATCAGCTGAACAGCTCGGAACAACAGAAAAGTCTACAAATTCGAAAGCCTTTCCTGCTTGCCACAGTTCCCAAGCCTGACACAATAGAATTACTATCAAGTTACTATATTTTAACTTGGACTACTGAAATTTTGTGGTTCACAAACACTTACACGATTTATAGAGTCGGAGTGGCTGGTTTTGGATCCACTTATAATCTCCAAAAGAATTACACCAAAGCTATATATGTCAGATTTTTCCGAAAATTCGCCCACCCTTTTATATTCAGGCGCCATGTAACTACTGTTCAATCATTATAACAGAAATGAGTGCAAGAAACTAAATTAAAAAATACCGTGAAAACTCTAGTTTGGGGCTGCATAGTAATATCGGTTACTTACAATGTCCCAGCAACCCGACTTGTGTTTGCTTGCTGCTGCTCTTGACCAAAGATCCTTGCCAAGCCGAAATCTGAAATCTTGGGATTCATATTGTTGTCCAACAAGATGTTGGCTACTTTGAGATCTCTATGAATTATCTTTATGCGTGAATCTTGGTGGAGATACATAAGTCCTTTTGCGATCCCCTTGATTATATTGAATCTAGTTGGCCAGTCAAGTAATGATTTTCTTGTATCATCTTCAAATGTCAATATCAGATGAAACATAAAGTTAGTTAAAACTATATACTTTACCAATGAAATAGGTTCAAGTGGTAAGAACGTACCAAAAATGAACAAATCCAAGCTCTTGTTGGGTAAGTATTCATATATGATAAGCTGCTCCTTTTTATGAAGGGCCGTTTTATGAATGCAGTAACCAGTAACCCGGACAAGGTTTCGGTGTTGCACTTTAGCAATTAAATCCACTTCATTTAAAAACTCATCCGTGCCTTGTTTAGACTTATCACTAAGCCTTTTGACAGCAATTTCATTTCCATTCAGTATACCCTTGTAGACTTTGCCAAAACCTCCTTGTCCAAGCACATTTGAATCAGAAAAATGGGCCGTTGCAGCGAGTATGGTTCGAAAACTGACAAAAGGCAAATCTAGATCTGTCTTTCGTTGGACTGCTATAACTTCTACAGATCAAATACAATTCTCTTTTAACACTCAGATAGACAAATAATATTGAGACTCTGAAATAAGGGATTCTTGTGTAGTTACCTCTGTATTTGAGTACAGCTATGCATATGAGTAGTATCACCCCACATGCTCCCAGTGGTACTATAATCTTTATGAACTTGCTTTTCTTTTTCTTTCCTCCTGCAAAACAATTATCCCATAAATCTGTTATAACTCATTGCGCCAAGCATCAGCAGCACCCCCACCCAAAAAGAAAATGTAGTAAGCTCACCTGCTGGTTTCGTGGTGAAATTGGCATTGCCAGATATGTTGACAGTCACTTTTGGGCCGAATGTGGGCAGCGGGGCAGTTAAGTCATTCATTGACAAGTCCAGTTTGCGCAGTAAAGTAAGATTTTTCAGGCTATCTGGAACATATCCCGTTAGGTGATTGTCCTCAAGCCTGATCTCCAAAAGCCCATTCAAGATGCCTAGGCTCTGGCTTATTGTGCCATTGAGTGCATAACCCGGTAAGCTGAGCATTGATACCTTCCCTTGAATGCAGGTAATACCAAACCAGGCGTTGCAGGGGTCAGCTCCAATCCAAGAGTTGGCTAGCTTCAGGGGGTAATTAACATCGGCGAGGAAATAGAGCAATGCCATTACCTCCGATGGGCAAATGTGTTTTTGCGTTCTTGAGCAGAACTTATCTAAATCGAGGTCCACGGTGTAATTGATGGTGCTCTTCAGTAGTGGAAGTGGGCCCAAAAGGCTGTTGCTCTCGATATTGAGAAATTGCAGCTGGCTCAGGGTGTCGAGGCTCGGCGGCACCATCCCGACGAGCATGTTGTTGTTGACACAGAGGCTACGCAGGTGCTTGCACGCACCAACACCATCTGGGATCGGGCCTGTGAACTGGTTGTTAGCAAGTGAAACATTCTCGAGGCCCGTCATTGTAGTGATAAAATCAATTGTGCCCGAGAGCATGTTTTGATCGATCCAAAGCATGCGTATATTCGAGCCATTCAATGTGGCTGCTGGGACTGGGCCAGATAAAAGGTTGTCGGACAGCATGATCACCTGGAGGCTTTTCATCGAGAATAAGAACTCCGGTATGCTGCCTACGAGGTAGCAGCTACTAAGTTTGAGCGATTTCAGCTTCGGCACGAAAGAAGCGAAGTCCCCAGGCAGCGTCCAAGAATCGAAAATATTATTTTCAAGGGAGATTTCAACGAGGTTGCTGAGCCCATTGAAGAAGTCAGCAGGGATTGAATCGAAGACGTTTTTGTCTAGGTAGGCATATTGGAGGCTGGACATGCCGCGGAAGGAGGGAAGCGGACCAGACAAAATGTTTTCCTGGAGGTTCAGGAACTGCAGCGAGGTGAGATTGGAGAAAGTTGGCGGCAGTCTGCCCTCGAGGCCTACAGATGGTATGTCGATCCTGCTAACGCGACCTGCAGGGTTGCACCTAATCCCCTGCCACCCTGGAGACAAGCAGGGGTCAGTAGCATTCGGCCATAACAAAAGATGTGAGTTCGTCACTGAACTTCGGATCGCCTGGAGCACGGTGAAATCCGATGGTTGGATGCCGGCGCCACTGCGAGGCTCAACTGTGGTGATATTGACGAGGAGGAGGAGGAGGAGGAGGGGAGCACAGCACTTCATCTTCAATCAGATGAATTTCGTTTTGTTCCTCGGCTCTTTTTCCTCAGTTCCGGTCAGTCCTAAAGAAAACCTGGTCAATACAATTGAAATACTTAGAGACTGAGAATGATAAGAAACCAAAAAAAAGATGAGAACAATAAGATATTACAAATCCTATCCAGAATGAAGAATGAAGAGAACCGAGAAACTGAGAATTAATCTAACTGAGAAACTGATAGATAGCAGAAAGGCAATTCAAGATAACTTCGTAGACTGGGAGATGCCCTGTAATGGTCTCTCTCATCACTTTGCGATTATCATTCTCTTGCTTGCAGTTCTCTTCATTATAGCCGGTATCATGATGCTCTGGAAGTTGAATATCCGGAAGCAGCTCATCTTTGCAGTCCGGAATTATATTGTGAAGCAGACAACAGACAAGAATGTTTATCAGGCCTACACATGACTTTGTGCAGGATCCTACAGGAGCCTTTCAGACGTGCTAACGCTCTTGCTGCAAGCATCCTTGCAGATTTTTTACGGGCATTAAAGTTGACAATTGGGGTAGATAGATTATCTCCTCCGTACGGAGTCATGAGCCATGGGAGCAGAGGATTAGACAAGTCACCGACTATGAATTACCTTATTTCTGCATCTTACCCTGAAACTCTGACGGGGCTATTCAAGCTGGGTTTGTCCGATCGAGCCGCAGCAGGCTAGGCTACCCCCTCGATTCGCCCAAAGGGGCCCCCCTCTTCCCTTCCCCTTTCTTGGTCCAACTCACTGGTTTCCTCATGCATCATGCAGAGCAGACTAAGTATGGTTGCTCCTCTAAGATGATTCCTTTTCTCTCACGCGCACGGCTCCTTTTTTTTTGTTTTGTTTTCCTACATGATACCTTTTTTTTTTCGAACCGTGCAGCAGAACAGCATGTATTCTTATTAGGAAAAAGTCTAAATCAAACCCTGAACTTGTAGGGCTTAGCTAAATCGAACCGTGCAGCAGAACAGCATGTATTCTATTACGAAGGAGAAGTGCCCAACAAGGGTCAGAGAGTACCCAGGTTCAAACGACAGTAGAAAAAGAAACTAGGCAGCTTAAACCTCTCCAAAAACGACCTAAAAAGAACAGCAAAGAAGAACAGAAACGAGGAGGCAAAGATGAGCTCCCGGCTGCCGGCAGAGGGACTACATCCGTCTCTGCCGCCGTGAGGGTAAGACGACCCCTGCTAGCAAACGCCCATTGTTTCGCCTCTGATTTGATTTCGTCAGTGATCTGGATGATACATGAGGATAGCTCGGTCGTGCCTGCGCCGGATACGAAACTCGACCGATCGTTTTTTTTTTTTTCTCCAGTTTCCTGTCTACTACTAGTATCCGGAGGCTAGTGGGGTTCATGTTAGGATCTAGTACAGGAAAACAAAAGTACATGGCACGAGCACCTCCATGGGATACAAGTGAGGTACCTACTCGCTACTCGGGCGTGGATAGATAGTAGAATTACCTTCCCGTTCGCAGAAAAGGGCTAATGTTGCAAGAACAGAACCAGCCTGCTCCAATACGCAGTCCCGCTTGAGAATCCAAGATGCAGGGACACACGACGAGTAGGGATTAGAGAAGCCGCGAGTATGAACTACGGCAGTGCGTCATTCCTCTAAATAGTCTCCCGTCCCGGCAGGAAAAACTTCATATACCCCCACAGGTTTTACCTAACGCCCAACAAACCCCTTCTAGTTTGAAACTGGGTACATAATCTCCTCAGGTTTGAAATAAACACCCCCCTAGGCCAGTTCAGAACTCTTTTGGTAGGCTGTTTTTGAGGCGTGGCAATGCATCCATATACTCCCTCCGTCTCAAATTAATTGTTACAGTGATGGATAAAAGTTGATTTATCTAACAATAAATTATGTCTAGATACATCCACGTTTGTCCATCTTTATGACAATTAATTTGAGACATAGGAAGTATATGCATTGCCAATTTTGTTATTTTGGTCCATCAATCGGTCCTTAGCGGGTCGATGGTAGCTACCTGGACGGGTTAGAGTGACACCGCGAGAGCTGTGAGCGTGCCCATGGAGGTGGTGGCCATGGCGTATTGTCGTAGGCACGAGGGAAAGCACAACATGCCAACGTCAGGAACATAACACGCCGTCGCGTCAATCAGCGACGAAGGGAATAACTGGGAAACGAGCACATGCGTAGGCGCGATGATATGGGATGCGTCCTCCACGAGGTCGCCGGGCTCAGTGAGTACGCACCGCCGACGAGCTGTGCGCGTTCTGCGACATCAGCATCCATTTCCACCCAACCTGCCCGCGCCAGCTCGCCTCTCTGTCGCGCCTTTCTTCAGTGCACTTGCGGACGAAACCCTTTGCAACATCCGGAGCGCATCAGAACTGCACGGCTGTCACCTATCCATCGCCTCTTTCTTCAGCGCACTTGCTGATGAAGCCCCTTGTAGCATCAGGACTACGCGGACGTCGACGGCGCCGAGGGTACCCGAGCTAAACGAGAATGATGTAGGTTATACTGGCGGTTGTGCCAGTGGTGAGCAGGGGTCACAAGAGAGAGGTGCATGAGCGCCTCCATGGTCGATTCGTCCAGAAGATTTGGCCGGGTGAGGGAGCCTCTGGCGGCACCAGGAACTACATAGCGGTGCTAGATCGGGATTCCGGCGCCACAAAGTCTTGCTGATTGGCTGAAGGGTGTGGCGGTGGTCGTGCGGAGCCTGCCTGGTGGCGCACAGAAGGCAGGGCATGTCTAGGAGGTTGGGATGATGTTCTCCGGTCCAACATGGCATTGACCGGTTAGTATCTCATTGCCGCATCTGTGAAACCACTTCCAAAACAACTTTATCTAGCTAGAGGGGTGTTTTGTCCGTTATGGCAAATTTGATGGAATTATGATCCGGTTTTAAACTTTGGCCGTGAGCTGGCCGTTTTGTAAAATTTGTTGGGGGTGGGGGCATATGAACTTCTTTCAAAGGAGAAAAAAATGGTATACCCCCCCCCCCCCCACACACACACAAGTTTTACCTAAGGGCCAACTAACCCCCTCTAGTTAAAAACCGGGTACATAATCCCCTCAAGTTTGCAATACTGGACTTTGGTCCATAAATCGTCCTTCGCGGGTAGATGGTAGATAGCTGGGCAGGTGAGAGTGAGGCCACGAGATCTACGAGCGCGCGCCCATGGAGGTGGTGGCCAGGGCATACTGGCGCAGGCAGGTTCTAAACTTTGGGTGTTAGCTGGCCATTTTGTAAAATTTCTGAGGAATATATGAACTTCCTTCCGTAAAGCAACCACCATGCAAAAAAGCGTGTTGCACTTGCGCCACCACTAAGATTGCCTACGCAAGAATATGTTCCCCTGATCATATGCGGGAATGTCAATGTACTGTAGTAGCGCGCATCGTGTCGACGCGGGTGTTGTGGCCTTGGGCCAAGGAGATATTGGCTGATAGGTACTGTAGCTAGTATTGCTGTGATTAGTTTAGTAGGTGTTTACTTTTACGGTTCATATCTACTGCGTCCAAAGAAAGTACCCATGCACTATAGTAACTACTCCTGGACGAACCTGATGCCGGCCAGGGCTCGATGTCCATCACTGGCTGTGGATGTAGGCATTGTCTTTTTCTCACTTCTCAGTGTGATTCTTTTGTAAAGCGTTGACATATCATTTTCAGTGTGTCAAAATGAAATGGTTGCAGTTTTTCAATGTGTCGCACTTCAGCGTACCTTTTCAGTTCATGTTCTGCTTATATCATTTATTTATTTGTGAACGTAGAAATTCTCACCAGATAGCCAGTTCATTGCCACTACTGACCGGGACTTAAATGGTTCAGTTCTGGGATCAAGTTTTATCCCAGTTTACAAATTTCAAGTTACTCTCTAGGCAAATAGTTCTTCAAAATACTTGCAGATGTGAAAACTCTCGGAGACAACTGAAACTGAAAGCAATAATCTTGCCATCGCGGATTTATCTGTGTACTCAATTATAAATGAAAAATGCTCCCAATTCTGCCTAGTGGTTCAAATTATTCGTAATGCGAAACGGCAACAGCTAAAGATCTGATAAGTTTGGGCATCAGACGTATGAGCTGCCGTCAGCGCTTACATTTCCTCAGGGCAATGTCAAAGCAAGACGACTGATTTTGGGTAGGTAAAGTCAGTCGTTCCGTCTCCGAGCCGATAGGCTACATCTCAAAGGAAGCATGCACCATAATATTTGCGCTATATAAACAAACTGAAACTATATGATCTTAGAACACACTTATTGAGACATCTGTTCGACCTATCATATGAAAGTAGACATTATGTTTCGATGATCAAAAGACAGAACACATCTAAAACAGGTTTAAAAGGGTACATATTCACAATAAAGCAAACACTTACATCAAACCCATTTGCTCTCGCAAGTACCAACAGAACAAAAATGGATTTGATTTAATAGTGTTAGAAATAACTGAAATTTCAATATTGTGTTGTTTGTCATTCCTAATATAAGGTGGTTACTAAAAATTCGAAATCACTTCACCTACAGACAAATTAATACTTACGAAACCTCTCTTCAGTGTTTCCATCGACCACACTGAGGGCTCCATTGTCATCAGCTTTCTTCAGTTATGTGGTTCCCTTTTGAATTTCTTCTACTCACTCATCTGAAAAGATACATGAAATCCAACGAAAATGGCAAAGCTTCTGTCTTCACTCCACACACATTGCACAATCAGCAGTGTTACACAGAATACCTACAAAAGGAAAAAAAATCTTATGAGTCCAAAATCAACACTAAAGAGCTTAAACCATTAAGTTATTTGATAGAAGGGTTAATTGGATAAATGTCACTAATTTCCGGCTACTTGAGAAACACCACTACAACTTTCATCTTTTAAAAAATGTCACTGCAATTATTGAGTATATTGATGGGTATATTGCGGGAATGTCAATGTACTGTAGTAGCGCGCAGCATGTCGACGCGGGTGTTGTGGCTTTCGGCCAAAGAGATATTGGCTGATAGGTACTGTAGCTAGTATTGCTGTGATTAGTTTAGTAGGTGTTTACTTTTACGGTTCATATCTACTGCATCCAAAGAAAGTACCCATGCACTATAGCAACTACTCCTGGACGAACCTGATGCCGGCCAGGGCTCGATGTCCATCACTAGCTGTGGATGTAGGCATTGTCTTTTTCTCACTTCTCAGTGTGATTCTTTTGTAAAGCGTTGACACATCATTTTCGGTGTGTCAAAATGAAATGGTTGCAGTTTTTCAATGTGTCGCACTTCAGCGTACCTTTTCAGTTCATGTTCTGCTTATATCATTTATTTATTTGTGAACGTAGAAATTCTCACCAGATAGTCAGTTCATTGTCACTACTGACCGGGACTTAAATGGTTCAGTTCTGGGATCAAGTTTTATCCCAGTTTATAAATTTCAAGTTACTCTGTACGCAAATAGTTCTTCAAAATTCTTGCAGATGTGAAAACACTCGGAGACAAATGAAACTGAAAGCAATAATCTTGCCATCGCGGATTTATCTGTGTACTCAATTATAAATGAACAGAACCAGCCTGCTTCAATAAGCAGTCCGCTTGAGAATCCAAGATGCAGGGACACACAACGAGTAGAGATTAGAGAAGCCGCGAGTATGAACTACGGCAGTGCGTCATTCCTCTAAATAGTCTCCCGTCCCCGCAGAAAAAACTTCATATACCCCCACAGGTTTTACCTAACGCCCAACAAACCCCTTCTAGTTTGAAACTGGGTACATAATCTCCTCAGGTTTGAAATAAACACCCCCCTAGGCCAGTTCAGAACTCTTTTGGTAGGCTGTTTTGGAGACGTGGCAATGCATCCATATACTCCCTCCGTCTCAAATTAATTGTTACAGTGATGTATAAAAGTTGATTTATCTAACAATAAATTATGTCTAGATACATTATTTGAGACAGAGGAAGTATATGCATAGCCAATTTTCTTATTTTGGTCCATCAATCGGTCCTTAGCGGGTCGATGGTAGCTACCTGGACAGGTTAGAGTGAGACCGCGAGAGCTGTGAGCGTGCCCATGGAGGTGGTGGCCATGGCGTATTGTCGTAGGCACGAGGGAAAGCACAACATGCCAACGTCAGGAACATAACACGTCGTCGCGTCCATCAGCGACGAAGGGAACAACTGGGAAACGAGCACATGCGTAGGCGCGATGATATGGGATGCGTCCTCCACGAGGTCGCCGGGCTCAGTGAGTACGCACCGCCGACGAGCTGTGCGCGTTCTGCGACATCAGCATCCATTCCACCCAACCTGCCCGCGCCAGCTCGCCTCTCTGTCGCGCCTTTCTTCAGTGCACTTGCGGACGAAACCCTTTGCAACATCCGGAGCGCATCAGAACTGCACGGCTGTCACCTCTCCATCGCCTCTTTCTCCAGCGCACTCGCCGATGAAGCCCCTTGTAGCATCAGGACTACGCGGACGTCGACGGCGCCGAGGGTACCCGAGCTAAACGAGAATGATGTAGGTTATAGTGGCGGTTGTGCCAGTGGTGAGCAGGGGTCACAAGAGAGAGGTGCATGAGCGCCTCCATGGTCGATTCGCCCAGAAGATTTGGCTGGGGTGACGCGAGCTCTCGTCTGCCCTCTGGCGGCATGGCGGCACGAGGGAACAACAGAGCGGTGCTAGATCGGGATTCTAGCGCCACGAACTCTTGCCGACTGCTGCAGGGTGTGGCGGTGGTCGTGCACGGAAGGCACGACATGTCTGGGAGGTTGGGATGATGTTCTCTGGTCCAACGTGGCATTGACCGGTTAGTATCTCATTGCCGCATCTATAAAACCACTTCCAAAACAACTTTAATCTAGGTAGAGGGTATTTTGTCTCTTATTGCAAATTTGACGGAATTATAATCTGGCTTTGTACTATGGGCGTGAGCTGGCCGTTTTGCAAAATTTGTTGGGGGTGGGGGCATATGAACTTCTTTCGAAGGAGAAAAAAATTATATACCCCCACAAGTTTTACCTATGGGCCAACTAACCCCCTCTAGTTTAAAACTGGGTACATAATCCCCTCAAGTTTGCAATACCGGACAAAAGACCCACTAGGCCGGTTCAAAGCTGTTTTGGTATGCTTTTACAGGGACGTGGCAATGATCTATATTTTCCTTTTCTCTCGTGACCCATGCATTGCCGGTTTTGTTATTTGGTCCATAAATCGTCCTTCGCGGTAGATGGTAGATGGCTAGGCGGGTTAGAGTGAGATCGCGATATCTACTAGCGTGTGCCCATGGAGGTGTTGGCCAGGGCGTACTAGCGTAGGCAGGTTATGAACTTTGGGTGTTTGCTGGCTATTTTGTAAAATTTGTGAGGATTATATGAACTTTCTTCGGTAAAGCAACCACCATGCAAAAAAGCGCGTTGCCCTTGCGCCACCACTAAAATTGCCTACGCAAGAATATGTTCCCTCGATTGTAATTCAACCTCCTTATATTGATTAGACAAACCTGCGGGGATGTCAACATAGTGTAGTGCTTGCAGTGCAAGATGTTGACGCGGGTGTTGTGGCCTTGGGTTAGGGAGATATTTATGCCTACTGCGTCAAAGAAAGCATCTGGGCACTATAGCAAGTACTCCTGGACGAACCTGATGCCGGCCAGGGCTCGATGTCTATTGCTGGCCGTGGATGTAGGCATAGTCTTTTTCACTTCTCAGTGGGATTCTTTTGTAAAGCGTTGACATATCATTTTCAGTGTGTCAAAACGAAATGGTTGCATCCTTTCATTGTGTCACACTTCAGCCCACTTTTTCGGTTCATGTTCTGCTTATATAATTTATTTATTTGTGAACGTAAAAATTCTCACGAGATAGTCAGTTCATTGCCGCTACTGCCCGGGACATAAAAGTTTCCCTCGATTGTAATTCAACCTCCTTATGCTGATTAGACAAACCTGCGGGGATGTCAACGTACCGTATTGCTTGCAGCGCAAGATGTTGACGTGGGTGTTGTGGCCTTGGGCTAGGGAGATATTTATGTCTACTGCGTAGAAAGAAAGCATATGTGCACTATAGCAACTGCACTATAGCAACTACTCCTAGATGAACCTGATGCCGGACATGACTCGATGTTTATCGCTGGCCGTAGATGTAGGCATAGTCTTTCTCGCTTCTCAGTGTGATTTTTTTGTAAAGCGTTTACATATCATTTTCGGTGTGTCAAAACGAAATGGTTGCAGCCTTTCAATGTGTCACACTTCAGCCCACTTTTTCAGTTCATGTTCTGCTTATATAATTTATTTATTTGTGAACGTAGAAATTCTCACCAGATAGTCAGTTCATTGCCGCTACTGCCCGGGACTTAAAAGGTTCAGTTATGGGATCAAGTTTTATCCCAGTATACAAATTTCAAGTTGCTCTGTAGGTAAATAGTTCTTCAAAACATCTGTTCGACCTATCATATGAAAGTTGACATTATGTTTCGATGATCAAAAGACACAACACATTTAAAACAGATTTAAAAGGGTACATATTCACAATAAAGCAAACACTTACATCAAACCCATTTGCTGTGCAAGTATCACCAGAACAAAAATGGATTTGATTTAATAGTGTTAGAAATAACAGAAATTTCAATATTGTGTTGTTTGTCATTCCTAATATAAGGTGGTCACTAAAAATTCGAAATTACTCCAGGTATAGACAAATTAGTACTTACGAAACCTCCCTTCAGTGTTTCCATCAACCACAATGAGGGCTCCAATGTCATCAGCTGTCTTCAGTTATGTGGTTCCCTTTTGAATTTCTTCTACTCACTCATCTAAAAAGATACATGAAATGCAACGAAAATGGCAAAGCTTCTGTTTTCACTCGACACACAAGCACAAGCATTGCACAATCAGCAGTGTTACACAGAATACCTACAAAAGAAAAAAAAAATCTTATGAGTTCAAAATCAACAATAAAGAGCTTAAACCATTATTATTTGATAGAAGGGTTAATTAGACAAATGCCACTGCAATTTCCGGCTATTTGAGAAACACCACTACAACTTTCATCTTTTGAAAAATGCCACTGCAATTCCATGTACATTCTATAGACGTCATTATGCCCATTTAAACACATATACCCATCAATATACTCATGTATTTCTATCGTATATATGTATACAGTGTGGGCCTCACTCGAAACAGGCTTTAAAAAATATGACATAAAATTGTGACAAAATTAAATTGGAAAAAAAAAGGTGATAAGGTTTTTACATAATAATGTGGGAGAAAATAATTCACAGGCAGGCTAAACATATGCACAGAACATACTCAAGGTTCGACATCATCACGTTCGAAGAACTCCAGGGTTAACACATACTACATGCTTACAGGAACTTAGCTCCAGGTTCAATTTACCATCACAACCATTCAACACGGCTCCAAAATTAAATGGCCATCACAAATATTTGACATGCATACAGAAATATAGCCTGACATGCGTCCAGAAATATAATTCCTGTCTCCAAACATGAAATGGCCATCACGACATAAGCCAGTGCATAAAGCTTCGCCTGGTTCCAAGTGTTGGCTTCAGAAGTGACTAATCTATTTCAAATTGTTTGCTCTCGTCGCATCTACCAAAAATAGGCAGAAAACAACAGTCAACAATGGGAAGGCCACTGGGCCAGAGAGCTAAAATCAACACGTTCGGCTGCACTAGAACGAGGAATTGTGTTCGGCAGAGAACCTGAAATTGCGGATAAAATTTGTACTTACTGTGAGAGAGGATTCGGGGCTGTAGTCGTCGTTGTCGTCTGGTCCTCGCCGCCGCCATGCCCGCCACCGTCGGCGGCAAAGCTCACTGCCTTCTGCCGCAAAGGGGAGAAGGAATTTGGGGAGCTTCCGTCCCCTCGCTGCGGGAAGAAGATGCGCGCCTCCTTCCACCGACACCACCGCCGATGCTCGCCGCCTTCCACCGGCAAGGGAGGGTGGATTAGGGGGTGCTTATGTCCGGCCGGCGAGGTGGGGAACCAGGTACTCCCCGCCGCCAGGATCGCCTGCGCCCGCCGTCGCCATGCCCATGCTCGTCGGCGTCAGTCGCCACGATTCTAGGATTTGGGTCAGGACGGTGGATCAGAAGGGAATCGCGATGCTATGTGGTGGATCCCCTAGTTAACGCGTAATCCCTGTGGGCCCAACACCTATTTTGTGAGTCTTGGCTCAAATTTGCAATCCATGGCCAAGTCAGCTTTGATAGGATGACTAGTTGAATGCCCGTGCGTTGCCACGGGGCATCAAATAAACCTGTTCATAAATCATTTGGGCTATTTCACATGTCCATGATAGCTCAAAGCACACAAATGATAGTCTAATGGTGTTTGTCTTGCAAGTATTGTATCCTACCTACAACACTATCCTATTCCGGCAGTGCATTAGTACATCAACCACATGGTCGTTCTAGCTTTTTGTTCCTCTTTGAGTTCATCTTGGAACTTAGGTTACATCTCAATGTCATCCTATGGAAGTTGGAACAAATAAAGAATTAAGAAGCATGTGCATGATGAATTCTTCTCTTGTTACTCTTCTTCGAAGAAGAAGTATTAAAAAATTAGAAGATGGAATTGCATGACTTGATGACGCACGTGTTCCTAGTGTATGGTGAGATGGCAAATACAGAACATCATGGCCAAGGTTAGGAGCAAAGGTGCAATTTCATCTCATGGTGAAATTTGTATGGTCTTGTCCTTACAATACAAAACAAACCCAGTTTGCTAAAATAAAACATGTCAGTAAAAATCGAGTCCGGGATTTCTTTGTAACTCTGCAACCACTTAGCCACAAGAATTCAGAAAGCTTTCTTACATTGTACATATTAACATCTCCTTGCAAAGCAACAACTCTTTTAGGATGGATTAGAGCTCTTTACATTATTTCTATTTCCACGATCTATACATGCTAAATCTTAGTTCATCCACAAACACTTCACGTGACATGGAGTTCTACTGTTAGACACGGCATGCATCCCTGGCCGCTCTGCAACCTCCTTGTTCATGTCATCCAAAGCACTGCACTGATCAGAGCTGGGCAATAAGATGGTTGGGAGGAATTGTATGTAGGTCTTCATTTCCGCAACGAGATGAAACGAGTCAAACCATTATTTGTAGTTCTTCTCTTTAATGGATCAACTAAAAGCCAAACAGGGGAGTTAGGAACTTATCTTGTTATTGCTTTCAAGTTTGAACCACTGGTAGTTGTTAGTGCACCGGTCCTCTACAGGGATGAAAACTTATCATGTGCTTTAATTTTATTTTCAAGTTACCAAGAAACGAAATCTAAGTAATGAATGCAAACCTGCTGTGATTCATAGTCAAATATATAAAAAAAATGATGAAGGGCATTCACTAAGAAATCTGAAGTGGTAATAAGCACTATCACTACAGAAGTACCTATAAAATGATCATGTTAAACTTAGAGGTTAAGCTAGGAATATAAGAGGAGGGAAGATATCAAGATGACACAAAATATATGTGGTTTAGAAAAGGGTCTATAAAAGATAACTGAAAGAGTAGTAAAAAAATATAGAAATAAAGTTCCTCCTTATGGAATCTTCTATAACTTATTTAGGACATGTGTAAATGCAGACTATCCAACACACATTTATTTTTTCTGATGACTGGCTGTTTTCAAATTGCAAAAAAAAGTACAATTTTAAACCACATGTTCGCTAGCAAATTATTTACCATACACATATAGCTTACAGAACCATATCATCATTTTCTTCCCGTGTGGATATAAAACAGACGAGGGTTCACACCGAATAGAAATTTGTATATTCCAAGGAGATGAGATCGGAAGCAAATAAATTATATAGACCCACAACCCACAGAAGCAAGATTAGGTACTCCAAATAGTTTAATGTATGACCAGGAATATGAGCATTACCCACAGCACTCAGCTACGATTTTTTTCCATCAAACAGAAGAAAACCGAAGGATCAACACACTTGTTACTTGCACTTGTTACTTGAATCGTGTGTGGCATTAGGCTGCTGAAGCAGCGGCCTGTAGGAAATGAAGTCCGCACGAGGAGTGTGTCGGCGCAAGCGGTGTCCAGGAAGGGTAGTGTGCTTGGGGAACCTGGAAGTGGAGCTTGCAATGCCTAAAATAATTGTGTTCAAGCATGGAGAATCGAACCTGAAAGCTATTTGACAAAAAAATATAATTCCATTCCATTTTAAAAGGCTAAGCCTAACCGTCTAACTTAATTGTCACAAATGCACGCATCAAAATTATCTTTACTATGCAAATTTTATCCATGAGTATCTATATAAATTACTAACTTCAACATTTTAATGAGTGTTCTTAAATCTTTACTATTAAGTAAGCCAACATCAGCATTGTCACACATGAAGACTCTTTATTAATGTAACGACTAAGTATTATAAATGCAATACATCTTCATTGTTAAGGTCCAGTTGAGAAAATAAATAACCATCATCGACCTCACTACATTGTTTGAGTGATCAGGACTCCGGATGTTCAGAAATATTGTAGACATCAAAGAGAATGTGCCTAGATGCAATATTGACCAGAAAGATGAAAAATGAGGTGACCATAGGCATAGATTTATCCATTGAGTCCTCTAGGTTTCGAGACAATTACAGGGTATTTTTACATCAAGAAGAAAAGTCTATCCTTAGTAGCTATAGTCAGATTGCCTTTGCTCATTAAACAATTTATTAATCATATGCTAATGTAAAGAAAAAAGGAGGGTAGAGGGGTGGAGTCAAAAAGACATAAAAAAAAGCACCGATGTGAAGCTGAATCTGTTACACATCTGGTGCTTGCTTCTGGGTGTCACCATCTAAAAAAATGAAAATTGGAAAATCAATTAATGATAGGAGGAGATACAAATTTTAACATGGCCACACGAAATATTAGTTCTGATAGCTGGTACATAAATATTCAAGGTTTACTAAGCTGACTACATAGCTATCATATTATTTGTGAGGAATAAGTAATAAGTAATTGCAACAACTACCAACATAACTCAGATAGGCATATGTTGCACATCAACTTGAGGCCTAATGAATACAGAGATATACTGAACTTGAGGCCTAATAAATATACAATATATATTACCTCCTGGTGTAGAATAAGCAAGCGGATCCAAGAAGCAGGCTACGGATGACGCACTTCGTCTTGCACCTTGCAATAGCTTCTGTGATGCTACAATGTTCACCTCCAGAACCAGCACCTCCACCTACACAATCAATCAACCGAACTCAAATTCTGGCATGCATTATCCTGTGAGCAACACAAATTACCTAGACACATAGACAACCTATAATTACCTAGCAATCGAATGACCTCTTGCACACACCCATCTGCCTTATAGAAGGACCACGGAGCCAATATTAAACATTGTACACATTGCAAAGGTCATCATACTCACTAAACTATTGAATAGAAGAACTAAGAAATAGCGCTGGAAAGTTGAATTGAAGATGGATAACAGATAGATCCTCCATGTCTGCTCCCTGGGTCACCATATCAACTATCCGGCTATTGTAACAAATCATCCTCCACATATCCTACTACTCCAGTTTATTCAGGCTGCAAAATGCCCAAATCAAATTAATCAGCTCTGCACGCTAACATATTAGTAGTACCAATCTGATTCAGGAGGGTAAGACTCAGTGACCTACCTACAGTTCCTAGGAACACTCCAATATATGGAGTGTGTGTCCCTGTCCCATGGCGACATGAACCTCCTCAAACATGGAGCATGGCGTTGAAGTCATGGATTTTCCGGTGGATGCCGAGACAACAGTCCGGCTGGGCTCATAGAGGCTCCCGAAGAACTCGGTGTCGAGGAACCTGATCCTAACGCCAATCTCGGCCAGGTACGTGTCACCCTTCATGATGTTGAGCACGTTTTTGTCGTGTAGCCCAGGTGGCCCTCACGTACATGAACCCGCCGTTGGGCATGTTGCCCACAACGTCGTCCGGGTTGCCGGTGAAGTGATTGCAGGCGATCTGAAAGTCTACGTTGGCGTAGAGGCGCGGCCGCAGGCTCTGGGATCACATGATCTCCTTGTCCGTGAAGCTGAAGGTGAACCCCTCCTGCCGGAGCACGCGGATGAAGTCGATCCGCCGCCAATCATCGTGTGGCCATCCCCAGGCACTGCGCATGGATCTGCCGGCACCGCCGGTGCGCAACGACGTCGAGGTATTTGTCGGGAGAATTGGATTGTGCTGGCGGTGAATCTGGTGACCTAGTGGATCTGGGGGACTACCGTGAGACATGGATTTGGATTTCCGCCGGCACCGCGGCGCGGCCGCTGCATTTTCTATCGTGAAGAGAGAGGAGGGAGAAGATCACGCTGGCGACCAGTGTTGTGTTACCAGGACTGCGGGTTGAGCTCCCTGCATTGTGAAGGGGTAAACTGTAAAATAGGAGCGAAGGCGGACGATCGGGAGGCAGACCATGCGACAGACGACCAACGGACCACCAACTCCCAATTACCCAACATCTACGGCATCTACGGCCGTTTTGCCCGAGCACATCTGGCCAAACCATTTGACTGGTTGAGCCGGCAATTATTTTTTTGGCCTAAAGGGTAAACATTTCCAACCACACCCCCTAGGTTTCGGCCATCAAAACGAACAAAAAAAGGCCGTAAATTTAAAATTGTGCTTCCCGCTATAAAAAAAAGTCTAGGTTCGGCGATCAACATGCCACGGTTCGGTGATGAACATGTCACAGTTCGGCAAAAGTACGGCATAGCACGATGAAAGTGAAGTATAGGCACATAGAGGGGGGGGTGAATAGGTGCTACGGCAAATTTTAATTTTTCTCAAATTTAGGCTTGACAAGAAAGGTAAATTCTCTAGATAGTGCAACTAGTGATGAATTTACCTATATGACAATACAAGCAATCAATGCAACAAGTACAAGTAAGTAAAGATAGGGAGGAACGAGGTAACCGATGGAAGCACACGGAGACACGATGTATTTCCGAGTTCCTCCTTTTTAGGGGAGTACGTCTCGTTGGAGAGGTGTGAGCTCGCCACAAAGGCCTACTCAACGCCACTAAGGCTTCACCTTATTCTCCGATGAACTTCGCCACAAAGGCCTAGTTCACCTTCCACTATAGAACCCCTTTGAGGCGGGGATCAAATCCTTTACAAACAACTTGGGGCACACACCCACAACTTAATTGGGGGCTCCCAACTCTTCTTGAATTACCAACAAGAAACAAGAAGCCTAGGTTCTCCACAAGAGGAAACCCTAGGCAAGATCCCTCGAGCTAGAGAGGGGGAAATGAAGAACGGGTTGGTGAAGATGTAGATCCGGTGGTCCTCCTTCAATCCTCAAAGAATCAACGAGTTTGGGTGGAGGAGGAGGGAGATCTTGCTAGTGGGTGAGCTCCATTAATGGTGTCTTCAATGCTGGGAAGAGCTAACCCTTGGAGAGAGAAGTGAAGCTCTATTTATAGCCTCCAAGAAAACTAGCCGTTTTTGGGCCAGATTTCGACCAGCCCGGAATGGTCCGGAATTTTCCGGACCCCCGGAAAATTCCGGAGCAATCCGGATGCCACCCGAGCAATTCGCCGTTGTGGTCGGAATGGCCCCCGGAATATTCCGGATGCCAACAGAACAATTCTCCGTTGTGGCCGGAATGGCCCCGGAAAATTCCGGCTGCCGGAATCTTCCGGAATATTCCGGATTGCAACAGAGCAATTTCCCATAGTGGCCGGAATAATCCGGAACCATTCCGGATGCCCGGAATTTTCCGGCCTTTCCTTTGAAACTCTGTTTAAGGCCAGAAAAGTTCCATTGATCTTCGAATTCTTCACCATTTCTTTGACACCGTATACGTGCTGATTTAAGACCAACCTTTTAACAAAATAGCACATACGGTTAGCAACTTCTTTATGTTGTTAACAAACACACAAAACAGTGAGATATCAAGAATGCACTTTCAATCTCCCCCTTTTTGGTGTTTGATGACAACATAAAGATTTCACGGGGAGAAACAATATGAACTAAAGAAATGGTGTCCAAAAAATAGACAAAGTTCTTCCTCGATGTGTGTCGTGAGACACACACTTCATAGGCTTTGCTCCCCCTACGTTTTAAACACCAAGCCGGCTAAACAAGTTCATACAACATGCATAGATAAAAATAGACAATAAAGGTACGCATGATAATAGTAACATAACCACGGGAGGGGTGACACGAATACGTCACGAGGTTCCACACACATAGAACAAAGTTTTAAAACGAGGAAACGAAATAAAGATACCGGAGCACAAGCCTATAAGATCGAAATCAAAGGCAAAAGACTTGTGCCCCAACCCTTGCAAATCCCGTGGAAACCTAATATGGGGGACTCCTTCTCCCCCTTTGGCATCAAGACGCCAAAAAGGGACAAAGAGTCCACTAACGCCCCAAGAGATCACTCCATGAAGTCATCTTCTCCATGCCCTTCCTCATCATCGCCTTCTTCCTCATCACCGCGTCCTCCAAGCCCAGCAGGATCAAAGTCATCATCATCATTGGAAAGCTCCTCCTCATCATCAACATCTGCCGGTGGGACCCCGAAGTAGAAGTCATCATCATGGATCTCGGGCATCTCAATGGGGACAAGATCGGCAGCAGCAAGTGAAGTGGGATCAGCAGGCACATCAAAACCAGCAAGCCTACGGTCGGCGTTCTGAATACGCCGAGTCTCCTTGGCCAACTCACGCGCCTCATGGGCAATGGCCCTAGTGTCCTTGCACATGTTGAACATAGCCTTGAAAAACTTTGCAATTCCACTAGAGGGACGCTCAGGAATGCCACTAGAGGAAGCAGAAGGAGTGGCTGAGGGGGACTTGGACTTCCCTTTGGCAAACTCCGGAATCTCATCACCGTTGATCAACCGAGGAGCCATCTTCTTGCACTTGATCACATCATAGTTTTCCATGATTTCAACCCCTACCTTGGAATTGATGAACTTCTGAATGAGTGGGCCATAAGCGGGCTTCCTCTTCTCCATGACCCCTAGACAAATCTCCCGGTAGATGAAATCCATCACGTCAATCTTCCTTTGGTTTTTAGGCCTTGTGAGGAACATGAGGTTCACCATGAAGGCCCTGATAGCTGAGAAGTCACCGGCCTTGATCACAATGGAGGCACGGAAGATCTTGGAGAGCAAGTTGTAGTAGGGGTAGATGTTGGAGTTGAAAGGCTTAGTCTTGCCTTTAGCATTGGGAGGATAGCAGAAATCCAGACTGGAGATATCATACTCAGGGGCATCATGAATTCTGTAACCGTGATCAGCATAGGTGGCAGTCCAGGTGTATCCCAAGGCCTCAGCAAACTCAGTCAAATTGCTGGTGATCTTCTGCTCTCCACACATCCAAGTCATGGAGCGTGTGGCATCACCCTTAGCATGGAGTGTGCAGTAGAACTGAGCAACCAACTCCGGGCAGTACTCACTCTCAGTATTGTCAAACAGAGGCATCATGCCAAACTTCTCCAAACAGGCATGCACATGGCGGAGCTCAGAGTTTTTGTACCTATTGTAGACGTCCATGTCCACTTGAGCTTGCACACAAGTAAGAGGCTGCTGAGTAGAATAGAACTCATCCCAACACTTGAGCTGCAGATTTGTCCAGAACCGAGGATCCTCACAGGTGGAATCAGGGAAACGGTAAGGATTCTTCCGCTTGATATACTTCCACTGAGGGATGGAGCAGGCTTTCAGATCAATCTCAGGAACTGATTCAGTGTGAGCATCCTCACGAGTCTCATGAAAGGAGGAGGAACGACCAGCCCGTCCTCTGACCGGACGAGCACCCCTTGAAACAGATTGCTTCCTTTTCAGACTAGTACGAGCTCCAGGACCTGCGAATGGAGGATACAGGAGTAGCAAAGATAAGTGCATATGCCATATGGGTCAAAAGGAACTCCAAAAGGTTAGGTGTAGTGCAAAAACTCGAATTCCTGGCAGCATCCGGAAAATTCCGGAGAGATCCGGAATATTCCGGCTGGGCCGGAATGGTCCGGAATATTCCGGCTGAGCCGGAAATTTCCGGAGCAATTCCGGGCTCCTCGATTTGATTCGAGGAACTGCCTAAGACTTCGAATTTTTGTCTCACAACTACACCAAACATCTAGGAATACCAGAGAGGAAGCGCCTAGAATAGATCTACGTGCTGGAAAAGTGGGAAGGTCACAAACTAAGATTTGGATCTAAGTCTAGATGTAGATTGGTTAGACTAGATCAAGAGAAAGCATGGCATCTAGGTAGTGAATGGCAAGATAAACACATTGATAGAACTTGGAACTAGATCAAACCCTAATGAGATTGCATCTAGAGCCAAAATCAACCAATCAAAACGAAAAATAAGAGATGCCAATCAACATACCGTCCATGGGGATGTCCTTGTCCAAGGGAGGGATCCAACAATCCTCCCTAGGGGCAACGGGGACGAAATCGACGAAGGGAGGCGGCTAGGGCATGGGAGGAGTGAAAGAAGTGGAGGAAAAACTTCCTCCCGTGCGTGCGGGGTATTTATAGACGAAAACTGCCCATCCGGAATGGCCCGGAAAATTCCGGAGGTCCGGAATATTCCGGGGCAATCCGGCTATCCGGAATGATCCGGAAAATTCCGGATGGTCGGAATTTTCCGGCAGGAGCACCAATCAGCTCCAAAAATTTCGGAGGGGGCAAGTTTTGAAAGGCAAGGAATGATGTGTGATGTGTGGAGTATGGCATATGCATAGATGAACATGGGAGAGGATAAATAGAGAAAAACACAAGGGTTAGGTTTCCTAGTCTTACTTCTCGGAAAAGAACCAAATAAGATCGAAATAGCAACAAGAAGTAGTATTCGGAGAAGAGAAACAACGTAACCATAAGATATTCAACTAAGAACCAACTCTTCACGTGGGAAGAGGTTGGTGGCCTAAGCCACCATGTAAGATTTCATGGTATGCAACCGCGAAGATATATCTTGGGGGCATTGCCAATACTCAACATTGAAGCTCACAATTCAACATTAGAAAAAGAGAGATCACAATGAATTTTTGCTATGGGCATAATGGGGGGAGGGAGAACCCAATGTGTTAGGATAACACTCCCCCTATGTCCATGCCTACATCTAAACTCGAACACGTTTCATCTATAGGGGTGTGTGCAAGATAGTCAAGTCAAGCTCCTTGAATCAATCACATTTAGCTCATTCCTCAAGAACAAGAACCTTGAATCATCAAGTGGCTTCGTGAAAATATCCGCAAGATTGTCCTTGGTGGGCACATAGCCTAGTGCAATGTCTCCTCTCGCCACGTGATCACGGATGAAGTGGTGGCGAATCTCAATGTGCTTCGTCCTTGTGTGTTGCACCGGATTGTATGCAATCTTGATAGCACTTTCATTGTCACATAGAAGAGGTACTTTGTCCAAATGAACTCCATATTCCTTGAGAGTTTGCCTCATCCATAGCAATTGAGTGCATGCACTTGCGGCGGCAACATATTCGGCTTCGGCGGTGGAGAGAGAAATGCAATTTTGTTTCTTCGAGGACCAACTTACAAGGGACCTACCAAGAAATTGGCAAGCCCCAGAAGTTGACTTCCTATCATCTTGATCACCCGCCCAATCGGAATCCGTATATCCATTGAGAGAAAATTGTGCCCCCTTTGGGTACGACAAACCAAATCTTGAGGTATGAACCAAATAACGAAAGATCCTATGAACCGCCATTAGATGGCAATCCTTAGGAGCCGCTTGATACCTTGCACACACACCTACACTCAAAACGATATCGGGCCTAGATGCACAAAGATAGAGCAAAGAACCAATCATAGAATGATAGAGCTTTTGGTCCACATCCTTACTCCCTTTTGGATTACGAGAGAGATGACACTTGACTTGCATAGGAGATGTCTTGATCTTAGCATCTTGGAAGTTAAACCTCTTGATCATATCTTGGGTATACTTGGCTTGAGAAATGAAAGTCCCACGAGCCAATTGCTTGATCTCAAAGCCAAGGAAGAATTTAAGCTCACCCATCATAGACATCTCGAACCTGTCAGTCATAAGCTTAGAGAACTCATTATTGAAAGCTTGGTTAGTTGAGCCAAAGATGATATCGTCCACATAGAGTTGGCATATGAAAAGCTCTCCCTTTACTCTCTTGGTGAAGAGAGTGGGGTCAATCTTCCCAACTTCGAAACCACGATCATCTAACAACTCCCTAAGGTGCTCATACCAAGCACGAGGTGCTTGTTTGAGACCATAGAGAGCCTTGTCAAGTTTGTAAACGTGGTTGGGAAAGTTGAGATTCTCGAACCCCGGAGGTTGCTTAACATATACCTCCTCTTTTAGTGGACCATTCAAGAAAGCACTTTTCACATCCATTTGTTGCAATTTGAAATTGTGTGAGGATGCATAAGCAAGGAGGATACGGATGGACTCAAGGCGAGCCACGGGCGCGTAGGTATCATCAAAGTCAATTCCTTCAACTTGGTGGTAACCTTGAGCGACCAATCTTGCCTTGTTCCTAATGACAATGCCATTCTCATCTTGCTTGTTCTTGAAAATCCACTTGGTGCCAATAACATTGTGGCAATCCTTGGGTTTCTCAACCAATCTCCAAACTTTGTTGCGCTCAAAGTTATTGAGCTCATCATGCATAGCTTCAACCCAATCGGAGTCCTCAAGAGCTTCATACACTTTCTTAGGCTCCACCATAGAGATATGAGCTTGATGCTCACAAAAATGAGCCAATTGCCTTCTAGTGGATCTTCTAGTTTGAACATCCTCCAAGACCTTGTCATCTTGGGCATCAATTAGCTTCAAAGCTCTTCTTATCCTTTTGATGCGACGGGCTTCGATCTCCTCATTATTGCGAGGAGGAAACACTTGATCATCTTGATCATTTGGGTCCCCATCTTGACCATTATGGCATTGATCATCAACATCATCATCAACAATATCTTCAATACTAGCTTCAACTTGAGAAGAGGATGACGAGGATGATAGATCTTGGCCTTGATCTTGACTCGCATTAGTGAGAGGAGTGGGTACGACTTGCGGAGTCACTTGATCAACGAGAGGAGGGTCTTGAATATGTTCTCGGTTAGGTGTAGTAGGTGGCTCCTTGGCTTGATCTTCAAATGTAGAGGAGGGCTCCACTTGGGTAGAGCATAGTCCTTCTCGAGTCGCCATAAGGTGTCCCTCGATGGGACGGAAGAATCCCACACCCATCCTTCCTATGGCTTCTTGAGGCATTTCAACATCTACATTTGAAACATGAAATTGCGCCACTTGGGAGCCGTCATTTTCCTCGAAAACCACACTACAAGATTCTATGACAATCCGTGAGGCTTTGTCATAGACTCTATAAGTGTGGGATTCGGCACCGTAACCAACAAAGATACCCTCAATAGTTTTGGATTGAAATTTCGACAACCTAATACCCTTGATCAAATAAAAGCACTTACAACCGAATACACGGAAGTAGGATACGTTGGGCTTGTTGCTGGTGAGGATCTCATATGGGGTCTTGCACAAGCCTTTGTGGATGTAGAGGCGGTTGGAGGAGTGGCATGCGGTGGATACGGCCTCGGCCCATAAATATTGGGGAGAAGAGTACTCCGCCAACATGGTCCTTGCCATATCCAAGAGAGTGCGATTCTTCCTTTCGGCAACACCATTTTGTTGAGGAGTGTAAGTGGCGGAGTATTGGTGATGAATGCCTTCTTCACTAAGAAATTCATTCAATGTATAGTTCTTGAACTCCGATCCATTATCACTCCTAATAGCCATGATTTGCACATTGTGTTGACGTTGCACTTCGTTGGAGAAGTCGATGATGGTTTGTTGAGTCTCACTCTTGAACTTGAAGAAATAAACCCAAGTGTATCTTGAATAATCATCGACAATCACCAAGCAATACTTCTTGCCGCCAATACTTGCCTCGGGCACGGCACCAAAGAGATCAACATGGAGAAGCTCCAAGATCCTCTTTGATGAGATAATAGTCTTGGCCTTGTGCACAATGTCATGCATCTTCCCTTCAACACACGACCTACAAACGCGATCCTTTGCAAAGGAAACATTTTCTTTTAGTCCAACAATAAGGCCACCTTTGTGAAGACTTTGCAAAGTTCTCATGTTGACATGGGATAGCCGGCGATGCCATAACCATCCCAAGTCCGCCTTCCCGAAAAGACACATTGCTTGAGTGTTGGTTGACTTAGAAAAGTCTACCACATACAACTCATTTTCAACATGTCCCACGTGAGCGACGTCAAGAGTCTTGCTCCTCAAAAGGACCACAATATCACCATCAAAGAAGACGGAGAACCCCATCTTACTAAGAGAGCGGACGGAAAGTAAATTGTAGCCAAGGGATTCGACAAGCATGACGTTCACGATAGTGATATCGGGAGCCACCACAACCTTGCCAAACCCGGATACCTTAGACTTGGACGAGTCCCCATAAGTGACGGTTGCTTGGATGTCATTTGGTCGCAACTCCGTCACAAGTTCTTTGCTTCCGGTCATATGATTAGTGCATCCACTATCAAGAATCCATTTAGTCCCACCGGAAGCATAGTCCTGCAAGAGATCATTGACTAGAGTTAGGACCCGAGTTGGGTCCCTTCATGTTAGCAACAAGGGTCTTTGGAACCCATATAGTGTAGTCAATAAACCCCTCAATTGGACCAACATATTTAGCTTGCACAACACCATAATAATCAACATATAAGAAATGGTGTGGGTTGTTAGTTCCCACGGAGGAGCTACGAGTAGTGTTGTCCCTAATGACAATACCACCCGAAGCACCATGTTTGCTCTTCTTCTTGTTCTTCTTCTTCTTGTTCCTTTTCTTGGCTACATAGCCAAGACCTTGCTTGCCCACTTGTTGCCTTGGAGTACTCAATTGTGGTCTAGAAATGACCGCATTAGAGCTTGGGGCAACCACTTGTGGGGTGGCAAGCACCACCTTTTCAACTTGAGTGCTTTTGCCCTTGAGCCTTGCTAGCTCCTCCTTCAACCTAGCATTTTCTTCAATAATATTTGCATGATCACAAGAAGAAGTAGAAGTGCTAGGATGGTTAGATTGAGTAAGTTGAGTTTGAAGTTGTTCATGCAACTCTTTGAGGGATGAGTGTTGGCTTTCCAAAGCTTTGTGAGCAATGGTTAGCTTTTCAAGCTCCTCGGTTAGTTTACCATGACCAACCCCAAACTCTACTTTATCCTTTTTAGCCTTTTTATATTTAGCAATAGCAAGATCACGTTCCTTAATGATTTTAGAGACAAGTTCATTATGAGTGGTTTCAATAGTTTCAAGTTCATCCTCTAGAGAAACTCTACCATCATGCTCTTCTTCTAGAGTCATTGAGAGAGATGCAATTTCATCCGCATCCCTTCTCTCAATCTCACCTTTCTTCTCAAGGGCCTCTTGGGCCTCTCCCAATTGCCTCATGAGATGCTCAAAGTACTTCTTGGTCTCCCCTTGCATGTTAGACATAAAACGGTCCAAGGAGGCTCTTTCCTCTTCTTCTCTAAGACAAGCAATATGTTCTAGTTCACTAGGGGTCTTAGAGTTAGGAGAAGATGATACCTCCGTGGCCTTAGCCATGAAGCACTTGGCATCGCGTTGAGGAAGATTTTCATTGGGGGATTCAAAAAGAGATGACGAAGATGGAGTGGAAGCAATAGCTAGAGCGGCCACTTCACTTGTGGTTTCTTCTTCTTCATCACTCCCGGAATCATACTCCTCTTGAGTCAAGAGCACAAACTTGGTAGGGGTCTTCTTGTTGAAAGGTTTCTTCTTGAAATGTGGTTTCTTGTATTCAACCTTGGACTTGTCCTTGCGGATGAGCTTGCCGCTATGGTTCTCTCTATTCTCATAGGGGCACTCCACAATGAAGTGGTACTTGTCTTGGCAATTGAAGCAAGATCTCACTTTTTGAGCCCCATCATTACCATAGGGAGACTTGGTCTTCTCCTCAACAAACTTCTTGCCTTTTGTGGGATTGTTCCAAAACTTTTGCACGGTGAGAGCTATTAGATCCTTTAGGACGGGATCATATTCTTGTTCCTTCAATGGAGGCAATGCTTCTTCACCATCTTCATCATTCTCAACTTCTCTTGCCAACACCTTGGCCTTCAAAGCAACGGAAGCTCCTTGATGCATCCCAATGGCCCTAGCACGGTTGTCAAGAGCATTCTTGGTTTGCACTTTGTAGGAGCTCAATTCTTGCATGACTTGGGTAGAGGTCATGGTGGAGAAATCATGTCTCCCTTGAATGCTCTTCATATCCGTGCCCTCAAAAGGCATCACGGCAATTATGAACTTCCTCTTGATCCAAGCATCATCAATATGTGTTGCACCCGCATTAGAGAAAGCGGTGGCAAGAGATTTGAGCCTCCGATACATGTCAACGTGATCTTCTCCATCACGCATGAAAAATCCTTCGGCCTCATTGGTCAAGGTGTCATAGCGATTTCTTTGCATGCTTTCATTTCCAACAAACATGAGGACAAGTGCATCCCATGTCTCTTTGGCGGTGGAGAAGTGTTGAAGGTGCGGCATGTGATTGGGGCCCACGGCTTGATGAAGGATGGATAAAGCGGTGTAATTGAGTTGGCAATCTACAACCTCTCTTCTTGTGAGATTCTTGGGATCATATGGCTTGTATCCATCACGAGTGATTCTCCAAAGATCTATATAAGAAGAGTTCAAGTGAGTCTCCATGTAGTATTGCCATTCACGAAAACAATATGCATCAATTTTAGGTGGATCTCCCCTAGGAATTATATGAGGAAAAGGGATGGGAGGATCGGGAGAATATTGGCCTTCAACGGCATGATATCCTTCCTTTCCACTCGCACCCTTCTTAGCGGATTGTTCGGCGGAAGCAGTTTTAAGTGGTTCACCATCAACCCCTTTCTTGGCACCCTCCGTTTCCGGAGGGGATGAGTCGACCACCTCCGGTTCCTTGGCTTTGAGGAGTGTTGTCATGAGTAGACGCAACTCCTCAAATTTAGTGTCTATGGATGAGGTCAATGATTCTCTCAAAGCATTGAGATCATTCATGGACACATTTCCTTCGGACGGGGCGTCATCTACCTCATCACCCATACTTAAACTCTTAGGCGGTTAAGCCCGATAGAAGAGCCGAGGCTCTGATACCAATTGAAAGTGAAGTATAGGCACCTAGAGGGGGGGTGAATAGGTGCTACGGCAAATTTTAATTTTTCTCAAATTTAGGCTTGACAAGAAAGGTAAATTCTCTAGATAGTGCAACTAGTGATGAATTTACCTATATGACAATACAAGCAATCAATGCAACAAGTACAAGTAAGTAAAGATAGGGAGGAACGAGGTAACCGATGGAAGCACACGGAGACACGATGTATTTCCGAGTTCCTCCTTTTTAGGGGAGTACGTCTCGTTGGAGAGGTGTGAGCTCGCCACAAAGGCCTACTCAACGCCACTAAGGCTTCACCTTATTCTCCGATGAACTTCGCCACAAAGGCCTAGTTCACCTTCCACTATAGAACCCCTTTGAGGCGGGGATCAAATCCTTTACAAACAACTTGGGGCACACACCCACAACTTAATTGGGGGCTCCCAACTCTTCTTGAATTACCAACAAGAAACAAGAAGCCTAGGTTCTCCACAAGAGGAAACCCTAGGCAAGATCCCTCGAGCTAGAGAGGGGGAAATGAAGAACGGGTTGGTGAAGATGTAGATTCGGTGGTCCTCCTTCAATCCTCAAAGAATCAACGAGTTTGGGTGGAGGAGGAGGGAGATCTTGCTAGTGGGTGAGCTCCATTAATGGTGTCTTCAATGCTGGGAAGAGCTAACCCTTGGAGAGAGAAGTGAAGCTCTATTTATAGCCTCCAAGAAAACTAGCCGTTTTTGGGCCAGATTTCGACCAGCCCGGAATGGTCCGGAATTTTCCGGACCCCCGGAAAATTCCGGAGCAATCCGGATGCCACCCGAGCAATTCGCCGTTGTGGCCGGAATGGCCCCCGGAATATTCCGGATGCCAACAGAACAATTCTCCGTTGTGGCCGGAATGGCCCCAGAAAATTCCGGCTGCCGGAATCTTCCGGAATATTCCGGATTGCAACAGAGCAATTTCCCATAGTGGCCGGAATAATCCGGAACCATTCCGGATGCCCGGAATTTTCCGGCCTTTCCTTTGAAACTCTGTTTAAGGCCAGAAAAGTTCCATTGATCTTCGAATTCTTCACCATTTCTTTGACACCGTATACGTGCTGATTTAAGACCAACCTTTTAACAAAATAGCACATACGGTTAGCAACTTCTTTATGTTGTTAACAAACACACAAAACAGTGAGATATCAAGAATGCACTTTCACACGACAACAATGTGCAACGACCAATCGATAGATAAGGTGATCAAATGTTTGGCTCTTCGGGCGAAGGAGTTGATCTGTTAGTCGGCGCAGAGTCCGGTGAAAGTGAATTCGGCGTGGCCTCGGGCGCGGTGGTGCTCTGCGTCGGGGTGTCCTTGGACGCGGTGGTTCTCGGCATAGGGGTGTTCTCGGGTGCGGTGGTGCTCGGGGTAGAGCTCGTCGTTGGTGTCGTCATTTGGTTCAGGATGGCAGAGCGCTCCGCCATGTACCACGCCTTCACATGCGGGTTCATCGTCGCCGGGTCGGCACCCACCAGGAATGCCAGGTTGGTGTTCTTCTTCGCTGTGAAGTTGGTTTTGAGATGCTCGATCTTGACGGCCTGCTTCTCCATCAGCTTGTCCCACCTCGATTTTGCCGTCTCCTCTCTCATGGTGGCGTGGCTTTTGGCATCGGAGATGCACAGATCGATCGACGCCTTGAGGCGTTCAGCTGCAGACGGCGTGTCCCTTGCAGCTTTGGCCTTCTTGTTGCCGATCGGGCGCCCTTCGGCCGCCTCTGGCGGCGGCATGTCTGGGTTATAGACGTCGTTTCTCTTGATGAGAGCGAGCCGACACTCTTTCCACTTCTCACACGAATCGAGACTGCTGAACACAAGGAGGGAGATGAACTAGCCATCGTTGTTGTCCTGACGGTACGAACATCCGGACCATCTGCACAAATAATGACAAGTGTCGGCAAAAGGACATGGCGAGCAGATGTGGCCGGAGAGGTTTTGACATGTCTGTTGCTCGATGTTGGCACCACTCTCTAGGCGAGCGGCCACATCTTTCTGGATGCCATGCCATTTGTTGGAGGTGTGCTGGATGATCGCCTGATGGTTGGCCATCTCCTTCTCGCCGCGGTCCATTTGTATGCCGATGAACTAGGGTCGACCAGTTTGCATTCTTCGAACGTCGTCTTGACCCTTCTCCAGTAGTTGTCGACATTCAATTCTGACGGTATTCCATGACTCGGCGATGCACTCATCTTCCTTCGTCGTCCATTTGATCCGGGGCTCGGTCGGCTTGGTGGTTTCCTGGTTCTTCCGTTTTCCCTTGGCGGCTTCCTGCGACGTCTCCACCGGCTCCACCTCTACCACCTTATCCCCAGTATTTGAAGGACATGACAATATGGTAACGTGTCAGCGCTACCTCATGCGGTGGACTCATTGATCAGACATTTTTTGAGCCACATAGAGTGATTGATGTTATAGTAAAGTATTTAAAATTGGAATTTTATCTTAATGTTGTTGAAGTATATCTGTATAATTTTAATTCGTGTAAAAGGATCTAAATAGTGTCAACTGTTTTTTTATTTAATAATGTCAACTGTTACACATGAATGTTATGAACATAAAAAATTATGTTTCTTCGATAATGTACAGAGTAGTACTAGGAAAGTTGACAATCAATTCTTCCAGACGAAAACATTATGCAAATAATTGATTATTAATTTGTCTTAAGAATGATTTGTGTACATCAGAATTTATTTAAACCAAAATAACTTTTGTGTATGTATCGGTTGACACGTGTATTACATGTGCAATATTAGTACCTATGTGTGACAAAAATATGATTGTATATTGTGTGTTATATGTGTTTAATTGGACGTAATGGCATATGTAAGATGTAAATAAAATTGTGATGGTGCAGATCTTGCACTCGTTGGGAAACCTCAAGAGGAAGTTATGATGAGCACAACAGAAGCTTTCCCTCAGAAAGAAACCATGGGTTAATCGACCAGTAGGAGGAAGGAGTAACTTAAGAAAGTTGAAGCAGCTGAGATGGCAGGGCGCACTACCGGTTCAGAAGCAACATCAAACCTACACAACACAATCAAATCACTTTGCCCCCAATGAAGCAGTGAGGTTGTCAATCTCACCGGTTTTGCTGAACACAAAGAGGTTAAACGTATGGTGTGCAAAACAGTAGGAAAACAATATGAAATCAGTATGAGAGCAGTATGAAAGTAGTAGGTGTTTATCAGTATGAGGAAAAAGGACTGGGTCCATAGTTCACTAGTGGTGTCTCTCCGTGAAAGATAAATAACATGTGTGGTGAACAAATTATAGCTGGGTAATTGACAGAAATGAAGACTACACTGTAGTGCATATGAAAGACATACATATTACTATGTGATTCATGCGGGCATTACAACAAGATACATAGACCGTTATCCAACTGCATCTATGACTAATAATCCACCCTACGAATATCATCCAAACAAACGTTGAGTATTAAGTTGCAAGCAACAGATAATTGCAGTAAGCAAAGTGTGTAATGTAAACAATAACATCAACCTTAGACAAAATATTGTTGTTTTTCTCCCTAATGGCAACAGCATATCCTCCATCCGTCACGTTTCCGTCACTCGAGCACAGATGCAAAGGAGACATGAACCCACTATGGAGCATAAATACTCCCTCTTGGAGTTACTAGCATCTACTTGGCCAGAGCATCTACTAATAACGGAGAGCATGCAAGATCATAAATAACATAAGCATGAAGATAACATGATAGATCGATAATCAGAATACATGGCATTCAACATTCATCATATCCCAGCAAACACAACATGTAGCATTACATAAAGATGATCTTGATCATGTTAGGCAGCTCACAAGATCTAAACATGAGGTAAAAAGTGGAGAGAACAACCATCTAGCTACTGCTATGGACCGGTAGTCCAGGGATGAACTACTCACGCATCACTTCGGAGGAGGGCATGGTGGTGTAGACCCCTCCGGTGATGAATTTTCCTGCCGGTAGGGTGCCGGGGAGAGCTCCGGAACCCTCCCGATCTGGGGATGATGATCACGGCGGACTTGGGTGTTTTCAGGGGAAAGTGGGGTCTCTTTAGGGTTTACGCCTCGGGGGGATAAATAGGCTAAAGGGCAGAGGTGGTGGAGGCCTGGGGGCCCCACACCACCCCCTGGCGCGGCCAAGGGGGGACAGCGCCACCCTATGGTGTGGGCCCCTGAGCCCTCCCCCCCCCCCATCCGGGTATCTTCGGGACTCCGTGGAACCTCTGGGATTTATAAGACTTCCGGGCTTCGAATTTTCCAATTCCGAGAATATCTCCAGAAAAACATTCTAAAACTAAAACATCACAAAACAAATGAACTGGCTCTATGGCATCTTGTCAATAGGTTAGTCCGGAAAATCGATAAAAATGACATAAAATGTATAGCAAACATGTGGTAAATATCATGAAAACAATCATGGGACATCATAAATTAGGGATACGTTTATGACGTATCAACATCCCCAAGCTTAGTTCCTACTCGTCCTCGAGTAGGTAAACGATAAAAACACATAATTTCTGAGGTGACGTGCTATCAACATAAACTTGATCATCATAATGTAAAAGCATATCTAAGCTGAGATCATAGAACTTAAACACAAACATGATAATAGAACTTTAATAATAAATCATAGCAATCACTTTGCATCATGAGAAGCAACTCAAACAAAAGATCATGAATAACAATGCAAATAAAGATATACGTTTGTTTCAAGTATAGAGAAAGCATGGCCAAGTGATATTTCGCAAGTCCTTAAGAGTGGGGCAAATCATAAATACCAGGACACCTTCAAAGTTCATGAGGAAGACTAGAACAAATAGTTAGAGCACAAGCAATAACAAATCATGAATCAATAAATAATGTTTCTGGGACAAATGCACATAAAACTCGGAATGGCAAAAATGCTCTCTCAGTTGTGCATAAGTGTAACATCCCAAGTCTGAAAAATAGCCTTTAGAATGTTTGCTCTCTGTTATTTTATGTTTTGCATCATGGCATCATGTGATTGCATTTGTTTTCCTCTGTTTTCATTTGTTTTCCAACTGTTTTCCTTTGTTTTCCTGTGTTTTCTATTTGAATCTCAAACCAAAATTCAAACCTTTTGTTTCATCCTTGTGATGTTACAATTTCCAAATGATATTTCAAATCAAAACAATCATTTGTTTCCATTAAAGTTTTAATTTCAAACTATTGTTTTGTTTCTATCAAAAATTCATTTAATACCAAACCCCTTTCAAAATCAATTAATTTCCAAAACAACAACCCTTTTGAAAGTTATGAAAATTGCAAAACCATTCAATCAATTGTTTCCATTAAATCCCTAAGGTTCAACTATTTAAAATTGGGGTTTTAATAAGTTCACTTAATCCAAATTTATTCAAATTCAATTGCCTTTTTCCATATAGCAACCATTTGAAAGTAATGAAACAAAACAACTCCAACCAGTTTGTTTCAAAATAACTTGAGGTTCCAAAAACTAATTAACTGTTATTTTTACTAAATCACTTAATCAACAATTCATTCAATAACAAATTCCATTCATTTTCAAACAAGTGGCAAATATCAAATGATTTCAAATCTTTTGGAAAAATAAAAGTTACACATGTTGTTGTTGCCCTAAATAACTCATCCACAATTTTTCTCCTAAATTTTCCTAACCCTAGACCCCTCCTTTTCTTCATATGTCGATTCAGCAAAAAAAAATAAATGGAACAAAAAGAATAAAAAGAGCAAAGGGAGAGAGAGGAGCACACAAGGCCCAGCCCAACTCACCCCTAGGCCCAATACCCCTTCGCACCATCTTCTTCCTCTGTACGGCGCTCATCTAAACTGTACACGTAGGTTCAGAGGAGCAGGCAACGGTGAAGCTCCTCCCTCCTGCCCTATAAACCCTAGGCCGAGCCCTAGGGTTCCCCTAGCTCCCTCCATCCTTTCTCCCCCGCCTCCACTCTTCCCTCTTTCTCCAATCTCTGTACTTCTCCTCTGTACCAACAACTGTCCCTCCTCTGAACTTCCATGGCCGGAGGAGTTGGATCACCATGGCGTCGGGGAAGGGGTAGCCGCCACGGGCTGCAAGTCGTGGGAATGGAACCGGCTCTCCACCCTCTCCAAGTTTGGTGTAGGCGTCACCGGCCGAGGCTGCCCGGAGCGCCACCGCCGTGGCCTCCATCGCCGGCCGTCGCCCTGCCTGTCCGCTCGACCTGCTGCTCCTGTCCGCCCGATCCGCCTCCTACGAGCGCTCAAGGTGAGGCCGCTCTCCTCCTTCCTCTCGCCTCCCTCCTCCTCCCTCTTGCACCCCACGCCCGCAGCAGCCCCACGCCCCAGCCCCTCCGGCGAGCAGCAGACCGGCAGCCAACCTCCCGCTCGATCTGTACGTGTTCTCAGTTTCAGAAATCCCGCGGTTACCACACCTTATCCTCATAGCAGCCCCCCCTTCTATCACAAAACCGCACCAACCCATCTGGCTAACGCACCCAGCGCGCAAGCCCCAGGTCCCAGGTTCGACTTCCCATCCCCACACTTTTCTCTGTTCATTTTTCCAATTAAAATTCCGTGCGGGTTCCTGTACCTCAACCCCCCACAGATCCCCTTCCTTTCACAAGCAGCAGCTCCACCCTACTGGTTAGTTCCCTGTGCACGCAGCAAGAGGTGAGGGGATCGAATCCCCCCTCCCACCAATTAACCAAATCATTTTTTCCTTTTATTTTGGTACTGCACAAATCTCAGTATTCATAGATAGGCCCTTGCAAATCAATTCTAGACCCCTGCAAATTTATTTCTAAGTCCCTAGCAGCTAAAAAATGGCAGATTGCACCTCAATTTTGTAAATTGCATAATAAAATCATTTTAACTCCAAATCCAACATTTTTGATATGTTTTCAATACCAAATTAAATGATCTATCCAAATATAAAATTTGTTTACTGTTTTGAATATTTTAAATTGGTGCAAAATTTGAAAACTTGTCAAATTCACTTAAACTTGCAAAATTCATAACTTGTTCATAAAAATTCCAAATCCAACAAACTTATATGTTTTCCAATCCATTTTTCATGTACTTTCCAAATATAAATTTTGTTTGCTGTTTTGAATAAATTAAATTGCTGAAAACAACTGTTTCTTGTTTAATGCATTTAAAATTGCCAAAATAATAACTTGCTCATTTTAAATCCAATTTCCACAAATGAAATATGTTTTCCATGCAAAATTAAACCACCTTTCCAAATATAAAATTTGTTTCATGTTTTGAATAATTAAAAATGGTTAAATAAATTAAACCTTGTTTAATTCATTTAAAATTGTTAATTTCATAACTTGATCAAATCAAATTCTTTTGGGACATATAAAATATGTTTTCAAACCCTAAAATTATAAACTTTTGAAATATGAATTTGGTTTAATGTTTTGAACAAATAAAAATTCAAATAAGTTCATGTTTGAATTAAATTCCTTTAATTCTTGCTTACACTTGTTTAATTCATAAATATCTTATTTGAAATCCTTTTTCAACAAGTGAAACATGTATTCCACCTAAAATTGTGTGAACTTTCCAAACATAAACTTTGTTATCTATTTTGAACAATTAAAAGTGGTGAAAACAACAAATCCTTGAGTGACACCTTTAAGTAACCAAAATTCCATAACTTAATAAATGAATTTCCAAACTTGGTAAACCTTATTTCCATTTGGTTCTATTGTTGTTATTTTGTTGTTTTACTCATCCATGCATCATGCTAATTCACTTACACAATTTGATTAGTTGTAAAACAATTAATTCAACCATAATTCATGGGCTTTCCATATGCAATCCAATTGCATATGGGTCCATTTAATCATGTTGCTATCTTATCAACTAGTTTATTTTGCTACATCCATTAAATTGTCATGCATCATCTTTGATTGTGCACCCTGCCATGTTATTGATTGTTTATCTTTCTGCATTGTTTGTTTGCTTCTTCTCGGATATGCGACGACGTTGAGACCAACGATCCTTACGACATCCCTTCTAAGGAGTTAGCTCAGTACATGGCTACTGGGTTTGCAGGCAAGTTATCACTCACATGAACCACTGTGTTCCTTTCAACATTGGTTACCGATACTTTCCGTTGTTCTTTTCTGCTAGCCTTAGTAGTAGTTGTTTCTGTTACGAACCCATCACATGAATCCCTTAACCTTGATATTGCCTCACCTCCATTCCTATCACCCCTTTGGTTGAGCCAGTGTCTTACTAGCATGCTTAGGTTGTTTTGCTCGAGTCTGTTACCCGTTACTTTCTGTTACTATATTTCCATTATGTTCTGGGGGCTCGATGTTTAATTAATCAATCATGCTAATGTTATTGTTAAATAATAAACTTGATGATAAGGCACCGGCAGGAGGCCCAGGGTGGTTTTGAGGCCTGCTAGTGTCGACCCCCTAATTAGGAAAAGGGTCTTGCCTACTGATCCATGATGAGCGCACTACCCGCATGTGGGAAGCGAGTATGGGCGCCCCCCTCAACTTGACCCGATTCGCATCTCGTCCAAATCGCCGTACTAGTTCGGGCTTTCCATTTGCTGCATGCATGATCTTGCGAGCCCTTGGCGCCCGGGTGGAACTTTCGTAGTCGGCATTTAGGGCGGCGTGGTCTTCCAGTGCTATGAGGGTCCTCCTTTTCTTCGGGGGGCTCGATTAGCCGCGCACGCACAGCACGCGGTGCTTTGGGCTTGATGCGAAGAAGGGTTGGTTGTGTTGAGTACCTCGCTTGGTGGGGTGATTTCCCATCTGGCGGGTTATTCATGCGTGTACGGCTAAATTGGTGCAACCCTGCAGGGATAATCTTCTCGAGAAGCCGTGTTTTCCGCGGTTATGGATTACTTGGTGAAAGTACTGGCTAACAAGTACTCAGGACAACTTAAACATAATGATCAAACATGTTACACCCAATGATTAATAACTTGACTAGTAATAGGTTGATGACACAATAACTTGATTCACCTTTAATACAACTGTGTGAGTTATCCTCGGATTGCTTCTTTGGATAAGGGGCGAGATCCAGGATGGGTTTGTTTGAAGTTATCTTTCAGTTGGTTACAATCCTCGATCTTATCTCCTTTCTGTTAGCCGGAAGTGGTAGAATCTCTGTAGTTGGTTAGTGCAGCCAGTTGCAGCATCTTTTATATCCCCTCTCGTCCGTTGAACCCAAGGCATCTGTGCTTGGTGTTGACGGGTTACACTTTGGTGAACTGTGAGTCTTGCTTGCCAGTACGTTTATGTACTGACCCCTTTGGGGCTGTGGTTTCCGCAGACCTACGTTTCCGAGGATCTACATGGTGGCAACTACGTGGAGTATGACGAGACTGCTGACGAGTAGATAGCGGACCCGGGCAGGATCCGAGACTTCGTGGATGGGCTCCGTCTGTTTGTTTCCGGCCTCTTAGGCCTATTTGGATCTTGTCTGTACTCAGACATGTTGATTGCTTCCGCTGTATTGTACTGATGTATTGTTGGGACATGTGTCCTCTGAATGATTGTATTTGCTATCTCTGCTCTAATGAGAGCCATTTGCAACTTATTTCAATCTTTTGTGTCGTAGAGATCTGTTGTGATATCACTTGTTAAACGCCGTTGACGTACCATGTGTGTATGGTTTGAAGTACGTCGACGGAAGTGCCTTTGATCTCTAGTGGATAGTTTACATCGACGATGGAATAGCAGGGCTTGTGTTGTCGCGCATAAGCGCAGGCCTACCAGGAGGCTGGGACGTGGGAGCAGTTATGCCCCATAATCCAAGCATCTGCTATCCAGTTCGTACGGTGAGTATCCCCTAGAAATCAGGGTGCGACAAATGGTATCAGAGCCTGTCTGCCCGTAGGATCCCTTTTTACTGGTCGCAGTTGAGTCTAGAAACTATTTTGTAGCTATATAGGAAAAATGAAACGTGAGAGTAGGAATTCTGTTCTTTTTCTTCTTTCCCCACCCTCCCTCCCTTTTCTGGTAAGGAAGTGCAACGTTGTTTTTCCCTTCTCATCTAAACTTTCAAGTTAGGATTTCACGTATTCTGGTTTCTCTGGGATAGTTATATCTACTAGACCATAGGAATGGAGGTGGTTGTGACATGATTTATCATGTTGCCTACTCACGATTGAGAACGGAGGCGTGTAAGCCCCGGAAGCAAATCCTCTATTCCTTAAGCAGTAGATATTGATCCTCTAGAAGCCCGGATGGGTTTTTCCGTAGTACCTCAGGAGTTTTGTTCTCGTTTTCCCAATGTTGCTTCGTTATCCTGTTCTCTCAACATCCTTTTCGTCCGTTGAAATCTTCTTGTTGTTTTCCACTTCAATTTTTCTACCGGCGTCTAATCAAAACTTCCCAAATATCAAGTCAATCTGGCCAGAAAGGTCGTTGTTGTTGTTGTTGTTGTTGTTGTTGTTGTTGTTGTTGTTGATTCCAGGCTATGAGAGCTGGCATTCCTATCACCTGGGGTTGTTTCGAGGAAGCATTCCTGAATCACCACATTACAGATAGTCTATTCTCCAAATGAATCAAGTTCTATCCAGCTATACACCAACCATACAAAACCTATACCTCTAATTGAAAATATTCCGGTGGTTTCCAAATTCCCTGACGTCTATCCAATGTGCACGATGTGTTTCACGTGTCACAGCTCAAGTGGATCTTCCCAAGAAGTATCCGGACCTTTTCTTTTCTCAGTAGGAATCTCGGGGCGCGATTCCTTCAAGGGGGGGCGTTTTGTAACATCCCAAGTCTGAAAAATAGACTTTAGAATGTTTGCTCTCTGTTATTTTATGTTTTGCATCATGGCATCATGTGATTGCATTTGTTTTCCTCTGTTTTCATTTGTTTTCCAACTGTTTTCCTTTGTTTTCCTGTGTTTTCTATTTGAATCTCAAACCAAAATTCAAACCTTTTGTTTCATCCTTGTGATGTTACAATTTCCAAATGATATTTCAAATCAAAACAATCATTTGTTTCCATTAAAGTTGTAATTTCAAACTATTGTTTTGTTTCTATCAAAAATTCATTTAATACCAAACCCCTTTCAAAATCAATTAATTTCCAAAACAACAACCCTTTTGAAAGTTATGAAAATTGCAAAACCATTCAATCAATTGTTTCCATTAAATCCCTAAGGTTCAACTATTTAAAATTGGGGTTTTAATAAGTTCACTTAATCCAAATTTATTCAAATTCAATTGCCTTTTTCCATATAGCAACCATTTGAAAGTAATGAAACAAAACAACTCCAACCAGTTTGTTTCAAAATAACTTGAGGTTCCAAAAACTAATTAACTGTTATTTTTACTAAATCACTTAATCAACAATTCATTCAATAACAAATTCCATTCATTTTCAAACAAGTGGCAAATATCAAATGATTTCAAATCTTTTGGAAAAATAAAAGTTACACATGTTGTTGTTGCCCTAAATAACTCATCCACAATTTTTCTCCTAAATTTTCCTAACCCTAGACCCCTCCTTTTCTTCATATGTCGATTCAGCAAAAAAAAAAAAATGGAACAAAAAGAATAAAAAGAGCAAAGGGAGAGAGAGGAGCACACAAGGCCCAGCCCAACTCACCCCTAGGCCCAATACCCCTTCGCACCATCTTCTTCCTCTGTACGGCGCTCATCTAAACTGTACACGTAGGTTCAGAGGAGCAGGCAACGGTGAAGCTCCTCCCTCCTGCCCTATAAACCCTAGACCGAGCCCTAGGGTTCCCCTAGCTCCCTCCATCCTTTCTCCCCCGCCTCCACTCTTCCCTCTTTCTCCAATCTCTGTACTTCTCCTCTGTACCAACAACTGTCCCTCCTCTGAACTTCCATGGCCGGAGGAGTTGGATCACCATGGCGTCGGGGAAGGGGTAGCCGCCACGGGCTGCAAGTCGTGGGAATGGAACCGGCTCTCCACCCTCTCCAAGTTTGGTGTAGGCGTCACCGGCCGAGGCTGCCCGGAGCGCCGCCGCCGTGGCCTCCATCGCCTCGCCCTGCCTGTCCGCTCGACCTGCTGCTCCTGTCCGCCCGATCCGCCTCCTACGAGCGCTCAAGGTGAGGCCGCTCTCCTCCTTCCTCTCGCCTCCCTCCTCCTCCCTCTTGCACCCCACGCCCGCAGCAGCCCCACGCCCCAGCCCCTCCGGCGAGCAGCAGACCGGCAGCCAACCTCCCGCTCGATCTGTACGTGTTCTCAGTTTCAGAAATCCCGCGGTTACCACACCTTATCCTCATAGCAGCCCCCCCTTCTATCACAAAACCGCACCAACCCATCTGGCTAACGCACCCAGCGCGCAAGCCCCAGGTCCCAGGTTCGACTTCCCATCCCCACACTTTTTTCTGTTCATCTTTCCAATTAAAATTCCGTGCGGGTTCCTGTACCTCAACCCCCACAGATCCCCTTCCTTTCACAAGCAGCAGCTCCACCCTACTGGTTAGTTCCCTGTGCACGCAGCAAGAGGTGAGGGGATCGAATCCCCCCTCCCACCAATTAACCAAATCCTTTTTTCCTTTTATTTTGGTACTGCACAAATCTCAGTATTCATAGATAGGCCCTTGCAAATCAATTCTAGACCCCTGCAAATTTATTTCTAAGTCCCTAGCAGCTAAAAAATGGCAGATTGCACCTCAATTTTGTAAATTGCATAATAAAATCATTTTAACTCCAAATCCAACATTTTTGATATGTTTTCAATACCAAATTAAATGATCTATCCAAATATAAAATTTGTTTACTGTTTTGAATATTTTAAATTGGTGCAAAATTTGAAAACTTGTCAAATTCACTTAAACTTGCAAAATTCATAACTTGTTCATAAAAATTCCAAATCCACCAAACTTAATATGTTTTCCAATCCATTTTTCATGTACTTTCCAAATATAAATTTTGTTTGCTGTTTTGAATAAATTAAATTGCTGAAAACAACTGTTTCTTGTTTAATGCATTTAAAATTGCCAAAATAATAACTTGCTCATTTTAAATCCAATTTCCACAAATGAAATATGTTTTCCATGCAAAATTAAACCACCTTTCCAAATATAAAATTTGTTTCATGTTTTGAATAATTAAAAATGGTTAAATAAATTAAACCTTGTTTAATTCATTTAAAATTGTTAATTTCATAACTTGATCAAATCAAATTCTTTTGGGACATATAAAATATGTTTTCAAAACCTAAAATTATAAACTTTTGAAATATGAATTTGGTTTAATGTTTTGAACAAATAAAAATTCAAATAAGTTCATGTTTGAATTAAATTCCTTTAATTCTTGCTTACACTTGTTTAATTCATAAATAATTTATTTGAAATCCTTTTTCAACAAGTGAAACATGTATTCCACCTAAAATTGTGTGAACTTTCCAAACATAAACTTTGTTATCTATTTTGAACAATTAAAAGTGGTGAAAACAACAAATCCTTGAGTGACACCTTTAAGTAACCAAAATTCCATAACTTAATAAATGAATTTCCAAACTTGGTAAACCCATTTGGTTCTATTGTTGTTATTTTGTTGTTTTCCTCATCCATGCATCATGCTAATTCACTTACACAATTTGATTAGTTGTAAAACAATTAATTCAACCATAATTCATGGGCTTTCCATATGCAATCCAATTGCATATGGGTCCATTTAATCATGTTGCTATCTTGTCAACTAGTTTATTTTGCTACATCCATTAAATTGTCATGCATCATCTTTGATTGTGCACCCTGCCATGTTATTGATTGTTTATCTTTCTGCATTGTTTGTTTGCTTCTTCTCGGATATGCGACGACGTTGAGACCGACGATCCTTACGACATCCCTTCTAAGGAGTTAGCTCAGTACCAGGCTACTGGGTTTGCAGGCAAGTTATCACTCACATGAACCACTGTGTTCCTTTCAACATTGGTTACCGATACTTTCCGTTGTTCTTTTCTGCTAGCCTTAGTAGTAGTTGTTTCTGTTACGAACCCATCACATGAATCCCTTAACCTTGATATTGCCTCACCTCCATTCCTATCACCCCTTTGGTTGAGCCAGTGTCTTACTAGCATGCTTAGGTTGTTTTGCTCGAGTCTGTTACCCGTTACTTTCTGTTACTATATTTCCATTACGTTCTGGGGGCTCGATGTTTAATTAATCAATCATGCTAATGTTATTGTTAAATAATAAACTTGATGATAAGGCACCGGCAGGAGGCCCAGGGTGGTTTTGAGGCCTGCTAGTGTCGACCCCCTAATTAGGAAAAGGGTCTTGTCTACTGATCCATGATGAGCGCACTACCCGCATGTGGGAAGCGAGTATGGGCGCCCCCCTCAACTTGACCCGATTCGCATCTCGTCCAAATCGCCGTACTAGTTCGGGCTTTCCATTTGCTGCATGCATGATCTTGCGAGCCCTTGGCGCCCGGGTGGAACTTTCGTAGTCGGCATTTAGGGCGGCGTGGTCTTCCAGTGCTATGAGGGTCCTCGTTTTCTTCGGGGGGCTCGATTAGCCGCGCACGCACAGCACGCGGTGCTTTGGGCTTGATGCGAAGAAGGGTTGGTTGTGTTGAGTACCTCGCTTGGTGGGGTGATTTCCCATCTGGCGGGTTATTCATGCGTGTACGGCTAAATTGGTGCAACCCTGCAGGGATAATCTTCTCGAGAAGCCGTGTTTTCCGCGGTTATGGATTACTTGGTGAAAGTACTGGCTAACAAGTACTCAGGACAACTTAAACATAATGATCAAACATGTTACACCCAATGATTAATAACTTGACTAGTAATAGGTTGATGACACAATAACTTGATTCACCTTTAATACAACTGTGTGAGTTATCCTCGGATTGCTTCTTTGGATAAGGGGCGAGATCCAGGATGGGTTTGTTTGAAGTTATCTTTCAGTTGGTTACAATCCTCGATCTTATCTCCTTTCTGTTAGCCGGAAGTGGTAGAATCTCTGTAGTTGGTTAGTGCAGCCAGTTGCAACATCTTTTATATCCCCTCTCGTCCGTTAAACCCAAGGCATCTGTGCTTGGTGTTGACGGGTTACACTTTGGTGAACTGTGAGTCTTGCTTGCCAGTACGTTTATGTACTGACCCCTTTGGGGCTGTGGTTTCCGCAGACCTACGTTTCCGAGGATCTACATGGTGGCAACTACGTGGAGTATGACGAGACTGCTGACGAGTAGATAGCGGACCCGGGCAGGATCCGAGACTTCGTGGATGGGCTCCGTCTGTTTGTTTCCGGCCTCTTAGGCCTATTTGGATCTTGTCTGTACTCAGACATGTTGATTGCTTCCGCTGTATTGTACTGATGTATTGTTGGGACATGTGTCCTCTGAATGATTGTATTTGCTATCTCTGCTCTAATGAGAGCCATTTGCAACTTATTTCAATCTTTTGTGTCGTAGAGATCTGTTGTGATATCACTTGTTAAACGCCGTTGACGTACCATGTGTGTATGGTTTGAAGTACGTCGACGGAAGTGCCTTTGATCTCTAGTGGATAGTTTACATCGACGATGGAATAGCAGGGCTTGTGTTGTCGCGCATAAGCGCAGGCCTACCAGGAGGCTGGGACGTGGGAGCAGTTATGCCCCATAATCCAAGCATCTGCTATCCAGTTCGTACGGTGAGTATCCCCTAGAAATCAGGGTGCGACAATAAGGTTAGAAGATGGATACTCAACATAAAAGTAAAATAAAGGCCCTTCATAGAGGGAAGCTGTCACACCCCAATTTTTGGAATCTTGTACTGTGCTCAAGAAAACAAAAATTAGGGACAACAATTTTTTTTATAACAACATAATTGTTTGAACTAACATGTGTTTATGATCTTAATCATATTTGCAATGCAAGTTTTTTTTCTTTATAGAACCAATACCAAATCTTTCTGAAAACACTTCTATTATTTTTCCTGATATTTTACTAATATTACTTGAGTGGTTTTTATTACAAGACTTGGATTATTCTTGGTTGCATCTTAAAACAAACTTTTAACCTTGTTGGATCCAAGAAAACAAGTTTTCAAAATGATTTATGAAAGTTTTATTTTAAGTTTTCTATAGAAAACAATCCCTGAAAATATAGCCAAGTACATGTTTTCTACCATTGTTTTCACTAGGCTATAAAATGTTATCTTATGTTTTCTTGACTTTTATTTGATCCTTGTTATATGTACTACAAATGCATAAGCTTAGTTTTATTTTTGGATTAATAAAAATTATCTTTTCCTTGTTGTTTATGTGGTATAAATATAAGACATAAAAAGGCATTTTTGAAAAACAGAGAAAAACAGAAAGTACACTTTTTTCCACATTGTTTTCATAGCCTTAAACTATTTCAAATTTGTTTCCAAAAGATGTTTCTAAAAGTTTATAACATGCTTAACAAGTTCCCACTTTGAAAACAAATTTTGGAAACCATTTGAACCTTCAAAACAAACCCAATTTTTCTAAGTCTTAAGACTGAATTTTCTGAATTTTTGAACTGTGTGAGATACACTTTAGGACAATTGTTTTCTTTGTGTTTCTTTGCAAATTTTGGAATGTAACCTGGCCTAATGTGTTGACTAGCTATTTGACTCAGACCAGGATGTGCCCTTTTGTTTCTAGAAGCCTTGAGGGAGAAGGAATGAAGTGGGAGAGAGTGATGATGCGGCAAGGTATGGGAGCCCATACCTTGACCATATGACCACTTGACTTTTGCCTCCAAAAGCCAGGAATTGACCTGCCCCCATGTGGCCTTGGCCTTGGACAACCAGAGCATGAAGTGGAAGACCAAAACTACCCCTGGACTAGCCCATGCCATTGCTTGGCATTGGACCCGAGCCCTAGCTTTTGCCCCTGCCTTTTTCTCCACGGGTACAAGTCACCATCCCCATCTCCCTGCACCACACTACTCCCTCACTCTCCCACACCTCCCCCAGCTCGAGATCCAGCCCTGCTCTAGCCCCTGTGGAAGCCCTGAGCTCGTGACCTGTCACCGGCGACCGTGCTCGACCCCGAGGTGGGACTTCTCAATCCAGCCCCTCCCACCTCTCCTCTCTGCTTTGGATCTCTTCCCCATCTCTGCTTGACCCTCCCTGACATGCCCCTGTGGCCGCTCGCTTGCAGGTGCGCCACCACCGTCGACCTCGCCGCTGTGGGCGCTCGGTGCCGCGCCGCCGCCTGGAGCCACGCCGGCCTCTGCAACCGACGCCCCTCGACGCCCTCGACCCATCTACCTCCCCCGAGCCCGTGCTAGCCCACCCAGAGCCTCCCACGGTGAGCTATCACCGGCGCCCGAGCGTCTCCGTCGCGTCGGAGAGAGATAGATGAGGTGGAGGAGGACGAACGCCGCGGACTGTAGATCGCGAGATCTACGGCCACGCTTGAACCTGGCTGACTGGAGCTGGGCCTCTCGGCCGCCTAGCTGGGCCGCGCCGCGAGAAAACCCAGCCCGCGCTGCTTTTCTTTTTTCCTTTCAAAGTTTTAGCAGAAACTTGCATGTTTACTTTTGATCTATGAAAAATAATAAAAGTGCAAAATAAAATCCACCAAAAATCTTGAACCTAGAATTATGTTTTATTAACCACATAAAGTTGGTAGATCCAGTTTTGGACTAGTATTTTTTACCACAATGACTGTTTTGCCACAGAGTGTCTGCGAGATTGTTTTAAACATAACTTTTTGAATTTGTAACCAAAATGGTCAAACCAAATTGTTTTGGATAGCTAGTGAGTATATCTACCACTAGGGCTTGGCCTCACATCAAGGTGAGATACCAAATGGAAATGTCATCCATTTTGGTAAAAGTCCAGTAGGCTTTTCTAGGATTTTTAGAGTGAGTTTAAAAATGATTTTTGAGGTAAATCCAATTTTATGTGTTTTTTATGGACTAGATCTATGTAATCCTAGCTTAGATTAATTTTTGGAGCTCTATATTAATTTTGGTGAACAGATCTAGAAAACAGCACTTTTCTGTTTTCATTAATATGTGTGTATTTGTTTGGAATAAATTGGGTGATTGTTTGAATCTTGTTCCCTAGCATGTATAGAGTTGTTAACACTTGTTATTACATTGTTTTCTTGCAGTACATCTACCTTAGCAAGTGTGTGCATGTTTGGAAAGCTAAATAAAAATAGGAATAGCATTTGTTATTTTCTAGTTTTATTGTTTGGAATATTTATGTGAGCCAAATCTTTGTGTGCTTGATTGACTAAGTTTAGGCTATGCTAGAAATGGATGCAGTACCATTTTGGTACTGTTATTTTGAAGTTATTGCCTCTGTTAGCTTGCATGTCATTTTATAACAAAGCATGTGTAAGTTTGGTTATTTGTTTTCCACTAGCATTGCTTCACTAGAATAAATAGCCTTGTGTTTTTATTGTGTCATACTAATTTTTGTCATGAGTAACCAGAGGATTTGTACCTCTTTTGCCTTGGTATTAGTGGGCCCATAACCCACTGGTCCCATTGCTGAAGGGAATATGCCCGAGAGGCAATAATAAAATGGTTATTATCTTATTCCTTGTTTATGATGAATGTTTATTTCTCATGCTAGAATTGTATTAACCGGAAACGTTGATACATGTGTGCTTAATAAACAAACAATGGTTCCTAGTAAAGCCTCTCTTTTAACTAGCTCGTTGATTAATAGATGATCAAGGTTTCCTGATCATGAACATTGGATGTTATTAATAACGGGGTCATGTCATTAGAAGAATGATGTGATGAACATATACCCAAAGAGAATATAGCAATGCGATCAAGTCATTTAGTTTACATTGTTATATCAAACATACGAAGTAACTTATTCCTTAGACCTTGAGATCATGTCAATCACTGATACCGGAAGAGTGCTTTGATGGCATCAAACGTCACACCGTAACAGGGTGACTATAAAGGTGTCGTTAAGTATTCGGAAAGTATTAGTTGAGGATCATGGATCAAGAGTGGGATTTGTCCATCCAAATGACGGAGAGATATACTCTGGGCCCTCTCGGTGATATTACATCGAAACCGCTTGCAAGCACGTGATATGATCACAAGGATGTTATATCACGGGAACGAGAAAAGAGTACTTGTCGGTAACGAGATTGAACAAGGTATGGTTGATACCAATGATCGAATCTCGGACAAGTAAAATATCGCGAGACAAAGGGAATAGTTCACGGCGTTGTTGGTTCACACGATCACGAGAGTCATCGTTGAATATATAGGAGTCATCACGGATCTCCAGATCCCGCTGTTGATTATTGATCGGAGAGGAGTCTCGATCATGTCTATCTTATTCGCGAACCGTAGGGTGACACACTTAAGGTTCGATGACGCATTTGAGAGGATACGGAATATCGAAGAATATTTTGGACAGCACCGAAATTGTTTCGGGGAAAATTGAAATAGTTCAAGGGGTTTTTCGTCGAATGGTTGTTAATAGAATTAACAAATGATTCGAGGTGCTATATGCAAAAGTTTGTTAATAGAATTAACAAATGCTGAAATAAAGAAATAAAAAGGTTTTATTTATTTATTAAAAGAAAACCTTTGGATTTTCCAAGTGGGAAATTATGGGAGCATGAGTGGGTGTGAGTGGAGCTTCCACTCACATGAAGAGGGAAGAGGTGGGGGCACCACCATGGCTGGCCGCACCCCACCTTTGGGCTGCCTCCCTCTCTCCTATAAAAGGAGGGTGAGAGCTCCCCCTCCTCCACACACTTGGCCACTTCCCTTTCCCTCCACCCGCTGCTCCATTTCATGGTCTCCGGCTTGGCGAAGCCCTGACCGTGGGATTCTTCACCACCACCACGTCGTCGTGCTGCTGGAGTTCCGAGGGATTCTCTACTTCCGAGCCCCGCTGGAACGAGGGAACGGAGGTCGTCATCAACCGTACGTGTGACCGATCACGGATGCACCGCCGGATTGCGGTGCCATCTTCTCGCTATCGGGATCGGTGTGAGTACGACTACGCCAACAACGAGATTTGATCTCGTACCACTTTGAGTCTTCGAGGGTATGTGTTCTCCTTAACCCTCTCGATGCCCGTTGCACTTCATCTCCTAGATTAGATCTTGGCCTTTCGGGTGTCTCTCGCGTAGGAAATTTTTTGTTTTCTATGCTACGTTCCCCTTCAGTGGTATCAGAGCCGGATCTATGCGTAGATGTTTTGTACGGGTAGAACACATAGGTGTATGTGGGCGTTGATGATCATGTTATTACCTCCTTGATTATTTTATGATCTTAGTGGCATAGTGGGATGAAGCGGCCCGGACTAACCTTACATGTCCACGTACATGAGACTTGTTCCACAACTGACATGCAACTTGTATTGCATAAGTGGCTTGCGGGTGTCTGTTTCTCCTACTATAGTTAAGATCTAATCTATGAAGAGTTGTTAAAAATGTGTTTATCAACGTTGTGGTTGATGTTCGTAGGTATGAACGGTTCTATCCTCGAAAGCCCTAAGCCACGTAAAATATGCAAAAATAAATTAGAAGCGTCTAACTAGTTTTTGCTGGGCATGTGAATTGATATGGTCAATATTACAACTTTGATTATGAGATGATCTATTTTGTAAATTATTGATATACCGGAAGGTATCCATATGGTTGTCTTCTTATTGATGGACAATCAAGTTTGGGGTACCGTGGTACTTGGTACCACGCCGGTGGAATGATTGAGATCATACCATAATGCACATGATGGAGATCAAGTGCAAGGAGGACCATATCATATCACGTTATCCTTTCATGTGATGTCTGTGATGTTAATCCTTTTTATGCATCTTGTTTTGCTTAGATAACGATGGTAGCATTATAAGATGATCCCTCTCACTTAATATCAAGATAATAATGTGTTCTTCCTTAAAGTATGCACCGTTAAGAAAGTTCGTCGTTTCGAGACACCACGTGATGATCGGGTGTGACAGACTCAACGTTCGCATACAACGGGTGTTTTCAAGCCTAGCATGTACAGACATGGCCTTGAAACACACGCAATACTACGGTTCTACTTGGCGAGCCTAGCATGTACAGACATGGCCATATGGATGATATGATGAACATGTCGATGTTCGCCTTTGAAGCTACATCATCTCACGTGATGATCGGTTTTGGTGTAGTGAATTTGGTTCGTGTAATCACTAAAGACGACTAAGAGGGATGTTGTTTTTGAGTGGGAGTTCATGGTTTAATTTTTGAATTAACTTGAACTTATTTATCATGAACAACAAATCAAATTGAATTTGCACAAATTGTAGTATTCATTGGCATCCACATAACTACCTTACACTTAGATTGTTAATTGAGATATAACTGTTATGATCTGGTAAATACCATTTAAGATTGGTACCGTATTAGTGAAATTTAAAATTGAGTCCTATTGTAGATTTTTGGTATTTCCTACCTAGCTCCATATGGTTAATGATTGATTAATCTATTGAGCAAATAATTCCTACTTAGAATCCAGAGTCGTGGTTGCTTCTGTATTACTTTATCTTCAAAAGAATGTTTTGTTGATCAAGGTGATTTAGGAACTGAAAAGAGTTGTTTTCAGAAACAATCAAGTGAAGGATATATTGATATCTAGAAACTTATTTGTGGCAACATGACTGAGTATAATTTAGCGTGACAATGTTTGCTTATATTATCTGAATATATGCAAATTTAGTGTGACAATGTTTGCGTATATTATATGAATATATGCAATGATTGAAGACGCTAGGCGTTTGAATATTCCAAGAAGTTGGGCGCTCAAAATTATCCTCTAAATCCCTTCCTTCGAGCTATAGTAACTTAATCATAAAATTGTTATGATGGGATGGATAAAAAGTATGGTTAAAGTCATTTACCTTACTTGGAGATTGCTAAGAGTGGAATCTAGAAGAATACTATTAATATGGTGATATTAGTAGAACAATCAAACTCAAAGTATGAATCAATGGGTGATAGTATATGACTAACACGCCAAAGAAAATGAGCTAGTAAGACTAGCATTGTTTGATGTTGAATGATTCTTCTATAAAGGAAAGGGAATATTGAAAATAGAATTACAAATAGATATATGGCAGAAAAGAAGATAACTGGAAAAGTCCAGCTCAGGAGTATATGCTTGATATACAAGTTATAGATGTATTACTAGTTAACAAAGTATTTTTGGTATTTTGATACCACATTGGTTGGTATGAGTTGTCATACAAAGCAACGCAATGCAAGAAATACAAGGGCCTAAAAGGAACTAGTAATAGATGTGGAATCGATTATGACATAAATAAAGTGTTATTGTGTTCATTGTCGTATCGAACCAACCAGTCAAGATTTATTTGAAGAACTTAATAATTTGTTATTTTGTTCTAGTCTTTTGTGAGAACAAATGAGATTGTTCAAACTATGATCATATTCCATAATTGATGGATATGTTAATATAAATCATGTTGGTAAAGTAAACATCTATAAGACTAAATGCTAAACGTTGCAAGACGTTGAAGAGTTTCACTTAAATTGTGACACCACCATTTTAGTTCATATCGGAAAGGAAAACATGAAGGAACTCCATATTGATGGACTTCCGGAGTCATTTTGTTTTGAATAAATTGACGCTTGTGAGACCTCTTCCAAAAGATGACTAAAATTCCGTTCATAGGCCAAAAGTAGAATGGACGACTAATGTAGTGGAGATTATACATGTTGATGTATATAGTCCATTATGTGTAGTCATGTATGGTGGATTAATTTTTCCTTCATAAAATTCTGTCGACGACTTGAGTAGATATGTGAGTATATCTATTTAAAGAAAACGGAGTTTGACATTTTGAATTGGTTCAAAAGCTTGTTAATATGAAGTTAAAATCATTGTAACAAGATAATCAAGTATTTATGATTGGATCATAAAGGATAAAGTTTGAGTTACAAGTTTAGCAAAACATCTGAGAAGTTGCAGAATTCTTCTACAACTTATACTTCTCGAATACCCCACATTAGATTGGAGTATTCAAGAGACAAAAATCAAACCTTGTTTGACATGGTAAGATTAATAAAAATGCCATTATAATTTTGTATTTTATACATTAGTGACAACCGTTTTTTCCACTGAAAAGAGCACCATCATGATCCGTTGAAATTGACAACATATAAGATATGGTTTGGGTAGTGACCCGAATTGTCATTTTTCTTAAGTTTTGGTATGCATAGCATGTGTAAAATGTTTACAACCAAAATAGGATAAATATATGTTTATAAGGTTATCCCAAATAAAACATTGGGTATTTCTCCTATCACCGAACCAAAAGACAAATGTTGTTTGTCAGAAAGAGTTGATTTCTCGAGAAAGTAGTTCTTGCGAAACAAGTGAGTGGGAGCACAGTACAAACTCAACGAGGTTAGAGAATCTTCGTTATCATGTCAAGAGTAGCGCAGCACTGGAAGTTGTTCCGGGGTTTACTATTTTGACTAAGTAGAAGACACTACAAATGTTGTAGATACTTCAAATGAGTTTGCGAACTGTACCAGTAAAGTCCAAAAACTTTGTACTTAGAACAACTTGTGGTTTAAGTGTAAAGTGTTGTTTTGACAACAAAAGGACCTGAACCTTATAAAGGAAGCAAATGATGGGCCCTGACTTCGTAAAATTGACTATGAGTCATTATATCCGCCATAGTATCCTTGTATGAATATCAAGTATGTGACTTGGTAGTCCTTTCGATAGGCATGATGCCTAACGATAGCAAAAGGGTCTATATAGCGACAAAGACATGGATTTTACATCCTTTGAAAGTTGTACTTATCGAAAAGTTGTTTTCGACGAAGTTCAAAGAGTTCACTACTACAAGATTTTGATCTTTCGTAGTGATGCTTAGTCTTTGCAGATAGTTCTAGCAAAGTTACATATTATGATATGGTAGTTGAATAACAAAACCAACTCTCCTCTCAAGGAAGTTTTATCAAGGATGTGTACTTGACACAGTCTGAGAGTTTTGTAAAATTCAAAAAGGTTGCTAGAAAGGTATGCACACTTCAATGGTTGAAGTGAGCATAACGAAGTTGAAATCTTTACCTTAATGAAGTTATCAAAAGAGTTTGATTCCATCATGAACGATAAAGATGCTTGTAAAGTTACAAGAAATTAAGTGGGAGCTCTATGACATATTTCCAATACTTTATGTAGATGACATATGGTTGATTGGAAAATATGTATTTTAAATTAACACGGTTAAGATTTTCGATTTCATATTGATGAAAGGCTTAGAAGATATTGGGCGTCGATATCTATAAAAGATGGATTGACGCACCTGATATGATTGAAGCCAAATTACATAGATGAAATATTGAAGTAAGTCAATATCAAAATGACAAGAAGGAGTTCTTGTCACATGGAAAATAATTGAGCAAGATTCATGTGTTTTGACACATGATGAGCATCATTGAAATTGAGATTTCTAAGTCATGTTTCCATGCTATGTACACAACCAGATGAGTCCTATGCTATAAAATGTTATAGTAGGATAATTCATATGATGATTAGACAACAGTGGGAGAGATCCTTGTGTCATTTTAGAAATGCTAAGGATATGTTTTCCTATATAGTAATGACAAAATATTAGTTGTAATATGTTACACTAATAGTCTTGTCATTTATTCAAGTAATTTTATCTCAATTAAAATATGTGATGAAGGGTAGCACAATAGGATGGAAGAAAGTTCCATGCTAGATTTGAAAGAGTTTCAAAATTAAAATATTGTGGCAGATACTACAACAAAGGCTAAAGTATATCGTTGTGTTGACAACTGATAATAAGCGTATTTTGTGTCAAGGAGTTCTTTATTGAACTTGGTGAATTTCCAAGAATGCTGAAACTATGAAGCTACATTTTCACAATGTTAGTAACATCAGTTTAAGCTGAGGAATTAAGGTATCACCGGAACTTGGTGAGTTTCCAAGAATGCTAACACTATGAAGCTACATTTTCACAATGTTAGTGACATCAGTTTAAGCTGAGGAATTAAGTTTTCACGAATTGACTATATATATACAAAGCCATCTCATTAGAGAATGAGTGATGCGTGTAGACGCAAAGAACATGCAAATACAATAGGACCTGAACAGTTCAGATCTTTTTTTGATGATGTTTACCGCATGCGAAGCATGGTAATAACACTGGTACGCCATATGTGTTAAAGTGCTTACAGACTAGATTATTGACTCTAGTGCAAGTGGGAGACTGAAGGGAATATGCCCGAGAGGCAATAATAAAATGGTTATTATCTTATTCCTTGTTTATGATGAATGTTTATTTCTCATGCTAGAATTGTATTAACCGGAAACGTTGATACATGTGTGCTTAATAAACAAACAATGGTTCCTAGTAAAGCCTCTCTTTTAACTAGCTCGTTGATTAATAGATGATCAAGGTTTCCTGATCATGAACATTGGATGTTATTAATAACGGGGTCATGTCATTAGAAGAATGATGTGATGAACATATACCCAAAGAGAATATAGCAATGCGATCAAGTCATTTAGTTTACATTGTTATATCAAACATACGAAGTAACTTATTCCTTAGACCTTGAGATCATGTCAATCACTGATACCGGAAGAGTGCTTTGATGGCATCAAACGTCACACCGTAACAGGGTGACTATAAAGGTGTCGTTAAGTATTCGGAAAGTATTAGTTGAGGATCATGGATCAAGAGTGGGATTTGTCCATCCAAATGACGGAGAGATATACTCTGGGCCCTCTCGGTGATATTACATCGAAACCGCTTGCAAGCACGTGATATGATCACAAGGATGTTATATCACGGGAACGAGAAAAGAGTACTTGTCGGTAACGAGATTGAACAAGGTATGGTTGATACCAATGATCGAATCTCGGACAAGTAAAATATCGCGAGACAAAGGGAATAGTTCACGGCGTTGTTGGTTCACACGATCACGAGAGTCATCGTTGAATATATAGGAGTCATCACGGATCTCCAGATCCCGCTGTTGATTATTGATCGGAGAGGAGTCTCGATCATGTCTATCTTATTCGCGAACCGTAGGGTGACACACTTAAGGTTCGATGACGCATTTGAGAGGATACGGAATATCGAAGAATATTTTGGACAGCACCGAAATTGTTTCGGGGAAAATTGAAATAGTTCAAGGGGTTTTTCGTCGAATGGTTGTTAATAGAATTAACAAATGATTCGAGGTGCTATATGCAAAAGTTTGTTAATAGAATTAACAAATGCTGAAATAAAGAAATAAAAAGGTTTTATTTATTTATTAAAAGAAAACCTTTGGATTTTCCAAGTGGGAAATTATGGGAGCATGAGTGGGTGTGAGTGGAGCTTCCACTCACATGAAGAGGGAAGAGGTGGGGGCACCACCATGGCTGGCCGCACCCCACCTTTGGGCTGCCTCCCTCTCTCCTATAAAAGGAGGGTGAGAGCTCCCCCTCCTCCACACACTTGGCCACTTCCCTTTCCCTCCACCCGCTGCTCCATTTCATGGTCTCCGGCTTGGCGAAGCCCTGACCGTGGGATTCTTCACCACCACCACGTCGTCGTGCTGCTGGAGTTCCGAGGGATTCTCTACTTCCGAGCCCCGCTGGAACGAGGGAACGGAGGTCGTCATCAACCGTACGTGTGACCGATCACGGATGCACCGCCGGATTGCGGTGCCATCTTCTCGCTATCGGGATCGGTGTGAGTACGACTACGCCAACAACGAGATTTGATCTCGTACCACTTTGAGTCTTCGAGGGTATGTGTTCTCCTTAACCCTCTCGATGCCCGTTGCACTTCATCTCCTAGATTAGATCTTGGCCTTTCGGGTGTCTCTCGCGTAGGAAATTTTTTGTTTTCTATGCTACGTTCCCCTTCAATTGCATCTTGGTTGAGGATGAAAATCCCCAACCATCCATTTGTGTGAAGATAGCATGTCTTGTTATATGATTGATAATTATCTTCCACCATGGAAAAATAGATTGTTTGTTTCACTTATGCAAGTGAAAGGTTTATTTATTATGTGTAAATACTAGTATGTTTGGGTGTGAGTCATTTGTTAGCATATTCCTTAGGGGTATCATGTTAAGAAATTTTTCCCTATTGTTTTCTTAAATTGAATTTTTTGCTAATAGAATAATTTCCTTGTGATTGATAGATTATTTGTGAATGATTTTTATTGAGTGTTTGGATATCTGAAAGTGTTTAGTTAGTCTTTTATTGAGTTCATAGCTACTAGTGGTGTAGTTATACCTTGGTTGCTTGTTATGTAATTGATTAGAAAAGCATGTATTACTAGAATTGGTTGATGCATGCTAAATAGATGTTTTCATAGAATTATTTTAGTGCTTGTGCTTACTAGCATGTGTAAGTCGTATGTGCTGTTAGTAGGTGTTTATTTTCATAAGTGTCTTTTTTAGGAAAATGCATCCTTGTAATGATGTTTTGCTTCTCTAGTGATGAACTAGTGTCATCACTAGATAGTATGAGTTGCTCTAGTTTTGTTGCCATTTTATTTATGAGTGTATGAGTTTATCCTAGCATGTTTAGGAAGTTATTTCTTCTGTTAATATGACATGAATTGTGTAATTTCTTGCTGCTATTAGTTGTAGAATACAATTATCTCTTATAGCATGCTTTTGTAGAATTTTCCATACTAGTATGCTATTAGCGCAGTCATGTTTTTATGTAAATTGTTAGGAGCATTATTTTGAGTGATGTTTGTGTTTTAGATTATATTTTATGACTTGTTACCATTGATTTAGCTACTGGTTTTTTTGTTTATTTTCATGATTGATGGATTCCATAACTTTGAATAAACATTAGCATAGTCAATAAATAGTCTATTCATCTGTAGTATGTTTACTTGCTGTTTGGAAATTGTCTGAGTGATTGCCTTAGCATGAGTAATATACTTATGCTATTGTTGTGCTAGAGTTGTTATTGAGCTTAGTAGTACCTTGTTATCTATGCAATTAGTTTAATCATGAACTTGTTTGGTGATGTTGCTTGTGTGTTGAAATACCCAGTACCATGGGTATTGCTTGTTTTGATTGTTATTATTTTAGTAGCCTCACCTTTTGCACCCATAAGCTATATTTTTAGCTTCTTGGATATCTTATTATGAGAGCGGTGCACCCACTCCATATATGATATATAAGATGTGGGATATGTTTTATCAACCATCTGCTTGTCTGACGATAGTTTTGTACCCTAAGAATTATGTGAGGTAGATTTCTCAATAACGTTTGAGTGATTGTGCTACTATAAGTTTGTTTGATGTTTGTGTTGTGAAGTTTAGTTGTTTGGACTTTAGTCTGAGTGTGTGTCTTTTATTCTTGTACGACGTTAGAAAATGAAGGAGAAGAAGTAGCAGTTGTGGAGCTGTGCGTCAAGTTCAAGCTACTTCAAGGCCAGGGACACTAAGAGTTTTAAGGCAAGCCATCCTGATGCTTGCTGTTATACTACACTTATCATTATCTATCATGCATGTTTTACTTCTGAAAAGTTTTACAAAACTTTGATTACCAAAAAACTATTTTTGAGTGACTATTACTAATAGTAATACTATATATCATTATGATGCCAGTAGTTGATACTTGGTGTTACCAAGCCCATAGCCACCATATGGTATTTATTACCATCACAAATATTAGTCCCTAAGTGGACACCCTAAAAATATGTTTTTGCAAAACAAAGGCTTTATGGAAACCCTGGAGAAAAGGCTGAGCCTTATTCACCGGAGGAATGTTGGAGTGGTAATTTTTGGGAAAATGGTGTCTTATAAAAATGACACATAACCTAGTCTTCGCCGGACAACCTTTACTGTACTGCCACTTTACCCCAACATGGGAACGGGGCTTAACTTGAAGTTTGTTCTTATTAGTGTGTGTTCTATCTCAATTTTCTATAAGGGCGTGATGTCCCTCGAACCAAAATGCCGCCAGTCATGAATTCAAATAGACATATAAAGTGTGGTTGTTCACGGAGGATGTACTGGATCTGGTGGATGTGTACACCTCTGCAGAGTACAACTATTTCGGAATAGCCGCGTTCTCGGATATGGACAGTTGAATGGCCATGTAGCTAGCATTGTCTCAATGTTTTCAAAAAGTAATTCTCAAAAAAGGAGTTCTCAAAAAGGAGTTGGACTTGTGAAGTTCAGAAAGAAGGAAATCGTGTACCGCGGAGGTACCGTTGATGAAAAACCAGAAGTTGTTTTACAAAAAGTTTTGCAAAGAGAAAACCTTCTTTTACAAAATGAGTTTATAAAACCTCTTGTACATGTGATATCTACAAGAGAAAGAAAACTATATTATTTTCTTTTGAAGTATCTTCTTCAACGAAGATACAGAGATTTTCAAAATCAACTATGATATATCTTTCATATATCATGGGTAGTGAACCCTATGTATAACCTACCTATTACACGATATAAGCATACTTGCATTTTGGTTAGTTACATGTTGGGGGTCTTGCTGAGTACATTCAAATGTACTCATATTGGTTTCGTCCCTGGTATCAACTTGCCAGACATCGAGAAGGAGTCTCGGCATGAGATCTACGAAGAGGAGTACGAAGCTGCTGGCTTTGCGAACTAGGATCGTTTCCCGGTCAGCAGCATGTAGGTTAAGGCGTGACTTGGGCTCTACTACGTTTGTGTGTGTTTAGACTTCCGCTGTGTGTGTTGTGTGTCTGCCCTGTGTGGCAGTTGTGTAGACTTGGTCATGTGACCATGTCTCCTTGTAAGTGTTTATGCAACCGTGTAATGGATATTGTATCTGTGTACCAACTTGATATGTTGTTCACGACTGGTGTGATCTGGGATCGTGAATGTATGCATATCGAAGGTGTCCTTGAATAGTGGTTCTGGGCATTGGACCTTACAGAGTTGGTATCAGAGCTATCCTGACCTTAGGAGACCTTAGTTAGCATGGAGATTAGCTAGTACTCTAGCAATAAAAGTTAATAAAACCAGGTCACTAAGATGGCTATTTACCAAAACATTCTATATGTTCCTTCCCCTCTGTGTTTAAAAATTCTATTTACGCTAAGTTAAAAAGGAGCATCTTAAAATTTTGCACACTGTTACCTAACATAAGCTACTCTAAAATTTTGTGTAGATGGCAGTTGTCTTCATCGAGTCCTTCCGGCTGGGCTCACATGCACCTTGCTACCGCCGCTTTGAGGAGGACTTGATCAAGATGACTAGCATTATCGGTCGCCCTGTACCTGAGTTGAAGGGAGCTCGGATTCACCAAGGTGGACGCGAAGTGTCCTGGTTGGTGGTCTGTATCATCCGTGCACCCTTGCTAGCACCGTCAACTCCTGAGATCACGTATGAAGTGAAGGAGAACAGTTGGGAAGATGGTATCCTTAGAGTGATGCAGCTGACCATTGCCAAGCTCGTGAACTTCTTTCGCGACAAGTTTGAAGGCACCCCTATAGATACTATGGGAGGTGCGATGAGGATGACAAGCCCGTAGACGTCACCGAAGACTTTGTGTTTGCTCGTCATTTCCAGCACTTGGTATAAAATTAAGCTTAGTGCTTTGCTTTCAAGCAAAAATCTTATTGGTATATTTATGAACCTCTCTTGGATATCATGTTCGTCACCTTTGTACCTATTTTGTGTGTGCATGTTTCTTTGTGGATATATATCTTTGTGATTGGTGTCTACTTAGAAACTTATACACACGATATAGGTACATCTTTTATTGATATTCTATTTCTTTAGTAACCACGTTTTCTTGCTTTATATTCCTTGGTGGTTCCTAAAAGGCACAAGCTTTGCTTTTCTTTTGGTATTCCTTTTGCATCTTAATAATCTTGTGGACCTATGTGTTTTATCATATGATGGTTTGTGTGTATGGGAAATACATGATATGCACTATGTGCCTCTAATATTGAAAGACTATGTTGATGAGTCTATCATTCTATTAGTCTCCTAAAAATGTTTTTCCTTGTCACACACATCTATTTCGGTTGAGTAAGTCTTCATTTGTCACTTCTTGATCCTTTTGCTCAACTATTGTTTGTTTGCAAGTTGCTTTGCTTTTTTTCCAATCTTTTCGGTTGCACTTGTTTGTGTTCAAAATTATCTATAAGGGAGTGATGATTCCATGTTATGCACACTATATAGTAATTCAAATCTAACATTGTGCATGTACCTTGGGGAGTTCCCTCTTGATTTTCTAGAACACTTGGTTGATCCTATCAAAATATTGATGTTGGTCAATCGGTTTTTTTGGATCCTTGTGGTTGGTTGCTTCTTTGTGAAAGTATCCTTCAATTTTACTTTGCTTGTAAACCTTTGGATCCTCAATATAGTTTGATCTCCCTCCATCTATTTATAGTTGGATATATGCACTTGAGTTCACTCATATCATGGGGAATGCATACTCTATGGGGGAGCTCTTACTATATTGGCCTTCTAATCTTTTTGCCCATTTCGGCAATGGATGCCAATGGGGGAGAAGTTTAGAGGGTTTAAGGGAATTTGTTTTATGCTTTAGTTTCGTTCTTAAGCATTTTCCTTTCCATGCTATTGCATCCTTGCTCTTGTTTAGCATGTTTGCTTTATTCATCATATAAACCCTCGTAAAAAGGGATTGTCATCAATTACCAAAATGGGGGAGATTGAAAGCGCATGGTTCCCCCATATGTGGTTTTGGTAATTAATGACAATCCTTATGGACTAATGTTTGCATTGAGTTATCCTTTGTAGATATTGTCCATAGGAAATAATGGAGTTCATGTGTTGAACTCTATTAGCTTCCTTGATGGCCATTGTTATTCATGGATTTATATGAAGAATGGTCATGGTTTGAGTTGAGCTTATTGCTAGTGTGTCTTGAAGAAAAGGATTAGGTGATCTTTCATTATCATCTTCAAGACATCATCTTTAGAAGTGAGAAGCAAACATACAAGGTTGATCAAGCAAGCGATCAACACACAAAGCTATAAGTTGTACCAAGTGGGATTGTGTATCTAATGGTATGGTAAGCATTTGTCAATATAGCTTTGTGAACTAACCCATGATATGTGTGTGTCACATCTCTATGTGTGGTTAGGTATCTTTCCATGGGCATGAACCAAAAGGAAGATTTCATATAGCCCATGGTCTTTGTCGTCGTCAAGCGGTGTTCGTCATCTAGCTTGACGTGGTAAGCTCAAGTGAAGCATCTAGAAGATATCCTATGCTTGATGCTTGCCACCCTTTTGGAGATTGTGGCCTTGTGAAGATTTTCCGAAGGGTCTCTCCCATAATGGTGTATGGGGGAGCTAGTCTCTCCCATAATGGTGTATGGGGGAGCAACTTGCAAGTCTTCATCAAGCGGAGCTTGTGCTAGCAAGCCAATAAAGAAAGAAGATCCAACTTGAGAGATTCAAGATCTTCATCATCTAGCTCAAGGGGAATGCTCAAGGCAAAGGTATAATCTTGATAGGTTTTCTATTTTACCGGTCTCGTGTCTTCGGGAGACCGGGTTATAGGATAGATAGTCGTACTATCAAGAGGGGCTCTCAAGTGAGTAATGTGATCGAATTGTTGTGGAGAGCTCAAACCCTTTGCATACTTTGCATATCATCTTTCTTGGTTCTTATTTGGCTTTTGTATCCTTTGGGTTCTAGTGCTTGTCGTGATCTTCATGGCAAGCCAAGGTTTATCGAAAACGGTTTTGGTAAGAAAAACTTGTTGCGATTTCGGTGGTGAAAATATCCGGTTCAGCTTTGAGAATGTTTTCACACCTTCCATGTGTGGTAACTTCTCCATTCCTTTTTTTTGGATAGTCTTTGTTATTACCTTTCCAACCCATTTGGATTCACCTTATTCGGAGTTCATTCGCAAAAGTTATGTGTGTTTTCGTGTTGGAGGTTTTACCGGGTGTTCCTATTTGAGAGGTCTAATCCTTTACCCATTTGGTTTTATCTTCCATTCATGGACAATGATGTTTCTCTGCATATTCTTGTAGTGCTTGTCGTTGCGATTTCAACGAGCCCAAGAACATCGAAAACGGAGTTCATATGCAAAAGTTATAGCATTTCTCGTATCGGTTGTCAGTCTCACTTTTTGCATCCGGAATATTTCGGGCCATTCCGGCCATAATGGGAAAACACTCTGTTTGCATCCGGAATATTCCGGGGGTCCGGAATATTCCGGGGGTCCGGAATATTCCGGACCATTCCGGCCTGGACGCGTTTTGGGCATAAAACGGCTAGTTTTGAGCCCCTATTTAAGGGGTTTTCTTCCCCAAAGCCCCTAAGCCTTTCCCAACCCGTTTTTCCTCTTTCTCTCCACCATTGTTGACTTTGGAAAGCTTGCTCCTCTCTCAATCCCTCCAATTATTCTTGCATATCTTTGAGGGAGAAGTTAGAGGAGATCTAGACCTACATTTCCACCAATCCATCCTCCTTCTTAGTGAGGGAAACCTAGTAGATCTTGATCTTGGAGTTCTTGGTGTTTCTCCATTGTTCTTCCTCTCTTATTCCCCATAAGCATTTGTTGCTTTGTTGGAATTTGAGAGTGGAGGATTCGAGCACTTGTGCTCTTGCCATTTGCATCGGTTGCATCGGTTTGGTCTCTCCACGAGGATTCGTGGAAGTGAAAGATTGTGAGCTTGTTACTCCTGGGTCTTGGACCCTAGACGACTTGTGGTGTTCTTGGGAGCCTCCAATTGAGTTGTGGATGTGTGCCCCGAGATTATGGTGACATCGAGAGCCTCCAATTGAGTTGTGGATGCGTGCCTCGGGTTTGAAGGTTGCCAATAGTGGAAGGTGAACTAGGCCTTTGTGGCGGGGTTCATCGGAGAATAGGGTGAGGCCTTTGTGGCGTTGAGTAGGCCTTCGTGGCGAGCTCACACCCCTCCAACGAGACGTACTCCCCTTTGTGGGAGGAACTCGGGAATACATCATCGTCTCCGTGTGCCTCGGTTATTTCTATACCCGAGCTTTTTTACTTATGCAATTTACATTGTGATAGCCTTCGAGCTTGAAGTTATATATCTTGCTATCACATTGTTACTTGTCTTTCTTAGAATAAGTTGTTAGTTCATCTAGTTGACCATAGAATATTTAGGTTGTATGCTTGTTAATTTAAACACCTAGTTTATTTCCGCATTTAGCAAGCCTTAACCGGAAAAGTTTTAATCGCCTATTCACCCCCCCTCTAGGCGACGTCGTTGTCCGTTCAATTGGTATCAGAGACTCGTCTCTCTTTATTAGGCTTTACATCCTAGAGAGTATGATGTCGTTTAGAGAAATAGAGCATGATCCCGCTTTTATATTCTATGGTAGAAATTATGATGTTTGGAAAATTCGCATTCTTAATTTTCTTACGGACATGGGTCCAAAGTATGTTAAGAGAATTGTAGATATGGATTTTCCTCCTCCAAAGGATTCTCAAGATTTACCTTTAGAGGATGAGGAAAATTCTTATCTCGATACTCTTGTATCTAATGGTCTCTTGTGCATTTTGAGCGATGTAGTTATTGAATCAATCATGCCTTTTCGGAACGCTCATGAGCTATGGACAAAACTTCAAGATATATATGATGTGTCCAACATTATTGAGGATGATTGTTCTCCTTTCACTTCCGTCCGTGATGAGTTCACGTCTTTCTCCACTCCACCTAAATGTGATTTGTCACAAGGTAATGATATGGTGAGTGGTGATAAAAATTGCATTGTGGATAGTGAATTTGCTATTGACTATACGTCATCTCTATCCCATTGCAATGATCTATCTTTGGACTTAATATCTTCTAGCACTCAAAGTTCCATACATGCTAGTATTGATAGTCCTTGCATATCATGTAATAGTTGTTTAACTAAATCTCATGATGATATGCTTCCTATGTCTTGTTCTCATAAAAACAATGCTTCCATTTCCTCTAGTACTTGTGTGACTAACAATGTAGAGGAATCCCAACTTTTGTTGGAACAAGACATGGACCTCAATGGAGCTTCATGCATTCTCTCTTCATCACCTTCCTATCCTCACTTATGCCTTATGGCTAGGGATTCAAAGGTATCTCCACCTTTGGAACCCACTACATCTTGTGATGATGAGGATGAGGATTTATATTGTGGAGAGTATGAGGATGAGGTCTCCTTAATGGAGAAGGGTGAGTTAGTTCTTCTTGATCTCCCTAAAGGTAGTAAAGCTATCACTCCTTTTAGTGAAATATTGGCTTTTGCTATTTATAGCGCTAAAATAATTGAAAATAAAGGTGATATTGAAAGAAGTGATGCCGATGAAAAGGCATCCCTCACTACGTCTCTTGAGGAAGAGTATGAGCTCCGAGTTACTCTTGAGGAGAAACTTGAATCTATCGAGGAGCTCTATAATGAACAAATAGCCTATCTCACTAAAGCACGTGACCATACCAATGCTAAATATAAAGTGCTTAAAAATGAAAAGGTTGAATTTGTTGTTGGAAATGCTAATCTAATTGAGGAAAACTCTAGGTTAAAGAATGAGCTTGCCAAGTTATCTTCTTCTATTTCTAATGATGCTTTTGCTACTAACTCCACATCTTGTGAAGTATCTATTTTGAAGGAGAATGTTGAGCTAAGGGCTCAACTTGAGCTAATGACTAGCAAGTATGGGAAATTGGAAGAAAGTCATGAAAAGCTATCTAGCTCTCATGAGGATCTTCTAGAATCCCATACCAAGCTAAAATTAGCTCTTGAGGCTATCACTACAAATGTAACATCTTGTGAGCCTCATGTGGTTACTAGCACAATATCTTCTAATAATGCTATATTGACTTGTGCTCGTATTAGTAATTCATCCTCCCATAATGTTTCTACATCTTGTGATGAATTGCTTTCCTTGCCTTGTTGCTCTAACAATTAAGCATCTACTTCCTCTAGCTCTTGTGTTGATTCTAACCATGTAGAGGAAAATAAAGAGCTCAAGGCCCAAGTCACTTCTTTGAAGAAAGACTTGGAAAAGTGTCATGAAGGGAGTTCCACACTTGACAAGATGTTGAGATTGCGAAGACTTCCCAATGACAAGAGTGGACTTGGATTCAACTCCAATATCAAGAACAAGTCCATTATTGACAAGAAGAAGGGCCAAGAACAAGTCAAAGATCCGGCCAAGATTATTTTCTTCAAGTGCAAGATTGAAGGGCACCATGTTAGATCTTTCCCTTTGAAGAAGAAGCCTCTTAGTGAGAAGCAACTAGGGAAGAGGCCTCTTGTTCAATCTCATACTCAACCACGAGTTTAACAACGGCCACCTTCTAAGAAGACTCAAGCCAATGCTCCTCTTGTTGAGAATCCTATTGAGAAGAAAGAAAAGAGTCGATGTTTCTACCTTTGTCGCAAGAAGGGACACTTTGCTTCTTCATGCACTAATGGTACATTATCCAACCCTATCCTTGTTGATAATGCTTATTCCATTCGGAAGGATAATGTGGGCAATGTGTTTGCCAGGTATGTTGGTGCTCCAAGTGGTGTCAAGAAAAGAACCATTTGGGTTGCCAAACCTATTGTGACTAACCTCTTAGGACCCAACTTGGTTGGGGACCAACAAGCTCAAAATTGATAAATAGGTGGAGTTGGAGGGCATTGGAGACTTGGGTATTTCATGAAGAATTAAGGGATCTTCATCAATTATATTTCCTCAAGCCAAGTCACTTCGATTATATATATCTCTTACCCAATGTTCCTCCAAGCGTTAACTTGTATTTAAATCTATATACATTGAAAGTTGCTTGCTCCCTTGCATATGTTAGTTTTGTTTCTAGCATGTGTTTGTATATGTTGTGCTTCCTATTTACCTATCTTGAGTAATCTAGTTATGATTGTTGGTTTGCACTCCATGTACTTGTGTTCTTTGTGTTGAGCCTTCATTGCGATTGTTACTTATCTTAGTTGGCTCTTTGGGAGATTAATGGACTATCCCATTTTGGGGGAGTAATATGCTTTGCACTTTACTATCCTAAAATGTGTGTACATGAGGAATACCACTTAGTGTTGATATATCAATATTATGTTGTCTCTATATGGTATGTCTTCCTCATGAGAAATTCAACTTCTAATGTCCATTAAATTTCTCTTGTTTGATTTATTTTTGCATCTTGTTGTTTTCAATGGATTATCACATTATGGGGGAGTAATAAGCTATGTGCATATTACAAGCCTAGAAAATGTGAACATGTGAGGTATTGCCACCTAGAGTTGATATTCTAGTTATCTTGTTCCTAAGTGGCATGTTGCTCAAACAAGTTCCATATTAGCTTAAAATATATTGTGTCTCTCTTCTTTGGTATCTTGTTTGTTAGAGAGTTTCTTGTTGCCTTGCTTTTCAGATTTTATTTGAAACCTTCAAGAATCTCTTTCTAAGCATGTTTTTTTGGTATTCCTATCTTTTACCACATGCTTATGTTTTGTGAATATGATTGTAAACAAATCTACCACCGAGAAATATCTCCATACATCTCTTGTGTTTGACAAGTTATAATAATTTATGGTAAGTTTATCAATCATATTTACTTTGGCCTTGCTCTAAAAATTCCTTGTTTCTTGCCAATGTTTTGTTTGGTTTAATTCCCTTGTGTCTTCCTTGCTCTACTCAAAAATTTTGTTGTGCTTTCTTGTGGTGGGAAAAGCAATGATCCCATACTTGTGCACCTATGTTCAAAGTCATACTTCTTTGGGTTGCACTATTCTTGGGTAAGCTATCCTACATTGAGTAGATCATCGTTCTTTATATTGGTATTGCATCTAATTGTTTTTATTTAAACATGACTAGTGTTTGAATAATATATATGGAGAGTAATGATTCCATTGTGTGCATTTTGTATTCAAATGCAAGATAATAAATAATGCACTATTCTTGGAAGAACTATCCTATATGCGTTTGAACACTTGTTGTCTTTAAATTTGTATTTTATCCCAATGACTTGTCTCTTTGGAAGACGAACATTTTTCATTTTGGTACTTTGTGTGCTATCATGAAAAGTGTAGAGGGTTTGTTTATTCTTTGATGTTTTTTTTTGGTATCTTCTCTATTTGGTTTCCTCGATCATGTGTTGATTTGGATCTTGATATAATTTGGACAATTCTCTTTCTTTTCACTCTTATGAGTGGCTTATTGGTTTAATTGGTTCTTTGTCCAATTTGTATCTTGTTTTTGTTCTTGAAAGTTTTGTGCATGCATATTTACTGTATATCTTTTGGCATGCTTACTTTCATTGATCCAATATATAGGATAAACTCCATCAAATCCTAAATGTCTAAGATGTGCATGAAATTCAAATTCACATTAATATGCACATGTTTATGTGGAGTTTGTCCTATGTATTGTAGTTGTTCTAACTACTTTGGACCCAATGAGTTTGGGTACCATTTTGTACTTGAATTTTGTTTTTAGGTACAATGGAGATACATTGGTTTCTTGCTCCATTCATAAGGAAGGTGTTCTCACCATGGTATTATAGGAGTCAAGCTTCGATGATTATCAAACTCGCATCCTCTTCATCACCAATGTCGTCTCGGTAACAAGTACCTATCTCATGCATACATTTCTAGCTTTCAACCTTGTGTAGGTTGCTTCTTGGCATGATTTCCCTTTGTTGCATTTCATTTGGTTCTTGCAAATGTCTTATCAAAAGCATCTTTATTGCAACTATGAGTAAGCCGGGATGATTACATACTAAAGGGATATTTATAGTCATTTTCATGATTCACCAATCCCGAGTATATTAATCTAGCAACTTCTACTTGAAGTCTCTCATATGCAATATTGATGAATTCTCAAAAACCATTTGAATCTTTTGTGATATGCGTTACCTTTCTCGAAGCATTCCAACTATCACTTTTCCCTTGTGATATTTGTGATGCTTTTATGAGTTTTGCGTGTTCATCTATATTCCGTTAAGATAAAACTAAGCTTAGTGCTTTGCTTTCAAGCAAAAATCTTATTGGTATATTTATGAACCTCTCTTGGATATCATGTTCGTCACCTTTGTACCTATTTTGTGTGTGCATGTTTCTTTGTGGATATATATCTTTGTGATTGGTGTCTACTTAGAAACTTATACACACGATATAGGTACATCTTTTATTGATATTCTATTTCTTTAGTAACCATGTTTTCTTGCTTTATATTCCTTGGTGGTTCCTAAAAGGCACAAGCTTTGCTTTTCTTTTGGTATTCCTTTTGCATCTTAATAAGCTTGTGGACCTATGTGTTTTATCATATGATGGTTTGTGTGTATGGGAAAGACATGATATGCACTATGTGCCTCTAATATTGAAAGACTATGTTGATGAGTCTATCATTCTATTAGTCTCCTAAAAATGTTTTTCCTTGTCACACGCATCTATTTCGGTTGAGTAAGTCTTCATTTGTCACTACTTGATACTTTTGCTCAACTATTGTTTGTTTGCAAGTTGCTTTGCTTTTTTTCCAATCTTTTCGGTTGCACTTGTTTGTGTTCAAAATTATCTAGAAGGGAGTGATGATTCCATGTTATGCACACTATATAGTAATTCAAATCTAACATTGTGCATGTACCTTCGGGATTTCCCTCTTGATTTTCTAGAACACTTGGTTGATCCTATCAAAATATTGATGTTGGTCAATCGGTTTTTTCGGATCCTTGTGGTTGGTTGCTTCTTTGTGAAAGTATCCTTCAATTTTACTTTGCTTGTAAACCTTTGGATCCTCAATATAGTTTGATCTCCCTCCATCTATTTATAGTTGGATATATGCACTTGAGTTCACTCATATCATGGGGAATGCATACTCTATGGGGGAGCTCTTACTATATTGGCCTTCTAATATTTTTGCCCATTTCGGCAATGGATGCCAATGGGGGAGAAGTTTAGAGGGTTTAAGGGGATTTGTTTTATGCTTTAGTTTCGTTCTTAAGCATTTTCCTTTCCATGCCATTGCATCCTTTCTCTTGTTTAGCATGTTTGCTTTATTCATCATATAAACCCTCGTAAAAAGGGATTGTCATCAATTACCAAAATGGGGGAGATTGAAAGCGCATGGTTCCCCCATATGTGGTTTTGGTAATTAATGACAATCCTTATGGACTAATGTTTGCATTGAGTTATCCTTTGTAGATATTGTCCATAGGAAATAATGGAGTTCATGTGTTGAACTCTATTAGCTTCCTTGATGGCCATTGTTATTCATGGATTTATATGAAGAATGGTCATGGTTTGAGTTGAGCTTATTGCTAATGTGTCTTGAAGAAAAGGATTAGGTGATCTTTCATTATCATCTTCAAGACATTATCTTTAGAAGTGAGAATCAAAGATACAAGGTTGATCAAGCAAGCGATCAACACACAAAGCTACAAGTTGTACCAAGTGGGATTGTGTATCTCATGGTATGGTAAGCATTTGTCAATATAGCTTTGTGAACTAACCCATGATATGTGTGTGTCGCATATCTATGTGTGGTTAGGTATCTTTCCATGGGCATGAACCAAAAGTAAGATTTCATATAGCCCATGGTCTTTGTCGTCGTCAAGCGGTGTTCGTCATCTAGCTTGACGTGGTAAGCTCAAGTGAAGAATCTAGAAGATATCCTATGCTTGATGCTTGCCACCCTTTTGGAGATTGTGGCCTTGTGAATATTTTCCGAAGGGTCTCTCCCATAATGGTGTATGGGGGAGCTAGTCTCTTCCATAATGGTGTATGGGGGAGCAACTTGCAAGTCTTCATCAAGCGGAGCTTGTGCTAGCAAGCCAATAAAGAAAGAAGATCCAACTTGAGAGAGTCAAGATCGTCATCATCTAGCTCAAGTTTAATGCTCAAGGCAAAGGTATAATCTTGATAGGTTTTCTATTTTACCGGTCTCGTGTCTTCGGGAGACCGGGTTATAGGATAGATAGTCGTACTATCAAGAGGGGCTCTCAAGTGAGTAACGTGATCGAATTGTTGTGGAGAGCTCAAACCTTTGCATACTTTGCATATCATCTTTCTTGGTTCTTATTTGGCTTTTGTATCCTTTGGGTTCTAGTGCTTGTCGTGATCTTCATGGCAAGCCAAGGTTTATCGAAAACGGTTTTGGTAAGAAAAACTTGTTGCGATTTCGGTGGTGAAAATATCCGGTTCAGCTTTGAGAATGTTTTCACACCTTCCATGTGTGGTAACTTATCCATTCCTTTTTGTTTGGATAGTCTTTGTTATTACCTTTCCAACCCATTTGGATTCACCTTATTCGGAGTTCATTCGCAAAAGTTATGTGTGTTTTCGTGTTGGAGGTTTTACCGGGTGTTCCTATTTGAGAGGTCTAATCCTTTACCCATTTGGTTTTATCTTCCATTCATGGACAATGATGTTTCTCTGCATATTCTTTTATTGCTCGTCGTTGCGATTTCAACGAGCCCAAGAACATCGAAAACGGAGTTCATATGCAAAAGTTATAGCATTTCTCGTATCGGTTGTCAGTCTCACTTTTTGCATCCGGAATATTCCAGGCCATTCCGGCCATAATGGGAAAACGCTCTGTTTGCATCCGGAATATTCCGGGGGTCCGGAATATTCCGGACCATTCCGGCCTGGACGCGTGACGAAGATATGGGTCCTGGACCCTGCGAGTAAGGACACCCCCTCTTAAGCCCAAGGCCAAGGCCCAAGATGGAGCGCCTTTGGGATGCTCTGGAAGGCCCAGGTGGAGCCCACCCGCATCAGCTTGCGGGTTAAGTTAGGAAACTTGTAACCGACCTAGCTAGGGTTTGGAGTCCTCTCCGGGCGGAGCTCGAGACCTGGCCATCTATATAAGGCCAGGAGAGCCCCCAAGGAGAGGACCAAGTAATACCGCACGACCAAAAAGCCTTGAAACTCGAGATCTACTCTCGATTCGAGCAACCTGTAACCGATCTATTCATCTAATACAGATCGGCAGAAGGCAGGAGTAAGGGTTTTACCTCTTCGAGGGCCCCGAACCTGGGTAAATCTCGCCCCCTGTCAAGCCGACGATTCCACCAGCGCTCATGACTTCTCCTAGTCGAAACCCGATAGGGTCACCTAAGGGACTTGTGGAGTTAAAGATTCGACAATTGGCGCCGACCGTGGGGAGCGCGGGCGCTGGATCACCGGCATCTTCGGCTTCATCGACGTCCAACTCCCGTTGGAAACCATCGACTACGGCTCCGAACAATCCTGTACGGATCGGATCCGTCATAGTCACGCCTCACTCGCCGAAATCACGCCCGGTGTTCGAGGATCTGGAGAAGAGCGTCACCCTGACGTTCGGGAGCTTCAAATTCATGGCGAACAGAGACGGGATCCTCCACTTCTCGGATGAATCTGAACCTGAATCTTTAGCCGTCAACTCGCGCTTTCCTATGGAGAGAAGCGGCGAGTCCATCCGCTTCAACACAGTCGACTATCACGCCCTCTCGACAGAGGAACCATCTCGGGTACGGGAAGCTTTCCGATCTACTCCTAGGACGCACGAGCCACGACTGGCCCAAGTCTGCATGGCGGGATCGGAACAACCCCCAGAAACCGAATTCAGCGCGACTGAGCGCGACATAATCGGCGTCTCGCGGGAGGCCTGGAAAAGGGCCAAGGAAGCCATGCGGCGGAGTCAGCCACCCGCGGCAGGAGCTTCACAGGAGGACCTAACCGCCTATCACTACCACCTAGTAAGAGCGGCCTCAAACATCAAAGACGCCCGAGCAGATCTAGCCCGTCGTAGAAGAGCGGCGGACAAATCAAGCCTGCGACGAGTCGAGCAATCCCTAGCACCCTCGGTCGGTACCCGACCCGCGAGGAAGGGACACGCAACTTCGTCAAGGGACCACGAATCTATGACTGCGGCCGACAGGTCGACCACGTCTTCCTTTATGAGGGTCGACGACGACGGCAACGTCTACCCGCAAACCCCAGCCGCCGCGATCCTAGCCGCAGCAACTTACATGCAGATGAACCAACCGACGGAAAGCGACCCTCGGGTGGAACAGTACAAACAAATCCGCAAAGGTCTAGGACTGGCAGCCGCAAGGCTCGCTTCTCATGACCGCAAGAAGGCCGAAGAACCATTAGAGAAGGAGCGATAGGAGAAGGACAAAGATAAAGAAACGCCCCGCAGGCACAGAAGTCCATCCCCAAGAAAAGACAAATCGCCACGACGTGGTCGAGGAAAAGAAGCTCGCCGCCGCGGCGATAGTCGAAGCAGCAGCGACGACAGCCCGAGAGGCAAAAGCTCGCGGCACCACAGCAGTCGCTCGAGAAAGCGAAGCAAGGAACCAAGGAAAGATAACGACCGCGACCGGTCCGAGTACGACGCGCAATCAGACCTCGCCCAAAAGAAGGTGGATAGGGCGAGGGCTTCACGATATCGCGAGCGCTCCTCGTCCAGGTCCTCGGACGACGAAACCTGCGGAGCACTATGTTTCGCTCGCAGCATCCGTGAAAAGTCTCTACCCAAGAGGTTCAAGCTTAGCACGGAGGTGACAAAATACGACGGCTCACTCGAGCCCTCCCAGTGGTTAAGCGACTACCTCACGGCAGTAAAATGCCAACCTGGGAACAAGAACACAGCCATGCAATACCTCAATTTGCATCTTACAGGCGCGGCCCGAAGCTGGCTGGAGAGAAGACCCAAATCTTGCTACGCATCGTGGGACGATCTACACCGCGATTTCTGCAAAAATTTCCAGTCGACTTACAAGAGGCCAGCCACAATCGAAGAGTTATGAGCATGCAAACAGAAAAGTGGCGAGTCCACACGAGAATACATCCAGCGGTGGACCACCCTCAGGAACACCGCAGGGACCATCTCGGAAGAAGTAGCGATTGAGGCCTTCGCCAAAGGAGCGAGAAGAACCGCGTTTCGAGAAGAGCTAGGCAGAGCCGCGCCCAAAACAATTGGGGAGCTAATGATCATAGCCGAAAAATGGGCCAACGGAGAAGACGCGGTGCGCAATGAAAGAGCGTCGTCGCCCGCACACGAGGACGACCGCCATGGACGAAGAAAGAGAAGGAAATACTATGACCACGAGGACAGGGAGGAATTAGTGGCGGCGGAATTCACGCGAAATCGCGACTCCGGTCGCCGCGGAGGTCGCGAGTGGAAACCAAAAGCAGAAGAAAAATCCCCCGAGGAAGATCTTGATGCATACTGCTCGCTACACCTGTTTACAGATAAGCGCACGGGCAAAACTAAGGCAACACACCTTCTCAAGGACTGCCGAAAGTTTATTGACATCTCAGATGCCCTCGCGAGGAAAAGATTTGCATCCACCCAAAACTACCCGCCGCTGCCAGGAGGAGGACAACAATTCCAGCCGCCACCACCACCACCTCCACCAGCAAACCCAAACATGGCGCTAGCCGCACTACCTGCGCCACCACCACAAAACAATGGAGCCAATGCATACCCGAATTCGGCAGGACAACTCGCGATGATACAGAAGGTATGCCCCTCTCGCAGAGCTCAAAAGACTAACACGAGGCAATTGTGCATGGCAGTGCAGACACCACCGACAAAAACCGAGTACCTGAAAATGGCGGATCAGCCAATCACGTTCTCAATGAAAGACCATCCGCCACGAGTCTATCGACCAGGACACGCCGCCCTTGTCATCCAAGCTCAAATTGGTCATTATGACCTGGCCCGCGTATTCATGGACGGTGGCAGTGGAATTAACATCATCTACGCGGACACACTCCGTCGGATGAACAAGAATCTGGATGGCTTAACGGAATCAGAAACATCCTTCCACGGGATAGTTCCGGGCAAGGCAATCCGTCCACTCGGAACAATCAATCTAGAAGTCGTATTGGGCTCTCCGAGCAACTACAGAAGGGAATTCCTGGACTTCGAAGTCGTCGACTGGCCCTCACAGTACCACGCCATTCTTGGTCGAACAGCGTTCGCCAGATTCATGGCCGTACCACATTACGCGTATTTGAAGCTCAAGCTACCCGGCGAATACGGTGTGATCACCATCGGCGGAGACTTCCAGAAATCGGACAAGTGTGACATAGAATTTAATGAGATCGCAAAATCTTTCGGGATGCAAGAAGAACTTCAGGAGTTGGCCAAAACCACGGATCACTCCGTAATGCCCCTCACGAAGAAAAACGCGCCTGAACTAGAATTCAGCGCCAACAGCGACACTCGCAAGCATCAAGTGCACCCGACGGATTCTGCAAAGACATCGATGGTCTCAACAACCCTCTCGCCAGCATAGGAAGACGCGCTCGTCAAACTCCTCCGTGAGTACTGGGAGATTTTCGCCTGGCAGCCCTCAGATATGCCAGGAATACCCAGGGAGTTTGCTGAGCACTCACTCGAAGTTTTCCCTGACGCCAAACCCATCAAACAGACGACTCGACGATTTTCAGAACCCAAGCAGAAGGCGCTCGGAGAAGAAGTAAACAGACTGCTAGCCGCAAAATTCATTAGGGAGATCAAGATATCCACCTGGTTAGCAAACCCGGTGTTGGTCCCCAAGAAGAACACAGACATCCTTCGGGTGTGCATCGATTACACGTCGTTAAATAAGCACTGCCCCAAGGACAACTTTCCTCTACCACGAATCGACCAGATCGTGGACTCTACGGCAGGCTGCCAACGCCTCTCCTTCCTAGACGCCTATTCGGGATACAATCAGATCCGAATGAAAAGGGAAGACGAAGAGAAGACGGCATTCATCACACCCCACGGTGTCTACTGCTACACGACAATGCCCTTCGGGCTGAAGAACGCAGGCGCAACATATCAGCGCTGCATGCAAAGATGCCTCGCCAATCTCATTGGCAAAAACGTACAAGTGTACGTCGACGACATTGTCATAAAAACTCGAGTAGAGGACACACTCCTCGAGGACATCAGAGAAACATTCGACGCCCTTAATGCATATCGGATCAAGCTCAATCCGACCAAATGCGTTTTTGGCGTCCCTGCAGGAAAACTACTCGGGTACCTGGTATCCGCCAGAGGCATTGAAGCCAACCCGGAGACAATACAAGCTATCCTGACTATGAAGGAGCCAACCAATCTACGAGGAGTCCAGCAGCTCGCAGGACGACTAGCCGCCCTAAGCAGGTTCATCGCACGATTGGGAGAGCAAGCGCTACCTTTCTACAAATTACTGAAGAAGATGGACAAATTCGAGTGGACACCCGAAGCAAAACAAGCGTTCGCGGATTTGAAGCGATCGTTGCAAAGCAAGCGCGTCCTTGCAACACCGCAAGAAAGGGAGCCACTCCTACTATACCTAGCCGCTACAAACCAGGTCATCAGCACAGCAATCGTGGTCGAACGACCTGAAGACGGCAAAGCATACGGCGTCCAACGACCAATATATTACATCAGCGAAGTGCTCTCGCCATGCAAGCAACGATACCCTCATTACCAGAAGCTCGCATACGGAGTTGTTCTCACGGCTCGAAAGCTCAAACATTATTTCCAGGAACACGCCATCACAGTGGTTAATGATGCGTCACTCGGGACAATCATGAACAACCCTATGGCATCCGGAAGAATAGCTAAATGGAGCATCGAGTTGGGCGCCTGGGACATCACCTACGCAGGACGCAACGCAGTCAAATCTCAAGTACTCGTGGTATTCCTCAGCGAATGGACAGAGCTACAAACACCCGGGCCGCCTGAATACACGAGCAATTGGATAATGTACTTCGACGGATCCAAGAGAAACGAAGGGGCAGGAGCTGGAATCGTTCTTATTTCACCTCGTGGAGACAAGCTGCAATACGTCCTGCGACTGGACTTTCCACCAGATGATCCAGCATCAAACAACGACGCAGAATATGAAGCCCTGTTGCACGGGATGAAGATGGCAAACGCCTGTGGTGCTACCCGATTAATGATCTACGGTGACTCCAATCTCATAGTACAACAGACGATGAAAGAATGCGACGCCATTGCTGAAAACATGATCGCCTATCACGACATGTACAATCTACTCGAAGGAAGCTTTAAAGGCTGCGAGCTGAAGAACATTGCAAGATCTAGCAACGAAGAAGCAGATAGACTGGCAAACATGGGTTCCACGAATACACCCATACCACCAGGAATATACTTCGAACGGATGGTCAAGCGATCGGTCAAAGTGAAGAAAGCTGCAGCAGCACCAGAAACAGAGGTCAGCCCGCAGGTCACGCTTATCGAGCTTATTCATAATATATCACGACAGGTCTTTCTGGTTGAGCCAGTCTGGACGCAGAAATATCTCGACTACCTGCTCCATAGACAGCTCCCGGCCGATCCACGTGAGGCTCAACAGATAATCAGGCGTAGCAAGTCCTTTCGAGTAGTCAATGGAGAATTATACAAGCAAAGCATCTCGGGAATACTTCAGCGATGCATCGCACCCGAAGATGGCAAGGAATTGCTCCAGGACATACACCAAGGAGACTGCGGACATCATGCTAGCTGGAAAACAATAATGGGAAAAGCTTTTCGAGCGGGATTTTACTGGCTAACAGCAGCCAGCGACGCAAAAAGCCTGGTCGAACGATGCGACGCCTGCCAGCGATTCGCACCAAGGCCACACGCGCCAGCTACAGAATTACACATGATTCCAATAGCCTGGCCCTTTGCACAATGGGGGCTAGATATGGTTGGACCACTACGCAAGTCCACACCAGGTGGATACACACACTTGCTGGTCGCAGTCGACAAGTTTACCAAATGGATCGAGGCTATGCCAGTAACTTCGGCTAGCGCCCAATGCGCCGTGAAGTTCCTCGACTCCATTGTGTGCAGATTTGGTGTGCCACATGACATCATTACAGACAATGGTACAAACTTCACAGCAAAGGAAACACAACAGTTCTGCGAGGAAAAAGGCATCAATTTCAAGTTTGCTTCCGTTTCTCACCCGCAAACAAACGGACAAGTCGAAAGATCTAACGGCTTAGTTTCGGCTGGAATCAAGAAGCGATTACTCGATCGTCTACACCCGGCCGCAGGACATTGGGCAGAAGAGCTACCCTCAGTACTCTGGAGCCTCCGCACAACTCCTAATCGATCAACAAAGTACACGCCATTCTTCATGGTATACGGGGCAGAAGCAGTCCTTCCCGAGGAAGTTCGATTCAGCGCCCCACGAGTTGTAGCCTACAGCGAAGAAACTTCCAACAAGGCACTCGCAGAAGATATGGATGCACTCGACGAAATGCGAGACATCGCACTCGCAAGATCCGCAGTATATCAGCAATCACTGCGCAACTATCACAGTCGCCGCATACGCCACAGATCATTCGTGGTAGGGGACTTAGTGTTGCGGCTCAAGCAAAAGGAAGGACATAAGCTCGAACCACCCTGGGAAGGACCCTTCATCATACACGAAATTATCCCAGGTGGGGCCTACAGGCTGAAGAATCCAGAGACTGGAGGAATCTATTCCAATCCATGGAATATTGCACAACTCCGCAAATTCTACCCCTAGGTTTACTTGTTTTTTACAAAATAAGGCTGTACTAGCCAATCCTGTAGCTCGAATACATGGCTTGTCAGTCATTGCAATAGAAAGACATGATTCCTCATCATATTCAGTCGAAGCTTCTCGTTCCTTACATGCTAAAAGTTACAGGTACACACCCCACGAAACACACGGGGGCTACACCTACAACTAAGCATCAAGGAAAAATATCATACAAACAAGGTTGTACACCTTACAACAGTTTTTACAAACTATAAACAGATTATAGGATATTAACATCCGACGATCAGTCAAAGCGCTGAGCATTCTCAGTCGCCAAAACTCTATCTACCTCTTCAGAGGTCATTCGGATAATCTTCTCCGCTGCAGGACGTACAGCATCATAGTATGGCGAGATATCCTCGATTGCATAATCTGGGCGCCGAGCTACGGAGTTCAAATCTATCTCAGGATACCATATTCGGACAAAAGAGAGGGCCACAACCGCGCCGCACGTCATTTGATTGCGTACGCACGCACGAACTTCTCCTTCACGCCCAAACAACCTGAGCAGATAACTCCAGTCCTCGGGGCCTCTTTCGAGTGGATAAAATGCAGCATTCATCGCAACCAAGACCTCGTGAAAAGAACTCACGAGAATTCTCGCCTGCAGGGCTCGAAATTTCAAGACGGCCATCACAAACCCTCGACCGCGATCAGACCAGAAGTTGTTCGCATGGGGGTTTGAGCTGTTAGCCTCTTGATGAATGTAGTTTTCCACCCACTGCTTTTCTTCGCTGTCATCCGGTTTTACAACTGAAGAGCAGACGTACTTAGTCAGCTAAAGAAAACAAGGAAGAAAAATGCACGGGGGCTGCACTACTTACATAGCAAATCCTTCGCGACTGAAGCCAATTCATCCATCAGAAATTGTTCGCGTTCAGCCGCCAATTTCTGTTTGGATTTTGCCACATCGGCGACCCCGCGCAGAGCTTTCAGCTTGCGCTCACCCTCCTGGACCTTATCACGAAGGCCCGCAAAAGTGCCAACAGCGGCCACAAGTGGATTTACTGGATTACCACGTCCACCCGAAGTTTCCGCGGCAAACACAGTAGCCTGGAAGAATACAAGGAAAGAAGTAAGATGCCCTACTCGAGTCATTTCTAGTCACATATCTCACAAACGCTCGGGGGCTACTCCCATCGGGAGACAACGCACAAACAAGACGAATGAATTGCAAGACGAATATTTCAATTAAGGACAACGAAGGTACGGGAATACATCCCAAGATTCATTACATTCAAGAAGGAAAAAGAAAAACTATGAAGCTACATTCGTGCTCCCGCTAGCAGCAGTCGCCCCTCCCCGCAGTCGAGCAAAAATCTCAGACAGGTTCCGAGCAAGAATAGCGTCTTGCTCGCCAAAACGAGAGAGCCGTACCTTTTTGCCCGTGGAGGGGTCAACTGGAAGAGATGAGTAGGCCTCCTCCAAACCTTCGACTCCGTGCGCCAAAGCAAACTGGATTGCGATCTTCGCACCAGATTCTGACTGTGCGACCGCGAAAGCATCCAGAAGTTTGCCTTCAGAGAAGACCTTCAACAGATCATCTAGCGCGGGTGCAGGAGTGGCGTCGGCGATGAGGCGACCATGCAGTTGTACCAGCACTTGAGTAGCATCACTAATCAAGGAGAAAACCCCATCAGCGTGCCTTTTAAGCTGGGCAAGTGTGTCGGTTACCACATCTACCCGCTGAAGCCCAGGGATCTCTAGAGGAACATCCAGAAGACCTACAAAAGAAGAAAATAATACTTAGCAAAGTTTAGCAAAGTGAAGGATCAAAGTCGCAAAAATCCAACATACTTACCCGCAAAACGTTCAGCGAGGGGACGGAGGAACCCGACAATGTCGTTGTCGGCCTTACTGCCAGCTTCCTCTTGCTCCTTCAAGGCCTTCCGCGCATCCGCAAGCTGTCGACTAAAATCTTCCGATTGCATGCGGGAAGCCTCCAGCTCTTGTCGAATGGCCGTCAGGTCAGCCTCCCGAGCAGTTACCTGCTCAGAAAGTTTGACCCTTTCGGATTCCGAAAATTCAAGTCGAGCTGCAAAAAGATGCTTATCAGAAATCAAGAATTCACAGAATACTGAAGACAAGGAGGTAATATAACTTACCCTTGAGGAGGTCGTTTTCAGTTTGAAGTCGGCTACGGTCCGTTCGAAGTGACTCGCAATCCGATTCAGCGAGAACGACGCGGCGACCAATCGCCGCAAGAGAATCAACAAGCGACTGCAAGAGCACGAAGACGAAATAGTTAAACGGATTAAATTTGAGCCTGTACCCGATTATTTACAATCGACTACAGCCTCGGGGGCTACTCCCATCGGGAGCACTGTCGTGCACCCGATAAAAATAAAATGATGAAGAAGAAAGGAACCAGATTTAGAGCCTGTAGCCGATCGCTTGCAATCGACTACAGCCTCGGGGGCTACTCCCATCGGGAGCACTGTCGTGCACCCGATAAAAATTTTGAAGACAAAAGATGAAGTTTACCTGGCCGGTGGCGCGAAAAAGCGGATCCGCGGAACTGTCCGTCACTTCCTTAGAAGCTGAAGTCCTAGCGGCAAAGCTGGGGGCTTCACGTTCCACGGTCATAGCCTCGGGGGCTGCCTTGGGAGAGTTTTGGACGGTGCCCGCGGTGGGAGTTTCACCCGCATCCTTAGCCTTATTCCTCTTTTCGGGAGGAACGGTAGCGGCGTACCTGCGAGGACTGATCGTCTGCAGACTGCAGCGAAAAATCGAAGACATCAATATTGAAGCGTGGAAAATGTTCGACCAAGAATAAGGAGGGAGCACTTACTCGTCGTCTTCGTCGACGTCGTCCAGCAAGTCCGCGTTCCAAGCGGTCGTCATTACTGGAAACGTAGGCGAAGGAGCAAGAGAGCGAAGTGGAGTCGCATGGATAGGAGCTTGACTGGGCGATGCTTCCAAAGATTTATCCTTAGAAGTAGCTTCGTCCTCATCTACCCGACGACGTTTTGGAGAGGCGGCACCCGAGTCTTCAACGTCATCCGAAGAATCGTGTTCTGAACTCGAAGAGGCGTTGGCGACGCTGGTGTCCACCGCACCGTCTTGATGGCTCGACACTTGCTCTGAGGCAGCCTCCCCCGCGGTTGGCGGGTAGCAGTCCGCCATAGCTAGGCTCTACGGAGACAAGAAAAAGACGAGAAAAACCTTATCGATTAGGACTCAGAACAAGATGGAAGCAACTCAAAGATAAGAGACTAACCTCAGCTGGAGGAGGATTTGAAGCAGCGAAAGCTTTGACTGAGCAGTCAGGGAATGTCTCCCCCACCTTCAGTCGAGTGATACCCGCGATTTTCTTCTCGAATTCCACATTCGAAAGCTCCTCGCGACTTACTCAGCTGGGGTCCTCTGAGCCTTGATACTCCCACATAGCGGAGGGCCTTTGTTGAAGAGGCTGGATCCTGCGCTTCAAGAAGATGCTCGCCAGGTGCATCCCGTTGAGCACGACTCCCGCGGTCTGGTCCCGAAGGGCAGCTAGTCTTGCGAGTAAGGGCGCGACGGTCTGAGTCTCCTCGGCTGACATCTTGTGCTCCCAGGACTTTCGCGTTGTCAGAACAGCGAACGGGTGGAACTCCACGATCCCACCCGAGCTGTTGTCGATGACGTAGAACCACCTCTTCCGCCGGCTTTGGGTGGAGTCGACAAAATGCATGTTGAAGTAGCTGCTTTCTTGTCGAGCCTGAATCCCGAAGCCGCCCGTGCAAAGCGGTTCGCCGAGCTCGGACTCCACCCGCGATCTCTCGCGGAAGATCCGAACTTTGAAGAGCGCCTTCCAGAGCGCCCAGTGCGGGCGAACGCCGAGAAAGCATTCGCAGAACACGATGAAGCACGAAATGTGCTGCACCACATTCGGGGGAAGATCGTGAAGCTGTATGCCATAGACACACAGCAACCCGAGAAAGAAGGGATGAAGAGGAAAGGAGAGGCCCCGAGTCACGTGGTCCACAAAGACCACGCGCTCGTTCGATTGAGGATTGGGTACCTCTTCCTTCTTTCCGAGGCGGACTTGCTTCTCCGTCTCCGCCGGCAGCAACCCTTCCCATTGCATCTCCTTGATGCTTTTCGCGGTGGTGTTGGGGGAGCGCCAGTCGCCGGCACGGGGCGCGGGTTGCGCGGAAGGTTCGCCGGATGCAGAGGTGGCAGCACCACGTTTCTTTCCGCCAGCCATTGTTTGCAGCACGAGCTCGAGCGCGAGGAAGAAGAAGATGGGTGCGGGGAAGAAGACGAAGGCAAAGAGCTGGGAAAGTTTTACCGTAACGCTAAGACCCGTACTTATACACGGAGCAGCACGGTCTCAGCCGTACGATGCGCTGCGTGGCGCTCATCAAAGCCTCCACGTGTGAAGATGAAACGAAGGGGCGGCCAACGCTGTTCCATGCCACGATCTAAACAGAAGATCGTGCGCATTTACTGCGCGGTTCGCGTGAAAACCGGGAACGCCGTCTCGTTTCCCGGTCAAAAAGCTGACATGGTGGGCCACCATCTGCTACCACTCTGTCACGTCCCATCGGGAGAAGAGGAGTGCGCCATGACGTCATGGCATACATCATCCAAAATCAAGATCTTTCGATTGGAAGTTCAAACGCGAAAATATCTTCGTACGAACAATAATTCCTTCGGATAGAAGCAACTTTTCTACGAGCAATTCATGAAACAAAACCTCTTCGAACAAGAGAAAAAATACCCTACACACGAAAACTCTTTCGTATGGGCACGACATTCCAAACATGAAAACTCTTTCATATGGACTTAATTTTTCTTCCAGCACGAAATTTCTTTCGTACGGAACTAAAACAAATCGGGTAGGAAGAACCTACCTCCCTTACACATGATAATTTTACATCATAAGTACCTGGATTGTTCAGCCGACTAGGCACATCCGGATGCCATATTCTTCGAATATGAAGGTAAGACCCAAAAAGATCTTTCTTTTGGGCCTAGAATCGCACTCGAAAGCTGCGTCCTCCGGTATAGTTCCGTGTCAACAACACGAAGAAAAATCCTAGCGGACGCGCCGGGTACCCCCATAGGTTAAGTTCGATTCGATAAGTCCACAACAGCCCAGTCGCAACAATCACCTCATCGGGTTCGAGTCGGAGGTCTCGAATCTGTGTAGGCCAGGAATGTTTTTGCCCTAGTCGCAATTAATTGGCCCTGATCTCTCGGGAGAGCCAAGCTACTGTGCCACATCCTTCTGTGAAAAAAAAGCCGTAAAAACAGGCACTTATGTTGCTCGATACTCGAGCATGATGACCCATGATACAGGGAACACACCCTTTGAAAACAGGCGATTGAACGACCAATCGAAGGAATCAAGAACAGACTTTGAGTGCTTACCCGACTATTATCAGTCGAATAAACACTCGGGGGCTACTGACGAAGATATGGGTCCTGGACCCTGCGAGTAAGGACACCCCCTCTTAAGCCCAAGACCAAGGCCCAAGATGGAGCGCCTTTGGGATGCTCTAGAAGGCCCAGGTGGAGCCCACCCGCATCATCTTGCGGGTTAAGTTAGGAAACTTGTAACCGACCTAGCTAGGGTTTGGAGTCCTCTCCGGGCGGAGCTCGAGACCTGGCCATCTATATAAGGCCAGGAGAGCCCCCAAGGAGAGGACCAAGTAATACCGCACGACCAAAAAGCCTTGAAACTCGAGATCTACTCTCGATTCGAGCAACCTGTAACCGATCTATTCATCTAATACAGATCGACAGAAGGCAGGAGTAAGGGTTTTACCTCTTCGAGGGCCCCGAACCTGGGTAAATCTCGCCCCCTGTCAAGCCGACGATTCCACCAGCGCTCATGACTTCTCCTAGTCGAAACCCGATAGGGTCACCTAAGGGACTTGTGGAGTTAAAGATTCGACAATTGGCGCCGACCGTGGGGAGCGCGGGCGCTGGATCACCGGCATCTTCGGCTTCATCGACGTCCAACTCCCGTTGGAAACCATCGACTACGGCTCCGAACAATCCTGTACGGATCGGATCCGTCATAGTCACGCCTCACTTGCCGGAATCACGCCCGGTGTTCGAGGATCTAGAGAAGAGCGTCACCCTGACGTTCGGGAGCTTCAACTTCATGGCGAACAGAGACGGGATCCTCCACTTCTCGGATGAATCTGAACCTGAATCTGGAGCCGTCAACTCGCGCCTATTTAAGGGGTTTTCTCCCCCAAAGCCCCTAAGCCTTTCCCAACCCGTTTTTCCTCTTTCTCTCCACCATTGTTGACTTTGGAAAGCTTGCTCCTCTCTCAATCCCTCCAATGATTCCTGCATATCTTTGAGGGAGAAGTTAGAGGAGATCTAGATCTACATTTCCACCAATCCATCCTCCTTCTTAGTGAGGGAAACCTAGTAGATCTTGATCTTGGAGTTCTTGGTGTTTCTCCATTGTTCTTCCTCTCTTATTCCCCATAAGCATTTGTTGCTTTGTTGGAATTTGAGAGTGGAGGATTCGAGCACTTGTGCTCTTGCCATTTGCATCGGTTTGGTCTCTCCACGAGGATTCTTGTAAGTGAAAGATTGTGAGCTTGTTACTCTTGGGTCTTGGACCCTAGACGACTTGTGGTGTTCTTGGGAGCCTCCAATTGAGTTGTGGATGTGTGCCCCGAGATTGTGGTGACACCGAGAGCCTCCAATTGAGTTGTGGATGCGTGCCTCGGGTTTGAAGGTTGCCAATAGTGGAAGGTGAACTAGGCCTTTGTGGCGGGGTTCATCGGAGAATAGGGTGAGGCCTTTGTGGCGTTGAGTAGGCCTTCGTGGCGAGCTCACACCCCTCCAACGAGACGTACTCCCCTTTGTGGGAGGAACTCGGGAATACATCATCGTCTCCATGTGCCTCGGTTATTTCTATACCCGAGCTTTTTTACTTATGCAATTTACATTGTGATAGCCTTCGAGCTTGAAGTTATATATCTTGCTATCACCTTGTTACTTGTCTTTCTTAGCATAAGTTGTTAGTGCATCTAGTTGACCATAGAATATTTAGGTTGTATGCTTGTTAATTTAAACACCTAGTTTATTTCCGCATTTAGCAAGCCTTAACCGGAAATGTTTTAATCGCCTATTCACCCCCCCTCTAGGCGACGTCGTTGTCCGTTCACAGTTGAGTCAGCTTGTCACCACCAACGCTGAGAAAACTGTTATCCTTATGAGAGAGTACCAGCGCCTGCTTGCTGGAGAGAGTCGAAAAAGGAAGATAGAGACGCCAGGAGAGACTAGTTCTTTTGTGACTCGCAGTACCTTGCCTGCGATGCCACAATCTTCAAGGAGACGTGTGAACGTCAAGGCTAGGACCAAGACGTGCTTTGCCTATAGGGAGGAAGGGCTCGTTGTTCGCGAGTGTCCCAAGAAGTACCATGTTCTAGTCCACCCTGATGAAAACCAAGAGAACCAAGGTCCAGCCCAGAAGAAACGCAAGAATCTGATAAGTGGACCTCGAGACCAAGATGATGTTGCAGGAGCACCTGCGACTCATGACATAGTTAACGGTACGTTTCCGAACCAAACCTGCGACCCATAATTTTTTTTGTCGTCGTACCCTGAAAAATCCGACGTAAATGGAACACTAGAAGTGTCACGTCAGACTAGGAAAAGTATCTTTAAAATTAACAGTACTAACGTAATTTCATCTAATATTAGTTTAATACCTTACCGAGTAACTTACAGAGTTGGTATCACCTAACACCAATTTGAAAATTTCTAACCAACTTTTCCAAAACCAAAGAAAAAGGTGCCTTAGGATGTTCTATGGCTATTGGAAAAAGAAGTGAAAGGTTGTAAAAAAATATTGGATTGGTGAACTATGATTGTAACTACACCATAGAGATCTCTCGTGTATGTTTTGGGAGGAGTGAATTTAAAAATGTGAGATGGTAGAGGATCCATTTTAGGTTTAGCCTAGGAAGGAAAGATTGGGGATCACCTGAATTTAGTGGAGATGAATTGTAGTATATATTATCTGTGGCTAACCAGTTGTGGACCCCAACCATTTGGAAGATATGAGTAACTAAAAGTTGTAGTTTTTGAATGAATGATTGAGGTTTAGAAGGATTGGTGGAAACTATTGGATTTTAGGAAGTACTTGATAGATAAGGAGATTGGATTGATTAGAAGTAGCATGTGAGAATGATTTGTGATATTGGGATGAGGATGATCATGTTTTGCCTAGGTGATTCTTATCCTGGATTTTAGAAGAAAGACTGAGTGTAGTAAAAAGATCATGTTGTATTGGGATAGATATTAGATTTTGATTAAAGATGGATTGGAGGAATATTGGATTTCATATAGAGATAAATTTGTGGATATAAAAGGATGATTTTGGATTTTAGGAAATATCAATATGACTTGGATTTATTATATGGTTATTCTTGATGGTTTATTCTCGGAGCTTGTCACGCTCTATTGAGATTGTTTGAGGAAAATGATTTAGCTTTGATCATGAGAAAAGAGTTTGGATTATTCGAAAAGATTTATAGGAGTAGTACAAAGATTGGTATATGATTGTTGGATTTGATGGTCTAGCTTTAGAAATATGATCTCGATAAAATACTTTTGAGGGAGACTAATGATTTGAGACTTGATTAGATTAAGAGGAAGATAGTGGATTTTCCTGGATTTTAGGAGGTGAGCAATGGAAAGCTCATGCTTAATAAGGATTTGTGGATATCCGTTTAATTGATCTATATAGTGATGAGAGAGTTCATGCCCCCAAAGGAGAAATAGTGGTATAATAATCATATGAGTTTGGAAACAAGTAGATTTTTGTCTGAAGAATAACCCATGGTTTGATATGATGGTTTTTTAGGAACAATAAGTTCGAGGTTTAGAACATGGCACCCAGACCTTTAAAAAGAGGACTAAACTGCTGGTGGATTTTGGTAAGATTAATCATAGGGGGGAAGGACCAGTGAATAATGTTACCAACCACCAGCAATTGTTTTTGTAAACAAAAGATCTAACATTGTTGTTTTGACCATACCCTCTTTTCGCTTGCCTGTAAATCTCAGGACGAGATTATTTTAAGGGGGGAAGGTCTGTCACACCCCAATTTTTGGAATCTTGTACCGTGCCCAAGAAGACCAAAATTAGGGCCAGCAATTTTTTTTTCGAACAACATGATTGTTTGAACTAACATGTGTTTATGATCTTAATCATATTTTGAATGCAAGTTTTGTTTCTTTATAGAACCAATACCAAATCTTTCTGAAAACACTTCTATTATTTTTTCTGATATTTTCCCTGGTATTTTCCTAATATTACTTGAGTGGTTTTTATTCCAAGACTTGGATTATTCTTGGTTGAATCTTAAAAAAAACTTTTAACCTTGTTGGATCCAAGAAAAAAAGTTTTCAAAATGATTTATGAAAGTTTTCTATAGAAAACAATCTCTGAAAATATAGCCAAGTACCTGTTTTCTACCATTGTTTTCACTAGGCTATAAAATGTTATTTTATGTTTTCTTGACTTTTATTTGATCCTTGTTGTATGTACTACAAATCCACCAGCTTAGTTTTATTTTTGGATGAATAAAAAATATCTTTTGCTTGTTGTTTATGTGGTATAAATATAAGACAGAAAAAGGCATTTTCAAAAACAGAGAAAAACAGAAAGTACATCTTTTTCCACATTGTTTTCATAGCCTTAAAGTATTTCAAATTTGTTTCCCAAAGATGTTTCTGAAAGTTTATAACATGGTTAACAAGTTCACACTTTGAAAACAAATTTTGGAAACCATTTGAACCTTGAAAACAAACCCAACTGTTTGATCATTTCATGTGTTTCCAACACTTAAAAAAAATTCGAAGTCTTAAGACTGATTTTTCTGAATTTTTGAACATTGTGAGATACACTTTTGGACAATTGTTTTCTTTGTGTTTCTTTGCAAACTTTGGAATGTAACCTGGCCTAATGTGTTTACTAGCTATTTGACTCGAACCAGGATGTGCCCTTTTGTTTCTAGAAGCCTTGAGGGAGAAGGAATGAAGTGGGAGAGAGTGATGATGTGGCAAGGTATGGGATCCCATACCTTGACCATTTGACCACTTGACTTGCCTCACCTTGCCTCCAAAAGCGAGGCATTGACCTGCCCCCATGTGTTCTTGGCCTTGGAAAACCAGAGCATGAAGTGGAAGACCAAAAATACTCCTGGACTAGCCCATGCCATTTCTTGGCATTGGACCCGAGCCCTAGCTTTTGCCCCTGCCCTTTTCTCCACGGGTAGAAGTCACCAGCCCCATCTCCCTGCACCACACTACCCCCTCACTCTCCCACACCCCCCTAGCTCGAGATCCAGCCCTGCTCTAGCCCCTGTGGAAGCCCCGAGCCCGTGACCTGCCGCCGGTGACCGTGCTCGACCCCGAGGTGGGACTTCTTGATCCAGCCCATCCCAAACTCCTCTTTGCTCTTGATTGCTTCCCCATCTCTCCCTGACCCTCGCTGACATGCCCCTGTGGCCACTCGCTTACAGGTGCGCCGCCGCCGTCGACCTCTCCGCCGTGGGCGCTCGGTGTCGCGCCGCCTCCCGGAGCCACGCCGACCTCTGCACCCGACGCCCCTCGACGCCCTCGACCCAGCTACCTTCCTCGAGCCCACGTCAGGCCACCCCGAGCCTCCCACGGTGAGCTATCACCGACGCCCGAGCGTCTCCGTTGCGTCGGAGAGAGAGAGAGGGATGAGAGGGAGGAGGACGAACGTCGTAGACCGTAGATCGCGAGATCTACGGCCGCGCTTGAAACTGGCCGTTCCCGCGCCCGCGCTCGCGCGCTGAGTGGAGCTGGGCCACTCGGCAGCCTAGCTGGGCCGCGTCGCGAGAAAACCCAGCCCGCGCTGCTTTTCTTTTTTCCTTTCAAAATTTTAGCAGAAACTTGCATGTTTACTTTTGATCTATGAAAAATAATAAAAGTGCAAAATAAAATCCACTAAAAATCTTGAACCTAGTATTATGTTTTACTAACCACATAAAGTTGGTAGATCTAGTTTTGGACTGGTATTATTAATACAATGATTGTTTTGCCACAGAGTGTCTGTGAGCTTGTTTTAAACATTACTTTTGGAATTTGTAACCAAAATGGTCAAACCAAATTGTTTTGGATAGATAGTGAGTAGATCTACCTATAGGGCTTGGCCTCACATCAAGGTGAGCTACCAAATGGAAATGCCATCCATTTTGGTAAAAGTCCAGTAGGCTTTTGTAGGATTTTTAGAGTGAGTTTAGAAATTATTTTTGAGGTAAATACAATTGTATGAGTTTTTTATTGACTAGATCTACGCAATCCTAGCTTAGATTAATTTTTGGAGCTCTAGATTAATTTTGGTGAACAGATCTAGAAAACAACACTTTTCTGTTTTCATTAAAATGTGTGTATTTGTTTGGAATAAATTGTGTGATTGTTTGAATCTTGTTCCGTAGCATGTATCGAGTTGTTACCACTTGTTATTACGTTGTTTTCTTGTAGTACATCTACCTTAGCAAGTGTGTGCATGTTTGGAAAGTTAAATAAAAATAGGAATAGCATTTGTTATTTTCTATTTTTATTGTTTGGAATATTTATGTGAGCCAAATCTTTGCGTGCTTGATTGACTAAGTTTAGTCTATGCTAGAAATGGATCCAGTACCATTTTGGTACTATTATTTTGAAGTTATTGCCTCTGTTAGCTTGCATGTCATTTTATAGCAAAGCATGTGTAAGTTTGGTTATTTGTTTTCCACTAGCATTGTTTCACTAGAATAAATAGCCTTGTGTTTTTATTGTGTCATACTAATTTTTGTCATGAGTAACCAGAGGCTTTGTACCTCTTTTTCCTTGGTATTAGTGTCACACCCTAGTTTTTGGATTCTTGTACTATGCTCAAGAAGACAAAAATCAGGGCCAACATTTTTTTTTCTAACAACATGATTGTTTGAACTAACATGTGTTTATGATCTTAATCATAATTTCAATGCAAGTTTTGTTTCTTGAATGAAACCAATATCAATTTTTTCCTGAAAACAATTCTATTATTTTTCTGATAATTTTTTCTTGATGTTGTGTGAGTGGTTTTTATTCCAAGACTAGGATTATTCTTGGTTGCATCTTAAAACAAACTTTTAACTTTGTTGGATCCAAGAAAACAAGTTTAAAAATGATTTATGAAGGTTTTCTTTTAAGATTTCTATAGAAAACAATCTCTGAAAATATAGCCAAGTACCTGTTTTCTACCATTGTTTTCACTAGGCTATAAAATGTTATTTTATGTTTTCTTGACTTTTATTTGATCCTTGTTGTATGTACTACAAATCCACCAGCTTAGTTTTATTTTTGGATGAATAAAAAATATATTTTGCTTGTTGTTTATGTGGTATAAATATAAGACAGAAAAAGGCATTTTGAAAAACAGAGAAAAACAGAAAGTACATCTTTTCCACATTGTTTTCATAGCCTTAAAGTATTTCAAATTTGTTTCCAAAAGATGTTTCTGAAATTTTATAACATGGTTAACAAGTTCACACTTTGAAAACAAATTTTGGAAACCATTTCAACCTTGAAAACAAACCCAACATTTTGATCATTTCATGTGTTTCCAACACTTAAACAAAATTCGAAGTCTTAAGACAGAATTTTCTGAATTTTTGAACAGTGTGAGATACACTTTTGGACAATTGTTTTCTTTGTGTTTCTTTCCAAATTTTGGAATGTAACCTGGCCTAATGTGTTTACTAGCTATTTGACTCGAACCAGGATGTGCCCTTTTGTTTCTAGAAGCCTTGAGGGAGAAGGAATGAAGTGGGAGAGAGTGATGATGTGGCAAGGTATGGGAGCCCATACCTTGACCATTTGACCACTTGACTTGCCTCACCTTGCCTCCAAAAGCCAGGCATTGACCTGCCCCCATGTGGTCTTGGCCTTGGACAACCAAAGCATGAAGTGGAAGACCAAAACTACCCCTGGACTAGCCCATGCCAATTCTTGGCATTGGACCCCGAGCCCTAGCTTTTGCCCCTGCCCTTTTCTCCACGGGTACAAGTCACCGGCCCCATCTCCCTGCACCACACTACTCCCTCACTCTCCCACACCCCCCCAGCTCGAGATCCAGCCGTGCTCTAGCCCCTGTGGAAGCCCCGAGCCCGTGACCTGCCGCCGGTGACCGTGCTCGACCCCAAGGTGGGACTTCTCGATCCATCCCCTCCTACCTCTCCTCTCTGCTCTGGATCGCTTCCCCATCTCTCCCTGACCCTCCCTGACATGCCCCTGTGGACGCTCGCTTACACGTGCGCTGCCGCCGTGGGCGCTCGGTGCCACGCCGCCGCCTGGAGCCACGCTGGCCTCTGCAACCGAAGCCCCTCGACGCCCTCGACCTAGCTACCTTCCCCGAGCCCGCGCCATCCCACCCCGAGCCTCCCAGGTGAGCTATCACCGACGCCCGAGCGTCTCCGTCGCGTCGGAGAGAGAGAGATCGATGAGAGGGAGGAGGACGAACATCGCGGACCATAGATCGCGAGATCTACGGCCACGCTTGAACCTAGCCGTTCTCGCGCCCGCGCTCGCGTGCTGAGTGCAGCTGGGCCACTCGTCCGCCTAGCTGTGCCGCGCCGCGAGAAAACCCAGCCCGTGCTGCTTTTCTTTTTCCTTTCAAAGTTTTAGCAGAAACTTGCATCTTTACTTTTGATCTATGAAAAATACTAAAAGTGCAAAATAAAATCCACCAAAAATCATGAACCTAGTATTATGTTTTACTAACCACATAAATTTGGTAGATCCAGTTTTGGACTGGTATTTTTACCACAATGACTATTTTGCCACAAAGTGTTTGTGAGCTTGTTTTAATTATAACTTTTGGAATCTATAACCAAAATGGTCAAACCAAATTGTTTTGGATAGCTAATGAGTAGATCTACCTATAGGTCTTGGCCTCACATCAAGGTGAGCTACCAAATGGGAATGCCATCCATTTTGGTAAAAGTCGAGTAGGCTTTTGTAGGATTTTTAGAGTGAGTTCAAAAATGATTTTTGAGGTAAATTAAATTGTATGAGTTTGTTATTGACTAGATCTATGCAAAACTAGCTTTGATTAATTTTTGGAGCTCTCGATTAATTTTGGTGAACAAACTAGAAAACAACACTTTTCTGTTTTCATTAATATGTGTGTATTTGTTTGGAATAAATTGTGTGATTGTTTGAATCTTGTTACCTAGCATGTATAGAGTTTTTACCACTTGTTATTACGTTTTTTTCTTGCAGTATATCTACCTTAGCAAGTGTGTGCATGTTTGGAAAGTTAAATAAAAATAGGAATAGCATTTGTTATTTTCTAGTTTTATTGTTTGGAATATTTATGTGAGCCAAATCTTTGTGTGCTTGATTGACTAAGTTTAGGCTATGCTAGAAATTGATCTAGTACCATTTTGGTACTGTTATTTTGAAGTTATTGCCTCTGTTAGATTGCATGTCATTTTATAGCAAAGCATGTGTAAGTTTGGTTATTTGTTTTCCACTAGCATTGTTTCACTAGAATTAATAGCCTTGTGTTTTTATTGTGTCATACTAATTTTTCTCATGAGTAACTAGAGGTTTTGTACCTCTTTTGCCTTGGTATTAGTGTCACACCCCAGTTTTTGGATTTTCTAAGCCTAAACTGAATTTTTCTAAGTCTAAACTGATTTTTCTGAATTTTGTGAATAGTAAGAGATACACTTTTGCACAATTGTTTTCTTGGTGATTCTTTGCAAATTTTGAGATGTAGCCTAGTCTAACCTGTTGACTAGCAAGTGGACTCGAACCAGGATGTTTGGAGATGCTTCTAGAAGCCTTGGACATGAAGGAAAACAAGAGAGAGAAGAGGATGATGTGGAATGGTATGGGAGCCCATACCTTTGACTCCTTGACCTAGCCTTTGCCTCAAATTGCCTCCAAAGGCCAGCAATGACCTTCCCCCATGCGGTCTTGACCTTGGACAGCCAGTGCACGAGTTGGAGTGACCAAAAGACCCCCTGGGCGCCCTCATACCACCCATTGGCATTGCCCCCGAGCCCACCCGTGGCCATTTTGCCCTTGTCCCGAGAACAAACCTCCTCCATCCTCTCCCTTGCGCCACACTGCCTCTCACACTCTCCCACACACTCCCCTAATCGAGATCTGGCCCTGCCTAGCCCTGGGAGCGTGCACGAGCCCGTACCCCGCCGCCGGTGACCACCACGGCCTAGAGGTGGATCTGCACTCCCCGTGCCCTCCCACCTCTCCTCTCATCTCTGTATCACTTCCCCACAACCCCCTGACCCTCCCTGACCCCCTCCCGTGGTCTCGTGTCTGCAGGAACGCCGCCGTCGTCGACCTCGCCACCGTGGACGCCCTGTCCCGCGCCACCGCCTGAGGCCGCGCCCGTCGCCAAACTCCGCGCCCCTCGACGCCCTCGACCCCATCCATCTGCCCCGAGCCCGCGCCACCACTCGCCGTCGCCCCACGGTGAGCTCCTGGCCGTCGCCGTTTTCCCATCGTTCGGGTGTGAGAGAGAGAGGAGGGGTGAGGATGACGACGACCGCGCGCCGTTGGATCTTGGATCCACGACCACGCTTGAACAACCACATTCCCGCGCGCGCTGAGCGCAGCTGGGCCGCGCCGCAGAGAACCCAGCCCACGTGACTGTTTGTTTTTCCTTTTTAAATTTAACAGAAACTTGCATGTTTACTTTGGACGTGTGAAAAATAACAAACAAGCAACATAAAATCTACCAAAAGTCAGGAACCTAACATTATGTATTCTTAACCACATAAAAATTGGAGATCTGAGTTTTGGACCATTTGTTTCTCACATTGGTTGTTTTGCCACAGAATGTTTATGAACTTATTTTGAACATGACTTTTTAAATCTGTAACTAAATTTTTTTTGATAGCTATTGAACAGATATATCCATATCACTTGGCCTCACATCTAGGTGACCTACCAAATGGAAATGCCATCCATTTTGGTAAAAAGACAGTAGGATTTTCTAGGATTCTTAGAGTGAGCTAAAAAAAGATTTTTGAAGTGAATCCAACTGGGAGAGTTTTATATTGATTAGATCTATCTAATCCTAGCTTAGATTAATTTTTTAAGCTCTAGATTAAGTTTGGTGAGCAGGTCTAGAAACAACAGCTTTTGTGTTACTTTTTGGATGTGAGTATTTGTTGAAATGAAATGTGTGATTGATTGTATTTTGTTTCCTAGCTTGTATGTATGTGTTTGGACTTGTTATTCATTTGTTTTCTTGCAGTACATCTACCTTAGAAAGTGTGTGCATGTTTGTAAAGTTAAATGAAAATAGGAATAGCATTTGTTGTTTTCTAGTTTTATTATTTGGAATATTTATGTGAGACAAGTATTTGTGTGCTTGATTAACTAAGTTTAGGCTATGCTACAAATGGATCCAGTACCATTTTGGTACTGTTATTTTTATGTTAGTACCTCTGTTAGATGGCATGTTATTTTATAGCCAAGCATGTATAAGTCCTGTTATTTGTTTTCACTAGTATTGTTTTCACTACTATGCATTGTCTAGTGTTGATGGTTTTGTTATATAGATTTTGTCATGAGTAACCAGAGGCTTAGTACCTCTTTTGCCTTGGTATTAGTGGGCCCATAACCCACTGGTCCCATTGCATCTTGGTTGAGGATGAAAATCCCAAACCATGCACGTGTGTGAAAATAACATGTTTTGTTATGTGATTGATTATTACTTTCCACCATGGAAAATAGGGTGTTTGTTTCACTTATGCAAGTGAAAGTTTTATTTCCTATATGTAAATAATAGTATGTTTAGGTGTAATTCATTTGTTAGCATAATATTCCTGAGGAGTATCATGTTAATAAATGCCTCACTATTGTGTGCTAAATTAAGTTGTTTGCAAACAAAATGATTCCTTATGAGTGATAGATTGTTTGTGGATGATTTGTAATTGAGTGTTTGGATTTTTTTAAAGTTTTAGTTAACTTTTTATTATGTGCATAGCTAATGGTTGTGTAGTTTATATCTTGGTTGCTTGCTAGTTAATTGTTTAGAAAAACATGTATTACTTGAATTGGTTTATGCTTGCTTAGTAGATGCTCTCATAGAATTATTTTATTGTATTTCTTACTAGCATGTATAAAGTTTGTGTGCTGTTAGTAGGTATATTTATATTCATTACTTTCTTGTTTATAGTTAAGCATCCTTGTAGCATTGTTTGCTCCTCTAGTGTTCAACTAGTGTCACCACTAGAAATGGTGGTTTTGCTCCTGTGTTGTTATCTTTTATTTTATTGGTGTATGATTTATTCTAGCATATTTAGGAGGTTATTACTTCTGTTATTATGCCTTGACATCTTGAATTGCTTGCTTCTATAGTTGTAGAATATAAGTATACCTTATAGCATGCTTGTGTAGAATTTTCCCATACTAGTATGCTAAATGCAGTCCTGTTTTTATGATGTTTTGATAGGAGTATTATCTTGAGTGATTATTGTGTTTTAGACTATTTTTATGACTTATTGCTATTGATTTTAGCTACTTGTATGTCTTGTTTATTTTCATGATTGAGGGATTCCATAACTTTGAGTAGACATAAGCATAGTCTATAACTAGCCCATTCATTTGTGGTGTGTTGTTTGCTGTTCGGGAATTGTCTGAGTGACTGCCTTAGCATGAGTATTATCCTTATGCTATTGTTGGTATAGTGGTGTTGTTGTGCTTAGTATTGTCGTGTTATCTATACATTAGTTATTCATGAACTGGGTTGGTGATGATTGCTTGTGTGTTGTTAATACCCACTGCAATGGGTATTACTCTGATTGATTGTTATTATTTTAGTAACCTCACCTTTCGCGCCCACAAGCTATATTTTTAGCTTCTTGAATATCTCATTATGAGAGTGGTACACCCACTCCATATATGGTATGTAAGATGTGGGGTATGGTTTCTCAACCATATGTTTATCCGACGACAATGTTGTACCCTGAGAGTTATGTGAGATAGATTTCTCGATAACGATTCGAGTGATTGCGCTACTATAATTTTTGTTGCCTTATGTGTTGTTTAGTTTAGTTGTTTGGTCTTCAAGTCTGAGGGTGTGTCTTTTGTTATTTTTACGACGCTAGAAAACAAAGAAGAAGAAGAAGAACAAGAAGAAGCAGTTGTGGAGCTGTGCGTCAAGTTCAAACTACTTCAAGGCTAGGGAAAATAAGAGCTTTAAGGCAAGCCATCATGATGCTTGTTGTTACTACACTTATCATTATATATCATGCATGTTTTACTTCTGAAAGGTTTTACAAAACTTTTATTACCGAAAAACTATTTTTGAGTGAATATTACTACTATTAATATTATATATCATTATGATGTCAGTAGTTGATACTTGGCGTTACCAAGCCCATAGCCACACTATGGTATTTATTACCATCACAAATATTAGTCCCTAAGTGGACACCCTAAAAATATGTTTTTGCAAAACAAAAGCTTTATGGAAAACCCGGAGAAAAGGTTGAGCCTTATTCACCGGAGGAATGTTGGAGTGGTCATTTTTGGAAAAATGGTGTTTTAAAAAAATGACACATGACCTAGTCTTCCCCGGACAACCTTTACCGTACTGCCACTTTACCCCAACATGGGCACGGGGCTTAACTTGAGGTTTGTTCTTGTTAGTGTGTGTTCTATCTCAATTTTCTATAAGGGACGTGACTTCCCTCGAACCGAAATGCCGCCAGTCATGAATCGAGTAGGCATATAAAGTGTGGGATTAATTTTCCCTCCGGATGCGACAGTTGCGTCTCCTGCCGTGGCGGGGTGGGACCTAGTGCCGGGGAGATTATACCCAACTGAAGAGATAGACATATTCTAGCTTGAACATAGTGGATGGTTAGGATCAGTTATCTGATGTTTACATACTGTTGTTACAGTCCGTGGTTGTTCACGGCAATGTACTGGATCTGGTGGATGTGTACACATCTGCAGAGTACAACTATTTCCAAGTAGTCGCGTCCTCGGATATGGACAGTTGAATGGCATGTAGCTAGCATTGTGTCAATGTTTTCAAAAAGGAGTTGGACTTGTGAAGTTCGGAAAGGAGGAAATCTTGTACCGTGGAGGTACCGATGATGAAAAGCCAGAAGTTGTTTTACAAAAAGTTTTGCAAAGAGAAAACCTTCTTTTACAAAATAAGTTTTATAAAACCTCTTGTACATGCGATATCTACAAGAGAAAGAAAACTATATTATTTTCTTTGAAGTATCTTCTTCAACGAAGATACAGAGATTTTTCTTAAATCAACTATGATATATCTTTCATATATCATGGGTAGTGAACCCTATGTATAGCCTACCTATTACACTATATAAGCATACTTGCATTTGGGTTAGTTACATGATGGATGTCTTGCTGAGTACATTCAAATGTATTCATATTGGTTTCGTCCCTGGTATCAACTTGCCATAATCCGAGAAGGAGTCTCAGAAGGAAATCTACGAGGAGGAGTACGGAGCTGATGGCTTTGTGAACTAGAACGTCTCCCGGTCAGCAGCCTGTAGGTTAAGGCATGACTTGGGCTCTACTATGTTTTGTGTGTGTTTAGTCTTCCGCTGTGTGTGTTGCCCTGCGCGGAAGTTGTGTGAGACTTGGTCAAGTGACCATGTCTCTTTGTAAGTGTTTATGCACCGTGTAATGGATATTGTATCTGTGTACCAACTTGATATGTTGTTCACGACTGGTGTGATCGGGGATCGTGAATGTATGCATATCGAAGGTGTCCTTGAACAGTGGTTCTGGGACGGGCCTTACAGAGTTGGTATCAGAGCTATCCTGACCGTAGCACACCTTAGTTAGCGTGGACGTTAGCTAGTACTCTAATAATAAAGGTTAATGAAACCAGGTCACTAAGATGACTATTTACCAAAAACGTTCTATATGTTCCATATCCTCTGTGTTTAAAAACTCTATTTACACTAAGTTAAAAAGGATTATCTTAAAATTTTGCACACTATTACCTAACTTAATCTACTTTAAAATATTGTGTAGATGGCAGTTGTCTTCACCAAGTCCTTCCGGCTGGGATCGCATGAACCTTGCTACCGCCGCTTTGAGGAGGATTTGATCAAGATGACTCGTCTTATCGGTCTCACCGTACCTGAGTTGAAGGGATCCCAGATTAACCATGATGGACGGGAATTGTCCTGGTTGGTGGTCTGCACCATCCGCGCACCGTTTCTAGCACCGTCAACCCCATAGATCACTTGGGAAGTGGTGGAGAACAATTGGTAAGATGGTATCCTTAGAGTGATGCAGCTGACCATTGCCAAGCTCGCGAACCCTATAGATACTTTGGAAGATGCGACGAGGATGACAAGCCCATAGAAGTCACTGGAGATTTCGTGTTTGCTCGTCACTTCCAGCACCTGGAGGGACAGCTGTACAACACCCAACTCTCCCTTGATAAGGTTAGAGCAGATTATGACCTCCGAGGCAGAGAGATAGACCAGCTGGAGAACGGCCTGGGTGCTTCTTCTGCTACCGAGCGTCGTCTCAAGGTACTGAACAAGACCATGAAGTACACTGACTCCCAGCACCGCACACGAGTGAGAGCCCTGCAGCTTCAGCTTGCAGCCAGCAAGACCAGAGTTGAAGAGTTGGAGGAACAGCTACGCGCTTCCTCAAGCACTTAGGAATGCCGCAGGATGTTAGGAGTTGTGTTATCTCCACCCAGACGGGTGTTTGTGATCGTGTTGTGTGAACTCGGTTGGATCTTTGTCTGTGCTAGTTGTGTTGTAAGCCTTATGCTTAGGCCGTGTGAACCTTTAAAATTAAGTTATGCTGTGAAGACTCTGTTTCATGTGTATGTTAGTCTTTGGTTGAGTTGTGATTGATTCTTAGATGCTTGTTTGTTGTTGTGTTACCTACCGTTCTCATCTCCGTTATGAGCCGGTATGTGTCACGAGCTTTCAAACCAAAAACCATTTTTGTTAGTTTCTCTCATCTTATACCGTTCTTTTTCTTTAGCATGGCTAGCGATTTACCTTCATCGCCAGAGCCGACAGTTTCCCAACTGTTTGCTCTGATCATGGAAGAGCGTGAAGCCACTCATGCTGAACACGTTGCCACACATGCTTCCCTGTAGCATTTGACTCAGCTTGTCTCCATCAATGCTGAAAACAATGCTATACTTATGAGAGAGTACCAGCGCCTGCTTGCTGGAGAGAGCCGCAAACAGAAGATAGTGACGCCAGGAGAAACTAGTTCATTTGTGACTCGCAGCGCTTTGCCTGCCATGCCACAAAGGCGTGTGAAAGTCAAGCCTAGAACTACGGGTTTCTTCACCTGTGAGCAGGAAGGACATTTTGCTCGCGATTGTTCCAAGAAGAACCGTGTTCTAGTTCATCCTGATGAAAACCAAGGAACCCAAGGTCCATCCCAGAAGAAACGCAAGAATCTGATGAGTGGACCTCGAGACCAACGTGATGTTGCAGAACCAGCTGCGACTCATGCCATATCCAATGGTACGTTTTCAAACCAAACCTGTGAACCCCCTAGTTTCATTTGTCGTCGTACCCTGGAAAATCCGACGTAAATGGAACACTAGAAGTGTCACATCGAACTATAAATAGTACCTTAAATAATTAACCGTACTAACCTAACCTCATCCATTTTTGTTTAATACCTTAGAGAGTTGGTAATATAACCCCATCTAATTTTTGTTTAATACCTTACAGAGTAACTTACAGAGTTGGTATCACCCGTTTAAAAACTTATAGCCAACTTTTCCAAAACCAAAGAGAAAGGTGCCTTAGGATGTTCTATGACTGTTGAAGAAAGTGAAAGGTTGGAAAAAAAATATTGGATTGATGAACTATGGTTGTTACTACACCCTAGAGACCTCTCGTGTATCTTCTGGAGGGAACATTTTCTGAAATATGAGATGGTGGAAACCCATTTGAGGTTTAGCTTAGGAGTGAGAGTTTGAGGATCACATGATTTTAGTTGAGATGAATTATAGTATATACCCGGGGATAACCAGTTGTGGACCCCCAAAATTTGGAAGTTATCGGTAACTAAAATTCGAAGCTTGAAAAAAATGATTGAGGTTTAGAAAGATTGGAGGAAATAATTGGATTTTAGGGAGCACTTGATATATAAGAAGGATGGACTGATTCGAAGTAGCAGGCGAGAGAATTTGTGATATTGGAAGAGATAATGGTGATGTTTTGAGATAATGGTGATGTTTTGCCTAGGTGATTCTTCTCCTAGATTTTAGAAGAAAGACTGAGTGTAGTAAAAATACTATGTGGAATTGGGATGGATGTTTGATTTTGATTAAATATATATTAGATGAATATTGGATTTTATGTAGAGATAAATTTGTGGATATAAAAGGATGATTTTGGATTTTAGGAAAAACTCGATATGACTTGGATTTAGTAAATGATTATTCTTCGTGATATATTCCTGGAGCTTGTCACGTTCTATTGAGATTGTTTGGGGAAAATGATTTAACATTAATCAGGAGATAAGAGTTTGGGGGTACTTGAAAGGATTTATAGGAGTATTACAGAGTTGGTATATGATTGTTGAATTTGATGGTTTAGCTTTAGCAATATGATCAGGACAAAATATCTTTGAGGGAAACAAAGATTTAAGGCTTGATTATATTAGATTAAGAGGAAGATAGTGTATTTTCCTGGATTCTTTGAGCTGAGCAATGGAAAGCTCATGCTAAATAATTATTGGTGCCTATCCATTTAATTGATCTATATAGTAAAGAGAGCGTTCATGCCCCAAAGGGAAATAGTGGTGATCATCATTTGAGATTGGGAACAAATAGATATTGGTCTGAAGAATAACCCCTGGTTTGATATCATGGTTTTTGAGGAACAATAAGTTCGAGGTTTAGCTTATGGCACCTAGACCTTTGAAAAGAAAACTAAATTGCCGGTGGATTTTGGTAAGATTAATCAAAGGGGGGAAGCCCCTGTGAATAATGTTACCAACCACCAGCACATGTTTTTATAAACAAATGATCTAACATTGTTGTTTAGACCCATACCCTCTTTTCGCTTGCATGCGAATCTCGGGACGAGATTCGTTTGAGGGGGGAAGGTCTGTCACACCCCAGTTTTTGGATTCTTGGACTGTGCTCAGGAAGACAAAAATTAGGGCCAACAATTTTTTTCTAACAACATGATTGTTTGAACTAACATGTTTTTATTATCTTAATCATAATTTCAATGCAAGTTTTGTTTCTTGAATGAAACCAATATCAGTTTTTTCTTGAAAACAATTCTATTATTTTTCTGATAATTTTTCCTGATGTTGTGTGAGTGGTTTTTATCCCAAGACTTGGATTATTCTTGGTTGCATCTTAAAAAAAAACTTTTAACTTTTTTGGATCCAAGAAAAAAAGTTTTCAAAATGATTTATGAAGGTTTTCTTTTAAGATTTCGATAGAAAACAATCTCTGAAAATATAGCCAAGTACCTGTTTTCTACCTTTGTTTTCACTAGTAGGCTATAAATTATTACTTTATGTTTTCTTGACATTTAATTGATCCTTGATATATGTACTACAAAACCATAAGCTTACTTTTATTTTTGGATTAATAAAAATTATGCTTTGCTTGTTGTTTTTGTGGTATAAAATTAAGGTAGAAAAAGGCATTTTTGAAAAACAGAGAAAAACAGAAAGTACACCTTTTTCCACATTGTTTTCATGGCCCTAAACTATTTCAAAATTGTTTTCAAAAGATGTTTCTGAAATTTTATAGCATGTCTAACAAGTTCACACTTTGAAAATAAATTTTGGAAACCTTTTGGCCCTTGAAAACAAACTCAAATTTTTTATGATTTAATCTGTTTTCAACACTTAGAAATTTTTCTAAGTCTAAACTGAATTTTGTGAACAGTAAGAGATACACTTTTGCACAATTGTTTTCTTGGTGTTTCTTTGCAAATTTTGAGATGTAGCCTGGTATAACCTGTTGAGTAGCAAGTGGACTCGAACCAGGATGTTTGGACCTGCTTCTAGAAGCCTTGGACATGAAGGAAAACAAGAGAGAGAAGAGGATGATGTGGAATGGTATGGGAGCCCATACCTTTGACTCCTTGACCTAGCCTTTGCCTCAACTTGCCTCCAAAGGCCACCAATGACCTGCCCCCATGTGGTCTTGACCTTGGACAACCAGTGCACGAGTTGGAGTGACCAAAAGACCCCCTGGGCGCCCTCATGCCACCCATTGGCATTGCCCCCGAGCCCACCCGTGGCCATTTTGCCCTTGCCCCGAGTACAAACCTCCTCCAGCCTCTCCCTTGCGCCACACTGCCTCTCACACTCTCCCACACACTCCCCTAGTCGAGATCTGGCCCTGCCTACCGCTGGGAGAGAGCATGAGCCCGTGTCCCGCCGCCGGTGACCACCACGGCCTCGAGGTGGATCTGCACGACCCGTGCCCTCCCACCTCTCCTCTCTGCTCTGTATCACTTCCCTATAACCCCCTGACCCTCCCTGGCTCCCTACTGTGGTCTCTCGTCTGCAGGAACGCCGCCGTGGACGCCCTCTCCCGCTCCACCGCCTGAGGCCGCGCCCGTCGCCAAACTCCGCGCCCCTCGACGCCCTCGACCCCAGCCATCTTCCCCGAGCCCGCGCCACCACTCACCGTTGCCCCACGGTGAGATCCTGGCCGTCGCCGTTTTCCCGTCGTTCGGGTGTGTGAGAGAGAGGAGGGGTGAGGATGACGATGACCGCGCGCCGTTGGATCTTGGATCAACGTCCACGCTTGAACGGCCACATTCCCGCGCTCGCACGCGCGCGTGAGCGCAGCTGGGCCGCCTAGCTGGGCCGCGCCGCAGAGAACCCAGCCCGTGTGACTGTTTGTTTTTCCTTTTTAAATTTAACAGAAACTTGAATGTTTACTTTGGACGTGTGAAAAATACCAAACAAGCAAAATAAAATCTACCAAAAATCAGGAACCTAACATTATGTATTCTTAACCACATAAAAATTGCAGATCTGAGTTTTGGAGCATTTGTTTCTCACATTGACTGTCTTGCCACAGAATGTTTATGAACTTATTTTTAACATAACTTTTTAAATATTTAACTAAAATGATCAAACTAAATTTTTTTGGATATCTATTGAACAGATCATCCACAGCACTTGGCCTCACATCTAGGTGAACTACCAAATGGAAATGCCATCCATTTTGGTAAAAAGACAGTAGGCTTTTCTAGGATTTTTAGAGTGAGCTAAAAAAATGATTTTTGAAGTGAATCCAACTGGGTGAGTTTGATATTGATTAGATCTATCTACTCCTAGCTTATATTAATGTTTTAAGCTCTAGATTAAGTTTGGTGAGCAGATCTAGAAACAACAGCTTTTCTGTTTCTTTTTGGATGTGAGTATTTGTTGAAATGAAATGTGTGATTGATTGTATTTTGTTTCCTAGATTGTATGGATGTGTTTGGACTTGTTTTTTTTTTCTTGCAGTACATCTACCTTAGAAAGTGTGTGCATGTTTGGAAAGTTAAATGAAAATAGGAATAACATTTGTTATTTTCTAGTTTTATTATTTGGAATATTTATGTGAGACAAGTATTTGTGTGCTTGATTGACTAAGTTTAGGCTATGCTAGAAATGGATCCAATACCATTTTGGTACTATTATTTTGATGTTAGTACCTCTGTTAGCTGGCATGTTATTTTATAGCCAAGCATGTATAAGTCTTATTATTTGTTTTCACTAGTATTATTTTCACTACTATGCATAGTCTAGTGTTGATGGTTTTGTTATATAGATTTTGTCATGAGTAACCAGAGGCTTAGTACCTCTTTTTCTTTGGTATTAGTGGGCCCATAACCCACTGGTCCCATTGCATCTTGGTTGAAGATGAAAATTCCAAATCATGCACGTGTGTGAAAATAACATGTTTTGTTATGTGATTGATTATTATTTTCCACCATGGAAAATAGGGTGTTTGTTTCACTTATGCAACTGAAAGATATTTTTCCTATTTGTAAATAACAGTATGTTTAGGTGTGATTCATTTGTTAGCATAATATTCCCGAGGAGTATCATGTTAATAAATGCCTCACTATTGTGTGCTAAATTAAGTTGTTTGCAAACAAAATGATTCCTTATGAGTGATAGATTGTTTGTGGATGATTTGTAATTGAGTGTTTGGATTCTTGAAAAGGTTTAGTTAACTTTTCATTGAGTGCATAGCTACTGGTTGTGTAGTTTATATCTTGGTTTCTTGCTAGTTAATTGTTTAGAAAAACATGTATTACTAGAATTGGTTTATGCTTGCTTAGTAGATGCTCTCATAGAATTATTTTATTGTATTGCTTACTAGCATGTATAGAGTTTGTGTGCTGTTGGTAGGTATATTTATATTCTGACTAGATTGTTTAGAGTTAAGCATCCTTGTAGCATTGTTTGCTCCTCTAGTGTTTAACTAGTGTCACCACTAGAAATGGTGGTTTTGCTCCTGTGTTGTTATCTTTTATGTTATTGGTGTATGATTTATTCTATCATATTTAGGAGGCTATTACTTATGCTATTATGCCTTGACATCTTGAATTGCTTGCTGCTATAGTTGTAGAATATAAGTATTCCTTATAGCATGCCTGTGTAGAATTTTCCCATACTAGTATGCTAAATGCAGTCCTGTTTTTATGATGTTTTGATAGGAGTATTATCTTGAGTGATGATTGTGTTTTAGACTAGTTTTTATGAATTATTGCTATTGATTTTAGCTACTGGTATGTCTTGTTTATTTTCATGATTGAGGGATTCCATAACTTTGAGTAGACATAAGCATAGTCTATAACTAGCCCATTCATTTGTGGTGTGTTGTTTGCTGTTTGGGAATTGTCTGACTGACTGCCTTAGCATGAGTATCCTTATGCTATTGTTGGGCTAGTGTTGTTGTTGTGCTTAGTATTTTCCTGTAATCTATACATTAGTTATTCATGAACTGGGTTGGTGACGATTTCTTGTGTGTTGTTAATACCCACTGCAACGGGTATTACTCTGATTGATTGTTATTATTTTAGTAACCTCACCTTTTGCGCCCACAAGCTATATTTTTATCTTCTTGAATATATCATTATGAGATTGGTACACCCACTCCATATATGGTATGTAAGATGTGGGATATGGTTTCTCAACCATATGTTTATCCGACGACAGTGTTGTACCCTGAGAGTTATGTGAGATAGATTTCTCGATAATGATTCGAGTGATTGCGCTACTATAATTTTTCTTGCGGTATGTGTTGTTTAGTTTAGTTGTTTGGTCTTTAGTTCTGAGGGTGTGTCTTTTATTATTTTTATGATGCTAGAAAACGAAGAAGAAGAAGCAGTTGTTGAGATGTGCGTCAAGTTCAAACTACTTCAAGGCCAGGGACAATAAGAGCTTTAAGGCAAGCCATCCTGATGCTTGCTGTTACTACACTTATCATTATATATCATGCCTGTTTTACTTCTGAAAAGTTTTACAAAACCTTGATTTCCAAAAACTATTTTTGAGTGAATATTACAACTATTAATATTATATTAATCATTACTATGCCAGTAGTTGATACTTGATGTTACCAAGCCCATAGCCACCATATGGTATTTATTACCATCACAAATATTAGTCCCTAACGGACATCCTAAAAATATGTTTTCACAAAACAAAGGCTTTATGGAAAACCCGGTGGAAAGGCGGAGCCTTATTCACCGTAGGAATGTGGAAGTGGTCATTTTTGGGAAAAACGTGTTTTCAAATATGACAGATAACCTAGTCTTCGCCGGACAACCTTTATTGTACTGCCACTTTACCCCAACATGGGCACGGGGCTTAACTTGAAGTTTGTTCTTGTTAGTGTGTGTTCTATCTCAATTTGCTATAAGGGACGTGACTTCCCTCGAACCGAAATGCCGCCAGTCATGAATCAAGTAGGCATATAAAGTGTGGGATTAATTTTCCCTCCGGATACGACAGTTGGGTCTCCTGCTATGGCGGGGTGGGACCTGGTGCCGGGGAGATTATACCCAACTGAAGAGATAGACACATTCTAGCTTGAACATAGTGGATGGTTAGGATCAGTTATCTGATGTTTACATACTCTTGCTACAGTCCGTGGTTGTTCACGGTGGATGTACTGGATCTGGTGGATGTGTACACCTCTGCAGAGTACAACTATTTCGAAGTAGCCGCGTCCTCCGATATGGACAGTTGAATGGCCATGTAGCTAGCATTGTGTCAATGTTTTCAAAAAGAAGTTGGACTTGTGAAGTTCGGAAAGGAGGAAATCTTGTACCGTGGAGGTACCGATGATGAAAAGCCAGAAGTTGTTTTACAAAAAGTTTTGCAAAGAGAAAACCTTCTTTTACAAAATAAGTTTTATAAAACCTCTTGTACATGCGATATCTACAAGAGAAAGAAAATTATATTATTTTCTTTTGAAGTATCTTCTTCAACGAAGATACAGAGATTTTTTAAAAATCAACTATGATATATCTTTCATATATCATGGGTAGTGAACCCTATGTATAGCCTACCTATTACACTATATAAGTATACTTGCATTTTGGTAAGTTACATGATGGATGTCTTGCTGAGTACATTCAAATGTACTCATATTGGTTTCGTCCCTGGTATCAACTTTCCAGAATCCGAGAAGGAGTCTCAGAAGGAAATCTACGAGGAGGAGTACGGAGTTGATGGCTTTGCGAACTAGGATCGTCTCCCGGTCAGCAACATGTAGGTTAAGGCATGACTTGGGCTCTCCTACGTTTTGTGTGTGTTTAATCTTCCACTGTGTGTGTTGTGTGTTGCCCTGCGCGGAAGTTGTGTGAGACTTGGTCAAGTGACCATGTCTCTTTGTAAGTGTTTATGCACCGTGTAATGGATATTGTATCTGTGTACCAACTTGATATGTTGTTCACGACTGAGGTGATCTAGGATCGTGAATGTATGCATATCAAAGGTGTCCTTGAACAGTGGTTCTGGGGCGGACCTTACCATTAGTGGGCCCATAACCCACTGGTCCCATTGCATCTTGGTTGAGGATGAAAATCCCCAGGCATCCATTTGTGTGAAGATAGCATGTCTTATTATATGATTCATAATTATCTTCCACCATGGAAAAATAGATTGTTTGTTTCACTTATACAAGTGAAAGGTTTAATTCTTATGTGTAAATACTAGTATGTTTGGGTGTGAGTCATTTGTTAGCATAATATTCCTTAGGGGTATCATGTTAAGAAATGTTTCCCTATTGTTTGCTTAAATTGAATTGTTTGGTAATAGAATAATTTCCTTGTGATTGATAGATTATTTGTGAATGATTTTTATTGAGTTTTTGGATTTTTGAAATTGTTTAGTTAGTCTTTTATTGAGTGCATAGCTACTGGTTGTGTAGTTATACCTTGGTTTCTTGTTATGTAATTGATTAGAAAAGCATGTATTACTAGAATTGGTTGATGCATGCTTAATAGATGTTTTCTTAGAATTATTTTAGTGCTTGTGCTTGCTAGCATGTGTAAGTTGTATGTGTTGTTAGTAGGTGTTTATTTTCATAAGTTGCTTGTTTAGGAAAATGCATCCTTGTAATGATGTTTTGCTTCTCTAGTGATGAACTAGTGTCATCACTAGATAGTATGAGTTGCTCTAGTTTTGTTGCCATTTTATTTATGAGTGTATGAGTTTATCCTAGCATGTTTAGCAAGGTATTGTTTCTGTTAATATGACATGAATTGTGGAATTTCTTGCCGCAGTACAGTTTTTATGTAAATTGTTAGGAGCATTATTTTGAGGGATGTTTGTGTTTTAGATTATATTTTATGACTTGTTACCATTGATTTACCTACTGGTTTGTTTTGTTTATTTTCATGATCTGTAGTATGTTTACTTGCTGTTTGGAAATTGTCTGAGTGATTGCCTTAGCATGAGTATTATACTTATTCTATTGTTGTGCTAGCGTTGTTGTTGTGCTTAGTAGTACCATGTTATCTATGCAATTAGTTTAATCATGAACTTGTTTGGTGATGTTGCTTGTGTGTTGTAAATACCCATTACCATGGGTATTGCTTGTTTTGATTGTTATTATTTTAGTAGCCTCACCTTTTGCACCCACAAGCTATATTTTTAGCTTCTTGGATATCTTATTATGAGAGTGGTGCGCCCACTCCATATATGATATATAAGATGTGGGATATGGTTTATCAACCATATTCTTGTCTGACGACAGTTTTGTACCCTGAGAGTTATGTGAGGTAGATTTCTCAATAACGTTTGAGTGATCGCGCTGGTATAAGTTTGTTTGTTGTTTGTGTTGTGAAGTTTATTTGTTTGGACTTTAGTCTGAGTGTGTGTCTTTTATTCTTGTACGACGTTAGAAAACGAAGGAGAAGAAGCAGCAGTTGTGGAGTTGTGCGTCAAGTTCAAGCTACTTCAAGGCCAGGGACACTAAGAGTTTTAAGGCAAGCCATCCTGATGCTTGCTGTTATACTACACTTATCATTATCTATCATGCATGTTTTACTTCTGAAAAGTTCTACAAAAATTTTATTACCAAAAAACTATTTTGAGTGACTATTACTACTAGTAAAATTATATATCATTATGATGTCAGTAGTTGATACTTGGTGTTACCAAGCCCATAGCCACCATATGGTATTTATTACCATCACAAATATTAGTCCCTAAGTGGACACCCTTAAAATATGTTTTTTGCAAAACAAAGGCTTTATGGAAAACCCGGAGAAAAGGCTGAGCCTTATTCACCGGAGGAATGTTGGAGTGGTCATTTTTGGGAAAATGGTGTTTTACAAAAATGACACATAACCTAGTCTTTGCCGGACAACCTTTACCATACTGCCACTTTACCCCAACATGGGCACAGGGCTTAACTTGAAGTTTGTTCTTGTTAGTGTGTGTTCTATCTCAATTTGCTATAAGGGCGTGACGTCCCTCGAACCGAAATGCCGCCAGTCATGAATTCAAATAGACATATAAAGTGTGGAATTAATTTTTTCCTCCGGATGCGACAGTTGGGTCTCCTGCCGTGGCGGGGTGGGACCTGGTGCCGGGGAGATTATACCCAACTCAAGAGATATACATGTACTAGCTCGGACATAGTGGATAGTTAGGATCAGTTATCTGATGTTTACATACTGTTGTTACAGTCTGTGGTTGTTCACGGCGGATGCACTGGATCTGGTGGATGTGTACACCTCTGCAGAGTACAACTATTTCGGAATAGCCGCGTTCTCGGATATGAATAGTTGAATGGCCATGTAGATAGCATTGTGTCAATGTTTTCAAAAAGGAATTCTCAAAAATGAGTTTACAAAAAGGAGTTGGACTTGTGAAGTTCGGAAAGGAGGAAATCGTGTACCGCAGAGGTACCGTTGATGAAAAACCAGAAGTTGTTTTTACAAAAAGTTTTGCAAAGAGAAAACCTTGTTTTACAAAATGAGTTTATAAAACCTCTTGTACATGTGATTCTACAAGAGAAAGAAAACTATATTATTTTATTTTGAAGTGTCTTCTTCAACGAAGATACAGAGATTTTCAAAATCAACTATGATATATTTTCCATATATCATGGGTAGTGAACCCTATGTATAACCTACCTATTACACTATATATGCATACTTGCATTTTGGTTAGTTACATGATGGATGTCTTGCTGAGTACATTCAAATGTACTCATATTGGTTTCGTCCCTGGTATCAACTTGCCAGACATCGAGAAGGAGTCTCAGCAGAAGATCTACTAAGAGGAGTACGGAGCTGATGGCTTTGCGAACTAGGATCATCTCCCGGTCAGCAGCCTGTAGGTTAAGGCGTGACTTGGACTCTACTACGTTTGTGTTTGTTTAGACTTCCGTTGTGTGTTGTGTGTCTGCCCTGTGTGGCAGTTGTGTAGACTTGGTCATGTGACCATGTCTCCTTGTAAGTGTTTATGCAACCGTGTAATGGATATTGTATCTGTGTACAAACTTGATATGTTGTTCACGACTGGTGTGATCTAGGATCGTGAATGTATGCATATCAAAGGTGTCCTTGAACAGTGGTTCTGGGCATTGGACCTTACAGAAGCATGAATCACTCATGTGCTAGAGCTTTTATTTTATTAATATAGGTATTAAAAGTTTGGCACTCCTCCCATCCATCTTACACAAACCATGGCTAACTGAATCCTCGGGTGCCTGCCAACAATCACATACCATGGAGGAGTGTCTATATTTTTGGAGATGTATGGTAATGCCAACGAATTGTAAACACAAAACATAGTACGTCAAAAGCCAACTAGATTTCACAAGAGAGGATCCCATATGAAGGACGCAAATTGTGTAGAAGGTCATCCCTCTTTCTCGTTTGTTTACACAATTATGCTCTGATTGATAAATCAGGGACAAAAATAGTGAAGAGAGATTGTGTATATTAATTTTTGGGATGGGCACCCCGCTGCCATCTCTTCTATCAACTGGATAAGCGGATGAAGACACTAGTCCAGGGTGTGAAATCCAATCAACAAGTGAGATAAAGATTCTCCATTTATGTCATCATGAGCAAAAAGAAGAACACAAAGCAGGGATAATTTTGAAGGTTTTAAAGGTAACACATGAGCAATTTACTTGGAGTGGAAGTTAAATACCACATGTAGGTAGGTATGGTGGACACAATGGGAAAACTTTGGTTTTAGGGAGTTGGATGCACGAGTAGAATTCCATACTGGGTACAGGTGGAGGCTAGCAGAAGACTGGGAGCGACAAATCAAGAGAGCATAAGAGCCATAATGATGCATAGGGACATAAACATCAATAATCAAAGCATAAGTGGTACCACAAATTCTAAAACTAAATGATCATAGATGCTATTATTGACTGGTTCATAGTCATAAACATGGTGTGAGGATGCTCCAAGTCAACCAAATAAAACATTCAAAGGAGAATACCGCAAATTTATGCTTCAATATCACAAGAACAACTCATGATTCTTTCAATGGAACATTAAACACTCTCAGCTATTTGAGGCTAATCATGCTACTCAATAACCACAAGGCTTTAAAAATAAAATAAGATCTAGCATGATATGAAAAAGTTCTAGCCACAGTCTATACACGCTTTTACTTGCACCGTTAAAAATTCTACTTCAAGTAGCAATTTCTTTTGCCAACAAGCACCATACAAAATATGTTTTAACAAACATGCTCTACATGCTACAGAAAGAAAACATGAGATTAATCACATAAAACTAATAAAACTAACAGCTCTGAATAAGAGATGCAATGAAAATAAGAGCTGAACAGGAATTTTTGCAGTAACTAGAGGAAAAACTAAGAATACTAGCATAGCAAGTATTCAAATGAAAAAGCGGAGCGTCTCTCTCCCAAACAAGGATGCTAGGTCCAATGATATTATTTCAGCAACGAAAACAAAGGAAAACAAATAAAAACAAAAGAAAAACAAACAGACGCTCCAAGTAAACTTCATATGATGTGACGGAATAAAAATATAGTTTCACGAGAAATGGCCTGATAGATAGTTGATGAAGAAGGGGATGCCTTGGGCATCCCCAAGATTACATGCTTGAGTCTTATAAAAACATATCCTTGGATGAACCACGGGGGCATCCCCAATCTTTGACCTTGCACTCTTCTTGATCACGTATATCACCTCTTCTCTTGACACTTGAAAATTTTCTTCACACCATACTCAAACAGTAATTCGCATTAGAGGGTTAGTGCAAATAATAAAAATCCATGGGTTATGTATGGAGAAACTTCTATTGATACTTTTAAACATTAGCTACAGCCACTGATGCTTCGTGAATCAAAGAAATGCACTTGACTTCGGAAAAGAGCCAATGCAAGAAAAATGACAGAATCTGTCAAAACCAGAACAACTTGTAAAGACGATTTTTTTTGAGGCACTTACGTTGCTCAAATCTATAAACCTAAAGAACAAAAAAGTTGCAAAATTAGCCGAGGAATAAGCACACAATATTTCGGGTCATTCTGATCTTCCAGAAATTTTCACGATTTTTTACGGCGGGCAGAAGAATTCTGTTTTCTGCGCAGAAATCCGAAAACCAAATCCAACTCTCGTCAGAAACTTTACTTGGCCCTACTAAAACATGAAATGAAAGATACAAAGGAGTTTCTACATAAGTACACATCCCCTTGGCTAAAAGAAAACAGATAAAAACAAAGTAAAAAATAAAACCATGGGTTATCTCCCAAGAAGTGCTTTTCTTTAACACCTTTTAGCTAGGCCCAGAAAAATGGAATCAAGTATTTTTCAAGTGAAGAAGCATCCAAATTGTACTTTTTTCGAATAACAGAATCAAAAGGCAACTTCATTCTCTTTCTAGGAAAGTGTTCCATACCTTTCTTGAGTTGGAATTGAAATTTAATATTCCCCTTTTTCATATCAATAATAGCACCAGCAGTTCTAAGAAAAGGTCTTCCCAAAACAATTGGACAAGAAGCATTTCATTCAATATTCAAGACAACAAAATCAACAGGGACAAGATTATTATTAACCATGATAAGAACATCATCAAATCTCCCCAAATGTTTCTTTCTAACATTATCAATAAGACGAATATCCAAATAACAAGGTTCCAATGGCGGTAAATCAAGAATATCATAAAGTTTCTTGGGCATAACAGAGATACTAGCACCAATATCACATAGAGAATTGTAATCAAAATCATTCACTTTCATTTTAATAATAGGTTCCCAACCCTCATCTAGCTTCCTAGGGATAGAGGCTTCACATCTTAATTCATCCTCTCTAATTTGCATGAGAGCATTTGTAATATGTTTTCTGAAAGCCATACTCATAGCACTAGCATTACGACCACCAGCAAGATTTTGTTAGAAATTAATCACTTCACTTATGTTGCAATCATAAAATTTAAGATAATTTTTAGCAAAGGTAATGGTACTATTGTCTCCCATGTTTCTGAAAATTCCAGCACTTTCGTCAGGAACATTTTTAGCAGTTTCAGGCAATTTTGCATTTTTAATAGCAGAAGTGGGAGTGTTTCCAACACCAATTAGTTTAACATTGATAGTAGAAGGTTTTCTAGCATGAGAATCTTCAGTTTTACTAGTGGTGGTAATGGTGCAAACATTAGCTATATTATTCTTTCTATCTATTTCATCTTCTTTTTCCCATATAGCATGCAATTCAGCTAACATTATCATCAATTAGAATTTGGATGGCATTTAAAGTTTTACTTTCTTTAACATCATGAGGCATAACCTTTAGTTTAAGAAAATCAACATCAAGAGCAAGGCTATCAAATTTAGAAGCAAGAACATCAATTTTGCAAAAAAATTCCTCAACACATTTATTGAAAGCAGTTTGTCTACTAATAAAATTCTTAAGCATGTTCTCAATGTCAGAGGGTACACCTTTTGTTGTTTTTATAGGATTTACCATAATAATTACCATAAGCATTGCTATTATTGAGAGGATATTTCCTATAATTGTTTCTACCAAAATTATTGCTATAAGCATTGTTGTTGAAACTATTATTTTTAATGAAGTTCACATCAACATGCTCTTCTTGAGCAACGAAAGAGGCTAAGGGAACATTGTTTGGATCAATAGGAGCATGGCCATTAACAAGCATAGACATAATAGCATCAAGTCTATCACTCAAAGAGGAGGTTTCTTCAACAGAATTTACCTTCTTACCAGTTGTAGCTCTCTCAGTATGCCATTTAGAATAATTTACCATCATATTATCAAGAAGCTCTGTTGCTGCCCCAAAAGTCATTGACATAAAGGTTCCTCCAGCAGATGAAACCAAAAGGTATCTTGAAGAAAAATTCAGTCCTGCATAAAAAGTTTGGATGATCATCCAAGTAGTCAGTCCATGAGAGGGACAATTCTTCACTAAAGATTTCATTATTTCCCAAGATTTAGCAATAAGATCATTATAAAGTTTCTTAAAATTCATAATTCTACTTCTTAAAAAAATAATCTTAGCAGGAGGATAATATTTTCCAATGAAAGCATCTTTACACTTAGTCCAAGAATCAATACTATTTCTAGGCAAAGATAGCAATCATTCTTTAGCTCTTCCTCTCAAAGAGAAAGGAAGCAATTTTAGTTTAATAATATCTCGATATACATCTTTATATTTTTGCATCTCACATAGTTCAACAAAATTATTAAGATGGGCAACAACATCATCAGTACTAACACCAGAAAATTACTCTCTCATGACAAGGTTTAACATGGCAGGCTTAATCTCATAAAAATCAGCAGTAGGAGCAGGTGGAGCAATAGGTGTGCTGATGAAATCATTTTGTTGGTGCAAGTAAAGTCACACAACTTAGTGTTCTCAGGAGTAGTCATTTTAACAAGATTTAAAAAACCAGGAATAAAACTACAACTAGAATAAGAACTAATTTTTGTGTTTTTGATAAAGAGAAACAAACAAGACAAAATAAAATAAAATAAAATAAAATAAAATAAGCAAAACTAAAACAAAGTAAACAGATTGGAAGTGAGAGACTCCCCTTACAGAAATTCTCTTCCTCTCTGGCAACGGCGCCAGAAAATATGCTTGATGGTGCAGATCTTGCACTCGTTGGGGAACCCCAAGAGGAAGGTATGATGAGCACAACAACAGTTTTCCCTCAGAAAGAAGCCAAGGTTTAATCGACCAGTAGGAGGAAGGATTAAATTCAGAAGGTTGAAGCAGCTGAGATGGCAGGGCGCACTACCGGTTCAGAAGCAACATGGAACGTACACAACACAATCAAATCACTTTGCCCCAATGAAGCAGTGAGGTTGTCAATCTCACCTGTTTTGCTGAACACAAAGAGGTTAAACGTATGGTGTGGAAAAAAGTAGGAAACAATATGAAAGCAATATGAAAGCAGTAGTTGTTTATCAGTATGAGGAAAAAGGACCGGGGACCACAGTTCACTAGTGGCGTCTCTCCGTGAAAGATAAATAACATATGTGGTGAACAAATTACATCTGGCTAATGGACAGAAATGAAGGCTGCACCGTAGTGCATATGAAAGAAAAAAACATTACTATGTAATTCATGCGGGCATTAAAACAAGTTACATAGACCGTTACCAACTGCATCTATGACTAATAATCCACCCTCTGAATATCATCTGAAGAAACGTTGGGTATTAAGTTGTAAGCAATAGATAATTGCAGAAAGAAAAGAGTGTAATGTAAACAATAACATCATCCTTAGACAAAGCATTATTGTTTTCCCCCTAATGGGAACATCACATCCTCCATCCGTCACGTTTCTGTCACTAGAGCACATATGCAAAGGAGGCATGAAACCACTATCGAGCATAAATACTCCCTCTTGGGGTTACTAGCATCTACTTGGCCAGAGCCTCTTCTAATACCGGGGAGCATGCAAGATCATAAATAACATAAGCATGAAGATAACATGATAGATTGATAATCAAAAGACATAGCATTCAACATTCATCAGATCCCAGCAAACACAACATGTAGCATTACATAAAGATGATATTGATCATGTTAGGCAGCTCACAAGATCTAAACATGAGGTGCAAAGTGGAGAGAACAACCATCTAGCTACTGCTATGGACCCGTAGTCCAGGGATGAACAACTCATGCATCACTTCGGAGGAGGGCATGGTGGTGTAGACCCCTCTGGTGATGAATTTCCCTCCCCGTAGGGTGCCGGGGAGAGCTCTAGAACCCTCTTGATCTTGGATGACAATGACGGCGGCCTCGGGTGTTTTTTGGGGAAAAGTGGTATCTCTTTAGGGTTTACGCCTCGGGGCGGAATAAATAGGCGAAAGGGCAGAGGCGGTGGAGGCCTGGGGGCCCCACACCACCCCCTCGCGCGGACAAGGGGGACCGCGCCACCCTATGGTGTGGGCCCCCTGAGGCCCCCCTCCGGGTCTCTTCGGGACTCCGTGGAACCTCCAGGTTTTCTAAGACTTCCGGGCTTCGAAATTCCAATTCCGAGAATATTTCCAGAACAACTTTTCTGAAACTAAAAACAACAGAAAACAGAAAACTGGCTCTGTGGCATCTTGTCAATAGGTTAGTCCGGAAAATCGATAAAAATGACATAAAGTGTATATCAAACATGTGGGAAATAACATGAAAACAATAATGGAACATCAGAAATTAGGGACCAAATCACTTTTCCCCAGTGAAGCAGTGAGGTTGTCAATCTCACCGGTTTTGCTGAACACAAAGAGGTTAAACGTATGGTGTGGAAAAAAGTAGGAAACAATATGAGAGCAATATGAAAGCAGTAGTTGTTTATCAGTATGAGGAAAAAGGACCGGGGACCACAGTTCACTAGTTGTCGAGACATCGTAGTAGTTTTCATAGACGGGGGTGCCATGAGACTACGGTAGAGACGTGGGGTAACGGGATAGCGTAGTAACACAGAACACGGGATTTTACCCAGGTTCGGTACGTCGCGACAGTACGGCGTACCTACTCCTGCACTTCTCACTAATTGGGACTAAAGCCCGTTTATCAGGGTTACAATGTGAGGGTGTAGACCTAGCTTCTCGGCGAGGATGAGCTTCTCGGCGAGTTGCGTAGAGCTTCTCTGTTGTGCCTAACTTGTTCTAATCTATCTCCCATCCGGCTTTATATAATAGCCGGATTAGGGCTTACAGAATAAGAAACCTAGAAGACTACGTTTAACTTGTAACTTGGAAAGCAAGGAATCCGTCTTCTCCTCCAAGCCAGATCACGCGGGCTGTGATCCGGGTTCTTCTAGAATCCGGCTTCTGCGCGTCGGACTACTGGGCCGCCCAATGGACCTAAGCCCATTACCATGTAGGCCACCCTGGTAGTCCGGCTCTTTGTCTACCATCTTCTATACCCCTATTCAGTATATATCCGACAGTAGCCCCCAAGAAGGATCAAAACTCCGATTCTCCGTCTTTCGTCAGATACATTTTGTCCGGGAAATCTTGATTCAGCAGTCTTGATTCTTTCTACTTTCCTTTTGAAGGAGATGGTAACATAAAACTCGGAACCATGAAAATCCGGCTTTTCTTCTCGCGATCCTTCGCGGAAAAGGAACTTCTAACGTCAGCGTCTTAAACATGCTGACGCAAGCGTCGCTTGGTTCCACGCGGGAAACCCCTCAGCGTATCTCTGACAGATTCTCACGGGAAACGAGGAGATAGCCATCATTCCCCTGCCGTTTTATTTCCCGTATTTTCCGGCGAGCGACACGCGTCGAGCATCCAACGGTCGAAAGAGCCGTTGGCACGTATCTAAACGGTTTTCCGGCTATAAATAGCCATCATCGTCCTCATCAGAAACTTTCCTCACTCCCTCACTGCCCACGCCATTGACGCGAACGCGAGCTCGAGAGCAAGTCCCTTGTCCCAGCGCACGCATCCTCGCACGCCAAAACGCAACGCGCCACCAAAAGATGGCCTCCTCGCCGTCCTCACCCACTCGCGCCGCCATCGACGAGCTCATCGGCGACCTAGATCCACAGCCGGGATCGCAAAAGCACACCGGCGGCGAGCCGGAGAAGACCATGGCTTCCGCGGCGGGCAGAGAAAACACTTCCGCCGCCGCGGACATAGCGGGATCAAGCTCCGCAGCACCCCCTCCGTTCGTCCCAACGACGGCGAGGGTCAAGATCCATTCCCGTGGCGATGAGCGCTTTGCCACCGGAGCCAACAACAAAACAGAAATTGTCGGCAATTGGAATCCGAGTAATACTTCTCTCGTCCTTCTTCGTCGGATGTCAAAGGAGGGATCCATAGTTAAAGGCAAATGGCGAATCTCGAAAGATGAACCCGAGCCCAAGCCAAAAGTCGGAGAACGCGTCATCCTTACCTCTCATGTTGCGAGAGGTATGGGTTTTCCCCCTTCCGCCTTTTTTCTAGACGTCCTTAACTTTTATGGCATTCAACCACACCATATTTCTCCGAATTCCATCCTCTACTTAGCCAGTTTCCAAGCCCTTTTCGAAGGATATCTCGGGATAACACCTGACCTAAATTTCTGGCAATATTGTTTTGAGGTAAAGCATAACATCACAAATGGCATTTCGCCCATTTGCGGAACCGTATCTTTCATCCTCAGAAAATTTAGGGAGGAATGGTATCCAAAAATAGAAATGCCGGAACCTGACCAATCTTGGCTAGGTTCTTTCTTTTATCATCAGGACATTCCATTCCCAGGCAGGGCAACCGGGGTTCCTCCCTTTGTTAATTCTGCCGCTACTCCTCGCGAGAGTTGGACAGCCGCAGTAGGGGAAAATTTGCCAGAAAACCTGATGAAGATAAAGCGGCGCATCGCCAAACTTTCTTCCTCTCAACCTTCTTTGGTTGGGAAGGATACCGTTATGTGCTGGTTTGGACGCCGTATCCAACCTCTCTCTTTTCGTTCCCGACTTCTTTGCGAATGCCAAGGGCCAGAAGATAGCATGAGAGGAACAGATAAGGCCTTTACCAAAAAGGATTTTATAGGACGACTTCACGAACTGGTCGCCGTCAGTAGTCAGATTGAGGAAAGTCTGGCGATTTATCACGTGGAAAATCTGGTCCCTAAGGTATTTATCTTTCCTTGTTTCCGCATTTTTCTTCAGATTATCTTCTCTCTCCGCTTTTTAACATATTGTTAACTCCTTCCTAGTTTGATGAACTTGGAGAAAATGATCTTGCTTCCGACGCTGAACTCAACAAATTACATGCCGAGTTTCACAACAATCGGAAGCGCAAAAGGCAATCAGCTATCAAAGAGGAATCTATTCCCAACCTGGACGATATCCGGATAAAAGAAGAACCATTCGACGAACTCGGATATATTCGTCCAGAGGCAAAGAAATTCTTTGCTCCTGCGTCTCTGATTCGCCCTTGGCCACAAAATGGATTGGTTGTTCGCAATGATATCGCATTTTCACCTCGTCAGGTTATACACGATGGCCTTCATCACGTTGGAATTCTCTTCGCGGAATATGCCAAAGAATTCAACGAGGTCTTGACCGATTTGCGAGAAATGAGCCAGGTAATACTTCTAACCCCCAAGCATTAAGTTGAAATATGAATTCTTCTTAATGTTTCTTCGTATGCCTGTTCAAACTTAAGCATCTGGCTTTCATTTCCATGTTTTAGCATTCCGCAGACGCCATAAACTTGGACGTTTTTAAGAAGCTTAGTCTCAAGAGCAGAGAAGTAAAAACCCTTCAATCTGTTATTGAGTCGAAAAGCAACGAACTAGCGTCATCTCAGCGGCAACTATCAAAAACCACCGGTATTTTATTTTGTGCCATTTGTTTTTTCTGGAGAATTCTTGCGGAATTGTTTTGTAAACTCAAATTAATTATTGCCCTCCAGCTGCTTTAAACAAAGCCAACAAATTAGCAGAAAACGCTGTCCATGTTTCTCGGCTTCGTGAGGAAAACTCAAACCTCCAAAAGGAACTTCTGAAAGCTCAAGAAGACCTAGAAGCCAATAATCTGGCCCTTGGGATTGCTCAATCCAAGGCTTCTTTACAGGCAGCGGAAGATAAATCTGTTATCAATGATTTGGAAAGTATGCTACTCCCGCGCTTGAAAGAAGGCGAAGAAATTGACAAGGTTCTTGGTAAGTTAACTTCTTTTTACCAATGTCTTCATGTCTTATTTCTTGTATCTTTTCATGTAACCTTTGCTTTTGTCGAAAAAGCAGGAAATTTTCCAGGAATTTCTCGGACTGAAAAGATCCGGGCCTTTGGGGAAGTGTGGAATTCAATCAGGAATGCAGGAATGCAGCTGATTAATAAATTCCTTCCCACAAGTATTGTATGCTTTTCGGAAGTCTACCGACTTCCGGGTGCCATCACAGAAATAGCAGAGTCGAAAGAATCCATCCTTCGCTCTGTCGCACGAGGTGGTGCACGCATGGCACTTGGCCTTATGCGTCTACATTACCCTAATGCCAAATCTTGGCGCGTAGCATCCGGTATCCCTCAAGAATATACAGAAGCGCAACGAAATGCGATTTTTGATGAAGTTAAAGGGCACGCTTCCAAGATTGCCTCTATGGTTAACATTTCCATTACTTATCCGGAAGAAGAAGTGCCCGCAGCCCCCGAGAATGATAGCAGTGATGAAGACTCGGATGCTTGAGGGAATACACTTGACCCGAATGATGGATGTGTATAAGAGCATTTTTACAATGCAATTCATATTGTAATGCTTCTATATCGTTTGTCGAAACAAGAACTCCGCCTTTTGCAATTTCAAGTTTCTTGCAAAGTGTTTCCGGGTTTGACTGTTCCTTTATCTTCTAAGTAATCTGGCAAATGTGTTTTAACTGCTCTAGTGTTTAAAAATGGCTCAACTAGCAATATGTATCGTCATGTCGAGTAACTGGGGACGAACCAAACAGTTTTGAAACTCGGAAACATGGATCATGCTAAAAGCATTTTTACTGACTAGTTTCAGTAACCCAACACATACACAATCAGATAAAATTTAGAGAAAACAAGGAACTGTTTTGAAACTTGGGCACGCAGGCACAATCCGAGTTTCCTTTAACCTTTAACAGGCCGAATCATTCAGCTTTTAAACACCGAGCACGCAGGCACAATTCGGGTTAACATTGAGTATTTGTGAGATCATTGGGAAATAGATGAGGCGGAAATATTTTGTACTTATAATGAATATGAATGACAGCATTCCGACAACTTTATTTCATGGTCTCAAAGATGTTTACATAGAAATTGAACTAAGTATAGAAGGGACGTAATTGCTGGATACTCCAAGGCCTCTTTGTCTCTCCTAGTTCATCATCTATTTTTCTCTTTCTTTTGCGATTCGGCTTCTCGGGATCGTCCTCCGTATCTCGAATGTCAACAAGATAGTATGATCCATTCTTCATGGCTTTACTGATGACAAATGGTCCTTCCCATACTGGGGCCAATTTGTGCTTCCTTTGCTGCACCAATCTCAGCACTAAGTCACCTTCTTTAAAAGAACGATGCCTGATTTTCCGACTATGATAACGTCGTAAACCTTGCTGGTAGATGGCAGATCTTTGAAGCACAAGTTCTCGTTCCTCTTCTAAGAGATCGACGGCATCCTGTCGTGCTTCTTTGGCATCCGAGTCGTCAAAATTCTGCACTCTTGGGCTATCATGGATCATGTCCGTTGGAAGAATAGCTTCCGCACCATAAACTAGGAAAAACGGGGTTTGCTCAGTTGACCTATTTGGCGTCGTTCGAATACTCCACAACACGGAAGGTAGCTCTTCTACCCACGCTCCAGCTGCTCTATGGAGAGGAGATTCGAGTCTTGGGCGTATTCCTTGCAGGATTGAACTGTTCATTCTTTCAACCTGTCCATTAGATTGCGGGTGTGCCACAGATGCAAGATCTAAGCGGATTCCCGTTTGTTGGCAGTATTTTGCCAACTCTCCAATGGAGAAATTTGTCCCGTTATCAGTTATTATGCTATGTGGGACGCCATACCTCATTACTAAATCAATAATGAAATTTCTGGCAGTTGCGCCATCCAGGTTTTTGATGGGTTTAGCCTCCACCCATTTTGTATACTTATCTACCGCTACGAGTAGATGTGTAAGTCCACCTCTTGCAGTTTTGAACGGTCCCATCATATCTAGCCCCCAGACCGCAAACGGCCATGTGATAGGGATAGTTTTAAGTGCTTGGGCCGGCAAATTGGTCTGCTTGGGGTAATATTGACATCCTTCGCACGTATTCACTATGCGCTCGGCGTCTGACTTGGCTGTTAGCCAGAAAAACCCCGCCCGGAATGCTTTTTTGACTATGCTTTTTGATTGAGCATGATGTCCGCAATCGCCGGCATGGATTTCTTCCAGTATTTCTCTTCCTTCTTCTGGTGAAATACACCGTTGAAAGATTCCGGAAGTACTGCGTTTATACAAGTGGTCGTTGATCACCACGTATCCTTTGCATCGACGCTGTATTTGCCTTTGCAAGACTTCGTCTGCTCCTTCCGGGTACTTCTGATTGACTAAGAAGTTTAAGTATGGAATTGTCCAATCCGGTTTAACGAGCATGACCTCGATTGTTTCAGATGCCAGAGGGTAATCAACGTCTCCACCTTTTATGGATGGTTCATGCAAATGCTGGACGAATACCCCTGGTGGTAAAGTTTTTACTCTCTCTGATCCCATGCGGGCTAACGCATCCGCATTCCAATTTTCCTCCCTTTTTATGTGAAGGACTTCGAACCCGAAGAAACAGATGGCGAACTCATCCACCGTCCTCCGATATTCGGCCATTATAGGGCTTTTCGCGTCCCAGGTTTGGTTGAGCTGATGCTGTACCAAATCCGAGTCTCCATAGCATAAGATGCGTTTTACCCCTATTTTTTTTGCAATATGCAAGCCATGAAGCAGAGCTTCGTATTCTGCCACGTTATTACTGGCGTTGAAGTGTATTTGCAATACGTACTCCATTGTGTCTCCCTTGGGAGATTTTAGGACTACGCCAGCCCCAGCTCCTTCCTTCATCTTGGATCCGTCAAAGTGCATGATCCAGTACTCGGATTCTGGCATCGGTGTTTTTTCCATTGCTTCTGTCCAGTCGGCGACGAAATCTGCCAAAACTTGGGATTTTATTGCCGTCCTTGGCTGGTACTTAATGTCGAAGGCTGCCAGCTCGATGCCCCATTTAGCTACTCGGCCGGTTGCCTCCGCATTGTTTATAATATCCCCTAGTGGTGCTTTACATACCACTGTTATGGAATGCCCTTGGAAGTAATGGCGCAGTTTTCTGGATGCAAAAAATACGCCATATGCCAGTTTCTGGTAGTGCGGATACCTTTGTTTGGATTCGGAAAAAACTTCGCTTATGTAATATACCGGATGTTGATCTGGTATGCTTTGCTCTTCCTTTGTCCGTTCCACAACGATTACCGCACTAATAACCCGACTTGTAGCCGTAAGGTATAATAACATGGGTTCTTCGTCTTTTGGAGATGCCAAGATGGGAGCGTTCATCAAGGTTTCCTTCAACTGGGCCAACGCTGCATCAGCCTCTTCTGTCCATTCGAACTTGTCGGATTTCTTCAGCAGCTTGTAGAGTGGTAAGGCTTTATCCCCCAGCCGACTGATAAATCTGCTGACGGCTGCAGCGGAACCCGTCAATCTTTGGACATCTTTTACACATGTAGGTTTTGAGATGTTCAAGATTGCCTTGATCTTTTCCGGGTTAACTTCTATTCCTCTGTGGGAAACAATGAAACCCAGAAGTTTTCCTGAGGGAACCCCGAATACGCACTTAGATGGATTCAACTTCATCTTGTAAGTGCGTAAGTTTTCGAAAGTTTCTCGCAAATCCTCAAGGAGTGTATCTTTTTCCTTGGTTACGACGGCGATATCGTCCACATAAACATGGACGTTTCTGCCAATCTGATTATGCAAACAGCGTTGCATGCAACGCTGGTAGGTTGCACCTGCGTTCTTCAGGCCAAAAGGCATGGTTACGTAATAGTACGTCCCATACGGGGTTATAAAAGAAGTCTTGATTTGATCTTCCTTTTTCATGCGTATTTGGTGGTACCCGGAGTATGCATCCAAAAAGCATAAAAGCTCGGAGCCTGCAGTGGCATCTATTATTTGATCGATCCGCGGTAATGCGAACCTATCTTTCGGACACAACTTGTTCAATCCTGTGTAATCTATACACATTCTAAGAGCAGTGGTGTCTTTCTTCGGTACTAGGACCGGATTTGCGGACCAATCAGTATGGATTACTTCCTTGATGAAATCCGCTGCTAAAAGCCGGATAATTTCCTTGCAAATAGCCTTCCGTCCTCTTCCGTCAAATCGACGGAGACCTTGTTTGACGGGTTTTGATCCGGGAATAACCTTGAGTTGGTGCTCAGCAAGTTCCCTGGGTACGCCTAGCATGTCAGCTGGACACCAGGCAAAAATATCCCAGTTCTCACGGAGGAACTTGATGAGCTCGCCTTCCTATTTGTCGGTCATCCCAGTCCCTACGATGACAAATTTTGTCGGATCTTTGGGATCTAGGATTACCTGTCTTGTATTCTCGGACGCCTTGAAGCTATCTGTTGGCTTCCGAGTTTCTTTTCCTGCCGGCATTTCTTTCGGCGATACCTCCTTGGCTAATTCCTTCAATTCCTCCTTTGCTACTCTGAGCGCAAAGGGCGATTTCTTTCTCCAACTCGTTTGCCAGCTTGAAATCACCGGCTATGGTGATCACTCCTCCTTTGGGTCCTGGCATTTTCAACTTGTTGTAGATATAACAGGATCTTGCCATGAATTTGGCGAAAGCTGGACGTCCGAGTATTGCGTGATACACGCTTTCGAACGGCACTACTTCGAAGGATACTTTTTCCTGCCGGAAGTGATCTTTATCTCCGAAGGTGACATCTAGGGAAATTTCTCCTAGGGATCGTGCTTGCCTGCCAGGAACAATGCCATGGAAGCGTATATTGCTGTAGTTGAGCTGGGACTCGGAGATCTTCAAGTGCTTCAGTGTATCCAGGTACATTATGTTAATGCTGGATCCTCCATCCATCAGCACTCTTCTTAGCCTAGTATTTTGAACAATAGGACTTACGACAAGAGCTTGTGTGCCGGGTTCAGGGATATTTCCGGGATGATCAGACTGATCCCAGATTATCGGTGTGTTGGAGTACTTCAAGAATTTCGGGGTTGCCGGAACAACCGCGTTTATTTCTCGAAGTGTTCTTTTGGCCACCTTTGCTGACGGGGTTGCTAAGAAAGTTAGCATTGCTTCTCCGTCCACTCTCGGAAATTTGGGTTCACCCTTTCGCTGTTGTTCCTGGATTTTGTCATCAGTGTCCGATTCACTGTCTTCTTTTTCAGCTTCTGGCTTTTGTTTGGCAGGTTTCCTTTTGGAACCCTTCCCTTTATTTCCGGATCCTGCATTGCCTTTCATATGCTTGTTTAGCCGGCATTGCGCGTTTGTGTGGGTTGGTTTCCCAAATTGCGAGTGGTGGAAGCAGGGTTCCGACTTAATTCTCTCCCATTCTTCGGGAGTGTAATTGATTGGATCTGGGCTGCGACCTTTCCACTTATTTCCCTTATCTCCTCCAAAGGCTAAGTTGACCTCCTTGGGCTTTGTCGTTGATTCTGCAGTTCCTTTTTTGTCAGAACGAGGGGTTTTCTTGGCGAGTATTAGTGACTCAATATTGCCTCCTCTTGCTCTGATATCATCTTCGGCTGCAGCGTGCTCATTAGCGGTTGTAAGCATAGATCCGAGATCTTTGTGCTGTTTAGAACCAACCATGAACGGTACGAGTCCGGGTTTTAGGCCATTGACGAAAGCATGCATTGCTTGTACGTCAGTTACTCCAGAACAACTATTCTTCATTGCAGTCCATCTGGAGATGAAATCCACGTATGGTTCGTCCTTAAATTGGGTGCAACGGTTCAGCTGGTTGATGCTATTTGGGCGTTTGTATGTTCCCCGAAAATGCTGAGTGAATACTCTAGCCATATCATCCCAGCTGTCGACAGTTCTTGATGGTAAACCATTGATCCAATCTCTAGCTCCGTCTAGCAACATTAGGGGAAGAAACTTGACAGCTTCCAGGTCTGTCCCATTGTTGATTTGGACGGCTGTATAATAATCTGAGAGCCAGGTATCCGGGTTTGTGCTGCCGGTATATTTTTGGTAGGTTGGACCAACTTTGGCGAAGCCAGAATGCAGGGTTATCCTTCGGATCCTGTCAGTAAAACACTTAGGACCAAAGTATAGATCATCCTTTTCTGCTCTATCAATGTGTGCAGAATATCTCCCGGCTGAATGGACAGAAGGGGATCTGCTCCTTTCGTTTCCATTGTTGCGCGGACGCGCTTTTCCGAGGTTATCTCTATCTCTTCCGTGTTCACGTCCTTTTGGGTTAGGCGGAGTTCTGCTTCTGTGCCTTTCCTTATCCTTAGGAGGTGTCCGGGATCTTTCACGTCTGTGAGGTATATCATATCTTCCAGCTTTTTCAGCTGGGTTTCTCGGAGGTGGCATTATTTTGCCGTCATTCCGGTGCTTGTCTTCCCGATCATGTGGTTTATATCCATCTTTCGGGAGATGAGGTCCGATTCTAGACGTTGCGTCCCGGTTGTCTGGGTTTTTCCTGTCTTTTCTCGGATCCTCTTTTTTATCTGAATCTCCGGGTTCTTCCGGTCCAGGTGCTCCAGCAGCGCAAGTAGATGTTTTGCAGAGGGCGGAATTATCATGCAGCCTCCCTGATCGTTCTTGGCCTCGCTGTTGCTGCTGTAATGCTTTTCCTAGGAAAGCATACACCCCTTGGAGTTTTTCCCCATTGGAGTACATATCGTTGTTTAGGATGGCGAACGCTGCTTCCGCGTTTTCCGCTGCGGTTTTGTATATTGGTTCGCCCTTGGCATCTTTGCCGTTTAACTGCTTTTGCCAAGATGGGTTATAGAACCTTTCTTTTGGCGGCAGTTCTTCCGGTTTTGCGATTCCGGGTAACCTAGTAGGTTTTAACGCGGATCTATGCTTTCTCTCGTACTCCTCTATTTCTTCCTTCATGACTTTGATGTCATTATGGGTTTGTTGGAGATGTTGCCGAGATCTAAGCAGATGTTGCTGTTGCCGTTGGAAAGCTTGTCTCCTGGCTTCCAGCATCTCAGGGGTTCATCTGGTCCCACTGGTGTTTGTAATAGCTCTTTCTCTTCCTGTTCCGTCATTGGCGGAGCAGTGATTTCCTTAGATTTCTTTTCCGCTGGCTTTGTGCCGCTAACATCTCCAACTTCCAGGTTTCATCAGCGAGATCGGCTGATTTTTTCTTCCGGATTTTGTATTGGGGTTTTTTAGAAGCACGATGCTTTTTCTTGGAAGAGGGAGGTTTTTTGACAGGCTCATCTTCTGTCATCTCCTTAACATTGGGGAATATCGGAGAAGTTTCTCCGTCTTCTCTCTCTTCCACCGGCAGAGGGGTTTTAGGGCTTTCCTGGCTGCCGGCACCCGTTGTATCAGCTGGTTTTGCCATTAGCACTTCATGGAATCCCTCTTGAAAGGACTTAACCTTTCTTACGAAGGCATCCTCGTCTTCGTCTTCGGAGTCGAAGTTATCCGATCCGGTTTCCGACTCCAACCTCGCCTCAATGGCGGCAAGCACGGACTCTGCTTCCGAGTTCATCGTCTTGTTGACGGATGTCGGATCTTCCGCCTCTGTGACGGGTGTTTCTTCTTCCGTCTCTATGACGGGTAGGTTGTTATCTGCCTCTTGCACGGGATTTCCGTCATCCGTGTTTTCAGCGATTTCGGATTGCACCATGCCGATAAAGTGTGTATCACTTTCTTGTCGGCGATCTGAGCAGAATCCGGCATCATAGTCGTCTTCGACTGGGTATAGGGCGGGTGGGATAAATTTGCTTCCACCGCAAAACCCCATTGCCTCTGCAGTTAGTCCGATAAAGATGTTAGCAGATCCGATCGGTAACACGCAGGCACTTACCAGGTGGTTTTGCGCCGGTATATAGGATCCGTTGTCGAGGAAGCGGCCGACGTCGTCGTCGAACTCCAAGCTTCCGACAGTGATCGATCTTCCAATTCCGCCAAGTATCCCAGATCGGAATTTCACGCCTGACGTCGTTTGCCCCACGGTGGGCGCCAACTGTCGAGACATCGTAGTAGTTTTCATAGACGGGGGTGCCATGAGACTACGGTAGAGACGTGGGGTAACGGGATAGCGTAGTAACACAGAACACGGGATTTTACCCAGGTTCGGTACGTCGCGACAGTACGGCGTACCTACTCCTGCACTTCTCACTAATTGGGACTAAAGCCCGTTTATCAGGGTTACAATGTGAGGGTGTAGACCTAGCTTCTCGGCGAGGATGAGCTTCTCGGCGAGTTGCGTAGAGCTTCTCTGTTGTGCCTAACTTGTTCTAATCTATCTCCCGTCCGACTTTATATAATAGCCGGATTAGGGCTTACAGAATAAGAAACCTAGAAGACTATGTTTAACTTGTAACTTGGAAAGCAAGTAATCCGTCTTCTCCTCCAAGCCAGATCACGCGGGCTGTGATCCGGGTTCTTCTAGAATCCGGCTTCTGCGCGTCGGACTACTGGGCCGCCCAATGGACCTAAGCCCATTACCATGTAGGCCACCCTGGTAGTCCGGCTCTTTGTCTACCATCTTCTATACCCCTATTCAGTATATATCCGACACTAGTGGTGTCTCTCCGTGAAAGATAAATAACATATGTGGTGAACAAATTACAGCTGGTTAATGGACATAAATGAAGGTTGCACCGTAGTGCATATGAAAGACAGAAGATTACTATGTAATTCATGCGGGCATTACAACAAGTTACATATACCATTACCAACTGCATCTATGACTAATAATCCACCCTCTGAATATCATCCGAACAAACGTTGGGTATTAAGTTGTAAGCAATAGATAATTGCAGAAAGAAAATAGTGTAATGTAAACAATAACATCATCCTTAGACAAAGCATTGTTGTTTTCCCCCTAATGGGAACATCACATCCTCCATCCGTCACGTTTCTGTCACTCGAGCACATATGCAAAGGAGGCATGAAACCACTATCGAGCATAAATACTCCCTCTTGGGGTTACTAGCATCTACTTGGCCAGAGCCTCTTCTAATACCGGGGAGCATGCAAGATCATAAATAACATAAGCATGAAGATAACATGATAGATTGATAATCAGAAGACATAGAATTCAACATTCATCAGATCCCAGCAAACACAACATGTAGCATTACATAAAGATGATATTGATCATGTTAGGCAGCTCACAAGATCTAAACATGAGGTACAAAGTGGAGAGAACAACCATCTAGCTACTGCTATGGACCCGTAGTCCAGGTATGAACAACTCATGGATCACTTCGGAGGAGGGCATGGTGGTGTAGACCCCTCTAGTGATGAATTTCCCTCCCCGTAGGGTGCCGGGGAGAGCTCCAGAACCCTCCCGATCTTGGATGACAATGACGGCGGCCTCGGGTGTTTTTCGGGGAAAAGTGGTATCTCTTTAGGGTTTACGCCTCAGGGCGGAATAAATAGGCGAAAGGGCAGAGGCGGTGGAGGCCTGGGGGCCCCACACCACCCCCTCGCGCGGACAAGGGGAACCATGCCACCCTATGGTGTGGGCCCCCTGAGGCCCACCTCTGGGTCTCTTCGGGACTCCGTGGAACCTCCAGGTTTTCTAAGACTTCCGGGCTTCGAATTTCCAATTCCGAGAATATTTCCAGAACAACTTTTCTGAAACTAAAAACAACAGAAAACAGGGAACTGGCTCTGTGGCATCTTGTCAATAGGTTAGTCCGAAAAATTGATAAAAATGACATAAAGTGTATATCAAACATGTGGGAAATAACATGAAAACAATAATGGAACATCAGAAATTAGGGATACGTTTATTACTTATCAAATTGAAGTGGCGTTTTTCGATAGAGGAAAATTACACTTGCGTTTCTTAAATAACCAGAAATTGCAATGGATCTATCTAATTAACCCTTGGTAGAAATATAAATCATAATGAAATCAATTATATAACCAAACACATTTAATTTTTTGTTAATGATTGTTTTGACCAAATTCTAACAAAAATAGTCAATACATGCAAAGGGATTGTATATGGGATGCTAGCTGCCACAAAGAAATGAAAGGGCCGCTGACTATTTATACTAGAAGGAAAAAACTTACAGGGGAAAATCTATTAGCAGCGAGCACTTTTAGGCCCACGCTTCTCCTAATTTGTGGTACTGTGTGGAGAAGGAAGAACGCTTCCAACGCAGTTTAGCAAAAGCGTTTTGCCTAGTGCGCTCTCTGACAGAACACTTCGCCAAGTCATGTGGGCGAGGCCGACGGTAGTAGAAGCGTGTCCTGGACTAGATGCGCTTCTGGTAAAGTGTCCACTAGCAGCGGGCACTAACGCGCACACGATGCTAGTCTGGCTTTATCTATTTATTTGGGGAACTAAGGCCATGATCCCTCTCGTTTCAGATTAAAACCTCCTCGCTTCTGGACAGAGCCCCAAGTGCCCCCGCCGCTGCCGCCCCGAGCGTCATAGCCACTTCCTCCAGTCCGAGTGTTGTAGCCGCTTCCGCCCTCCCTAGTCACCGTCGTTGTCGACGGCCCCGAGCTTCGTCTCCACAACTTTCCTCGCGCGCTGATGTCTCCCTGCCCCGAGAGGAGGTTGATGCGTGTACATGTATGCTTGTTGGGAGACCCCAAGAGGAAGGAATCAAGAGCACAACAGCAAAATTTTCCACAATAAGAAACCAAGGTTTAATCGACCAGTACGAGAAAGAAATCACTTCTCAAGGTTGATAACAACTGATGTTGGCAGGGCTCTCTACCTGGCCCAGCAGCAACGTGGAATCTGCACAACACAACCATGATACTTTGCCCCAACAAAACAGTGAGGTTGTCAATCTCACCGGTTTGGCTAACACAAAGGATTAGATGTATAGTTTGGAAGAAATACTTGTTTGCTATAAATGAAAAGAGAACACTGATTGCAGTGGATGAAAGGAAAATAATGATTTAAGTAAAGAAAACAGTGCTTGCATGGTTCTATTATCAGTGTAAAAGAATGGACCGAGTCCACAGTTCACTAGTGGTGTCTCTCCATAAAAGATAGATAACATGCTGGGTAAACAAACTACAGCTGGGCAATTGACGGATATAAAGGTTGCACCTTAGTGCATATGCATGACATGATGATTACTATGATATTCATGCGGGCATACAACATTATTCATAGACCGTTATCCAATACATCTATGACTAATAATCCACCCTCAGAGCGTAATCCAATCAAACCTCGGGTATTAACTTGGAAGCAATAGATTATTGCCTTAAGTAAATTATGTAATGTAAACAATGAAAACATTGTTGTTTGTCCCTAATGGCAACATCACATCCCCCATCCGTTACGTTTCTGTCACTCGAGTGTGGATGAAAGGGAGGCATGAACCCACTATCGAGCATAAATACTCCCTCTTGGAGCATCAACTTGGACAAAGCATCTACTAGTAATGTACAGCATGCAAGATCATAAATAACATAGACATAATAGATTGATAATCACTTGACATAGCATTCAAAATTCATCGGATCCCAGCAAACACAACATATAGAATTACAAGGAAGCTCACAAGATCTAAACATGGCGGCATAAAGAGGAGAAGATAGCCATCTAGCTACTGTTATGGACCCGTAGTCCAAGGATGAACTACTCACACATCACTCCGGAGGCAGGCATGGTGATGTAGAGCCCTCCGGTGATGATTTCCTCTCCCGGCAGGGTGCCGGGGAGAGGTTCAGAACCCTCCCAAACTAGGGTTGACGATGACGACGGCTATAGAACTTTTTGTGGATGGAGGCTCGGGTTTTTTGGGTTAACCCGAGGAGGAGCTTAAGTAGGCAAAAGGGCGATGTTTATGGGTCGCCAGGGGGCACACTACCTGGTGGCGCGACCAAGGGGGGCGCCACCCTATGGTGTGGTGGCTCCAGGGCCCCCTCCGGGTCCCCTCCAGACTCCGTGTACGTGACAGATTTCTAAGACCCTATGATTTTGTTTCGTCCAACTCTAAGAATATTTGCATAACAACTTTTGTGAAACAAAAAAAAAACAAAAAACATGAGTTGGCTCTCTCGCATCTTGTTAATAGGTTAGTCCCAGGAAATCCATAAAAATGATATAAAGTTTATAGGAAACGTGTAGGAAATGTCATGAAAACAACATGGAACATAAGAAATTATAGATACGTTTGAGACGTATCAAGCATCCCCGAGCTTAGTTCTACTCGTCCTCGAGTAGGTAAAACGATTAAAAAAAATCTGAGGTGACATGCTATCAACATAATATTGATCATTAAATTTGTAAAAGCAATTGTAAGCTGAGATCATATTAATCTAAACACAGACATGATAGATATAATTATAACAATGAAACTTAGCAACCATGTTAAAACATGAAAAGTAACACAAATTAAAGATCATTAATAATGATGCACTTGAAAGTTATACGTTTGTCGAGCATAAAGAAAACATAGCAAAGTGGTATTCCGCTTGTTCTTAAAACTGAGAGCAAAACATAAATTCCAGGACACGTTCAAATTTCAAGTGGTGAGTAGAAACAAATAATTTGAGAGCAAGTAATAAGATACTATGAATCAATCAATAATAATCTTTAGGACTGATGCACCTTATACTCAGAATGACAACTACGCTCTCTTAATTGTGCATGAAGTTAGAAGATGAATACTCAACATAAAAGTAAAAGAAGGACCCTTCGCAAAGGGAAGCAGGGATTAACTCATGCACTAGAGCTTTTTATTTTATTAAAATAGAGGTGTTGAAAACATTGCTTTAGAGAGGTGTATTCTTATGTCAACGAATAGCAAACAGATAATACAGTACGTGACAAGCCAACTAGACCTTACAAGAGAGGCTCCCATTGAAGGACGCTACTGGGGTCAGTAGATCATCCCTCTTTTCTTTTCTTTACACAATTATGCTTTAACCGGTAAATCTGGGGCAAGCGAGTGAAGAGAACTTATAGTAACCAATTTTCGGGCTGGGCACCCTGTTGCCAGCTCTTCTATCAATTTGGATCAGCGGATGTGTCACTAGTCCATGCGTGTAAATTCCAATCAACAAGTGAGATAAAACTTCTCTATTTACGTCCTCATGAGCTAAGAAAGGAGCACAAAACAGGTATAATATTGAAGGTTTCCAAGTTAGCACATGAGAAATTTACTTTGGAGTGAGAGTTAAATACCACATGTAGGTAGTGACAGGAATATGCCCGAGATGCAATATTAAAGTGGTTATTATCTTATTCCTTTTTTATGATAAATGTTTATTTGTCATGCTAGAATTGTATTAACCGGAAACATTGATACATGTGTGTCTAATAAACAAATAAGAGTTCCTAGTAACGCCTCTAGTTTAACTCGCTTGTTGATTAACTGATGATCAAGGTTTCCTGATCATGAACATTGGATGTTGTTAATAACGGGGTCATGTCATTGGTAGAATCATGTGATGAACATAGACCCAAAGTGAATATAGCAATGCGATCAGGTCATTAAGTTAAATTGTTATATCACACATACGAAGTAATTCCAATCCTTAGACCATGAGATCATGTCAATCACTAACACCAAAAGAGTGTTTTGATGTCATCAAATGTTACATCGTAAAATGGTGACTATAAAGGTGTCGTTAGGTATTCATAAAGTGTTAGTTGAGGCTTATGGATCAAGAGTGGGATTTGTTCATCCAAAATGACGGAGAGATATACTTTGGGCCCTCTCGGTGATATCACATCGACATCGCTTGCAAGCATGTGACTAGGTCACAAGGATGTCATATGACAGAACAAGTAAAAGAATACTTGTCGGTAACAAGATTGAACTAGGTATGGTTTATACCAATGATCAGATCTCGGACAAGTAAAATATTGCGAGACAAAGGCAATTGGTTACGACGTTTATGGTTCACACGATCACTAGATTCATCGCTGAATGTGTAGGAGTCATTACGGATCTCCAGGTCCCGATGTTGACTATTGATTGGAGAGGTGTCTTGATCATGTCTACATTATTCACGAACCGTAGGGTGACACACATAAGGTTCGATGACGCGTTTGAGTGAATACAAAATATCGGAGAAAAGTTTGTACAACACCGAAATTGTTTCGGGTAATTTTGAAATAGTTCAAGGGAATTCTTGTCAACTGGTTGTTAATAGATTTAACAAATAACTCAAGGGGTTCTGTGTTAATGTTTGTTAATGGAATTAACAAATATTAGAATAAAAATAAAATTGTTTCATTTATTTATTAAAGAAAACCCTTGGGATTTTGAGTGGGAATTAATGGAAGAATGAGTGGGTTGAGTGGAGACTCCACTCACATGATGAGGGAGAGGTGGAGACACCCAAAAATATTCGTGGCTGCCTTCCCCTCCTATATACTGAGGGGTGGGAGCTCCCTCTCCCACACACACGCACACTTGTGTCATCTCTTCCTCCCTCCTCACGCTGCTCCACCACTTGTTCGTGCGCTTGGTGAAGCCCTGAGAAATGTTTTCTTCACCACACCACACCATCGTGTTATTGGAGTTTCCAGTGGATCCTCTACTTCCACTGCCCCGCTGGATCGAGGGAACGGAGGTCGTCATCGAGCTTTACGTGTGACCGAGTGCGGAAGCGCTGATCTTGAGATTGATGTGAGTACGACTACATCACCAACGAGATTTGATCTCCTAACGCTTTGGGTATTTGAGAGTATGTTTTCCTAAGACTCTTTCTCTCCATTGCTTTCTCCTAGATTAGATCTTGGCCCTTCGGGTTTATCTCGCGTAGGAAAATATTTGCTTTATATGCAACGAACCCTTCAGGTAGGTATGGTGGACACATTTGGCAAACTTTGCTTTTTGGGAGTTGGATGCACGAGTAGAGCTCATATTCAGTACATGTGGAGGCTAGCAAAGACTGGGCGAGACAAACTAAGAGAGCAATAATCTCCATAATCATGCATGGCGACAAAAACATTATTAATCGAAGCATAAACTAAAGGGATCGTTGCATAGAAAACAAAAAAATTCCTATGCGAAATAAGATTGAAGGGCCAAGATCTAATCTAGGGGATGAAAGGTAACGGGCAGAGAGGGGGTCAAGGATAACATACCCTTGAAGACACAAAGCGTTACGAGATCAAATCTCGTTGTTGGCGTAGTCGTACTCACACCGATCCCGAGAGCAAGAAGATGTGCACCGCAAACCGGCGGCGCCATCGGTCACACGTACGGTTGATGACGACCACTGTTCCCTCGATCCAGCGGGGCAGCGGAAGTAGAGAATCTCTCGGAAACCAGCAGCACGACGGCATGGTGTGGTGGAGAAATATTCATTCAGGGCTTCGCCAAGCGCATGAACATGAGGTGGATCGGCGGGAGGATAGAGATGAAGATGACACCAAGTTGTGTGTGGAGAGCGAGGTCCAACCCCTCTTTATATAGGAGGGGGAGGCAGCCACGAAATTTTGGCCCCTCCACCTCTCCCCTCATCATGTGGGTGGATTCTCCACTCAACCCACTCATTCTCCCATCAATTCCCACTCAAAATTCCAAGGGTTTTCTTTAATAAATAAATATAACAATTTTATTTCATTATTTTAATATTTGTTAATCCTATTAACAAACAGTAACACTTACCCCCTTGAACTTTTTGTTAATCAAACATTAACATATCCCACCTTGAACTATTTCAATATTCGTTGAAACATTTCTGATGACTATTTCAATATTCCCCGAAACAATTCCGGTGTTGTCCAAACTTTTCTCTGATATTCCGTATCCTCTCAAATGCGTCATCAAACCTTAAGTGTGTCACCCTACGGTTCGCGAATAAGATAGACATGATCGAGACTCCTCTCCGATCAATAATCAACAAAAGGATCTGGAGATCCGTGATGACTCATATATATTCAACGATGACTCTCGTGATCGTGTGAACCATCAACGTCGTGAACTATTCCCTTTGTCTCGCGATATTTTACTTGTCCGAGATTCGATCATTGGTATCAACCATACCTTTTTCAATCTCGTTACATGTCAAGTACTCCTTTCTCATTTCCGTGATATGACATCCTTGTGATCATATCACTTGCTTGCAAGCGGTGTCGATGTGATATCACCAATATCACCGAGAGGGCCCAGAGTATATCTCTCTGTCATTTTGGATTAACAAATCCCACTCTTGATCCATAAGCCTCAACTAACACTTTCCGAATACCTAACGCCACCTTTATAGTCACTCTGTTATGGTGTGACGTTTGATGATATCAAAGCACCCTTCCGGTATGAGTGATTGACATGATCTTATGGTCTAAGTAATAAGTTACTTTGTATGTTTTATATAAAAATATAAACTAAATGACTTGGTCGTATTATTATACTTAGTTAGGGTCTATGTTCGTCACATCATTCTTCTAATGATATGACCCTGTTATTAACAAGATCCAATGTTCATGATCAGGAAACCTTGATCATCTATTAATCAACGAGCTAATTAAAAGAGAGGTTTTCCTAGGAACCATTGTTTGTTTATAAAACACACATGTATCAACGTTTCCGGTTAATACAAATATAGCATGAGAAATAAACATTTATCATAAATAAGGAATAAGATAATAACCACTTTATTATTCCCTCTCGGGCATATTCCCTCCAGTCTTCCACTTTAACTAGAGTAAATAATCTAGTCTGTAAGCACTTAACACATATGGCGTTCTAGTGTTATTACCATGCTTCGCATGTGGTAAACATCATCAAAAAGATCTGAACTGTTCAGGTCCTATTGTATTTGCATGTTCTTAGCATCTACATGCATCACTCATTCTCTAATGAGATGGTTTTGTATATATTTAGTGAACCCGTGAAACCTTAATTCCTCAGCTTAAACCAATGTTACTAAAATTGTGAAAATGTAGCTTCATAGTGTCAGCATTCTTGGAAATTCACCAAGTTCAATAAAGAACTCCTTGACACAAAATACTCTTACTATTTGTTGTCAATACAACGATATACTTTAGCCTTTGGAGTATCCGTCACAATACTTTAAGTTTGAAACTCTTTCAAATCTAGCATGGAACTTTCTTCCAGCCTATTGTGCTAACCTTCATCACATATTTTAGTTGAGATAAATTTATTTGAATATATGACAAGACTATCAATGTAACATATTACAACAAATAGTTTGTCATTGCTATATAGGAAAACACATCCTTAGTATTTATAAAATGACACAAGGATCTCTCCCACTATTGTCTAATCATCATATGAATTATCCTGCTATAACATTTTATAACATAGGACTCATCTGGTTGTCTACATAGCATGGAAACATGACTTAGAAATCTCAATTACAATGATGCTCATCATGTGTCAAAACACTTGAATCTTGCTCAATTATTTTACATGTGACAAGAACTCCTTCTTGTCATTTCGATATTGACTTACTTCAATATTTCATCTATGTAATTTGGCTCAACCATATTAGGCGCTTTAATCCATATCTTATGGATATCGATGCCCAATATCTTCTAAGCCTTTCATCAATATAAAAATCTTAACTGTGTTAATTTAAAATACATATTTTCTAATCAACCATATGTCATCTACATAAAGCATTGGAAATATGTCATAGCGCTCCCACAAAATTTCTTGTAACTTTACAAGCATCTTTATCGTTCATGATGGAATCAAACTCTTTTGATAACTTCATTAAGGTAAAGATTCCTACTTCGTTATGCTCACTTCAACCATTAAAGTTTGCATACCTTTCCAACAACCTTTTGAATTTTACAAAACTCTCAGACTGTGTAAAGTACACACCCTCGATCAAACTTCCTCGAGAGGAGAGTTGGTTTTGTTATTCAACTGCCATATCATAATATGTAACTTTTCTAAAACTATCCGCAAAGACTAAAGCATCACTACGGAATATCAAAATCTTGTAGTAGTCAACTTTTTGAAATTCGTCGAAAACAATTTTTCGATAAGTACAACTTTCAAAGGATGTAAAAATACATGTCTTTGTCGCTATATAGACCCTTTTGCTATTGTTAGGCATCATGCCTATCAAAAGGATTACCATGTCACATACTTGATATGCATACAAGGATCGTATGGCGGATATAATGACTCATAGTCAATTTTACGAAGTCAGGGCCCATCATTTGCTTCCTTTATATGGTCTAGGTCCTTTTGTTGTCAAAACAAAACTTTACTCTTAAACCATAAGTTGGTCTAAGTACAAAGTTTTAGGACTTTTGTTGTTCAGTTCGCAAACTCATTTGAAGTATCTACAACATATGTAGTGTCTTCTACTTAGTCAAAATAGGAAACCCCGGAACGACTTCCAGTGATGCGCTACTCTTGACATGATAACAAAGATTCTCTAATCTCGTTGAGTTTGTACTGTCCTCCCACTCACTTGTTTCGCAAGAACTACTTTCTCGAGAAATCAACCCTTTGAGACAAACAACATTTGTCTTTGGTTGGTGATAGGAGAAATACCCAATGGATTCATTGGGATAACCTTATAAACATATATGTATCCTATTTTGGTTGTAAACAATTTACATATGCTATGTATACCAAAACTTAAGAAAAAGATAATTTGGGTCACTACCCAAACCATATCTTATATGTTGTCAATTTCAACGGATCATGATGGTGCTCTTTTTAGTGTAAAAGGGGTTGTCCTTAATGTACAAACTAAAAAATTATAATGGCATTTTTATTAATATTACCATGTCCAACAAGGTTTGATTTTTTCAGTTGAATACTCCAAACTAATGTGGGGTATTCGAGAAGTATAAGTTTTAGAACAATTCTGTAACTCCTCAGATGTTTTGCTAAACTTGTAACTCAAAACTTTATCCTTTATCGTCCAATCATAACTACTTGATTATCTTGTTACAATGATTTTTTACTTCATACTAACAATAATATGAACCAATTCAAAACTGTCAAACTCCATTCTCTTTAAATAGATACACTCATATATCTACTCAAATCATCAAAGGAATTTTATGAAGGAAAAATTAATCCACCACACATGACTATACATAATGGACTATATACATCAACATGTACAAGCGTCAATTTATTCAAAAAAAAAAGACTCCGGAAGTCCATCAATATGGAGTTCCTTCATGTTTTCCTTTCCGATATGAACTAAAATGGTGGTGTCACAATTTAAGTGAAACTCTTTTACGTCTTGCAACGTTTAGCGTTTAGTCTTATAGATGTTTGCTTTACGAACATGATTTATATTAACATATCCATCAATTATCGAATATGGTCATAGTTTGAACAATCTCATTTGTTCTCACAAAAGACTAGAATAAAATAACAACTTATTAAGTTCTTAAAATAAATCTTGAATGTTTGGTTCGATACGACAATGAACACAATAACACTTTATTTCTGTTCTTGTCATAATCGATTCCACATCTATTACTAGTTTCTTCTAGGGCCTTGTAATTCTTGCATTGCGTTTCTTTGTATGACAACTCATATCAACCAATGTGGTATCAAAATAACAAAAAAATACTTTGTTAACTAGTAATACATCTATAACTTGTATATCAAGCATATACTCCTGAGCTGAACTTTTCCGGTTATCTTCTTTTTCTGCCATATATCGTTTTGTAATTTTATTTTCAATATTCATATTCCTTTACAGAAGAATCATTCAACATCAAACAATGCTAGTCGTACTAGCTCATTTTCTTTGGCGTGTTACTAACACCCATTGAGTCATACTTTGAGTTTGATTGTTCTACTAATATCACCATATTAATAGTATTCTTCTAGATTTCACTCTTAGCAATTTCCAAGTAAGGTAAACGACTTTACCCATACTTTTAATCGATCCCATCATAACAATTTTATGATTAAGCTACTATAGCTCGAAGGAAGGAATTTAGAGGATAATTTTAGCTCCAAACTTTTTGGAATATTCAAACGCGTAGCGTCTTCAATGATTGCATATATTCAAATAATATAAGCATACACTGTCACGATAAATTATACTCAGTCATGTTGCCACAAATAAGTTTCTAGATGTCAATATATCTTTCACTTCTTTTCAGTTCCTAAATCACCGTGATCAACAAAACATTCTTTTAAAGATAAAGTAATATGAAAGCAACCATGACTCTGGATTCTAAATAGGAATTATTTGCTCTGTAGATCAATCAATCATTAACCATATGAATCTAGGTAGGAAATACCAAAAATCTACAATTGGACTCAATTTTAAATTTCACTAATACGGTACCAATCTTAAATGATTTTTACCAGATCATAACAGTTATATCTCGATTAACAATCTAAGTGCAAGGTAGTTATGTGGATGCCAATGAATACTACAATTTGTGCAAATTCACTTTGATTGGTTGTTCATGATAAATAAGTTCAAGTTAATTTAAAATTATGCCATGAACTCCCACTCAAAAAGAACATCGCTCTTAGTCGTCTTTAGTGATTCCACGAACCAAATTCACTACACCAAAACTGATCATCACGTGAGATGATGTAGATTCAAAGGCGAACATCGACATGTTCATCATATCATCCATATGACTCATGCTTTACCTTTCGGTTATATGTTCCGAGGCCATGTCTGTACATGCTAGGCTCACCAAATAGAACCGTATTATTGAGTGTGTTTCAAGGCCATGTCTATACATGTTAGGCTTGAAAACACCCGTTGTATGCGAACGTTGAGTCTATCACACCCGATCATCACGTGGTGTATCGAAACGACGAACTTTCTTAACGGTGCATACTTAAGGAAGAACACATTATTATCTTGATATTAAGTGAGAGGGGTCATCTTATAATGCTACTCTCGCTATCTAAGCAAAATAAGATGCATACAAAGGATTAACATCACATGTAAGGATAATGTGATATGATATGGTCCTTCTTGCACTTGATCTCCATCATGTGCATCATGGTATGATCTCCATCATTCCACCGGCATGGTACCAAGTTCCATGGCACCTCCATCTTGATTGTCCATAAATAATAAGACAACCATATGGATACCTTCCGGTAATATCAATAAGTTACAAAAGAGATCATCTCATAATCAAATTTGTAATATTGATCATATCACATCACATGCCCAGCAAAAACTGGTTAGACGCTTCTAATTTATTTTTGCATATTTACGTGGCTTAGGGCTTTCGAGGATAGAACCGTTCATACCTACGAACATCAACCACAACGTTCATAAACACATTTTTAACAACCCTTGGTAGATTAGATCTTAACTATAGTTGGAGAAACGAACACCCCCTCAGCCACAAGTGAAACAATTCTCGCGTACATAGTAGACGTAAACTTAGTCTAGGGCAGCTTCATCCAACTATGCCACTAAGATCGTAAAATACTCAAGGAGGCAATAACATGATCATCAACGCCCACATACACCTATGTGTTCTACCCGTACAAAACATCTACGCATAGATCCGGCTCTGATACCACTGAAGGGGTCGTTGCATAGAAAACAAAAACATTCCTACGCACGATAAACCCGAAGGGCCAAGATCTAATCTAGGAGATGAAAGGTAATAGGCAAAGAGAGGGTTAAGGATAACATACTTTCGAAGACATAAAGCGTTACAAGATCAAATCCCGTTGTTGGCGTAGTCGTACTCACACCGATCCCGAGAGCGAGAAGATGTGCACCCTCCGTGATCGGTTGCACGTACGGTTGATGATGACCTCTGTTCCCTCGATCCAGCGGGGCAACGGAAGTAGAAAATCTATCAGAAACCAGCAGCACAACGGCGTGGTGTGGTGGAGAAAACTTCATTCAGGGCTTCGCCAAGCGCATGAACATGAGGTGGATCAGCGGGAGGATAGAGATGAAGATGACTCCAAGTTTTGTGTGGAGAGAGAGGTCCAACCCCTCTTTATATAGGAGGGGGAGGCAGACACGAAATTTTTGTGCCTCCACCTCTCCCCTCATCATGTGTGTGGAGTCTCCACTCAACCCACTCATTCTCCCATCAATTCCTACTAAAAATTCCAAGGGTTTTCTTTAATAAATAAATAAAACAATTTTATTTCATTATTTTAATATTTGTTAATCCTATTAACAAACATTAACACTTACCCCCTTGAAATTTTTGTTAATCAAACATTAACATATCCCACCTTGAACTATTTCAATATTCGTTGAAACATTTCTGATGACTATTTCAATATTCCCCGAAACAATTCCGGTGTTGTCCAAACTTTTCTCTGATATTCCGTATCCTCTCAAATGCGTCATCAAACCTTAAGTGTGTCACCCTACGGTTCGCGAATAAAATAGACATGATCGAGACTCCTCTCCGATCAATAATCAACAACAAGATCTGGAGATCCGTGATGACTCATATATATTCAACGATGACTCTCGTGATCGTGTGAACCATCAACGTCGTGAACTATTCCCTTTGTCTCGCGATATTTTACTTGTCCGAGATTCGATCATTGGTATCAACCATACCTTTTTCAATCTCGTTACATGTCAAGTACTCCTTTCTCATTTCCGTGATATGACATCCTTGTGATCATATCACTTGCTTGCAAGCGGTGTCGATGTGATATCACCAATATCACCGAGAGGGCCCAGAGTATATCTCTCTGTCATTTTGGATTAACAAATCTCACTCTTGATCCATAAGCCTCAACTAACACTTTCCGAATACCTAACGCCACCTTTATAGTCACTCTGTTATGGTGTGACGTTTGATGTCAAAGCACCCTTCCGGTATGAGTGATTGACATGATCTTATGGTCTAAGTAATAAGTTACTTTGTATGTTTTATATAAAAATATAAACTAAATGACTTGGTCGTATTATTATACTTAGTTAGGGTCTATGTTCGTCACATCATTCTTCTAATGATATGACCCTGTTATTAACAAGATCCAATGTTCATGACCAGGAAACATTGATCATCTATTAATCAACGAGATAGTTAGAAGAGAGGCTTTCCTAGGAACCATTGTTTGTTTATTAAACACACATGTATCAACGTTTCCGGTTAATACAATTCTATCATGAGAAATAAACATTTATTTTAAACAAGGAATAAGATAATAACCACTTTATTATTGCCTCTCGGGCATATTCTCTTCATAAACGGTACTACAAGTCAAAAACTAAATAATCATAGAGGCTATAGGTGACTAGTTTATAGTCATAACATGGTCTAATCATGCGCCAAGTCAACCAAATAAAGCATTCGAAGGAGAATACCACAATATTATGCTTCGATGTGATAGAAACAACCCATGATTCTTTCAATGACACATTAAGCACTCTCAGATATTTGAGACAAGTCATGCGACAATAATAACTACTAAGCATAGAATTAAAATAACATCCGACATGACATGATAAAGTCTAGCCGTTGTCTAAACAAGCTTCTTTTTGCACCGTTATAACCATGAAATCTTTTATTGCTCTCCAACACCATCATTTTATTTAAACAAAAACTCTCCAAATGATGTCGAAGACAAGCAATCGCGGAGGGGCTGGGCGCCTCCTCGCGCGGTCCACGTGTCCGGTTGTGGCTGGGAAAGCGATCCGTTCTGTCCCGTTTGCACACGTCGCGCACGGGTTGGACATATGCGGCCTATTCCCGGGCGAGGAAAAAAGGGTCAAGATGAAAACCTAGCACCATTCCCCTGTCCTCTCACCTGCCGCCGCCTCTCCTCTCGTATTCACCTCCTCGTCAGCCGTTGCTCGACTCCTCCCGCGCCTCGATCTCCCTCTCGTTCTGCCTTGCCGGCGACTAGATGAGGCCACCTCTGCCGCCTTCATCCCTCTCCAGGTCAAATCAGGCAGTGACGTGGCGGCAAGCCCTGAAAACCCTAGCCGCCGTAGACCGCCGCCTCCTCCTCCTCCTCTGTGCAGCCACCTCGTTCTTGTCCTCGGGACCTCCCCACGCAGTCTCCACCTCGCGCTGCAGTCAGGATGGCGGCCGGGTGCCGAGCTCCACACCCGGCTCCTCCTCGATCTGCTAGATCAGGACGGGGCAGCCAATCTGGGGGCGATGAACTCACGGCGGCGGGCGAAAGGCGAGCTGGACGGTGCTCGGGTGCCGAGCCGCCACTGGAAGCCCTGAGGTCAATCTCCACGTCGAGGCGAAGGACGACTCGCCTTGGCGTACATCTCTACGTGCGGTGCGGGTCCGCCGCCGCTTCTTGCGCCCGCTCCCCTCCTCGTCCATACTCTTCCTCTCCACCTCCCGCTCTCCTCCTATCCTCACAGGATGGTGCGGCCGTAGGGCTGAGTCAGAACAGGCGCGGGCGACCTCGAGAATGTGCGGAGGAGCTCTGTACCCGAGTGGCTGGGCGGTCTGGTGGCAGCGATGGACGGGAGGGGATCCGGCGCCTTTTCCCCTTTCAGTCTCCAGACGGACCAGCGCTGCCGCGTGGGTGACCTCGGGCTGTGCGAAGGAGCTCGAGATCCCAGCGGCAGGGCAGAGAGCGATCTGGCGGCGGCGACGGGCGCGAGGGACCTCGAAGCTGTGCGTAGGAGCTCAAGATCCCAGCGGTAGGGCAGGGAGTGGTCTGGCGCGGCGACGAGTGCGAGGGACGACGTGGCGATGTGTTCAAGAGCATTCGGTGTGGAACAAGGAGATCAACGGTGTGTTGTAGCTGTAGTCTTTTGGACGTTCACCTTAATCGCGCTCTACAAGTAGCTTGATTAAACAAGCCTGAACATGGTACGTACCTTCCTCACTTTTTGTTTAGGTTGGAAAGTTATCTTAATCTGCCCATAATTTATTTGTTTGGACGTTCTAAATGTTCTGAACAAGCAGGGATCATGTGGCTTTTATGACAACTAGAGGCTGGGGCGCCCCTTGGGGCGCCTCCTGGCCGGCCCTTTGCGATTCAGTGGAAACACTTATTTCGTGTTGTACCTTGAACTCATGCGCTATTTGCTTGCACACATACCTCACCAATATAAACCATGAAAAAAAAAGTTCGCAACAGAAATAAGAATGAATACAAAATAGGAGAATTAAATTGTACAACTCCAGACGGACAAACACATTACAAAAGAATATGTCCATGATTACATTTTGCAATATTATGCGGCACATCTTGGAAAAGCAACAAAAAAAAGAAAATCCATGGGAAACATAAACAATGCGATTGTTGCTATATAGCAGAACTGGCTTGTCTCTGAACAACATGTGGTAATGCAGCTATTCAAGCAAACAGTTTATAATCTCACACTATTGCAAAGTTGTAGGATGCTAAATGCTTAATATCTCTTAGCTGGAGCGCACCCTCGAGATGATATGAGCACAATATTATAAACGAAAATAAGTCACCAAAAATCAGATTACACAATTCAACAACTCATTAGCTCTGCCAAATCTCTTCGTTGTATAAAGACAGAATGGAACAACGATTAACAAACCATGTTAGGGGCATATCTCTATAAGAGCGACATAAGACATGTTAATTTGGGACTAATTTGCACCATGCAATTCTCTCAGCAGTGGGTTTCTTTGTGATGAACTTGAGCTCAGTTCTTACCTCCAGCAGACGACCTGACAAAGACCTAATACTATCTAGAATAAATCCATCTTCAGATATGCTGACTTGTGAAGCCTTATAATAAAGATCTGGTACCATTCAAACCACCAGAGGATTCAGCAAAGCGAGTTAGATAATCTGAAAAAAGCAAGTTAACAAGAGAACTGAACAAAATGGCATTGCACATGTCTCCGTATCCAGCATGATCTCCTTATCTCGTTGTGACCAAGAACTGTAAAATGTTTTTAGCTAGTAGTGCAGATACATGTATGCCGCGTTAAGGTTGTTGTCAATCTCACAAGAGAAATAAGGAGATATTCCGATATTTTCGAGCACATCCACCATGGAAAGCTCGCAGTGTCTATTTTTGGAATACTTGGGCGCCGATTCTGGTTCCTCGAGCAGCTTCTTTGTTCTAGTCTCTCTTGCATTCGTTTGATCGAGCCTACCATTCGGTAATCCCAACTGAAACAGTATAGCAAGATCTACCTAACGACATTGTATAAACTTCACGTAGATTTTACTCATAATATTACTAATAGTCCACATCAAGTTTTCCATGCTCGCATCATATTTCGCAGCCTCCGAGGGTCTGTTCACGAAAGCTGCAAAAGGAAGGATGACAATTGGGAAAAATAATTAGCATCACATATAAACTGCATCCAATGTGGATCATATCTAACATCAAGGAAGAGTCATGATTTAAATAATCAATTTTAGTATGAACTACAAGATTAACCCTGTCAGTCTATAAGACTGAAAAATGGAATATTGTCCTTTCACTCTGAAGCTCTATTTCACCATCGAAAATGGAATTTAGAGTCCAGGACTAAACCAATTTCATATATCATGTCACATGACTGACCGTCTAACGGAAAACAAAATTCTTACCGTTCTTAGACGCGGAGAGATGCAAAACACCGTAGCACCTTGGTCTCAAGCACATTGTCCGCCTCGATGGTGATATCTAGTCCAAGGTGTGACCTCATCTTTCACACGCATAAATTAACCTAATGATACCAAAAGTTGTAAAATTAGTAGCAAGAAACAAACAACTTTTAAAAGAAAACAACTTAATTAGACCCTTTTAAGTGGATCGGAGGCAAGTATCAATGTTCAAGGACACTACTTTGCTGTGACAAACAATTAGATGTAACCATAAAGAAAGTTATACGTGCACTGTAAGCTTGAGAAATTGTCTCATTTTTTTACCCTGTGTCATGACACGTGTATCTTCAATCTCCACCGAAACCTCTGAAGACCTGAAAATGGCACGTAATAAACAGTGCATCATGCCACCAAACTAACCTAGCAAAGCAACAAGAAATATATCTCAAGGCCAGGAAACAATATCAAGACCGGAACCTGAATTTACAGGGCGCTGACAACGAAAAAATGAAAGCATGAAAATAGCCTCTAAAGAGCAGCATCTATCCACTACTCATTTGCTTTGTAAAATAACCATCTAAAGAACATGCACTTCTTAATTATACAATCTATTAAATTTTTTACATTAGCCACAAGATACAAAATTTGTTGTGTTTTGGGATAATTGGTTATCTTACCTGAGTAATTTCAGATCAGAAACAGCAACAACCCAGCAACCATTGCAGCAGAGGACCCGTGAAGCACCAATTCAAACCTCATGTGGACTACGCTAGACACGCAAACCAGCGGGTGAACATCTGTGTCCTGCAAACAGAAGGGGACCATTAGAGAGAACAACACAACAACATAAAAAGCAGTAAAGAGCACCATTTCAGACCTCATGTGGACTACGCTAGACCTGCAAACGGATGGGGGCCATCAGAGAGAACAACACAGCAAAAAATGCAGTAAAGAGCTCAGCTAATTCACTTCAAATGTAGAAACTCTCTTTCTCTAAACTCTATACCAAATGAAGAAATTTTTTGAACCAATCGCCATCCCAGAATCAAAAACCCACAATAAAACTACAAATAAAAGAAAGAAAGATGAACAACTTTAGACAAACAAGATTATTGAAAGAACTTATTAGCATATGTGGAAGGAGGAAAATAAGACACATATATTACTTGTCAGTTTCAATTATCTCATCAACTTTTGCTTCACTAATCCTTTAATTTTCAAAAGATATTTTTGTGCAGAGTAAGTTACAGACTCCACTCTGCAAAGACCAGCATCTTTGAGATTTTCACATAAAGTGTGGCTATTCAAGATGCCTACAAAGAAAATTTCAATTAATTTTAGTCTCAGTGGGCACAAACATCCGGGGACATTTCTTGAGAAAAAAGATAACTCCATTTCCATTAAGAAAACAAGTCACATCCTCAGCCGCCTAAAACAAGAGCGTTCTGTAAAGGACAACAACGATGCCACACATAAACAAATGATAAAATAAATTCCACTATAAATGCCTAATAAAGTAATCTGCCGCTCACTTGGTATGACCGCAAAGGAATACCGCGTGGCTGAAAGAATGCAGATGACAAAAATCTATAGCGTTGTTTAGTTATGTACATCTAAATAAGTCATCTCGCATGCCCTCTATACACATGACGTAACATAGTGTTTTGTAACTTCTGCATATATATCATACCGACGATACATGGATCCCCAACCTAACAAATAAGAAGCTAAGCCAGGGAATCATTCTTGCGGTACCTCAATAGATGTGTGCAGTGCAAATCCTTAGCCACGAGCTCCTTAGATGGCCTCTGCATGCTGTACTAATGCACAAGCCAAGAAAAATAATCACTACAAGATTACTTCTAGGGAACAAAATCACTTCCTCACAAGTGCCACGTACCAGCAGCGGGATGCGTCCCCAGCGACACGAAGAAACCCCCGTGCGTGTGGTGGAAGTCATGAGCGTCTTGCAGAACATGTGTGGTATCCACTTGAGCCGCTTCATGGTGTTGGAGTCCTCACTGTAAGCGTCGCACGAGTCCTCATTCTTCCCATCCTGCATTCGCCTGCTCACTTACTTCAATCATCTGCAAGCAATCAGACCTCATGAGCACAAAATAAAAAATAAGTATGGCTCGACAACTCTAGAAACTCTAGGAATTGGTCCTAATTAATCATATTTGTTCCAGGAAAAAAATTAGAGTTACAAGGACCAAGCAATGGAAGGTGGAAGAGAGATCACAACTCATTATGAAGGCAAACAAGGGCATAATTGCTAATCAAATAAAATTTAACATCTGTTCTATGAAGCCATTTTCACTTGCTAAAAATTTCTCTTACTCTTCTTTGTGTCGCCCAGTGAATGGCTGGGTCCATTGCCACCAAAAAAATCAAGAATTGGAACAAAGATTCATCATCATCCATCCATTTTACCAAACAGGTAAAGAATTAGAGCAAAGATACAAATAATTTCGCCCAACAAAAATTCTGAGTACAACCTATAACTGCATCATGAAGCCTAAAACCAACAGTAGACCAATATTTGATCTGGATACTTCCTTCAATCACTACGCATATGCATAACACAGTGGAAGAAACAATCGAAGTATACCATGAGTGCAAGGGCTTAATCAAAGCTTTTGGTCCACTCATCGTATATTCACATCTAAACCTAGCACATCTCCTTATTTGAGAGAAATAGAGAGGAAAATGCTAAAATAAAGAATACCTATGGTTGAGAAGGGAGAGGGATATGGGACTGGAGAACTTTTCCCAGTTCTCAGCAATACAGGCCAAGGTTGTTTTCGTAAAGGGCGTGACCGCAGACACTAAGGCGTGGTGGAGGAGAGCAGGACGACGAACAGGGGAACGGCCGATTGCGTCCTCTTGTTGCCAGCCACACTCACCTTCGTAGAAAGTCCGGCGTACTCGTCACAGACCTCGCCTCAATGGTCTAGCCCCAGCCGGAATCAGCCCCCTTCTCCTGCCATAGAGGACTCCTGGCTGTGGCCTCCCCGTCGCAGTCCTCGCCTGGCGCCCCAGCCACGAGGCCCAACCTCGCCAGAGCGCTGGCGCCTGCAGTGCCCCCATCCTTGCTGTCCAAGCAGGACGAGGCTGCAGCCGGATCCCCACTTAAAAATAGACCTCAAGAACAATTCAGAGAACGTCTATGACCAAGGATCCCCGCTGAAAATTAGACCTCAACAAAAATTCAGAGAACATGTATTTACCTAATGAATTAAGACCACACTTCTTGCAGCAATCATACCTCCCATAACACCCGCTCCATGCTACAGTCTCCTCTGTGACAAATTAAACCTGGAGAAAATGAAAATATAGGAAAAGAGCAAACATAAAAAACCGAATCTCAGCACCCCGTGGGGTATTCCATAAAAAACGTTGCAGGTTCTACACCTATTTGGGGGCATGGATGAGAGGGGATCGAGCAGTCACGTGCTACAGGCAGAGTAAGAACTCACCGTGGAAGAAAACCAAATCACTCGTGCAGCTTTGTCTCTGCTCACCTCCCCTCCAGCTTCATACAAGCAGGACGGGGCTGCAGCCACCGTGCCGCCATGGACCCGCCGCCACTTCTCGCCCTCCCCCGGGAGACATGAGAGAGGAGGGAGAACCGGGCGAGAGAGGATGCCCTCACCACCACTCGTTGTTCCCCACCGCCGGCTGCCCGCTCGCTGCCGCTACTGCCGGCCGCCGCCACCAGGAGAGTGAGATGGGAGAGGAAATAGGGTTTGGGGAGAGATAACGTAGGTAGGGATGAAAACTGTCCGGCCTCTTTTCTGTATCGAGCGCGACAAAATACCCCGCCTGTCTGCGAAAAATAGCCATACCAACGAGTCCACGTGGATAGGCGCAGATTGGCGGCAGGGGGGTCGCGATTACTTGTCTTAGATCTCTGGTCCAGAGGATGGTCAGGTTCCCATGGATCAAGAGTTCCGACAATGTTTTATATTGATGGATCTTTAGTCAATGGAACAGTTTTTTGGGTAAGTTGATATTACGACTGCAATGTTAGCTAAACAAAGATTTTGACACTCATTGACCATTTGGTTAATGCACGCATTCATATTGACTTAATTATCTCTGTTTTTTGTTGGTTTGGTTCTTGAATTCGTGGAAATCAGAAATAAGTGCAGGGGGTGGGGGTGCTAACAGAGGTTGCTCAGATCGGATGGTATTCTTTTTTCGAACCTCGGCAATGCCTTTGATTGATAAAGTCGAAAAGAGTTGGACAGTTTATAAGGAAAACCGGCCGAAAACCATACAACGCAACACACCACGCCGGCCCCGAGGCCGCGCCCCTACCCGAGTCGACGACCATGTGGCCCTAGCTACCATAGTCGACACTAACACCTCAAAGGAAACACGGCGGAGGCAACCTCAACGCAACCCGGAGCCGCCGCTCCGACATCCACGCCAGCCCCAAGGCTGCGCCCCGACACGAGCCGACGTCCATGTCGCCCGAACGACCAAAGACGTCACCACCTCGACCTCGACGCAGCACGGCGGAGGTAAAAAAACTCGGAGCCGCCGCTCCGACATCCACGCCAGCCCCAGGGCCGCGCACCACCTAGCCGAAGACGAAAAACTCGCCGCCGCCCACCACCATTACACTCCACATGTCCTTCTAGTCGGTGGAGCATCCAAGGCGAGGCCCCAAGAGGCAAGCGACGCCAGAGCGCCACCATCGCCCGATCCCGAACGGGATCTAGAGTTTCCCCCGAAGAACCCGGACGGGGAATCGACAGCACCTCCACGACGACGCCTTCAAGAAGGACGCGGCGCCAGAGGCGTCGCCGTCGTCGGTCTCGGCAGACAGCCAGGACAAGGATTTCTCCCGGCGATGAGTCAAAAGCCCCACAACCGCCACACGAGGACCGACCAGACCGCCATCGCCACCCCGCACACATACCGCCAGCCCCACGCGCCCGACGATTTGAGGCCACAAACAGAACTAGGCGCCGGGGCCCAGATCCTCCTCCCACCGAGCCTCCTCCTAGCTCGGCGCGATGCGAAGACCACCATCCGGGGCCGCCGCCCCGGCATCCGGGCGCCACGTCCACCGAAGTCCGACGGGCACCCTCCACGGCGTCGCCGATGATCACGACAGAGAGCTCGTGATGTTCATCGCCGAGGCCTGTCGAACTAGGCAGCCAGGCCCAGCATCCTACGCGCCGCCGCGCCTAGGCTCCCCGTCGCCACGACAAAAGCCGATGTCCGGATCATCACCGCTGCTCGCGAGATTGTCGCCAGAGCGACCAGAGCGAACCCGAGCAGCCACCACCACGCGCCGGACCGAAAACCAGCACCGCCATAGTCCTCCGCCTCACACGCCAACTGCAACCAGCCGAGCATCCCTCGGAGCGGACGCTGCGCCCGCGAAGAGGGGCCGAGCGGGACGCCGCCACCGCCCGCCGGCAACGCAGCAGCTGAACGGCGCACCCTCGCGCAGCACCTGGAGGCGCCACGGACAGGAAACAGCCGCGGCCCGCCAAGCCCATCTAGGCCCAAAGCGGGCCCTTGCAGGAACCACCACCACCAGGGGCCGCGAGAAGAGGCCGCCGCCGCCACCTGCTGCGCCGTCCTTCACCGCGTCGCCGTCGAGCCGCGCCCCGCCGGAGTCCACCGCCTCTGCGAAGAAAGGGCGGGCCGCCCCCACGTGTCCACCACGAGCTCTGCCCGAGCCGCCTTTGGCGAGGCCGGGGCTGCCGCCACCGCGGCGAGGCCGGCGGCAGCGGCGGTGGAGGCCCAGGGGAGGTTGAACTCCGGCCGGCGGAGCGACGCGGGGGTCTGCTTAGATCGGATGGTATTCTGAATCTCCTGTTTCCACTCTTTGGTGTTTTGCCTCTATCGGACATGGATGATGAAGAGTTGATGACGGACTATATGATGGGGTAGCTTTGCTGCACTACAACTATGCCTTCGTTGTGAACTTGGGTGTGCAGTCTGCTCTTGCTCCATTTGGGGTGAGATAGCTTCCACACACTGTATGCCATCGTTGTATCTTTACCTATATACTTATGTAGTGAAAAAAAAATGTTTTTGCATGCACCTCAAGTTACTTGGAATATGATTATACTATTCTTCCTGCTAGCTTATTTGGGATTGGTCATGTGGCACCTATAATATCCAGATAAAGATGGATTACATATATATGATACAGGGATTGTGATACAAAGTGATTTTTTTTTGTATCATAGAAAGAATTTAAGCTTGTGATTTTTAGATCAATCATTACACACTATATTTCTAAAGGGAGTGGTAATAATCAGACTACCTCTGATGTATTGAGCGCATATTTTGCAGTGCTTGTTTGGAATTCGCAGTTCTCATAGTGACTATCTACGTACCTTGGAATTCCAGTATGCTTTTCAAAATGGACAAAGGGAGTGGCAGTATGCCTAAGTAAATAGCTACTTATTTTACAATTCTACACTACAAATGCTATAAACTCAGAAATCCTTTTTTGCACTTGGTGGAATGTAATCCCTTCGAGCAATATTTATTTGGTACTTCTAGATCTCTGATATTGTAGCTCTAGAGGTTTGAAACTAATACCCTGCGTATATGAGATGGAAATTTCCTGTACGCAATTCATTTTAGCATGACAATTATTTGTTTGTGAAATCCTGAGTGCACTGCTAAATCTGTGACTTTGCTGCTTCCTAAAGAATGAATTTGTTTTTAAATCCAGTCATATTATGGTGTAATCATATCCCCTATTCTTTGCAGCATCCAACGAGGAGCCTTCTATGTTACCTATGGTGCATGGCTGGTTGGAAGATTAGGGGGTTTAAGTGCAGGAGCACGATACAAGCCGCTTAGTGAGTGCTTACCTTCTTATCATCAGAGCATTTTTTTCTTTTATACCCATAAAAATTGATCCATCACATATTTTCTTATTTTTCAGTATACGTTTTTAAATTCACTTCTGTATTTAGTGCTGCTCTATCATTCAGAGAGAGATGTGTCAATTGTTTTATTTGTTAGAGTACAATACGTATTGGTAGGAGTATTTTAGGGTTAGAGATAGACTCGGTTTAAACCATGTAAGACTTGCCTTGTACTCCAATCCTCTACCCCTTGTACCTCCTTTATATACCCCCATATGAGGGCCAAATCAATACAACGAAATATTAGGGTTTCAATATTTTCTACATGGTATCAGAGCGGTTTGCCTCACAGCGCCGATCCTAGGTTTCTCCACCACTTCCTCAGCGCGCCGCCCCCGGGGAGATCTCTCCTCGGGGGCGCGGCACCCGGTCTAGATAAAAGATCTAGTCGGTTCTTTAGATTAGATTAGATCAAAATTCGAAGTTCTCAGTTCCGTTCCGTAGATTAGATTCAGCTTACCCACAAAATAAATCCCTATATCCTTGGTCTAAAATCTCCGGCGAGAAAATCAGCATCAAAATCGGTGAAGACAACAGCGCCACGGTGCCCTGTGCGCCATCTGCATGATGGCATCCGCGGCCTATCTGCATAAGCCAGATCCGACAACCCCAGAGGCAGGCGGCTTCCTTCCGATCTACACATCTCCCAAGGTGAGGGCTTCAACAGCGACAGAAGCCTTCCTCAACATACGCGCCCAAGCTATTGCGTTGCACCACGACCAATGCTTGCAGGGGCCATCCTTCATCATACATGCAGCGGTGCCTGGCACATGCACATGCATGTGTGGACGAAGCAAGGCAGCAAGATGCCTCAGAGCCATGCACATGCACTAGGAGCCAAGCCGCTGCTGTCCAGGATATTGCAAATTCTCCCTCGCGTCAGGTGCATGGCGCTGGATCCATACAAGCTGGTCTGGATAGATCTTCCGCAAAAAAAGAAGTATGACACGGATCACGGGAGGACAGCAGATCGTGTGCATCGACTTTGCCCATCTACACTTCATCGAGCCGCACATCATGAACATCTACATCTAGCTGTACGACTACGCCACGCTACGAGCCAAGTTCATCGTCGAGTACATCTACAAGAAACTACATCAACCACAGACAGGCCGGTGTGGAACATGACTTCTCCGACATCATGGCATCTACATCATTGTCGCCACGAGGGACGCCTCCAAGGCTCCAAGCGACGGACTACATCACGCCTCATCATCGACATCACATCGCCAAGGTCTACATCACGTGGTCTTCATCGACAACCTCGTCAACACGCCACCGCCGCCGCTACAACTACGACGTCCACAAGGTTGGACACGCGTCCTCTGACAGTACAATTGCAAGACGCCACGACACCGACGACGGCATTGACCGCGTCCGACGGCTAAGACTGCATCGACAACCCGGCATCACTACGGTGAAAGCCCCTAAAACCGCGCACACGGTTCTGGCAAAACCTTGTGTGCTTGGTGAGCTTCTCCCAGTCCTGGCAAAACTGGTGGACTCACTTATGACCCACGACCGCGTCCTCTGACATTTTCAAGACGCCCCCGCGATGGTACCTCTCAAGGTGCGAAACGTCGTAAAAAAACACAACTGCAGCACCGTCATACACATCGCGCAATTTTTTGCGCCTCCGGCATTGCGGTTACAACAATTACGACGGGTACTACATCGACCACTACTACCTCGACTACGGCTACATCACGATCAGCTACCTCGACCACACGGGCTACGTCTACAGCAACACATCGGCAACAACTCCAGTCAGCAGCGTCCGCATCGTCACTTGTGTCCACGACACTCCCGCTGTGACTGCGGGAGGGAAGAGAGGAGAGATGATGATGACGGAGAGGAGAAGGCGACGGAAGCGCAAAATTTCAAATCCAGTCGCAATCGTCTGTTTCACACCCGCTACGACTGAGGGCGGATGTTAGAGTACAATACGTATTGGTAGGAGTATTTTAGGGTTAGAGATAGACTCGGTTTAAACCATGTAAGACTTGCCTTGTACTCCAATCCTCTACCCCTTGTACCTCCTTTATATACCCCCATATGAGGGCCAAATCAATACAACGAAATATTAGGGTTTCAATATTTTCTACATTATTCACCATGGTAATGACTATACACAGTTCAGAAGATAAACATAAACAGGAGAACATCATATCCAGTTTATCTCTCAAACATTTGGTTTAGATCGGCGACCGACTCTTATGTACCAGGTACACTATGTGATTAATGCAGAAAAGTTTAGGGCTTGCGAAATTCTAATTCAATTCTATGATTGACAACGCGGAAATAAGATTATTGCGTCTGCTGATAATTTATTTGCACCAACTGCATATGCAATTTAGCTCTGATTTATGGTGCTACAAGCTGACCTCTCATCTTATAGGACTTTACTTATTGGCCATTAGTTATTCCTTTTGGTTATTCAGTTGCATCCATCTAACCTAGAGAAGGCTCAGCTATGTACAGGGCATAGCTATTCTTATAGGACTTTACTTATTGGTCACTGGTTATTCCTTTTGGTTATTCAGTTGCATCCATCTAACCTAGAGAAGGCTCAGCTATGTACAGGGCATAGCTGTAGCAGAGCAATGGTTAGGTCCACTGTGAAATGTGTGATGGGAGACATAAAGATTGAGTGGGAGCAGGGGCGCAGCTCGCCGGCGTCGACGATCAGCATATTGCCACACAACATGCCTCGTGACCAAGCCTCCCAGCTGACCTGGACCAGGAGCTGGTGACTCAAGGTTACTGCTATAACTGCTCCTGGTCTTCATCGAGCTGGTTCCTCTATCAGGAGGTATAAATCCCTCATTGCAAGTGTTGTTTTGTATGCTTCAAGTTTTTTTTTTTGGTAGAGCACCTCCTAGAGAATATGAATTAGTAGCTTTTTATTTTATTAAATCCTGTGTGTTCTAATCTAGAGAGATCAAGGTTCATGTGTGAGAAAGAATTATTGACTTCTCTAGCGTCTATTTTCATGGTCCATTATATCCATTCTGCTTTTATATATGGCAACCCAGAAGTGTGTTCACTAGATTACCCCAACAAAAAAATAGTACCTGTATTTACTCATTTTATCTTTGCATCTTTCAGCCATGCTAAGAAGACACAAATTCTTATCAATTCAGAATAACGACGAAGTCTTGTAGTTTGTGGTTGCTGCATAGACAATGGTTTAAATTATCGTATTGCTTCTCTAGATATTCAAAATATAGCGTGGATTTTTATGTTCTTGATAACTCATCTCAAATACGTATATAAAATGCTGAAATCGAGTTGGCTCACCGTGTTTTTTCCTTGTCCTGGATTTTTTCTTGTATGTCATCGTAGTGGCTACCGGCATGACCGCCAGAGGCTTCAGAGTTAGGCTACAACGACATGGGCAAAGGTGAGGGATCATTTCATAAAAGTTTCTGTTAGCATTATCGAACTTTAGAGTTTCTTGTTATGGTGCATGGTTTTGATACAAGGGTGTCTTTTCTTCATTTCTTTTGCATAGGATCATATTTTTCAGATGATCAGACAATTTGGGTTTCTCATTGACTAAGAGGTTAGGCCCTCTTCACATTTTATTTTATACTGAAAAAATAATGAGCAAAATCTGGAGCGCTGCCGGTATTCTTAATATCACAACTAAGGGCACCACACCCTGGCAGCGCACTCGTGGTAACCTCCTTGTGGGAAGAGTGGTCCCTTTTGTTGAGCTATGGTTGTAGGCTTGTAGCAGCCAAGGAAGGTAGGAGATTGCAGTTGTTCTGACGTTTATGCCGAGATCAGTGACTCCTGGTGGCCGTGGGGGCTCCTCCACAACACAACTCGTCGATCTCTGTGCCGCTATTTCCTTGCGTCTTCAACGGCCCAAAAATAACTGACAAAGGTATGGGCACCCTTTTGCAAGAGCTGGAGAATCCGCATGGAAATGGTAATAGTTTTTGCTGATGTTGATACTTAAATATATGCTAGAGCTTCTCTTCTACTTCTATCATTTCTAATGCACAAATTTAAACCAATTCCATCTCATTCGAATTGAAGGGATTCTTCCATACTAAATTTGTGTAATTAAGGTTTGAAACATAAAAGAATTCATTCGTAGAGTAGTTTTAGATGTGGTTATGTAGAATGTCCATATCATCATCATCTACTCATTGTACAAGTTATCCTTTTTCTTGCATCCCCGCTTCGCCAGGGTGCAAATTGACATGAATATCTACCTGAACTGCATATCTGAATCCAGTTCTTCATTAGTCAGTATGTTCCATTATTCCATAGATTACTCATGTATGCAAGGAAGGTCTGGTGATCACGCTCCTATATTTTCCTTTGTTTCATTTTCATACGCATATCTATGTTTTTCGGAATGTTGCTTAACCATTTGTATATTTTTTATGTACAACTAAACTTTTTTTCTGCAGAAGTCTAAATTTATTCGCTATCTTCAGTTTTTTAATCATCGAAGGTAGTCTTGGATATTTCTTAGTTGAGCTCAGTATTTAAATACAGCGTCCTTCCCGATTGCCTTGCATGATGTTGTAAATGAAATTGTGGGCTCTGCACGGCATCTCATCTAATATATATGTTGGCAATTTGTCTTCCAGCATTAGTGGTACCTAATATTTTTCTCAATACCCATGATATTTTCTAGCTAAGGAACATAGGCACGGGTCCCATCTTATCCTAAGAAATTATTTGCATATCCATGGGATTATCGCTACTTCAGATTATCGCTGCCCGTTCTGCTGGAATATTTAGTCACTAAGTACCTCTGAATGTTCTAATGCTAACAATTATTCAGTCCATGAAGTGCGTTTTCTTAAATCCTAAAACCTGATGGTGTGATAAATTTGTGTTTTGCCAATATTGCTCAATAGGCAACTTTAATTTTTCTTGAGTATAGATCTAAAAAAAAGTACCAGGTTGCATTCATTTAGCATGTTAGCTTAGTGACTTTATAATTTGTTTCCTGCTGATAAAATGTTATCTTAGTAACTATGGATATAATGCCAGACTGCAAGGGATGAATTGTTTGCGCTCACATGCAGTTGTATCTTTGTTCTCACAATATTGTGTTGTCTTCTATTAGTTTCTTTGGTTCCAGTTGCAACTAAATGCACCCATCTGCTAGGATTTTCTAGGCAGTTGATCATTGATTCATTGGAGATCCATGTGTCGTTCCTTTCAGCTAAACCAAGAGAGAATACCATTAATCAATCATATATGCAATTCTGCTGGCAAAGCATATGATTTGTATAACTAATAGATAGGGAGGCTACAGGGGCATGCTTTTAAACTGGTTCAGGCAAGCCGCAGTGATCCAATATCTGCTATCAAGGTACCCTTTTGGCCTTTTTGCTACTAAAAATAGCATCGCGTTCAGATAAGGGTTCTCAGAGTAAATTATTCATGATGTGTTTATTTGCACAGAAGGTAAATGGATTCAAGGTGTAGACAAGATATAAGCAAGGTGATCACTGAAATTTGCAACTCTGGCCTCACTGCACCAAACAAGAAGATAATGAAGCTGTCGAAGTGGGTTAAACAATAGACTGACTAATATCCTGCTAATGTAATTTTCCCGTTATGTTGTTTTGTTTCGATTGAAATGTAGGTAGTGGTTATCTCGTCGTGACCATAGTAATATTCTTTACATTGTAGTTTGGAAACCAATTCGGAACATACCTAAAATTATTGTTTGTATCATGGATGTGTATTTGAGGCATCTTAAAATTATGTGTGTGAAAGCATTTATTTATCATTGGTCGACCTCTTTTAAAGAATGTTTTTTGTTAAATAGACATTGTTATTTGGCCGCGGAGGACCGGCCAGGAAGCGTCCCAAGGGGCGCTCTAGCCTCTAGTTAGAACAAGTAAGTGCGACCCCCCTGCCAGTCATCTGCGCCTATCCACGTGGCCATGGCAGGGTGGTTTCGCTCGTTTTGTCGATGGCCCGTTTATCCTTAGCTGGGACGATCGAATGGACGAGGAAAAGAAGGCCCCAAGCGCAAGGATGAAACGTTTCCATCCTGAACCCTATTCCTCTCCCATCTCACCCTCCCTGGCGGCGGCGGCGGAGCACCAGCGAAGAGAGTTGGGGAAAAAAGGTCTCGCTCTCCCGTTCCATCTCCTTCCCTGCTCCTCTCTCAGGTCGCGCCTAGGGGGAGCAGGTCCCATCGGGCCTACAGGAGGAAGGGGTTCAGGTTTCTCTCCCTACTCCATCTCAGTCTATCTCTGCAATCAGTCTTGCTTCTCCCCTTGTTTCCTAGACGCGAGCGCGGAAGGAGGGTGCCAGGAGCAGCATGGTGACAAGAGATTTTCCTCCCGGAACGTCCCTCGCACTTTCCCTTCCCATCGGTCCTCTAGCCCCTTCCTGCCTGCCGGCCTTCTCATCTCTAGCGGCAAATTTGTCCACCACCTACATAAACAGAGCTGTGAGTCTCCTCCTTTGAAACAAATTCAATCCGGAGACCTTCCTGCTTCTTTCTTAAAAGTTCAGGCGAGAGTAGCAGAGAGGCTAGGGAGAGGATGGACTCCTCGGAGAGGTCCAAGAAGAAGGTTCTGCCATGGAGCAAGGGCAAAGCGTTCATCTTCCAGCTCGCCGTCTGTTTCGTCGGCGGGGCCCTCGCGCCACTGGCCACAACCGGTGGCCTGTCGGTCGACGGTATCCGCGCCTCGTTTCTTCTGTATCCCAGTGGCGCCGAGACCGCCGCCTACTGTCCCCGACCTCGGCCTCCTGCTGATTGTCACCGTCACACGGCAGGAAGATGACGCGCTGCAGTCACAGGCAGCGGCGCCGACGCGGCTCGGGCACACGCAGCGGCTCGTCGAGAACGCCACCACGAGGTTCTGCGCGGCACGGGCGTTATGTTCCGACATCTCACGTATGCCGCCGAGAACGCCACCACCAGGGACGCCGACGCTGACCGACGCAGAGGCGGACCGGCAGAGAAACGTGACCCTGAGCCACATCAAACGGCACCATCTGGCCGGCATCATCCACTTCGCCGGCGCTTCCGGCGTGTACGACCTCCGATTCTTTCAAGAGCTCAGGCAGACACGGTGCGTCCTCTATGTCCCTTCTCTTGCAACTTCACCCAGCATAGAACAGATAGTTTTTTTTGGTCGATTCCAAGTGCATCAACAATCAAACTGCAGACAACATATTAACATCCCTTGTCCTATCCTTGAACCAGAGGCTTTGCAGCGTGGCCAACAGCAACAGTGTCGTCTGCAGACATGAGAATAACAATACAAGGGCCAACCTGTGAATCAGCAAAGATCATAGGCTGGTACTCGAAGGACTCGGACACCAACGCAACACACACACTTCCTGTGACTGCACAAGATACAGGTGCAATCCACAGCACCTATGGTTTTTCTCCGGCAGCAACCGCCGCCATGAAACTGAACACCAGAGCGGTGGCCACACGAGAAGCAGGGAGCGCTTTCGCAACCTCAACCACGGTGACGACAGTGCCAGGACGAAGCAAATTTCTGCGCAACGAAGGTGTCGTGGAGTGGGGGACTTGGCCTGGCTATGGAGAAAGGAGAAAATCATCTCGGTGAGGCCTTTCTCCTCTCTTCTACCTTCTTGATTTTTTTTTGTTATTTTACTGTTTATGCTTCAGACCGAGGTCACCATGAACCAATATGTGTGTTCACCTAATTCGAGATGTGTATTTATTTGCAAAAGTGATGATTCAGATGATGATGTTAACATTATGTTAAATTGTGATTTGGTCTTGGACGTTGCAGAGCTCATTTTCCCACGGCACTTCATATTCTTGTAGTTGTATGGAAATTTTGTTACAGACTAACAACCAATCCTTTAGTTTAAGCTGGAACCTTTTCTACTTTTATTGCCAACTACTCATGATGTTGTTAGTTCCTTGCTCCTGATACTTATACCTTGATTAAACTTTGATCACACGATAATAGTATCGTGCTCTCTCCCCCTCCCCCCATATATCTTTCAGGCCCTTCCCACCGTCCATTGTCGCATAAACGAGCAGATCATTCTTTCCAATAAGGTAATTTATCTATTCACCCCTTGTGTCTAGGCATGCTCATTGTACGGACGGACATATATTGTAAATGATCTTGAATCATTTCTGAAGATGCTCTTATTCCTTATTGTAGTGCTATGTGACCGGAACATTTCAAAATTAGTGAGGGTGGCATAGAAGCTCTTCGTGATTATGCCTTACTCCAATTAAGCTCTCGTCTGTAAGTATTTGCATTTCACATTAAGGTAATTTATTTATTCATCCCTTGTGTTTAGGCATGTTCATTGTACGGATGTACATATATTTTAAATCGTCTATAATCATTTCTGAAGATGCTCTTATTCCTTATTGCAGTTCTATGTGACTGGAACATTTCAAAATTAGTGAGGGTGTCATAGAAGCTCTCCTGATTATTTTTCCATTTTATGACCTTACTCCAATTAAGCGCTCGTCTCGAAGTATTTACATTTCACTTGCTGATTGTGAGAGCGCGAGGAGAAGCAATCTATAAAAAGGTGAGCTATCTTGGATTGTAAATATGGATGTTTCCTCATTCGTAGCTCATGGCCCTTGCTAAGTTGGTAAGTTAAGGTATTTCTACTACTCTTTATATGACCATCAGTATTATACATGTATATTATTATGATGTTGAAATATATGTTTAGACTAAAGAGTATTTTGCTCTCTGTGATGCATCAAGCCGCTCGCCTGTGTGTATATTGCAGGCATGTAGATGTTTCAGTGTCATATGGGTTGTTTCAACTATGTTAATAACCAAATATACAATTTTTTGCTAGGTCTAAATGCTATATATTTATCGTTTCTCCTAGATTTCATCGATATTTCTGATTCGGAGGTACAACACTCATGCATTTTTCTTTTCTTTCTAACAAAGTCAACAGTGTCATTTTGAGTTTATCAAGCTGCCCATGACCTTCTATCCTCAGCTTTATGTTTCTGACCTTGGAAGGTACTTAACATGATATGTGTCAGCTGTCTCCAGTTCAAGACTACATGCCTACAAGGTGCAAGCAGGACTGAAATCATGCTTCGAGCATACTTTGATCAGTGATGTAGTGCCAGCTTTAAGATGAAATTTCCGCCGCAGCTCAAATAGAGAGTACAAGAACATTGAATAATTTCACCTAATGTTCACACTTTCAAGTAAGTAAGTGATAACTTGATCAACTGTTGATATCTCCTTGAAGGTTGTACCTCAAAATAGTTGGTATAACTAAGTACTAATGATGCATTTCTATATGTAGCTAGATTTAATTGGAAATATCTGAAGGTCCTGTGATAATTTTGACATCCTTTGCAGAAAATAGACTGAACCAGCCAATACTGAATATTCCGGAAAAGCTGAAGTGGGATATATAACCATCAACATATATGTTCTTGGAAGTTGACATTTGGGTTTTAACATTCATGCAATGTCCGTCGATTCATCTTAGTTTTGGTGCCTTGAATGAATAACACCCGTAATTTATGTTTTGTTTGCTACCTTCTATTGCCAGGTCCTCAACTAATAAATGTTGCAATAAGGACTAACCCATCAAACACTTGGGGCACACCACAGGTTGGCGATTTATGTCAAATATTAGTGCATACTAGCCAGGTTGTTTCTTTGGTCAAATTATTGCATTAATGCTTCAGAGTTTGTGTTCCATGAAACAATAGTCATGTCATCAGAAAACTTTTTTTTGCTGTCAGAGGTAACCATATTTCAGTTTGAATTATTGAACCGAGAATGCAAGTCTGACCAACAATTGTCTACTTGACAGGTCACATATCAAGCTAACTATTTTCTTGACAAGAACAAAGACTATGTGGTCATTGAACATAAGCTCTACTGAATTTCTCAAGGTGCTCTTTTGTTGCAAATCTATTTCTTGTGGGGTGAGAAATTAAGTCATGATGATAGATGCTTCTGTAATGAGTTAAAAATAGATGAGAGATCCATGAGAAATTTTTCTACATAAAATCTTATGAATAAGGAAACTAATTATGGTTGCATCGAATTTCCAAATATGTTTTAGGCCTTCCACATTTATATAATCGCATCATTTTCCAAGATACCAAGAGATGTCTGGTTTAAGAAATTCATGACAAGAGATGTGTCTAATTATTTTCCAAGAGAGGTGTCTTATTATTTTCACAATTATCTCTTCCCGACTCGTATGTGGTAGTTGGATAGTAATTTTGATCTAGAGATGCCTAAATCTGACACCTTCTTCAGGATTCATGACATTTTGTTTTACTCGTTTCTACAAGTATCCTTTTAAGGTGATAGAACAAAATTCTCGTTTTTCAGTTTTCATTCTTACCGGATACATGTATGTGACCAATTATCTCCTAGACACGTAGTGAGTTCTTTTTTTTTTGTCTAGGCTGAACCCGTGTATCCATATTAACTGTCATATGCATTTGAAAGATTGTAATGATGGATGATGTCGGGATTTTCAAAGGGATGCCTGATTGAATTTTTAGTAGTACATGAGTTTTTGTAGATTCATTCCTTTGAATAACATAATTGATCTGTTAATTTTCAGTTATCGCTTATAGTATCGTACTATGTTATTTTTCTATTTCATGATGCAAGTTGCATTGGCCTACTGTGAACAATTAAGTGACATTAAGTCCTTCAAAGTATACCATGTTTTGTCTTTTACTTGAATTTCCCTACGAGCAGGCTGGTACCAGTGGATGTGTGAAAAGGCAGTTGAAAATCGTCTCAATGTAGCGATCACCTCTATCATTTTTTCTGTAGTTTATACATTTGAATATTTGATGAGTGACTTATGAGGGTGCACTTTCTCTTGGATGAAATAGGTTGCCGGTAAATACCTAGACAATGCACTTATCCATCGTCTTTCTCTCATTAACTACACTGTATCAATGAAGGTATATCTCGTACCTTTTGATTTTCCACTCCGCTTTTAGTAATCGGTTTGCATTATGTCCTCCTTTTGGGGAGCACATATGAATAATGAACCATGTTTCAAGGGTGTCATAATGGACAGATAAATAGGATGACTCGACTCAAAGAATTCTCATTTTCTTTCTTCATATCACTATTCAGATAAAGAATCATGCACAACTAGATGTTGTGGATGTGTGAAAAGGCAGTTGAAAATCGTCTCAATGTAGTGACCACCTCTATCATTTTTTCTGTAATTTATACATCTGAATATTTGATGAATGACTTATGAGGGTGCACTTTCTCTTGGATGAAATAGGTTGCCCGTAAATACCTAGACAACGCACTTATCCATCATCCTTCTCTCATTAATTACACTATATCAATGAAGGTATATCTCCTACCTTTGATTTTCCACTCCGCTTTCGGTAATCAGTTTGCATTATGTCCTCCTTTTAGGGAGCAAAGATGAATAATGAACAATGTTTCAAGGGTGTCATAATGAACAGATAAATAGGACGACTTTGACTCAAATAATTCTCATTTTCTTGGTGCTTTTTGTCTAAAGTATTTCTTCATATCACTATTCAGGTAAAGAATCATGCACAACTAGATGTTGCTATGTTGTTTCTTACTAGCCTCGGTCCCGGTTCTTTGGATAATGACAAGTTTGAAGAAACCTATTGTGTAGGTATGATTTCCCCTACAAATAAGCTCTTTCTGTGTAGCCTCAAAGTATTTCTTACTTCCACTACGCTTTTGCCGTTATCACAAGCACCACCTTTTATTAAGACATGTGAGGCCATTATTATTAGAATCATGGATTCGTGTATGGAGATCTATTAGAAATCTTAATTGGTCAGATCATGCTGTCATATTTATTTTTGGATTATAATTGGAATGGGAAATCTTAGTTCAAATCATGTTTTCTATTATTTTTTAGATGAATGTTATGGCGCCCAATGCCTATCTGACAACTTACCTTTGTTTTGATCACATATTACTGCTTCCTCTAGAATTAATAGTTGTCTATGCACGTAGATAACAAAGCTATTCCTGAAGTTCAAAATTATTAGAGCCTTGTATACAGTCTCATGGTTGCTGGTTTTAGAATCCTAGGACCTGGATTCAGGTGTAGGCAGATGTTCTTGTGAGGTGCCCGGTAGCAAAGATCTAAGTCATCTCAAAAGATCTAGAATATTCATGTGCATTACTTTCTCTTTTCCTGCAAAATAGCCTAAACTTCTGTCTATTCTTCTTTTTCGATGCTGAAACGATCATGTTGATCGGGAACAGGGAGAATCTTAGCTCCACTCCTTGACTCTTCATGCCGGTCTCTATTTATCATCAGTAAAATGTATGCTGGTGTAGAGTATCCACTAACACACATATTGTTTTTTGCAAGCTGGCCAGATGGGCTTCCAAAATGAGGATGAAAATTATCCTAGAAGATGTTCTTGATGCTTAGGTCGGGTTTCCATCTGCTCCTGTTCTTGTTTACTTATTTCTTTCTCTTTGGCAGCAAAACTTGCTACAAAATCTTCTTTGGCTGCGGCGGGGAAGAAGCCGCTGACCGGAAAGAAGGAAAATAGTTGCATGTATGTTTGTTGAATTCGGGATGTCTATGGAAGTTATCTTCACATCATGATTTGTTGGTTCTCTACTATATCATGTTTCTTTCTTGTGTCTAAATTCTTACGTGGATCCTCGCTTCTCCTCTTATAGGTGCCAATCCATCTAGGTGTTGTTGCCTGCTCCTAGGATACATGCCTGTTTTGCTTAATGTTGTATTGAAGTAAACCTTCTTTTATCTGCAAAACGAAATTACACTACCACTTTCTTATATTCTATCGAAAGCTGCCTTGGCACCATGAAATATCTTATGTAATTGTGACCCCTGAAAATCTGAAATGGTACCAATGCATGCATGTTGACACAGTAGAATGGATCATTGTACCTGTATAAGCAACCCGAAAGTAAAAAAAAAAGACATTATATGATCAATCAGCTGAATCATGACTTTGAGATTTGTACGTAGAGCCCCGGCAAGGAGGCGCCCCAGCCTCTAGTTTTACTCCTATAAAGGATGGATGTGCTAGCCGGCTCCTCCTTCGTCCGCCTTGTGCTCCCCCGAGCTGCCAGGTGGCTGCCTCCTGTTGGTTGCGACTGAGCGGGACCTACCACCGAGAGAACCAACTCCCGCTGAACCCTAGCCATCCACACCCCGTCTCTCCTCCCCAATCCCCAACCCCATCTCTCCTTGCCCCGCATACTCCCCCACCTCGCCCCACACTGTTGCCGCCGCAACCGCGGGCCTGGTGCTGCTGCTCTTGGCTCCATACCCCGAGCCCCGACGGCACCCGGAACGATCTCCCCCAATAGATGCTCGCTTCTCTCCCCCAATCCCCCGTGTGTCTCTCCTCCAATCCCCTCACGCGGTCCGTCCCGTCCTCAGCACTGCGCCCCATCCCCCTCCGCCTCCTTCCTCTTCCGGCTCCTCCTGTACGCTCTCCGCCAAGATCGAGTGGAGGAAACAGCAGAGAAGAACAATGGAGCGTACCCGCGGCGAGGTGAAGGAGGACGACAGCGGCGTGGCAGAATCACGCGGGGAAGGCGGACTGCACGGGTAAGCCGCACCTCTTCCTCTCAACGCATCTTCCCTCTCTCACTTTCTCTCTATGTCCACAGATCAGACCGCGCGTCAGCTGGCAGGGGCGCGGTCTAGGCGCTGAGATGGACGGCGGTTCTTCATATGGATTTTACACCACCGGCGGCAGCGGTCAACGTTGGTGTTCGTGCTGTCTATGGTTGCTGCAGTTATTTGTCCTCCCCACCTATTATCCCACTCTCTGAATGATTGTATGACACCTGATATCCAGGTTTTGTATGACGCCTGATATCCAGGTTTTCTCAGATGTAGATGCCCTCTCATCATGCTGCAACAGCCAACGAGCTTTGGAAAAGGCACTGCAATGAGGTAGTTTTGTAAAAAATGGTATAGCCTGTGGGTGGTGTATCTCGACGCCCTGATCGTCCCCTGGTACCTCCTCAACATCTCTCTATCCTCCCAAAGCCCTGGCCACAGCCTGCGTGCTCGCTCCTTGCGACGCCTCTTACCTGCTCGTCCAGGGGTCCTGCTTGCTAGCTGCTCCGAGCCTGCTCAGCGGTCATGTTACTAGGTGAGAAGAGCTGGTTATTAGCAATTCATAGAGTTTTTTTTTCTTATTAGCAATGTCAATATATCCTTTTGCAGACTGTTGAAATTACTAGCTCCTGGTGATCAAGAGTTGTATCACACTGTATCTCTTTTTCTTGGTTACAATGAGGATGAGAATGCTCAGAAGAAATATTACAGTGAAAAGATAATAAAATCGGTTTTGCTATTTCTCACTCAAGTGAGAACTAAGTTAGAGCTCACTCAACTCTAGAACAGGCAGATTTACATCGTGATTTGTGCGATCTATTAGTTGTACATAGGTTTTAACACGGATTTTTCCTAGTTACACATGGTTGCACATAAGTTGCAACTGAGATTTTTCCAGATACAAATGGATTTTACACGAGTTGCATATGAAATTTCTCAGTTACACAGTTTACACGTGAGTTGCATATGAAATTTTCTCAGTTACACATGGTTGCACATGAGTTGCAACCGAAATTATTCTAATTACACATGGATTACACATGAGTTACAACTGTAACTGGATGATATGATGTGAGTGAGAATAATTTAACTCTCACTTGATTGAGCCCTAGTCACTCCCTAATAAAATAGCTTCTTTATTTAAAGATACTTCTTATAGTCATCTCTTGGAGGTATTTAATTTAGTTCTCTTGTTTCTCGCTGGCATTCAGGTCATACCTTTCATACTAGATCAGCTACCATGGGATCTTCTGGTCCTTGCCCCTCTCTTTACAATTTTGTATGTGTAAGAATACTCACTTGATGAAAATGGTCTGCAGGCAATTATACATGTTGTTCCCGAGGATCTTTGCAGTAATGTGCATATACAAGTGGTGACAAGAATACTCACCACCGTGCCAATTATGTCATACAAGGTTTAATCTCATTAGCCAAAACTGCAGATTAGGTATACCGCAAATTGCATTCAGAAGTTTCCTTGGAATTTTGTTAGTCATGTAGTGTACAAGCTAATTTAATGTTCGTTGGGCAAACCAGTGTTCTAAAACATTCAGAATACTTGCTCAGGTGCCCCCGCTTAGTAGTATGGACAATATGAGTACTTAAAAGGTTTAATCAGTATAACCGGATGGCCGCTCGGTATAATCGGATATAACCAGGACTCCATGAGTAACTGCTAGAACAATTTCTCATTGTTGTTGGAGCTACTACTGCTACACATCCTTTTTGTGGAGGTAGCGGCTGTTGTGTCCAGTCAATAGTTGTGCATTGGGTAAAAAAAGACTACCGCTTATGCATTTATCAGTTTTTAATCTCTTGTGAAGTAGAAACTAAAAAGTTCTACCATTTCCGAATCACAAATACCGCCTATTTATTAATTGTTACGGTGGAGATCTTGGCTTGCTCACTGAAAATAGCCCTATGCCTAAATATTTCAGAATTTTATACGGCAACAACTGCTCCCCTGTCACATTCACATTGTGCACAAGAAGTTTAAATTAGTGATTCCGATTACTTACCATTGCTTCTTTTGCAATAGAGCTTCCACTTATGTTAATGACATAGATTATTTTTATGTTTCCAGCTTTGCTTGTTTGGTGATTCATCTTTCAAAAAGTACTCGCAAGATGACATCAGTATGAACATTTTATCAAGGTGAGATATTCAAATAAAATGTGTGAAATTGGATTATACTTGGAATAATTAGTAAGGCGAAATAAGTATAATAAAGGATGTGAAGTTGAAGCGGTGCAAGAATGTTTTTTTTCTCACAATATTGTGCCTCGTTTATTTGAAAATTGGTAGTATAATCTCCTGTTTGGACACATGACACACCGCCTATGCTGGTACTTCTTTGATCATGTTGTCATTGAGCGACCGGTAGCCAGGAGGCACACATTTGATTTTTTTCTTAGGTTTTGGATCTCTCAGATTGTGGTGTGTCCATTTGGGCATACGGTTTTTTGTTGGTCTGTTTGAGGTTGATCTCTTTGTTTAATGAATGGATTACTCAGGGTTATTAAGTTGGCTCCTGAGTTTGTACCAATTACTTAGGGATGCAACAGACTGAAGATCGGCAGACACATAATGCTAAAGAGTAAATCTTTAATATACTGTACATTTGTTGAAAATAGTCCATGGAAGAACATGTCCTTCAGAAAAGTGAATTATTAATTTACGAGCATATGAGACCAGATGTATTTGCCCACAGTAGTAGCCTAAATTCCAGTTGTGCAATCAGGGAGAATGTCCACACCAAGAACAGGGCGATAGTAATTTAATCAGCCGTTTAGACCAGCATGTGGTCACATCTATGGCAGCGGCATGACGGGAATTAGTCCTCAACCAAGGTATTTTACCCATCTCACTCTACGTATTTGGATGTCTCTGGTACCAATTACTTGCCATCATCAAGCAAAAATTGTACCGGAAGGGAATTAGTTTTTTCTTTGGGAATGGGCTAGGTGTTAGAGCTTTGTAAGTCGTCCGTACAATTTTTGCCCGAAATGTTTATGCTTATAGCTAGCTTCAGATCCGAGATTCTATTTTAGGAAATATTTGTCCTTTTAACTTTTAAGCTCATGTAGATACTCTGTTTTAGAAAACACTTGTTTTACCCTTCAACTTACTTCCATGGACAATTGCCTGCAGCTTTTCTGCTCTGCTCATCTCCCATGTCCCTGGGTGAGTAAGGTAGATGATCATTGCCCACCTATTCTGGCTTCTTATGTTTAATCGTTTAAGGTTGTGGTGGATATACATGCATCTTGCTTATCTGAAGTAGGTCGCCATCCGAGTAATTTATTTCAGTACTTTGGTGATCATCTCACCTATATTTGCTTCTGCTTTATCCAGCACGTATGTACACACGTGCGATTCCTTCTCTATTTCCGGTTTTGCCATGCAATTGGTTGAGCTTAAATTCTTTTGTACTTATGTCTGCAATTGACCTATTTGGTTCTTGGTTTGATCGAGCTTGTACCTTGGTTAAGAAGATTTTTTGTTTTGTTTCAAAAGGTACTTCCTTGCATAAGGGTTTATTTTAAATTTCCATCCTCACTCACAATGCACCATTAGGTAGCATTAGCCTTTTATGTTCTGTTTTTTTAGAAGCTAGACCACATAATACTCCATAAATTTTTGAGTTCGCTTTGCCCTTTACATATAGTGTATGACCATAAAAATATAATAAGCATAGAGTGGATTTATCAAGCCTATATTTAAATAATTGGTTCGATATCAGGTTATCCATAAAGCTTGAGCACCATTTACCTAATTCCAGGACATTTTTAGTAGTGTAGATCCGATATTTAAATAGTTGTCCGTTTCTTTATGCCACATGACATTTCCTTTTGCTTTTCTGGAATGTATCATCAATGTATATCCTGGAACCCTTTAGAAAGTACGCGGATGCTCTGAATTACTGGAATCGTGCATGCATGTAGAAGTGTAAGTAATGCACGCTGCCTTTATTCCTCTATGAGTTACTCTGTTCTTCTTAGAGCTGTCAAGTGTTGACTTCTGTTCTTTCATATGTTATAGTTGCTAGATTAGTGACAGAACATAAACGTGTGGCGATTTGTGCAGACAATGAACGGTCCAAGTGCACATCCTGCTCTTCTTGACATCATTAACTATAGTATCAACTTAAATCATACTAAACTGAAATAATTATGGCAATGATTTGCAGTAGATATGACATGACAGAAGAGCTGAAGCAGCTTCAGTTTACAACCCTGATTTTCGTCGGCGAGAATTCTGAGTTCCATGCGGAGGCTGTTTACATGACATCAAAGCTCGATAGGAGATAAACGAACTCTCTATGCATATGCAATTATGACCGTAGAGAAAAGTAAACCTACTTGGTTATATACTTGATTTACAGTTCCTTTTGGGCACAAACGATTTTTGCTCCTTCTAGTAGTGATGCTTGTGCAATGCTCGTACTTGTGTGTGGAGCAAATTTAGAATCTTGTCATTTTAGTTGGATTTCATGGATTTTGCAGATGGGCGAGTAGAAGACCTTATATTAAGAAGGATCAACAATGAAATATTGAACTTGCAATGGAGAACATATAGGTTTGATATAAGGGCTTGCTTTCTTGTGGATCGATACACATTAAAACCCATTTTAGATTGTTGTGTTTTTTATCATCAAAATATGATGTCTACTATCATTTGATAGGTCTAATGACTCATAACATGGGTTCGAAGATCACATAGTTTCAGTTTGTTTAGGATACAGGAATGTTAGTTTTGCAAAATACTATGCTGCATGTTTCTTCTGAGATATAGTGATTGGAGATACACAACACTCAAAGAGCCAAAAGGCTAACGGCTTAACGAAAAGAGGTTCTTTGGCAGAATGCATGGTAATTCAATCACTTCAACAAGAACAAATCATATCTTGACATATCGGTGGGTCATGGATTAGTTTAATTAGTTGGCATGGATTGGCTAACTTTACCTACCCTAAAATGAGTCAGACTTTGCATTCATAAACAATTAGCAGCTTTAAAGCGAGCGAAGCAAAATGTAATAGGGTAGGACAAGCTAAAACTTATGGCTTAAGGGTGCTCAGATTCTTCTAATAATCCCGCAAAAATTGATATTTTGTTGAGATGCTCAGTCAGCTTGAATGTCCATCAACTCAGTATGAACGCAGTGTTTATGAAGACCATAAAACATGTGTGTTATTATTTTCCAAACATCAAGGCTGACTTCTCAAGGTTCACCACAGATGTGCCTTTTTACTCCAATAGTAGTTGAAGATTTTCGAAGCCCATTCTGTATGTTTGACACAGATGGCTACCATCTAGTCACATCACCACCGAATACCAGCGACTATAGGAGTGTTTTCTAGAGTAATAATAGTATTCCTACTTTTATTATAGTGTATGCAACGCCTCTTTATGTGAAACAATAATACATCCAAAAGGATAGGTGGTTGAGGTGACCGTCGTGACATCTTAGACACATGCACGGGATTTGAAGTGCGGAAGTAACAAGACGACATAAAAGATGCTAAAGCTGGAAGGTTCACGGAGAATGCACAAGGCAATGATCTTTGGAAAATTTAGCTTTGCTACATTTTAATGTGCAAGAAAGTTTCAAGTAGAGAACATGCACATCTGCAACTTTTTCAATGCTAAGCTGTTATTAAGTTTGATGTTCTTCTTCACATTAGGCAATCAAGGCTACAAAGCAGGTAGTGTTTATTCGAGATTCGTCCTCATGTACTTTTTATAGGCGCGTTGCCACAAATGTACGTCTATAAACCTCTATTGTGTGAATATAGTGTTGGTCTATTCAGCTATTGTAATGACCCTATGTTGTAGAACTTATGGCTCAAAATTTAGCCTCAGTCCAGCCACTTTGCACCAGCTGCGTAAACGGGTCATCTATTACAATCATAGGTACTCAGTTGGCCATTCTAAAGAAAAAAGCTATTCGTTTGGCCATCCACTATAAAAATAGGTATTCATTTGACCTGTCATAATAATAATCAATGGTTAACGGATCCGAGACAACACGAGGAAGATGAGCCACCTAAACCCTAACGAAAGACTTCCAACAGATGGAGGCTAAACAATGGAGAGAAGTTGCCTTTCCAAGTAAAGAGATTTACTTATGTCTGCTCAATACAAGTATTTATGCTCAGAGATATGATAGATTCCTATATCAGGTCCGACATATGTCCATCACATCATAGTATGCGAAGTATCCCAACTCAACATGGCTCCGCTATACCGGTTGCCATGTCAACGAATCTCATTCTCCGTGGATATCAATATAGGACAAAACTTATTCCAAATCTCATTCATCAAGGATAGAAAGATAGAATAAAACTTATGGGAGCAATACAATCTCGCTTTTTTCCTTGCGCCAGTGGCGCAACGGGTCATCTAGTAACAATGAAACAAGAGAGTAACACTACTCTACTAGAACTAACATCTCTGATTAAGAGATGCATGAAAACCATGAGCTAACTTTGATGGAAAATTAATATGGAGGTGCCATGGACCTTGGTCTCATGCCGGTGGAATGATGGAGATCATATCATGATGCACAAGATGGAGATCAAGTGCAAGAAGGAACATATCATATCACATTATCCATGCATGTGATGTTAATCCATTTATGCATCTTATTTTGTTTAGATCGCGACGGTAGGATTCTAAGATGACCCCCTCACTTAATATCAAGATAATAATGTGTTCTTCGTAAGTATGCACCGTTAAGAAAGTTCGTCGTTTCGAGACACCACGTGATGATCGGGTGTGATAGACTCAACGTTCACATACAACGGGTGCTGACGAGCCTAGCATGTACAGACATGGCCTCGGAACACACACAATACTACGGTTCTACTTGGCAAGCCTAGCATGTACAGACATGTGACGCCCCTGGATCGGGTACTATGGGTTTTTCAGCGTTCCCGCCAGAATCCACATAATATCTTATCACGGGTTATCATTTATGATACCATTACAACAGTTCACGAATAGTCTGCAACGACAACAGAAGATACATACAACATGACTCCATCGAGTCAAGAATACAACTAATACAATACAAAGATCCAAATAACAGCGAAAAAAAATAGTATCCGACTACGGATAAGATACAAATTGGACTAAGAGTCCTGAAGATAAACGATGGCGTCCAATCCCTGCCCAGTCCAAGCTAGAGGTATTCCCAAGCTAACGGCGTCAGACTTCAAACCTATCGACTGCATTGTGAATACAACCCCGAATCATGGGGTCGGTACTTTGAATGTACCAACAAGAGGCAAGCAATACTCACAAGATACCAATGCAACTAGTCATCACATGATGCAAATACTTTGGGTACAAAGGAAGATGTTGTTGTAATGAAACGGCAGCGGGCTGCACTAAGCAGTCTATGGAGACACGCTACAACTCTCGTCTATTAGAAAAGGGATGAGAGAGAGCGGAAAAACCAACTACAACTATTCACCAAGAACAATACCCATCCAGGATTTCCCCCCCTCAACCAATGCCTGGAGGTAACCCGAGGAAAAACTCACACATCTTGAAATAGTAATCTCGTTATCGCACAGGTTAACAAATATCATTAAGTGTTAGTTATCTGACTCTTGTGAGCCAGCACTTTCTCCAAGATCGTCACATAAGCGCGAACGATACGCCTTCTCGAAAAGATTTAACCCTGTAGGGATGCACTACTGTAGCCACACGCACCGAACTGACGCGAGACTGTCGGCACAACACTTCATCTCACCAAAAATGAGTCCAGGGAGCCACCTAGCTAGGTTGGAACTGCATCGAGAGTCCGGCCGATGCTTCAACGCGGACCTAGCCGTTTGCGTCTACGTGCAAGAAGGGTCAAACCAAACCGGAGCTGCCCGTTCACACGTACCGCAAGACCTATATAATTGTACGCACATCGGTAACATACCACCATCATCATCCTCAACATCGTCTCCATAGCACTTGCAGAATTGGTGATGTGCGCACACCAAATGGAAAGCCCGAACTAAGTTGTGGCATTCTGGACAAGAGTGCAGTGGGGCTAATAGGTTGCGGGGAGTCCCATTTCTCCCACGATGTGGTTAGCGCGCTTATTCTTGGATCAGAGGACAAGAACCTATTCTTAAGGCAACACCAGAGGGACCGAAAGCCTCGAGGGGCCTCCCTCCGGTGTCTTAACTCAAATTCAAATTTTATTATTACCCCAAGCATTAAGATCATTTTAAAATAAGTTGAACCAACCTATCATACTAGTCAGGTGACAAAGAACCTATGCATGCGCTATGACTCGCAAGGAAAACAAGAAACGAACATGTCATAGGAGGTGGGGGGAGGAGGCTATATCATGGCTGCAAGGTAAACATATGATAGGATCGAGACACAAGCATCGAATCATAAGGCTAGAATAAAGATAACGGAAAGCATCTGTAACAAGTGAGGAATGGCAACCATAGGTATAAAGTGAGTAAAGCTTGCCTGGAATCAAGGTTGTAGAGGTACTAGCAAAACTTGTCATTGCTCACGTCATCTCACGTCCTATCTGAAAGTGCAAACGCGCTTAAATCATCTTGTTTTGGTGTTTGTTAACAACATATGTATCCTTAAGTGTGTTGATGTATTTCAGGGCGTAAACAACATATTTGATATGGTGGTGTGGTGGTGCAAAAAGGAGCAAAACACCTGGAATTCTTTCAGCTGGAGTTTTCTCAAGGCCAGAGTCTCCGGACTCTCAGACCGGAGCCTCCGGTGTGAAGAATTTCTCCAGGGCTGAGTCTCTAGATTTCTGGTGTTGCCCAGTGCACCCATACCGGAGACTGTCCGGAGTCTCCGGTGTGGGAGTTGCCACTGAAGAAATTGCTAAGGACTTGGTGGTGTCGCCTGCGGTACTCAGTCCGGAGTCTTACCGGAGACTGTCCGGAGTCTCCGGTATGACTAGGTGTTGTTGCACCCGCTCGACCCCAGACACTCTCGAGCTCTAACCGCTACGACAAGACAGGAGTCTCCGGTCCACCTGACCGGAGTCTCCGCACTGGAGTTTCCTGGAGCTTATCAAGTGGTGCACTTGGTGTCGCCTGCTGCATTCGGTCCGGAGACACACCGGAGACTGTCCGGAGTCTCCGGCCTGGTGGTTCTGCGAAAAAGCTCAGACCGGAGTCTCCGGCCTTTACATTGGAGTCTCCGGTGTGAGTTTGGCAGAAAAGCTCCAACGTCTCCAAGAATTTATGAGGGTATAAATACCCCCTCCCCTCCACCTACCTTGAGCTAGCTCGTCCAGAATTAAAGTCACCATTGTTGGAGCTAACCACCTTGCTAGATCTCCCAATCCATCCACCCAAAAGCCTTGATCTTTGGAGGATTAAAGGAGAAGGCCCCGATCTACGTTTTCACCAACCGGATTTCATTTCCCCTCTCATTTGCTTGAGGGATCTTTGCCTAGGGTTTCCTCTTGTGGAGAACCTAGGCTTCTTGCTACTCTTGGTGATTTGTGAGTGTTGGGAGCCCCCAATTCGGTTGTGGGTGCGTGCCCCAAACTTGTTTGTAAAGGACTCGATCCCCGCCTCAAAGGGGTTCAATAGTGGAAGGTGAACTAGGCCTTTGTGGCGGAGTTCATCGGAGAATAGGGTGAGGCCTTTGTGGCGTTGAGTAGGCCTTCGTGGCGAGCTCACACCCCTCCAACGAGACGTACTCCCTTAACTAGGAGGAACTCGGGAATACATCGTGTCTTCGCGTACCCCCATCATTTATCTCGTTCCCTTATCTTTTACTCACTTGTACTTGTTGCATTAATTGGTTTACTTGTTGCATTAAGTGTTGTACTAGTTTCATTTATTGCTATCCTTGTCATATAGGTAAATTCACCCCAGTTGCACTATCTAGAGAATTTACCTTTGTGTCAAGCCTAAATCAAAAGAAAAATTAAAATTGGTCGTAGCACCTATTCACCCCCCCTATAGGTGCCCAAACTTTACTTTCAATTGGTATCAGAGCCTCGGCTCTTCTATTGGGCTTAACCGCCTAAGAGTTTTAGTATGGCAGAAGAATCGGATACCGAATCGTCCAAGGCTAGGGTGTCCATGGATGATCTCAATGATTTGAGAACTTCATTGACCTCATCCATAGACGTTAAATTTGATGAGTTGCGTCAAGTCTTTTTGCAACTCCTCAAAGCCAAAGGACCGGAGGTCTCCGAGACTTCTCCTCCAGAAACTATTCCGGAGGGCGCTAAGAAAGAGGTAGATGGTGATCCATCTAAAATTGCTTCCGCCGAAAACTCCACCGAGAAGGGCACGGATGGAGACGAAGAATATCACGCCGTCAAAGGATGATATTCTCCCGACCCCCCCCCCCCCTGTCCCTCTTCCTCATATAATCCCTAGGGGAGATCCACCTAAAATTGATGCTTTTTTTCGTGAATGGCAATATTACATGGAGACTCACTTGAACTCTTCTTGTATAGATCTTTGGAGGATCACTCGTGATGGATACAAGCCTCATGACCCCAAGAACCTCACAAGAAGAGAAGTCGTAGATTTCCAACTCAACTACACCGCTTTGTCCATTCTTCAACAAGCTGTGGGTCCTAACCACATGCCGCATCTTCAACAATATTCCACCGCCAAGGAAACATAGGATGCTCTTGTCATCACGTTTGTGGGCAATGAGAGCATGCAAAGGAATAGATATGATGCCTTGACCAATGAGGCCGAAGGGTTCTATATGCATGATGGAGAGGACCATGTGGACATGTACCGGAGACTCAAGACTCTTGCCACTGCCTTCTCAAATGTTGGTGCCAAGTACATTGATGATGCTTGGATCAAGAGGAAGTACATGATTACAATGATGCCATTTGAGGGCGCGGATATGAAGAGCATTCAAGGAAGACATGATTTCTCTTCAATGACCTCAACTCAAGTGATGCAAGAAATGTGCTCGTATCAAGTGCAAACCAAGAATGCTCTTGAAAACCGTGTTAGGGCCATTGGAATGCACAAAGGAGCATCCGTTGCTTTGAAGGCCAAGGTTGTGTCAAGAGAGGTTGAGTATGAAGAAGAAGGAGAAGAGGCATTGCCTCCTTTGAAGGAACAAGACTATGATCCCGTGCTAAAGGATCTCATTTCTCTCACCGTGAAAAAGTTTTGGAACAATCCTCCCAAGGGCAAGAAATTTGTTGAGGAAAATACCAAGTCTCGCTATGGAAATGATGGGGCTCAAAAAGTGAGGTCTTGCTTCAATTTCCAAGATAAGCACCACTTCATTGCGGAGTGTCCCTATGAGAATAGAGATCTCCATAGTGGCAAGATCATTCACAAGGACAAGTCCAAGGTTGAGTACAAGAAACCTCACTTCAAGAAGAAACCATTCAACAAGAAGTCTCCCACCAAGTTTGTGCTCTTGACTCAAGAGTAGTATGATTCCGGGAGTGATGAAGAAGAAGAAACCACAAGTAAAGTGGCCTCTCTAGCTAGTGCTTCCATTCCATCATCTTCATCCCTCTTCGAATCCCCCAATGACGATCATCCTCAACGAAATGCCAAGTGCTTCATGGCTAAGGCCACAGAGGTATCACCTTCTTCCAACTCTAAGACCCCTAGTGAACTAGAACATCTTTCTAGTCTTAGAGAAGAAGATGAGAGGGTCTCCTTGGAACATTTTATGTCTAACATGCAAGGGGAGACCAAGAAGTACTTTGAGTATCTCATGAGGCAATTGGGAGAGGCCCAAGATGCTCTTGAGAAGAAAGTTGAGGTTGAAAGAAGGGATGCGGATGAAATTGCATCCCTCTCTATGACTCTTGAGGAAGAGCATGGTGGTAGAGTTTATCTAGAGGAGGAACTTGAATCTATTGAATTAGTTCATAATGAACTTGTCTCTAACATCACTAAGGAACGTGATCTTGATATTGCTAAATATAAAAAGTCTAAAAAGGATAAGGTCGAGTTTGGGGTTGGTCATGGTAAACCAACCGAGGAGTTTGAAAAGCTAACCAAGGCTCACAAAGCTTTGGAGAGCCAACACTCTTCCCTAAAAGAGTTGCATGAACAACTTCAAACTCAACTTAATCAACCGAACAACCCTACCACCTCTACTTCTTATTGTGATCATGCAAATATTATTGAAGAAAATGCTAGGTTGAAGGATGAGCTAGCAAGGCTCAAGGGAAAAGGCCCTCAAGTTGAGAAGGTTGTGATCCCTACCCCACAAGTGGTTGACCCTAGCTCTAATGTGGTCATTGCTAGACCACAATTGAGTGCTCCAAGGCAACAAGTGGGCAAGCAAGGTCTTGGCTATGTAACCAAGAAGAAGAACAAGAAGAATAAGAACAAGAAGAAGTCCAACAATGGTGCTTCGGGTGGTATTGTCATTAGGGACAACACTACTCGTAGCACACCTGCTCAAGCAAGCAATGTTGCCTCGAGTAGTAGTGTCATGAGGGACAACACGACTCGTAGCACACCTGCGGGAACTAACAATCCACACCATTTCTTATATGGTTATTATTATGGTGTTGTGCAAGCTAAATATGTTGGTCCCATTGACGGCTTCATTGACTATACTATTTGGGTTCCAAAGACCCTTGTTGCTAACATAAAGGGACCCTCCTCAGGTCCTAACTCTAGTCAATGATCTCTTGCAGAACTATGCTTCCGGTGGGACAAAATGGATAATTGATAGTGGATGCACTAGCCATATGACCGGAAGAAAAGAACTTGTGACAGAGTTGCGCCCAAATGACATTCAAGCAACCGTCACTTATGGAGACTCGTCCTCGTCTAAGGTATCCGGGTTCGGCAAGGTTGTGGTTGTTCCCGATATCACTATCGTGAACGTCATGCTTGTCGAATCCCTTGGTTACAATTTACTTTTCGTCCGCTCTCTTGGAAATATGGGTTTCTCCGTCTTTTTTATGTTGATATTGTGGTCCTTTTGAGGAGCAAGACTCTTGACGTCGCTTACGTGGGACATGTTGAAAATGAGTTGTTCGTGGTGGATTTTTCGAAGTCTACCAACTCTCAAACAATGTGTCTTTTCGGAAAGGCGGACGTGGGATGGTTGTGGCATCGCCGCTTGTCCCATGTCAACATGAGAACTTTGCAAAGTCTTCACAAAGGTGGCCTTATTGTCGGACTAAAAGAAAATGTTTCCTTTTCAAAGGATCGCGTTTGTAGGTCGTGTGTTGAAGGAAAGATGCATGATAAGGTACACAAGGCCAAGACTATTATTTCATCAAAGAGGATCTTGGAGCTTCTCCATATTGATCTCTTTGGTGCCGTGCCCGAAGCAATTCTTGGAGGCAAGAAATATTGCTTGGTGATTGTCGATGATTATTCAAGATACACTTGGGTTTATTTCTTCAAGTGCAAGAGTGAGACTCAACAAACCATCATCGACTTCTCCAACCAAGTGCAACGTCAATACAATGTGCAAATCATGGCTATTAGGAGTGATAATGGTTCGGAATTCAAGAACTATACTTTGAATGAATTCCTTAGTGAAGAAGGCATTCGTCATCAATACTCCGCCACTTACACTCCTCAACAAAATGGTGTTGCCGAAAGGAAGAATCACACTCTCTTGGATATGGCAAGGACCATGTTGGCGGAGTACACTTCTCCCCAATATTTATGGGTCGAGGCCATATCCACCGCATGCCACTCCTCCAACCGCCTCTACATCCACAAAGGCTTGGACAAGACTCCATATGAGATCCTCACCGAAAACAAGCCCAACGTATCATACTTCTGTGTATTCGGTTGTAAGTGCTTCTATTTGATCAAGGGTGTTAGGTTGTCTAAATTTCAATCCAAAACTATTGAGGGTATATTTGTTGGTTACGGTGCCGAATCCCACACTTATAGAGTCTTTGACAGAGCCTCACGGATTGTCATAGAATCTTTTAGTGTGGCTTTAGAGGAAAATGATGGCTCCCAAGTGGCGCAATTTCATGTTTCTAATGTAGATGTTGAAATACCTCAAGAATCCATAGGAAGGATGGGTGTGGGATTTATTCGCCCCATTGAGGGATACCTTATGGCAACTCGAGAAGGACTATGCTCTACTCATGTGGATCCCTCCTCTACAATAGAAGATCATGCCAAGGAGCCAAATATTACACCTAACCAAGAACATGTTGAAGACCCTCCTCATATTGACCAAGTCACTACGCAAGATGCATCCACTCCTATTATTCATGCTAGTCAAGGTCAAGGCCAAGATCAACCATCCTCTTCATCCTCTCCTCAAGTTGAAGCAAGTGTTGAAGATATTGTTGTTGATGATGATTATGATGATGATCAAGGCCAAGTTGGTCAATACGGGACCCAAATGATCAACATGATCAAGTGATCCCTCCGTGCAATAATGCGGAGATTGAAGCCCGTCGCGTGAAAAGGATTATAAGAGCTTTGAACCATATTGATGCCCAAGACAACAAGGTCTTGGAGGATATTCAAGCTAGAAGATCCACAAGAAGGCAATTGGCACATTTTAGTGAGCATCAAGCTCATATCTATATGGTGGAACCTAAGAAAGTGTTTGAAGCTCTTGAGGACTCCGATTGGGTTGAAGCAATGCATGATGAGCTCAATAACTTTGAGCGCAACAAATTTTGGATATTGGTTGAGAATCCCAAAGATTGCCACAGTGTTATTGGCACTAAGTGGATTTTCAAGAACAAGCAAGATGAGTATGGCATTGTCATAAGGAACAAGGCTATATTGGTTTCTCAAGGTTACACTCAAGTTGAAGGCGTTGACTTTGATGAAACTTACGCACCCGTGGCTCGCCTTGAGTCCATCCGTATCCTCCTTGCTTATGCTTCTTCTCATAATCTCAAATTGCAACAAATGGATGTCAAAAGTGCTTTCTTGAATGGTCCACTAAAGGAGGAAGTATATGTGAAGCAACCTCCGAGGTTCGAGAATATCAACTTTCCTAACCATGTCTACAAACTTGGTCTCAAACAAGCACCTCGTGCTTGGTATGAGCACCTTAGAGAATTGTTGGATGACCGTGGTTTCGAAGTTGGGAAGATCGACCCCACTCTCTTCACCAAGAGAGTAAAGGGAGAGCTTTTCATATGCCAACTCTATGTGGACAATATTATCTTTGGCTCAACTAACCAAGCTTTCAATAATGAGTTCTCTGAGCTTATGGCTGACAGGTTCGAGATGTCTATGATGGGTGAGCTTAAATTCTTCCTTGGCTTTGAGATCAAGCAATTGGCTCGTGGGACTTTCATTTCTCAAGCCAAGTATACCCAAGACATGATCAAGAGGTTTAACTTCCTAGATGCAAAGATCAATACATCTCCTATGCAAGTCAAGTGCCACCTATCACGTAATCCGAAGGGTAAAGATGTGGACGAAAAGATGTATCGTTCTATGATTGGTTCTTTGCACTATCTTTGTGCATCTAGACCCGATATCGTTTTGAGTGTAGGTGTGTGTGCAAGGTATCAAGCGGCTCATAAGGATAGCCATTTGATGGCGGTCCATAGGATCTTTCGTTATTTGGTTCATACCCCAAGATTTGGTTTGTGGTACCCAAAGGGGGCACAATTTTCTCTCAATGGATACACAGATTCCGATTGGGCGGGTGATCAAGATGATAGAAAGTCTACTTCCGGGGCTTGCCAATTTCTTGGTAGGTCCTTAGTGAGTTGGTCTTCCAAGAAGCAAAATTGCATATCTCTCTCCACGGCCGAAGCCGAGTATGTAGCCGCCGCAAGTGCTTGCACTCAATTGCTATGGATGAGGCAAACTCTCAAGGAATATGGAGTTCATATGGATAAGGTGCCTCTTTTGTGTGACAATGAAAGTGCCATCAAGATCGCCTACAATCCCGTACAACACATAAGAACGAAGCACATTGAGATTTGCCATCATTTCATCCGATACCATGTGGCAAGAGGGGATATTGCACTATCTTATGTGCCCATCAAGGACAATCTTGCGGATATTTTCACGAAGCCACTTGATGATGCAAGATTCCTGTTCTTGAGGAATGAACTAAATGTCATTGATTCTAGGAGTTTGACTTGAGGATCGTGCACACACCCCTATAGATGAAACGTGTTCGAGTTTAGGTGTAGGCATGGACATAGGGGGAGTGTTATCCTAACACATTGGGTTCTACCTCCCCCCATTATGCCCAAAGCAAAAATTCATTGTTATCTCTCTTTTTCTAATGTTGAATTGTGAGCTTCAATGTTGAGTGAAGAGTTAGTTCTTAAATGAGTCTTTTGGCATTTTCGGATGATATACTCAAAATTTGTTGTTCAAATGTTTTTCTAGTCTTTCTTGAGTATAAGATTCCCTCCCTGATGTTGTTTTATCTTTCCCTGCCAAAACCTACCTTTTTAAACAAGTTTTATTGGCTCTTGCATATCTTGTCCTTTTTGGGGGGATTTTTCTGGCGTGGGTCCGGAGACTCCGGTCTGCCACACCGAAATCTCCGGCCAGTCCGGAGACTCCGGTGTTACGACCGGAGACTCCGGTGTAGGGTTTCATCCCCACTTCCCCTACGCCTCCAATACCTTGTTGCGCTGCCGCCGTCGCCAGGAGCTCTTCCCCGGCCGGTTCCCACCGCCGGAAACCGCCTCCCCTTGCCTCTCCCATCTGAGGGAGGCTCCATGACAGGCCAGGGTGACAAGGGTACACCTCTCCTCTCCCCATTTGCTTGTTTTTACATCTAGATCTAAGGACTAGGTATTTTTTTTGTGGAGAGATAGTACTTGTTGTTGGTAGCATCACCCTAGCATGTTGTTCCCCGGTAGAAACTGATAGAAACATTCAAAGAACTAGTTGTGTCAGATTCATATCCCTGCTTGACGCCCAGACCGGAGACTCCGGTCTTCCAGTCCGGAGACTCCGGTGTCGGTCCGAAGACTCCGGCCTGCCAGACCGGAGACTCCGGTGTGAATCTCCCAGAACTAACTCTTGTTGCTTCTGTTTTGTTTCTGCATTTTTTTGGACATGTATGCTCATTTGCTTTCTCTCTGCTGTTGTGTTTTTGGCTTTGTGTGTGCTTTCAAGGAAAAGGTTGAAGTAAGCGGCCTCCAACCCCAACAAGCGTTCCTACCGTACTCACACCCGCAACTATCATGTCACTGATGAAGCCACTGGTAGAGTTGGTCAGAGGAACACCTTTGAGACTGAGAGGCGTCAGAAAGAGAGGAATGAGGCTAGGCTGAGGACTGAACTGACGAAGAAGGCCAAGTATGACAGGATCACTTCTGTGGTTTCCATGAGCAAGAAGGAGTACAGGATTATGCGGGCTCGTCCTTTCTTCACCATGGCCCGCACAACTGAGACTTATCATTATTGGAGGAGGGAATCTGAGTTGATCATTAGTGAGATCTACTCCCGTTTCAGGCAGCCTGTATGTCCCCAGAAAGTTCTAGACTTAGAGGCCCTTGGCAGTGAGTACTTTGAGGAGGCTGTCTGGATCACGAAGAAACTGGGGCTTGAGCATCTTGTTAGCATTCAGCAGAACTAGAATGTATCTATCATTCAGAAGTTCTTTGCCACTATCACTTTTGGTGAAGATGATGATGTTACCTTGAAGTGGATGTCTGGGTCTATTGAGTGTGAGTCCTCTATGAGACGCTTTGCTGAGATTCTTGGTTACCAATGGGTAGAAGGCAATGGCCACTGTATGCATGTTCACGGAGTGGCCTATGACAAGAAGCGCATGGCTCCGATGTATGAGAAGCTCTCTAGCACCGGCACCGCTAAGGATCTCAGGAGGGTTTACAACATCTGTCTTCGCCTCTTCCGCTGCAAAATTGCTCCCAAGGCCGGGAATGTGGATGCTATTCGTGGTGGTCTTGTGAACCTTCTCTACCAGGCCTTCCAGTGACACCTAGCTGGTCCTGATGGAGAGGGTTTCGAGATTGATGTTATGCACTTGATCAAAGACGAGATCTACTCAGCTATGATTGAGATCAAGAAAGTGCCCGTGTATGCTCCTTATGTGATGAAGCTCATCCTTGATCAGTTTCCTGGCTTGGCCGCAGAGACTGAGCACCCAGTGGGTTCTCTCCAGATTATGTCCTCTCACCTTCCTGATGATGACACCCCCATGGGGGAAGCTGAGGCGCCTCCTCGCTCTAGGAGGAAGAATGCTGATCCTCCCTCTTGCCGCTCTAGCAGGGAGGAGACACAGGATGAGATGAAGAAGCTTTCTTGTTTCCAGTGCAACATTTTGTGCATGACAGTTGTAGTGCACAAGGAGAACCATGTGGCCTACAAGGAGAGGCGTGAGCTGAAGAACATGGTCTCCAAGTTGCATGACCACGCTGGGCTCGGAGCTACTCCTCCTATGGGTACCCCTCCCACTACTCCTCCCACTCCTCCCACCGCATCTGTGAATATGTCTTATGAGGAGTGGAACACCGATCAGTTCCCGTGGGGTGACTTTGAGGATGTCACCTCAGCTCCTTCCTCTTCGACCCACCGTGCCAGGGCTCCTGTGACTGAGGAAGAGGAAAATGTTGAGGAACAGCCTGAGGATGATGATGAGGACCTTGGGTACTTCAACACTGGTTCTGATTCTAAGGATGACGAGGAAGATGAAGATGGAGATGATCATGATGAGGCAACGGACCCGGTGGATGATGAAGACGATGACTATGAGGATGATGACTGAGACCTTGGGATGCGTAGTGCTCTTTGCCCTTTTTGGTGTCTCGATGCCAAAGGGGGAGAAGTAGCTTTGTCTTCTCCGGGCTTTGCATGGGTTTCTTTGCTTTGGTTTGCTTCGGAACACAAGTCTTTGAACTTGATTTGCCTTTTATGGCTTGTGTTCCCTTTATCTTAGTTTCTGTCGAGACATCATAGTAGTTTTCATAGACGGGGGTGCCATGAGACTACGGTAGAGACGTGGGGTAACGGGATAGCGTAGTAACACAGAACACAGGATTTTACCCAGGTTCGGTACGTCGCGACAGTACGGCGTACCTACTCCTGCACTTCTCACTAATCGGGACTAAAGCCCGTTTAACAGGATTACAATGTGAGGGTGTAGATCTAGCTACTCGGCGAGGATGAGCTTCTCGGCGAGTTGCGTAGAGCTTCTCTGTTGTGCCTAACTTGTTCTAATCTATCTCTCGTCCGGCTTTATATAATAGCCGGGTTAGGGCTTACAGAATCAGAAACCTAGAAGACTACGTTTAACTCGTAACTTGGAAAGCAAGGAATCCGTATTCTCCTCCAAGCCAGATCACGCGGGCCGTGATCCGGGTTCTTCTAGAATCCGGCTTCTGCGCGTCGGACTACTGGGCCGCCCAATGGACCTAAGCCCATTACCATGTAGGCCACCCTGGCAGTCCGGCTCTTTGTCTACCATCTTCTATACCCCTATTCAGTATATATCCGACAGTAGCCCCCAGGAAGGATCAAAACTCTGATTCTCCGTCTTTTGTCAAATACATTTTGTCCGGGAAATCTTGATTCAGCAGTCTTGATTCTTTCTACTTTTCTTTTAAAGGAGATGGTAACATAAAACTCGGAACTCTGAAAATCCGGCTTTTCTTCTCGCGATCCTTCGCGGAAAAGGAACTTCTAACGTCAGCGCTTTAATCATGCTGACGCAGGCGACGCTTGGTTTCACGCGGGAAACCCTGCAACGTATCTCTGACAGATTCTCACGGGAAACGAGGAGATAGCCATCATTCCCCTGTCGTTATATTTCCCAGATTTTCCGGCGAGCGACACGCGTCGAACATCCAACGGTCGAAAGAGCCGTTGGCACGTATCTAAACGGTTTTCCGGCTATAAATAGCCGTCTTCGTCCTCGTCGAATCCTTTCCTCACTCCCTCACTGTCCACGCCATTGCTGCGAACGCGAGCTCGATAGCAAGCCCTGTCCCAACGCACGCATCCTTCTCGCACGCCAAAACGCAACGCGCCACCAACGAGATGGCCTCCTCGCCGTCATCGCCGGCCCGCGCCGCCATCAACGAGCTGATCAGCGATCTGGATCCGCAGCCGGGATCGCCCAAGCTCACCGGCGACGTGCCGGAGAAGACCACGGCTTCCGCGGCGGGCGGAGAAAACACTTCCGCCGCCGCGGACATAGCGACATCGAGTGCCGCGACAACCCCGCCGTTTTCACCTGAAACGGCGGAGGAAAAGATCGAGCTCCTCGGTGACGAACTCGCCGCCACGGAGGCCGCCGCCGCCGCTGCCACCGGAGCAGACGAGGAAGCGGAATCTGCAGGCAACTGGAGTGCCTGCAGTATTCCCCCGGCTCTCCTTCCAAACTTGGAAAAGGAGGGCCTGGTTCTTAAGAAGAAATGGCGGCTGCCAGAAGAAGAAACCGAACCAACGCCGCGGAATGGCGAAAGGGTACTTCTCACTTCCCACCTTTTGCGAGGTATGGGGCTTCCGCCTTCTTCCTTCTTCCTCCAGATTCTCTCTCATTACCACATCCAGCCCCATAACCTTCCTCCCAATTCCATCCTCTACATGGCCGGCTTCCAGGCTTTGTTTGAGGGCTACTTAGGGCTAGAACCTAGGCTAGATTTCTGGACTTACTACTTCGGGGTTAAGTGGAACTCTTCGGAGGGCGCACTCCCGACTTGCGGGACCATATCTTTCACTCTTCGGAGATTCCGAGAAGATTGGTTCCCCAAGATAAAAACTTCGGAATCCGTCAAATTTTGGACGGTTTCCTTCTTTTATCACCCCGACGTGCCTTTCCCTAAGGAAGCTGTCGGGGTTCCACCTTTCGTGAACTCTGCCGCAGTTCCCCAGGATAACTGGGGAACGGAAGCCGTCCAGGTTCTGCCGCCAGATCTACTAAAGATCAAGCGGCGCATCGCCAAGATCACCTCCATGGATCCGCCTCTAACCGGCATGGACACGGTTCTATGCTGGCTGATTAGGCGAATCCAGCCACTAGCCAACCACAGCAGCCGTCTCCTGTGCGAATACACGGGAGTCAAGGATCCGATGCGGACAACCACCAAGGATTGGCCCGCAAAGGAGCTTCGCCGGCGCATCAACCAATTGGTCGCATCACGCGACCAATACGAGGCGAGTCGGCCAATGTACACGGCCGAAAATCCGGTTCCCAAGGTAATTTTTCAGTCATTTGGGTACAGTTTTATTTTTTCTCGGATTTCCTAGCTTCTGATTTTGGTCTTGCTTGTCCGACAGTTCGCGGATCTTTCAGATTCGGACTTGGTATCCGAGGCTGAGCTGGACGCGCTGCGCACCGCCGCTACAGGTGGACGCAAGCGCAAGAAGATAACTTCCTCGGAAGAAATTATCGATCTTGACGGAATCCCCGTCGCCACTTCCAGGTTCTTTCTTCTGGGTTCTGTTTTCTTTTATGGGAACTTTTCATCCATCTTCAGTTTTTTGACTTTTCCGGGTTTTTTGTTTTTAGCCTGCAGCCCTCCACCCTGAAGCCAAAGAAGCTGAAGAAACACAAGGTTTCTTCCAGCCGAGGCAGCCAACCTTCTCCCGCCGTCGCCCCAGACACGCCACGCACAATGGCGGAAGAGCCTACTGCAGCCCCCACCTCCAAGCCCCCGGAGCCCAGCCAGCCCGTTGTGTCCGACACGGACACGAGGGAAAGGGCGGCCCCAGAGGTGGGAAAATTTTCTCGGACTTTCGACGAGGAAATTCCCACCTTTGACAAGGATTTCAAAGCTATCAATGACGGCCTGGACGCAGCCGGGAATCTCTTCGCGGAATACGCGAAAGAGTTTAAAGAAAACTTGGCAGGTTTGCAGCGCATGAGCCAGGTATATAACTCTAGCCCCCAAGCATTAAACAAAATGCGTGCTTTTTGCTTTGATGTTTTCTATACTCATTCTTCTCCTTGCTATGTTTCAGCAAACCTCCGAAGCCATCAACATGGAAGTTTTCAAGAAACTCACCATCAAGAATAAAGAAGTTAGAAGTCTTCTTTCTATTCTTGAAGAAAGGGAGGCAGAGCTGGAATCATCTAAGCTCGCACTGTCGGAAACACAAGGTAAGCATTTTCCTTCTGAATTTTCCGATTCAATCATTTGCCTAAGTTTTTTCTGAGGAGCTGGCTAACCCGGATTTTTTTCTTGCTTTTCAGCTGCATTAGCTCAGGCTAAACAAGCAGCGGAAGATTCTGGCAATGCCGAAATTCTCCGCAAGGAGAATGTTGAGCTTCACAAGAACCTTGTGAAAGCACAACAAGACCTGGAAGCCAGCAACGTGGCCCTTGGAATTTCCAATTCCAAGGCTTCCGAACAGGCGGAGAAGGACAAATCCACCATTCAGGATTTGACTGACGCTCTGAACCTTCGCCTGGAGGAAGTTTCCGAGATCGACAAGCTCATCGGTAAATCTCTGACTCATTTATCATCTGTCCATGTTTTTGCTTTCTCTGTTTTTCCGTCTAACCCTTTTGGGTGTTTTATTGGAAAAAACAGGAGATACCCCAGATGGCACTCGGGTTGCAGGCATCCGAGCTTTCGGGGAGACATGGACTTTGCTCAAGGCTGCTGCCACGCAGCTGGTAGACAAATTTCTTCCCGAAAAATCTGGGGAATGCTCGGAGGTTGAAAAACTTCCGGGTGCCATCATGGAGGTGGCGGAGTCCAAGGAGTCCCTTCTTCGCTCCGCTGCACGGGGTGGTGCGCGCATGGCTCTCGGCCTTATGCGCATGCACTACCCCTCTGCCAAATCCTGGCGCGTGGCGTCCGGTGTCCCTCAAGGATACACGGATATTCAGCGAAACACCATCTTTGGTGAAGTCAAAGGCCACGCCACCCAGATTGCCTCCATGGTGAATATCTCCGTCAACTATCCAGAAGAGGAGATCCCTCCGATCCCCGAAGACGAAAGCAGCTCGGAGGAGTCAGATGCTTGAAGGGTTATCTTGAACCTGGATAGCAAAAGTAGACAATAGGAGCATTACCATTCTTTCAATGTAATCCAAAATGTAATGCTTCTTTTTGTATGAATGAAACTTCCGTCTTTTGCAGTTTAAATTATGAAATTTTTTGCAAGTTTTTTGGTTTATATCATTCCTTTATCTTCTAAGTTCTCTGGTGTATATGCTTTAACTGTCCTTAGTGTTTGAAATGGCTCAAATAGCAATATGGATCTTCATGCCGAGTAACTGGGGACGAACCAAGCAGTTTTGAAACTCGGAAACATGGACCATGCTAAAGGCATTTTTACTAACTAGTTCCAGTAACCCAACACACACACAATCAGATAAAACTTAGAGAAAACAAGGAAAGTTTTAAGTGAAAACTTGGGCACGCAGGCAATTCAAGTTTCCCTTAGCCGTTATCAGGCTGAAAAATCATTCAGTTTTGTAACGCCGAGTACGCAAGCACAATTCGGGTTAACGTTGAGAAATTTGTAAGATCATTGGGAAATAGATTAGGCGGAAACGCTTTGAACTTATAAAGAATATGGATGACCGCATTCCGACAACTTTATTTCATGATCTCAAAAGATGTTTACATAGAATTGAACTAAGTACGGAAAGGTACATAACTTGCTAGACGTTCCCAGGCTTCCGCAATCCTCTTGGCTTTGTCGAATTTTTTCAGCAGCTTGTAGAGTGGTAAGGTTTTAGCCCCCAGCCAACTAATAAATCTGCTGACGGCTACAGCGGAACCCGTTAATCTTTGGACATCTTTTACACATGTAGGCTTTGTGATGTTCAAGATTGCCTTGATCTTTTCTGGGTTAACTTCTATTCCTCTGTGAGAAACGATGAAACCCAGAAGTTTTCCTGAGGGAACCCCGAATACACACTTAGATGGATTCAACTTCATCTTGTAAGTGCGCAAGTTTTCGAAAGTTTCTCGCAAATCTTCAAGGAGTGTATCTTTTTCCTTGGTTACGACGGCGATATCGTCCACGTAAACATGAACGTTTCTGCCAATCTGACTATGCAAACAGCGTTGCATGCAACGCTGGTAGGTTGCACCTGCGTTCTTCAGGCCAAAAGGCATGGTCACGTAATAGTACGTCCCATACGGGGTTATAAAAGAAGTCTTGATTTGATCTTCCTTTTTCATGCGTATTTGGTGGTACCCGGAGTATGCATCCAAAAAGCATAAAAGCTCGGAGCCTGCAGTGGCATCTATTATTTGATCGATTCGCGGTAATGCGAACCTATCCTTGGGACACAACTTGTCAATCCTGTGTAATCTATACACATTCTAAGAGCAGTGGTGTCTTTCTTCGGTACTAGGACCGGATTTGCGGACCAATCAGTATGGATTACTTCCTTGATGAAATCCGCTGCTAAAAGCCGGATAATTTCCTTGCCAATAGCCTTCCGTCTTCTTCCGTCAAATCGACGGAGACCTTGTTTGACGGGTTTTGATCCCGGAATAACCTTGAGTTGGTGCTCAGCAAGTTCCCTGGGTACGCCTGGCATGTCAGCTGGACACCAGGCAAAAATATCCCAGTTCTCACGGAGGAACTTGATGAGCTCGCCTTCCTATTTGTCGGTCATCCCAGTTCCTACGATGACAAATTTTGTCGGATCTTTGGGATCTAGGATTACCTGTCTTGTATTCTCGGACGCCTTGAAGCTATCTGTTGGCTTCCGAGTTCTTTTCCTGCCGGCATTTCTTTCGGTGATACCTCCTTGGCTAATTCCTTCAGTTCCTCCTTTGCTATAACTCTCTGAGCACAAAGGGCGTTTTCTTTCTCCAACTCGTTTGCCAGCTTGAAATCACCAGCTATGGTGATTACTCCTCCTTTGGGTCCTGGCATTTTCAGCTTGTTGTAGATATAACAGGATCTTGCCATGAATTTGGCGAAAGCCGGACGTCCGAGTATTGCGTGATACACACTTTCGAACGGCACTACTTCGAAGGATACTTTTTCCTGCCGGAAGTGATCTTTATCTCCGAAGGTGACATCTAGGGAAATTTCTCCTAGGGATCGTGCTTGCCTGCCAGGAACGATGCCGTGGAAGCGTATATTGCTGTAATTGAGCTGGGACTCGGAGATCTTCAAGTGCTTCAGTGTATCCAGGTACATTATATTAATGCTGGATCCTCCGTCCATCAGTACTCTTCTTAGCCTAGTGTTTTGAACAATAGGGCTGACAACAAGAGCTTGTGTGCCGGGTTCAGGGATATTTCCGGGATGATTAGACTGATCCCAGATTATCGGTGTGTTGGAGTACTTCAAGAATTTCGGGGTTGCCGGAACAACCGCGTTTATTTCTCGAAGTGTTCTTTTGGCCACCTTTGCTGACGGGGTTGCTAAGAAAGTTAGCATTGCTTCTCCATCAACTCTCGGAAATTTGGGTTCGCCCTTTCGCTGTTGTTCCTGGATTTTGTCATCAGTGTCCGATTCACTGTCTTCTTTGTCAGCTTCTGGCTTTTGTTTGGCAGGTTTCCTTTTGGAACCCTTCCCTTTATTTCCGGATCCTGCCTTGCCTTTCATGTGCTTGTTTAGCCGGCATTGCGCATTTGTGTGGGTTGGTTTCCCAAATTGCGAGTGGTGGACGCAGGGTTCCGACTTAATTCTCTCCCATTCTTCGGGAGTGTAATTGATTGGATCTGGGCTGCGACCTTTCCACTTATTTCCCTTATCTCCTCCAAAGGCTATGTTGACCTCCTTGGGCTTTGTCGTTGACTCTGGAGTTCCTTTTTTGTCAGAACGAGGGGTTTTCTTGGCGAGTATTAGTGACTCAATATTGCCTCCTCTTGCTCTGATATCATCTTCGGCTGCAGCGTGCTCATTAGCGGTTGTAAGCATAGATCCGAGATCTTTGTGCTGTTTAGAACCAACCATGAACGGTACGAGTCCGGGTTTTAGGCCATTGACGAAAGCATGCATTGCTTGTACGTCAGTTACTCCAGAACAACTGTTCTTCATTGCAGTCCATCTGGAGATGAAATCCACGTATGGTTCATCCTCAAATTGGGTGCAACGGTTCAGCTGGTTGATGCTATTTGGGCGTTTGTATGTTCCCCGAAAATGCTGAGTGAATACTCTAGCCATATCATCCCAGCTGTCGACAGTTCTTGATGGTAAACCATTGATCCAATCTCTGGCTCCATCTAGCAACATTAGGGGAAGAAACTTGACAGCTTCCAGGTCTGTCCCATTGTTGATTTGGACGGCTGTATAATAATCTGAGAGCCAGGTATCCGGGTTTGTACTGCCGGTATATTTTTGGTAGGTTGGACCAACTTTGGCGAAGCCAGAATGCAGGGTTATCCTTCGGATCCTGTCAGTAAAACACTTAGGACCAAAGTATAGATCATCCTTTTCTGCTCTATCAATGTGTGCAGAATATCTTCCGGCTGAATGGACAGAAGGGGATCTGCTCCTTTCTTTTCCATTGTTGCGCGGACGCGCTTTTCCGAGGTTATCTCTATCTCTTCCGTGTTCACGTCCTTTTGGGTTAGGCGGAGTTCTGCTTCTGTGCCTTTCCTTATCCTTAGGAGGTGTCCGGGATCTTTCACGTCTGTGAGGTATATCATATCTTCCAGCTTTTTCAGCTGGGTTTCTCGGAGGTGGCATTATTTTGCCGTCATTCCGGTGTTTGTCTTCCCGATCATGTGGTTTATATCCATCTTTCGGGAGATGAGGTCCGGTTCTAGACGCTGCGTCCCGGTTATCTGGGTTTTTCCTGTCTTTTCTCGGATCCTCTTTTTTATCCGAGTCTCCGGGTTCTTCCGGTCCAGGTGCTCCAGCAGCGCAAGTAGTTGTTTTGCAGATGGCGGAATTATCATGCAGCCTCCCTGATCGTTCTTGGCCTCGCTGTTGCTGCTGTAATGCTTTTCCTAGGAAAGCATACACCCCTTGGAGTTTTTCCCCGTTGGAGTACAGATCGTTGTTTAGGATGGCGAACGCTGCTTCCGCGTTTTCCGCTGCGGTTTTGTATATTGGTTCGCCCTTGGCATCTTTGCCGTTTAACTGCTTTTGCCAAGATGGGTTATAGAACCTTTCTTTTGGCGGCAGTTCTTCCGGTCTTGCGATTCCGGGTAACCTAGTAGGTTTTAATGCAGATCTATTCTTTCTCTCGTACTCCTCTATTTCCTCCTTCATGATTTTGATATCATGCTGGGTTTGTTGGAGATGTTGCCGAGATCGGAGTAAATGTTGCTGTTGCCGTTGGAAAGCTTGTCTCCTGGCTTCCAGCATCTCAGGGGGTTCATCGGGTCCCACTGGTGTTTGTAATAGCTCTTGCTCTTCCTGTTCCGTCATTGGCGGAGCAGTGATTTCCTTAGATTTCTTCTCCGCAGGCTTTGTGCCGCTAACATCTCCAACTTCCAGGTTTTCATCAGCAAGATCGGCTGATTTTTTCTTCCGGATTTTGTATTGGAGTTTTTTAGAAGCACGGTGCTTTTTCTTGGAAGAGGGAGGTTTTTTGGCAGGCTCATCTTCTGTCATCTCCTTGACATTAGGGAATATCGGAGAAGTTTCTCCGTCTTCTCTCTCTTCCTCTGGCGGAGGGGTTTTAGGGCTTTCCTGGCTGCCGGCGCCCGTTGTATCAGCTGGTTTTGCCATTAGCACTTCATGGAATCCCTCTTGAAAGGACTTAACCTTTCTTACGAAGGCATCCTCGTCTTCGTCTTCGGAGTCGAAGTTATCCGATCCGGTTTCCGACTCCAACCTCGCCTCAATGGCGGCAAGCACGGACTCTGCTTCCGAGTTCATCGTCTGGTTGACGGATGTCGGATATTCCGCCTCTGTGACGGGTATTTGTTCTTCCGTCTCTATGACAGGTAGGTTGTTATCTGCCTCTTGCACGGGATTTCCGTCATCCGTGTTTTCAGCGATTTCGGATTGCACCATGCCGATAAAGTGTGTATCACTTTTTTGTCGGCGATCTGAGCAGAATCCGGCATCATAGTCGTTTTCGACTGGGTATAGGGCAGGTGGGATAAATTTGCTTCCACCGCAAAACCCCATTGCCTCTGCAGTTAGTCCGATAAAGATGTTAGCAGATCCGATCGGTAACACGCAGGCACTTACCAGGTGGTTTTGCGCCGGTATGTAGGATCCGTTGTCGAGGAAGCGCCCGACGTCGTCGTCGAACTCCAGGCTTCCGACAGTGATCGATCTTCCAATTCCGCCGAGTATCCCAGATCGGAATTTCACGCCTGACGTCGTTTGCCCCACGGTGGGCGCCAACTGTCGAGACATCGTAGTAGTTTTCATAGACGGGGGTGCCATGAGACTACGGTAGAGACGTGGGGTAACGGGATAGCGTAGTAACACAGAACACGGGATTTTACCCAGGTTCGGTACGTCGCGACAGTACGGCGTACCTACTCCTGCACTTCTCACTAATCGGGACTAAAGCCCGTTTAACAGGATTACAATGTGAGGGTGTAGATCTAGCTACTCGGCGAGGATGAGCTTCTCGGCGAGTTGCGTAGAGCTTCTCTGTTGTGCCTAACTTGTTCTAATCTATCTCCCGTCCGGCTTTATATAATAGCCGGGTTAGGGCTTACAGAATCAGAAACCTAGAAGACTACGTTTAACTCGTAACTTGGAAAGCAAGGAATCCGTCTTCTCCTCCAAGCCAGATCACGCGGGCCGTGATCCGGGTTCTTCTAGAAACCGGCTTCTGCGCGTCGGACTACTGGGCCGCCCAATGGACCTAAGCCCATTACCATGTAGGCCACCCTGGCAGTCCGGCTCTTTGTCTACCATCTTCTATACCCCTATTCAGTATATATCCGACAGTTTCTTTGCTTTTCTAGTAAACAATGGATGTTATGTGTGTGATGAGACCACGTGGTGAAGCTATCTTTCATATTATTACCTTATTGCTTTATCAATTGTCTCTATGCATGTATGTATTATTGTTCACTAGTGGTTGATCAAGAGGGCTTTGTTTGTAAAATATAGGGGGAGCTCACATTGTGAGTGCTCTGTCTTTTTCAAACATAGCAAATATGTGTGTTGTCATCAAACACCAAAAAGGGGGAGATTGAAAGTGCAAACACGCTTAAATCATCTTGTTTTGGTGTTTGTTAACAACACATGTATCCTTAAGTGTGTTTATGTATTTCAGGGCGTAAACAACATATTTGATATGGTGGTGTGGTGGTGCAAAAAGGAGCAAAACACCTGGAATTCTTTCAGCTGGAGGTTTCTCTAGGCCGAAGTCTCCGGACTCTCAGACCGGAGTCTCCGGTGTGAAGACTTTCTCCAGGGCTGAGTCTCTGGATTTCTGGTGTTGCCCACTGCACCCATACCGGAGACTGTCCGGAGTCTCCGGTGTGGGAGTTGCCACTGAAGAAATTGCTAAGGACTTGGTGGTGTCGCCTGCGGTACTCAGTCCGGAGTCTCCGGTATGACTAGGTGTTGTTGGTCCCGCTCGACCCCAGACACTCTCGAGCTCTAACCTCTAACTGCTACGACAAGACCGGAGTCTCCGGTCCTCCTGACCGGAGTCTCCGCACTGGAGTTTCCTGGAGCTTATCAAGTGGTGCACTTGGTGTCGCCTCCTGCATTCGGTCCGGAGACACATCGGAGACTTTCCGGAGTCTCCGGCCTGGTGGTTTCTGCGAAAAAGCTCAGACCGGAGTCTCCGGTGTGAGTTTGGCAGAAAAGCTCCGACAGCTCCAAGACTTCATAAGGGGTATAAATACCCCCTTCCCTCCACCTACCATGAGCTAGCTCGTCCAGAATTAAAGTCACCATTGTTGGAGCTCCCCTACCTTGCTAGATCTCCCAATCCATCCACCCAAAAGCCTTGATCTTTGGAGGATTGAAGGAGAAGGCCCCGATCTACGTCTTCACCAACCAGATTTCGTTTCCCCTCTCATTTGCTTGAGGGATCTTTGCCTAGGGTTTCCTCTTGTGGAGAACCTAGGCTTCTTGCTAATCTTGGTGATTTGTGAGTGTTGGGAGCCCCCAATTTGGTTGTGGGTGTGTGCCCCAAACTTGTTTGTAAAGGACTCGATCCCCGCCTCAAAGGGGTTCAATAGTGGAAGGTGAACTAGGCCTTTGTGGCGGAGTTCATCAGAGAATAGGGTGAGGCCTTTGTGGCGTTGAGTAGGCCTTCTTGGCGAGCTCACACCCCTCCAACGAGACGTACTCCCTTAACAAGGAGGAACTCGGGAATACATCGTGTCTCCGTGTCCCCCCATCGGTTATCTCGTTCCCTTATCTTTTACTCACTTGTACTTGTTGCATTAATTGTTGCATTAAGTGTTGTACTAGTTGCATTTATTGCTATCCTTGTCATATAGGTAAATTCACCTTACTTGCACTATCTAGAGATTTTACCTTTGTGTCAAGCCTAAATCAAAAGAAAAATTTAAATTGTTCGTAGCACCTATTCAACCCCCCCTCTCTAGGTGCCTATACTTTACTTTCACTGTCCGCGAAGAAAGCGAACTGCTAAAAGAAACACCGAATGCAACAATTACTACTAGAAAAAATATTCAGCATGACCTAGCTATATACATGCATGACATGCGAGATGCAAAAGGAGATGCAAACTAGCCAATTTAAGTTGAGCCGGAAGCCCAACATTTTATTTAGGAGTTCACGTTATTTATCTACCCATCAAGATTAAATGTTGTTTAACATGGAGAGACAAGATATAGGTGAACTACACAATTTAAATGGAACAGGGACAATATTAAACTACCCCATCTCATTCCATATTTTATTATTAGGTGATATTACTATTACCTGCACCCAAGATGCAATGCAACATGATGAATGAAATGACATTTAAAACACAGGTGACCTTTATGAAATAGGGCATATAGGTTATAGGGGTTAGGGTTTGGGTTTGCACGTTGGAAAGAGGATCTTGGGGTCAACGCCAGAAACTTCGGGGCGTAGAGGAAGTAGTCGTTCTTGTCCCGAGGTGGAAGTAGATGTAGTAGTGGAAGTAGTCATTCGTCCATCGGTGGTCGTTGTCGATCTTGTCATCGAGGTTTGAAGAGGAAGTAGGCGTGGTTGAGGTACTCGTCACATCCGTGTAGTGGATCTTGGCGGTTCCGGTCTTCATGGCGCGCACGAAGGCGAGCAACACAATGCGGATAACGACGGACATGAAACGAGGATATTGTCGAAGGTGTAGTCGTGGTCATTGTTCGAGTCTGAGGTTCTCGGTTTGGGGTAGCGGTACTTGTCGGAGATGATCTTGTCGTAGAAGTACGGGTCGGGGAAGATCTTGGCATTCGTACTTGGTGCCGGGAATTTTGTCGGGGTCATGGACACTGAATGCACGGGACACGAAGGCCCTTTCCACAATGAAAGAACGACATGCATAGATGGGTGCGCGCGACGCACCAATCTTCTTGCGGACAGTGCACCAAACACTTGCCACGCGTCGATGAGGGAGTGAGGAGGCTGAGCTTGGCACAAAGAGGTGGAGGTCCTCGAGGAAGCCCTCCTGGAGGAGGAGCACACGAGGACACAGAGGGAGGCGCTGGAGTTTGACCACGGTGCGCAGGATGCAGAAGGGCGAGGTCTTTATCCCCAGCGTCGAAGCAGTAGAGGGCTCGAGCGCATCCGCTGCGGGAACCAGTAGGAGAAGGCCGCGGCGAGGAGCTTCTTGTAGAGGGCGAACGTCGAGCTTCTCCGTGGCACTTGGAAATGGAAAGGGAGAGCTCGACGGTGGAGCATACCGTGGCTGGGGTTGACGGGCACCTCGGAACCGCCACCGTTGGAGGGAGGCAGGAGAGGACGGATGTGGGTCTTCTCCGTGGCGGCGGCGCGAGCGACGAAGATAGAGGGGGCGGCGGATCAAGGCAGGGAAGGAGGAGCGTGGGAGGATGGGATCGGGGTGTGCATCTCCCGTGCGCGTGCGGTGTGTTGTGTCTGTGTGGTGCGCGTCAGTGCGTGTGTTGCTCTGTGTGGAAATGGGGCAGGGACCCGATCGCGAAAAATAATGAGAAGGCGGGGTTGTAAATGGAAAAGGGACAAAGGGAAGCTACGGTTTCGGGTGGGGAGGCTGGCTTGGTGGCTGGTTGGTCTAGTTGGGCTATCTCGGCCCAGTTCGACTGGCTGGCTGCGAGGCTGTCTCCCAAAACATTAGTTCGTTGGTGTTTTCCAGTAAGGGTTGTCCGGAGGGAGTACGGGAAGAGATCAAAGTGGTGCTGCAGGACGTTGAACGAAAAATATCTTGGGATACCATCCGATGTGGGCAAATCCAAGAATGGAGTTTTCAAATTCCTTAGGGACAGAGTTTGGAAGAAGATTCTTGGGTGGATGGAACAACTTTTTGTCTGTTGGAGGTAAGGAGGTTTTGATTAAATCGGTTGCGCAATCTATACCAACTTACTCAATGTCTTGTTTTAAGCTCCCCCGAGGGCTATGCGAGCACATCACCTCTATGATCCGAAAGTTCTGGTGGGGTAGCAAACAGGGTCAACGGAGGACCTGCTGGGTGTCTTGGGAAGCAATGATGCAACCGAAATATGTCGGGTTTTTTTTTGAACAAAGATTGCCCCCAAAGGGGCTGCAATCACTTCCATTGATAAGCGCACATTACAACATAGTGATTACAAAGGTCATCCTGACAGAGAAGAACAAAGGAGATACATAGAAGATGAACTACGCGGGCAATGAACCAACTATGCCTGAGAGCACAAAAGGAGCCTATCAGGGGGTCCGGCGAGAACTCGGACTCACAGAACCTGCAGTTGTACTCTCCGAGGGCCTCGAACACCCTATCCAACCGTAGTGCTGGCGGCTCAACCAACAATCGCATTGGCAGGGGTTTATGAGGTAGAAAACTGAGCTGTAGATTTTGAGGTCGCATCACCGAGCCCAGTTGAGGAGGATCTTTGCCATTAAATCTGAGAAGCCGCAGCAGAGGCGATCTCACCCGCCTCCGGCATGTCCCGAATAGCAAAGAGGCATAATTGACACTCCCACTAGTTGACAGTAAAGTAGATGTATGGCATGTAAACTCATGAAATTGCAGCTCACAGGATGAATTTGGATGCCGAGGACAAATTTTTTGAAGCAGGACCAGCATCCAGCGAGAACCGACAGAGATGATCATAGTGCAGCCAATATTACCTCTTGAAAAGGAGATCGTCTCCTCCAACGGGTGGAAATCAACCAGAGCACCGACCCCTGATTTAAACATCTCCATCCGAAAGTCAGCTTCCATCAATCCCACAAGAGCATAAGCATCAGTGCCGGTGGGAATCAGAAGAGCAGAGGATTGTTGAGGACCCACGAAACCAGCGCCAAGATGCAGCCGCCGCAAATCCAGCCAGACGCGAACGCAGCGCCTCGCACCTGCGACCGACAGCAACCGCAGCCTCGTCGCAATCAGCTGCACAGGTCTCGTCATCCTCGCAGGAACCGCACCCAGCTTCCTCCCTTCCGCAGGCAGATCAATTCTTCTGCAGTACCCGGCATCATCCCCACGATGACCCAGCCTGGCTTGCATCAAAACCTCTGCTGCCAAAGAAAAGAAAGCACCAAGGGGATCTTGGAACAGAGCCCCCACCGCGAGCTTATTCAGAGGAGGAGGAGTGGAATCCGCAACCCCCGTCTTCGGCTCCGACCACGAGAGCGCGACGGAGAGAGAGGGCTTCACCGTCGGCGAGCCAGCACCGCTCGGAGGAGCCGGCCACCATGACCTCCATGGAATAACGCCGAACAAGGTAACAACACCAAATCTAAAAAACCTTAACTGAAAAACGGATCCTACAGCTACTATGCACAGCAGGACACCAAGCACCTCTCCCATCCCTACCCCATCCGGCGTCACCGGCGGCGGAGGTCCGGGATCGGGCCGGCCCCGAGAACGAGAACCCCCCTTTCGCCTCCTTATCCGCTCAAGCTACTGTAGCAAGAGGAAAAACGAGTCCCCCTACCGGGGGTTTGGGTTTCAGAGACTTGGAACTTTTCAACCTGGCACTGCTTGGTAAGCAGGCGTGGAGGATCTTGCAGATGCCAGATTCCTTGAGTGCTAAAATCCTCAAGGCAATTTATTTCCCGACGTGTGATCTACTCAGTGCGGAAGTCGGATCCCATCCATCGCTCGTGTGGAGATCGCTGCTTGAAGGACGGGATGCTCTCAAGCTTGGACTGATCAAGCGAATCGGAGATGGACGCTCCACATGGGCCTGGACGGAAAACTGGTTACCAAGGAGCGAACGATTGAGACCCATTGCTCCAAGGGAAGAAAATGCACCGCAGAAAGTGTGTGATTTTATTGATCATCATACTGCCTCCTGGAACAGCGAGAAATTGGATAGGTTTTTCCTTCCAATGGATGTGGAGGTGATTAAAAACATACCGTTGTGTACGCGGATACATGAGGACTTCTGGGCCTGGCACTTCGAGAGGACGGGAATTTTTTCGGTGCGATCGTGCTGCCGTGCCTTGGCTTCTTTGAAGAGGACAAGAGAAGATTGGTTAGAGGGAGTGCCATCGTGCTCAAATACAGCGGTCGAGGGAAAGATGTGGACAAAGCTATGGAAAGTCTCTGTACCATCTAAAATAAAAGTATTTCTTTGGAGATTGGCCAAGCAATCGTTGCCTACTGAAGATGGTCGTCATGCTAGGGGGATGGCAACACGAGCATCATGTGTTGTTTGTGGACAGTTGGATTCGTGGAGACACTCATTGATCGAATACAACATGGCTCGTTGCGTGTGGGCGCTGTCGAAGGAAGAAATCATCGAGCATATTGCACTGTCGCGTGAACCCGACCCCAAACAGTGGCTGTTCTCGATGATGGAAACAATGGATCATGAGGACCTTGTTCGTATGTTAGTTACCTTGTGGGCAATATGGCACGCTAAAAAGGAAAGTAGTGCATGAGGAAGTTTATCAAAGTCCGATGGGGACGAAATTGTTTGTGGACTCGTTCATTGCAGAGCTCACGGGCACACAGGAGCTAATGCAGAGACAAGGTGGACACCGGCCAACGAAAAGAAGGGGTGGATGGTTGACACCACCGCGGGAAGTGCGAAGATTAATGTGGACGCGGCTTTGGCTAGATTGGAAGCAAAGGGCGCAGCAGCGGCGATTAGCAGAGCTGAGGATGGAAAATACCTCGGAGCCTCGGCGACGGCGTTCGAGGGCATTACGGAGCCAGGTAGTCTGGAAGCGCTGGCGTGCCGGGAGGCCTTGGACCTCTCGGATGATATGCACCCGGAAGCAATTCTAGTGGCATCGGATGCTCTCCAAGTTGTGCGAGGAATTAATGGTGAGTTCATGGGCAACTATGCCAGTATCACGACGGAGATCAAGGAGAGGAGCTCCGGGCGAGGTCTTACCTCGTTCAGGCATGAGGGAAGGGAGATGAACATGGAGGCGCATCGTCTAGCGAAGCATGCTACCTCCCTGCCAGTAGGCAGACATGTGTGGCTGCTTGGTCCCCCGAGTGGCCTGAATTTTCCTGTAATGGTCAGCCCAGTTTCGAGTTAGTTGTGTAAAACCCTAAAAAAAAACTAGTCGTCAACCCGTGCACTTGCACGGGCTAGACTAATTATGTGGCATAAATTAATTGTGAGAATTATGATCTCCATCTCTAGGAAAACTATAGTGTTATGATTCTCGAAGATCGTGGAAAATTTCCTTTAATTGACAACAATCATGACAATAATTATGTAACATATGGTTTTTATGTTAAGATTGTTTGTATGTTTTTGGTACATAGAAAATGCTTGTGCCGGTACTATGTGACTAAGTGAGGTCGGATTTATTGTGCAAAGCCTTCAACATGTATAATCCCTATATTTCTAGATGCTGCATTTTGGCCATCACGATGGTCTTTGTAACTGACTTCAACAACAATTTTTTTTACAAAACCTAACAAAATTCTACATTTTAAACATAGCATTCGGGATTTTTTTTACTAATATATGTTTATATATTCTATTTTTAAACATCCAATCTAACTTTAAAATTTATTATTACGAAAAAGTTGTTGAAAGTTTGACTCTATTTGTATCCAAATATAAAAAAAGTACATAACCTGATAAGTAATCAAATAATTCTTCTATTACAGACATGGCAGGACATTATTATTTCTCTATTACATAACGACATCTAACAATCTAGAAGTGAATAATTTGTAAAAGGTTTTCAAATAAACTTTAGCACCAAAGCCAAAATGTCTTTTCTCATAAATTTTTGTGTTATTCAAAATTTATTTATTAATACATTCACATCCATCGAGACACTCTTAAAGCGACATACACTCTTAATCAACGGTGTGAGGCCAGTCAGAATTTCTCAGCCGAAGAAAAATTAAATCACATGTGTCTACCTATATTATGCACCATCGCATCTGACCGTGAAATAAAAGGAAGTATAAAAGATGTCAAACTTATCTTAACGTATACATTGACCCATCAGTAAGCGTGCCATACAAATTTTAATTGTTTGCAATTGGCAGACTTTGCTACGCCGCTTGGAAAAAGAGAAGGACAGAGATTTGTATTTATATATAATGATACGTCAAGCATATCAGTTGAAAATTAAATAATTTCTTTGCACCCTGTGCATGTACGCTTCGGCTTATAGAACTCGTAGTGATATATGGTGTTAAATTTTACTGGTTTGTATGCTAATAATCATCATAATTTTTCGTTTGGCTTGTGCTACTACGGTAGATGTTCCTCGTCTCCATCTCTGACCAGCCTACACATGTCAAAACACTAATATTAGGCTATCATATTTATATCAAGAAAATAGAAATCGCCCACAGCAAAATTGTCTAGTTTCATTGAGCTGGCGTTGTCGAGGAGAGTGATCAGAAATACCGTGGAGAGTTGGATATCGGCTGCTACATGCGCATCACCTGGCCGATACGATCTTCACATGCATGCAAAGGGGAGAGGAAACTCAGTTGATTCTGCTGAGCCGGGACGAAAAGATATTGAGCACTCCATTTTTAAATGAGTAATACATAAATAATAAATCAAGATCGAATTTGTTAACAAATCTGATTAGAGGTTGATAAATCACTTAAACCTTTACCTGCTCCGGGGTCTTTGAATGGTAATGAAATAATCAAATTCTCTCGAAACTGACAAACATTATTTGTCCGTAGGAGCTACCGTTATACAATTATTGACCCTATGCAAGCATACACAAAGGCCGTATGCAACCATACACGTGCACAAAGGTTTAGTAACTTTACTGTTTAATTGATCAAGGACGCTCACATGAACACGTTTTTTTTTTTGTTGATAAAAGCTCACATGAACACGTGGATGAAGGAAGCATGCTGATAATAAGATTCGTATTATTTCTCGGTGCACTGGAATGATTTCGCTATTCTCCATACAGGATACAGTTGCCGCAATATTATCATGATCTTTAGAGCCATGGAAAACAAAAAATCTGATTTACTACTGTCCCGGTCTGTCATGAAATTGTAGTCCAGTGTTCGCTGTTTATTAAGTTCCATCTCTACCCGGGCATCACAAATCGCAGATGAATCAGGTGACGCGACAATCTCAACTTGCCTACTCAAAATCCATACACATGCATCATGATCACGATGTACGGGATGGTTTTAGCGTTTGATTTTGTCTTGCCTCTTATCGTTTTTTTGTCTCGTTTCTGTGTGTGGATTTGGCTCGTTCACGCTAGCTTGGCTTCTATCGCAGGCAAGGAAAAAGGCAAACCGCTTTCGTTTTCCTCCGAGCACACGGCAACCCCGTCCCCAAACGCCGCCGTCCTCTTCCTCTGCTGCCGATCCCCCTTCCTCCCCAGAAAAATCCTGCTCTCTACTGCCCCACACGAATCCGCCGCCGCATTTTCTACTTTCATCGTCCCAACCTCGTCGCCGTTTTCGTTTTCCTCCCAGCACACGGCAACCCCAAACGCCGCCGCCCTCTTCCTCTGTTGTTGATCCCCTCTCCTCCCCTGAAAAATCCTGCTCTCTGTCGTCGACGGGTGGACGACGGCGCCGCAGATCTAGCGGTTGCAGGATGAAGGATAAGACAACGCTCGGCAGACCGGCGGCCATGAAGGAATCGAGGTGCAGGAGGCGGTGTTGAAGCTGCTCCCGCTTCCGGACCTCCTCCTCGAGGTGGTACCCCTTTCTCCTCCTCCCCGATGTCGCCTCCGTCCCTGTCCTCAGCGCCGCCACCGTTTGTGTCCGGTACCATCATCATCGTCGCATTGGGGAGGTGATGGTGCGCGACGGGGTAAAGCTGCTCCCGCTCCCGGACCTCCTCCTCGAAGAGGTGCCCCTTTCTCCTCCTCCCCGATGTCACCTCCGTCCCTGTCCTCGGCGCCGCCACCCTTTGTGCCCGGTACCATCATCATCATCGCATTGGGGCAGCACGAAAACTCGGTTGAGAATCTCACGTTCCTCCCTCTCTTTCTCTCTTTCATTGCAGGTTCACGTACGCATCTACCAAGTTTCCACGGGTTTCTTGATGAGGCGGTAACACGAAAACATAGGGAGACCAGCGAGGAAGAAGGCTGATAAGAGGGCGGCTCGGTCTGGCCGTGAGCCCGTGACAATGCTACACCCCTCTTCCCACCTTACATGTAAATTTCCAGAGGAGATATATTCTTTTTTTTTTGTCGCCCATATGATTTTATCCACAGTTTTCTTGGTTCAGTGTATTCTGGAGTAAGAAGATAAATTTCTACAGAAGATTAGGCACACACCTTGCTATTTGATCATATAATGGTTGGAGCTTTTTGAAACTGAACCATAGTGCAAGTTGGGATTTTTTATTTTGCCGACGATGTTCGAGACTTGTTGTATACAGTATCAGGTAAAAAATTCATGGACATATTTTATATATTCAGCTACCTATGATTATTTGCGGTGTATTCTTATTGATTGTTTCACTATGTTTATGTTTTTTTCCTAGATAAAGTTCACAAGCTGTCATACTGTCATGTTATTTCTGAGAAATATGGGTCTATGTTGGACCTTACTGTTTTAATAGAAGATGGGGACATCAGTTCACTTGAAGACGCAGTTCAGCGGTTTACATCTATGGATGGAGATAACAGATACCAATACAGCAGTTTAGGTTACTTCGATGATCTTTAGCCTCCTGTACTTGTTCATTCTGTGCCATGTTTGTGTTCATTGCCTTTCTCATGTTTGATCAGCAGATTAGAGTCCTTGATCTATCACTGAAACTTTACCAAGCTCTACTCTTCAGCTATAGGCCTCCGGACTTCTCAGGCAACCTAAACATGTTGGATCTAAGAAGTTTATAATATGTTTTCCTTCATTTAATCGGGGGTTTTACCATACAGTTGGACTTAAACAACAAAAATATAACTGAATGGAAAACAAAACAAATTATAGTTATGTTATAATTTTTGTGAGTACGGGCCAAGAGTAGTAAAACGACACATACACCATAAGATAGCCAATTGGTATGATTATAACTGTTCTCAAATTTTACTCGTGTCGAATATATGTTGGTTGTGCCATTTTTATGCTTCTTGCTTTGACTACCTCAGATGGTTTGTGGATATTGCATTGAAAAGGTATCATGTAACGTATAAAATACCAACCTGTTTCTGTTCCTTGAAAGTGAACTGTTGACATGATATATCTCCAAGGGGTATATGCAAAGGTCACTTGCATAGCTCTCTTTTATGCTACTCCCTCCGTCCTGGTGTATAGGGCATAATTTGCTAATCTCTGGGACCAAGGTAATTGTTGATTGGGGCGAATTTCTCTCTAGCGCAGTTATTGTTCTGGAGCAGCCGAAACGAACTGTGCATAATTAACTGAAGAAAACCCGTTCTCCTTCACACCATGCGTGAGAACTAGGAGCCATGCAACCAATTAACTAATCCAAACATGCATGCATGCAAAACTTAACCGTGTACACACCTACAAAATAGGAAACGGTTGGTTTAATTGTGGAGGAGAGCAAACTGCGGAAGGGAGAGAAAATTGGCAGAGAGAGATTTATGCGGCCAGTAATTAATAGAATTTAATACAAATTGTGCCTAGGGAGAGAGGGTTCCGGGACAACCTGGTTTTCGTTTTGTGCCCTATACACCAGGACGGAGGGAGTAACAAACTCTAAACTGGATGTATTTAACCTTTTTTGTGGAGTTCATAGTTAGTGGGTTTTAGTTTTGATTAATTAAGCCTTACAAGTTGACATCCACTACTAATCAGTTCCCCCTTTGTATGAGTTTGGGAAGATAAGCAGCCATTTAATTCACGGAAACCGTGAACTTATATTGTTATTATAGATTGGTTGTCCATCATGATGTTATGACTTACGAATGCTGCATTTTCTGGTCACTACATATGTTATGGCTCTTGAATATGCATTTGTAACGAATGATTGAATAGTTACCAAATAAATATGATAGCAGTGATCTGCATTATAGAACGACCAAGTAGTAAAAATTTGTAGATAGTTGTACTGTTCCACTAAATGGCTGGTGTGTTATGTATTCTCATATCTTAATTTTATATTCTAAAGATCATCAAGAAACGGGAGACAGGCATACCATGGTTTCAAAAAAGAGAATAGATGAGGTAACCATTGAGCTTAGTGACGCTTTTGATCGACTCATTTTGCTGACTATGTGCAATTATAATTTATTTTGTGTGATGTTACCTGGGTCTAGGTTGGGAGTGAAGCAGGTAAACTGAAGGCTTGGTTGGAGGAGAAGGAATCCTAAAACCTTTGATGAGTTCATTGGATTAACTTTGAAGTGGTTGGCTAATTCAAGACCTTTCTCTACTTCTACTCACCTACTGTCCAGTTTTATCATATGATAAAAATGTGTTCCTCTGATTTAAATTCATGTGTCTCCCATTTCAGTATTTGATCAGTTGAATTAAAGACTTCCTTTTTTGTTAATACCAATATTTGTGATGTTGCAGGGCATAAAAATAGTGGTTGCTCATCTGATTAAATGTTATCCATTTGTAGTTAATTTCTGATATATGGTCTCACTAGAAAAAAATATACAGAAATTGCTCAAATTCCAATAATCAAGAGTTTCTATAATCAGTGCATCGGCATTGTGGTATCCGGCATGGGCATTTAAACTGCGAGATCTTTTTTGTTCTCTGGACCTCCCATCACGCTGCCAGATTTAGTGGTTCTACAAATAGGTTGGTTATGGCTCGAAATGGTGCTTAAATGCACAATTTTATCCAACTATTTCATTTTTTTCATGTCCAATTTGACCTCTAATAAATAGATGGTGTCTCCTTTTGGGGTTTCTCTTGAGTATGAATTTTAAATAATTTTCATCCTTTGTGTGTTTGTTGTGGTAACATTATAACAACTCGACAATATTTGTACTTGAGATACATTTGCTTTTATAAATCAAGGGAGAAAATCTTTGATGTTGATATTTCCGGCAGATCAATCCAAACCACATGCAATTGATGAATGGCATGATAGCACCGCGCATACAAAATATTGGGCCATCCAGATCAGAACATGTAAAAATGGACCGGCGAGGATGGTTAGCTAGATATGTCTTAAGTTCTCAGAATTGCAATTAACTATCTCAAGGTCTTTTATCTACGATAAACTGCAATAGCTGTTCAAGGTCTTATTTCGCACGTGTAGATTCTGTTCTTCAAGTGCAACTTCTTTTCTTAAGAAAGCCGTCGATGGATTTAAACATATCTATAAATCTTGTGCAAAAATACCTATACATTGTGATAAATATGAATATGGCACTGCCCTGATTGTTGATTCTATATTTATATTCCTTGGAGCAGCACCGGATGAATTTTCTGTTCCGCAAAATCAGCCATTTGTGTTTGTGTTTGTGTTTGTGTTTGTGTTTGTGTCTGTGCCCGTGCCCGTGCCCGTGCCCATGCCCGTGCCCGTGCCCGTGCCTGTGTGCATCATTGTTTATTTGCTTTGCTTTCTGCATCTCCCTTCGTCAACTTAACCTCAAAGGTGATTTTTTTACAGGTTTTAACCACTCACTGGAAGGTTCTTTAATCTGATCCATTCTCATGAAAACAACTAGCAGGATGAACTTTTTTTCCGATATGTTCTTGTTCCTTCTGAACTTGTTCTGGCCAAACTGCACCCTCCACCAGATTGATTTTCTGGATTGAGTCAGACTGTACTTCCAGATATTTTGGTTGTTTAGTTATGCTTCTTGACCATTGATTTTTGTGAATTCAGTTTGGTTGCACCTCTAAAGATTTTGACATATTTAGTTATGATTATTGAGCTGCGTTGAGTGGTTTTCAGATTAATTTTCTTGTTATCTCGAAACTCTTGAGGAAAAGATCGATTTGTTTGCCCGTGGTTTGCTTGCTCTGAATGAATTTCTTGACAAAGGATAACTAGACTTCAGAGTTATTTGCATTGAACATTCTTACTATTTACCCGGTTATGTTTCTGATTCCTCTGCTATTTATCAATCACACTATCTTGCTCTATGTCTAATTTTACGCTGTCAAACTGATGTAGTTGCCTAGATTAATGGTTCCTCATTTGCCTGTTCAAATTGCAAATTGGAATAACACAAGCTTGGGACAATAATATCATTTGTTTTTTACTGTAGGTCCACAAGTTTGAAACTGCACCGTAAATAAAGGATTAATACTATCATTTATGTGGTGTTCTGATGTTCAGCTGTGTTCATTTGCTGGAGTGTGCATCTACAGAAGAATTCCTCTACAACAGCTAATGTCACATCATCATTAAATTACTGGTGAAGTCACGATTGGTAGGTAATGTGATGTTGCAGGAGTATATAAGTGGCTTGACATATTGTATATCCCCTTTCCTCCTTGTAGGAGTATATAAGTAGCAGGGGTTCTTACTTGTTGAATTGTTACCGACAATAACACAACCAAGTCTATGTAGTTCTACTTGTGTATTATTATTCTTACCGTCGCACTGAAGTCACAATAGAAGACAACCAACTCAATAGTAAAACACGATACTATGGTATCACTCTACATGTGTCATCATGGTGCTCAATGGTGACAGATTGAGAGTGAGTAGATATGTGCAGACAATGCAGTGAAACGAACACACTTCTGGTCATCTGTTTACGGTTCAACAAGCTTCCTTTTACTGCCTTTCTAAATGGCCAAAGATCAAGCATGGCACTTAAGTATGTTGTGCATATATGTTCTCACGAGGTGTTGAATGGACCTTACGCGGGTATTGTTTTAGAGTACAGATTAACCCCTTCAGGTCTTTGCAATTTTGGTGGTCTGCCCTCATACGTCGATGAAGCATGTTTGACCTGGACAATGATTTGTCGTTCAGTTTTGATTACAATACTTTTAAGTCCTGTAGTATTTTACCATCATTGTCACCTAATGTTTTAAGCAGCTGATAGCGTGTTGAAGGCTACAACTACAACTTTCTAAGAGCATGTTGTATTGGTTGAGTGTATGTTGTATTAATGAGTTTATGTTTTATTATCTAGGGTTACAAATGGATTGTACTCGTGTATCACTGTGCAATGGCTAAAAATGATTTGAGCTTCATTTTTGTTGGATTAAGTAACTTTTCCCATAAAGCATGTTCTACACAACAATTAATTGATTAGTCTGATCCATAAAAAGTTGGGAGGAACGGAACTAACGTGATTCCGTATTCTAATTGGGACGCACCTAACCGGCTAGGAGGCGCCCCAGCCTCTAGTTCTAGATTAAATCGTAGGCCATAATCAAGTTAGATGGTGACCAAACCTGATCGTTCAAAGGGGACCGCGGGATAGTTCCGGGGCCAGAGAACCATTCACACATCCGCCTGGGAGGCAGATTCAGCTTCACCATCATGCAAATCCATAAAGGTCGTGCCCATAATTAATAGGCTGATTCAATTCCTCGCCTATCCTAGGAGACGGGAGATAATAGCATAAAACTTCCACTTTAGCCGCTTTTGTGCGGAAAACCACCACTAAACGTTTCAATCACAAAAAACTACCAGATTTTTCTCCGACGTTCTCAATAAACACTAAACTGTCTTTGATGACGAAATTGATGCCAAACTGACACTGGGCCCACTTGTCAGTGCAATTAATAAATAAAAATCTTAGAAAGAAAAGAAAAATATCAAATATGAATGAAAAAAAGCCCCGCCACCATGCGCGCGCGCCGCTACTGTTGCCGCCCGCCGCCGCCCGAACAGCCCGTGCCGCCCGCCGCCGCCGCGCGCGCCCCGCTGCTGAGTGATGTTGCTGCTCGCCGCCGCCCGTGCCGCCCGCCGCCGCCGCGCGCGCCCCGCTGCTGTTTCTGCTCGCCGCCGCCCCGCGCGCATCCTGCTGCTGCTGCCACCCGCCGCCGCTCGAGCCGCCCGCCCGCCGCCGCGCGCCCCGCTGCTGTTGCCGCACCGCACGCACCGGCACCGCAGCCGCCGCCACGCGCCCGCCCCGCCGCCCGCCCACACGATTCCGGCTCGGCCACCACGGCCTCCTCGGCCGCGTCCGGCACCACCGCGCGAGCGCCGGCGCCTCCTCAAGCTCCGGCCTAGCTATCACGCGTGCTCCTCGCCGTGGTTCCTCAACGAGATGTTCGCCGTGGTGCTCGTCGGCCAGCGGGAAAGCGCGCACAAGGTGCTCGACAGAATGTTTGAGAGGAATATTCAGGAGTTCACCGGTGTGGTATTAAAATAAGGAGAGAAAAATAAATGGTGGGTCCTATTTGTTAAAATAATATTTTTTATTTTTTTATTGGACTGACAAGTGGGGCCTAGTGTCAGTTTCTGCATCAATTCGTCATCAGAGACAGTTTAGTGTTTATTGAGAACGTCGGAGAAAAATCTGGTAGTTTTTTGCGATTGAAACGTGTAGTGGTAGTTTTCCGCACAAAAACGTCTAAAATGGTAGTTTTATGCTATTATCTCAGGAGACGATGACGTCCATATTTTTTTGTCTTCGTTCTTCTTTTCATACGGTAGACCAGGTACCGGACAACTCACATCAGGATGTCACGTTAAAAAAAAATTCTAAATCACGTGTGTACCAAGCTTTACTTCCACGGTTGATCCTACCAGATTACATCATTAAATATCCAACGAATTTTAGAAGCATCCCATTTGCGTATGTATCATTATTTCTATTAGGCCATGTACAATGGTAGAGAAGGCACACCTTCTCTTAGCCATCCATGTCATCTAGAGAAGCCAAACATACAATTTATACAATGCATTATCTCTTATTGTCATCCATAGCAATTAATGAGAAATAATTATTTTTGGTAGGAAATTGTGTGTCTAAGAGAAGACTTATTGTATAATGGAGAGAATAGGCTTCTCTTATTTTTTAAGAGATCATCCCTTAGCTAAGAGAAGAAAATTTTCTTTCTCTTAATTCTCTCTCCTCCAACTAAGTAAAAATCTGACGTGGCAACGCTAAGGGAAGGCTGACATCACCCCATTGTACATGCCCTTAAAACCAAAGGCTCCAGCCTCTAGGATATGCGCGTCTCGTGGTATTTTTTTGGGCGTATGACTCAATGTTTCCTTTAGATAAAGACTCCACGCGCCTTCTTTCTAGGTAATTGAATAGCAAAATGACGGTGCCTCCAGCATTTAAACTCAAGATAAGATGCGAGACTACCGTGCAACATTATTTTGTCATGCTTTACCAAACTTTGCTTTGCACGCTTGATCCTAACCACACAATTAAGATCTAACAACTTAATTAATTTTGATGATGTGAATTAACGTGGAGGCATCAATGGTGCCCCCAATTAGTAAATATAATATAATATAAGATTATTAGTATTTTAGACAACAAAGAAAAAGAGGGTTGAGATAACTAGAAAGCTCAAAACAGATTAGAAACTTTTGCAAGATTACGTCGATTAAAAACGTGAAGTCTTAGGAAAAAATAAATTTAGAATGTGATGCATGATGACATGATGATGCAACAAGAAAAACAAACAATTCTAATTGGGAAAAACCCCGGGTGTTACAAGACATGGCCTCAGAGCACGTAATCGAAAGGTAAAGCATGATTCATATGGATGATATAATGAACATGTTGATGTTCGCCTTTGCAGCTTCATCATCTCACGTAATGATCGGTTTTGGTGTAGTGAATTTGGTTTGTGTAATCACTAAAACGACTAGAGGGATGTTGTTTTTGAGTGGGAGTTTACGTAGTAATTTTGAACTAAGTTGAACTTAATTTTAAAACTAACAACCAATCAAAGTGAATTTGCATAAATTGTAGTATGCATTGGTAGCCACAAACTACCTTACATTTAGATTGTTAATTGAGATATAACTGTTATGATCTGGTAAAACCATTTAAGATCGGTACCGTATTAGTGAAATTTAAAATTGAGTCCTATTGTAGATTTTTGGTATAACCTACCTAACTCCATATGATTAATGATTAATTGATCTAGAGACTAAATAATTCCTACTTAGAATCCAGTGTCATGGTTGCTTCCATAATACTTTATCTTCAAAAGAATGTTTTGTTGATCAAGGTGATTTAGAAACTGAAAAGAATTGTTTTCAGAAACAATCAATTGAAAGATATATTGATATCTAGAAACTTATTTCTGGCAACGTGACTTAGTATAATTTAGCATGACAATGTGCTTATATTATTTGAATATATGCAATGATTGAAGACGCTAGACGTTTGAATCTTCCAAGAAGTTGGGTGCTAATATTATTCTCTAAATTCCGTCCTTCGAGCTATAGTAGCTTCATTATAAACTTGTTATGATGGGATGGATTAAACGTATGGTAAAATCGTTTACCTTGCCTGGGGATTGCTAAGAGTGGAATCCGGAAGAATGCTATTAATATGGTGATATTAGTAGAACAATCAAACTCAAAGTATGACTCAATGGTGATAGTATATGACTAACACGCCAAGAACGATGTGCTAGTACGACTAACATTGTTTGATGTTGAATGATTCTTCTGTAAAGGAAAGAAAATATTAAAAATAGAATTACAAAAGGTATATGGCGGAAAAGAATATAACTGGAAAGGTCCAGCTCATGAGTATATGCTTGATATACAAGTTATAGATGTATTACTAGTTAACAAAGTATTTTTTGAGTATTTTGATACCAGATTGGTTGGTATGAGTTGTCATACAAAGCAACGCAATGGAAGAAATACAAGGTCCTAAAAGGAACTAGTAGTAGATGTGGAATTGATTATGGCAAGAACAGAAATAAAGTGTTATTGTGTTCATTTTCATATCAAACCAAGCATTCAAGATTTATTTTGAGAACTTAATAAGTTGTTATTTTGTTCCGGTCTTTTGTGAGAACAAATGAGATTTTTAAAACTATGACCATATTCCATAATTTATGGACGAGTTAATAAAAATCGTGTTGGTAAAGTAAACATCTATAAAACTAAATGCTAAACGTTGCAAGACGTAAAATAATTTCAGTTAAATTGTGACACTACCATTTAAGTTCATATCGAAAAGGAAAGCATGAAGGAACTCCATGTTAATGGACTTATAGAGTCATTTTGTTGTGAATAAATTGACGGTTGTGAGACCTCTTACAAAAGATGACTAAAATTTCGTTCATAGGCCAAAGTAGAATGGACGACTAATTTAGTGGAGATTATACATTTAGATGTATATAGTCCATTATGTGATTCGTGTGTGGTGGATTAATTTTTTCTTCATAAAATTATGTCGATGATTTAAGTAGATATATGAGTATATCTACTTAAAGAGAACGGAGTTTGATATTTTTGAATAGGTTCAAACTATTGTTAGTATGAAGTAAAAAATCATCGTAACAAGATAATCAAGTATTTATGATTAGATCATAAAGGATAAAGTTTGAGTTACAAGTTTAGCAGAAAAATCTGAGGAGTTGCAGTGTTCTACAACTATACTACTCGAATACCCCACATTAGTTTGGAGTATTCGAGAGACAAAATCAAACCTTGTTAGACATGGTAAAATAAATAAAAATGCCATTATAAATTTGTAGTTTATACATTAGAGACAACCGCTTTTACACTGAAAATAGTGCCATCATGATCCCTTGAAATTGACACCATATAAGTTATGGCTTGGGTAATGACCCGAATTGTCTTTTTCTTAAATTTTGGTATGCATAGCATGTATAAAATGTTTACTACCAAAAAGAGGACACATATATGTTTATAATGTTACCCCAACGAATCCATTGGGTATTTCTCCTATCACCAAACCAAAGTCAAATGTTGTTTGTCAGAAAGGGTTGATTTCTCAAGAAAGTAGTTCTTGCGAAACAAGTGAGTGGTAGGAAAGTACAAACTCGACGTGATTAGAGAATCTTCGTTACCATGTCAAGAGTAGCGCAACACTGGAAGTTGTTCTAGGGTTTCCTATTTTGACAAAGTAGAAGACACTACATGTATTGTAGATACTTCAAATGAGTTTGCGAATTGAACCACAAAAGTCCTAAAACTTTGTACTTAGAGAAACTTGTGGTTTAACAGTAAAGTGTTGTTTTGACAACAATGGACCTGGAACTTATAAAGGAAGAAAATGATGGGCCCTGACTTCGTAAAAAGTGCTATGAGTCATTATATCCATGATAGTATCCCTGTATGAATATCAAGTATGATAGGCATGATGCCTAGCGATAGCAAATGGGTCTATATAGAAACAAATACATGGATACTTACATCCTTTGAAAGTTTTTCTTGTCTAAAATATGTTTTCGATGAACTTCAAAGAGTTTACTACTAGAAGATTTAGATCTTCCGTAGTGATGCTTTAGTCTTTGCGGATAGTTCTAACAAAAGTTACATATTATGATATGGCAGTAGAATAAAAAACCAACTCTCCTCTCTAGGAAGTTTGATCGAGGATGTGTACTACAGTCTGAGAGTTTTATAAAATTCAAAAGGTTGCCAGATAGATATGCAAACTTCAATGTTGAAGTGAGCATAACAAAGTTGGAATCTTTACCTTAATGAATTTATCAAAAGAGTTTGATTCCATCATGAACGATAAAGATGCTTGTATAGTTACAAGAAATTAAATGGGAGCGTTATGACATATTTCTAATGCTTTATGTAGACGACATATGGTTGAGTGGAAAATATGTATTTTAAATTAACACGGTTGAGATTTTCATATTGATGAAAGGCTTAGGAGATACTGAGCATCAATATCTATACGAGATGGATTGAAGCGGCTGAGATGGTTGAGCCAAATTACATAGATGAAATATTGAAGTAAGTCAATATCGAAATGACAAGAAGGAGTTCTTGTCACATGGAAAACAATTGAGAAATATTCAAGTGTTTTGACACATGATGAGCATGATGAAATTGATATTTCTAATTCATGTGTTACATGCTATGTACACAACCAGATGAGTCCTATGCTATAGAATGTTATAGCAGGATAATTCATATGATGATTAGGAAATTCTAAGGATATATTTTCCTATGTAGTAATGACAAAATATTCGTTGTAATATGTTACACTAATAGTCTTGTCATCTATTTAAATAATTTTATCTCAATTGAAATATGTGATGAAGGGTAGCACAATAGGCTGGAAGAAAGTTCCATGCTGGATTTGAATGAGTTTGAAAACTAAAGTATTGTGACGGATACTACAACAAAGGCTAAGTATATCGTTGTGTTGACAAAAAATAATACTCCCTCCGATCCATATTAATAGGTGCTGAACTGAATGTATTTAGACATGTTTTATTGCTAGATACATCCACTTTAGGACCTATTAATATGGATTGGAGGGAGTAGGAATATTTTGTGTCAACGAGTTCTGTATGGAACTTGGTGAATTTACAAGATTGCTGACACTATGAAGCTACATTTTACAATGCTAGTAACATTTTAAGCTGAGGAATTAAGGTCTTACCGGTTGACCAAATATATACAAAGCCATCTCATTAGAGAATGAGTGATGTGTGTAGACACAAAGACATGCAAACACAGTAGGACCTGAACATGTCAGATCTTTTTGATGAAGTTTACCACATGCGAACCATTGTAATAACACTGGAACGCCATATGTGTTAACTGCTTACTGACTAGATTATTGACTCTAGTGCAAGTGGGAGACTGGAGGGAATATGACCGAGAGGCAATAATAAAATGGTTATTATCTTATTCCTTGTTTATGATAAATGTTTATTTGTCATGCTAGAATTGTATTAACCGGAAACGTTGATACATGTGTGTCTAATAAACAAACAAGAATTCCTAGTAACGCCTCTCGTTTAACTAGCTTGTTGATTAACTGATGATCAAGGTTTCCTGGCCATGAACATTGGATGTTGTTAATAACGGGGCCATGTCATTGGTAGAATGATGTGATGAACATAGACCCAAAGTAAATATAGCAATGCGGTCAAGTCATTAAGTTAAATTGTTATATCACACATACAAAGTAACTCTAATCTTTAGACCATGAGATCGTGTCAATCACTAACACCAAAAGAGTGCATTTATGTCATCAAACGTCACATCGTAACATGGTGACTATAAAGGTGCCGTTGGGTATTCGAAAACTATTAGTTGAGGCCCATGGATCAAGAGTGGGATTTGTCCATCCAAATTACGGAGAGATATACTCTGGGACCTCTCGGTGATATCACATCGACACCTCTTGCAAGCATGTGACTAGGTCACAAGGATGTCATATCACGGAACGAGTAAAATAGTACTTCTAAGTAACGAGATTGAACTAGGTATGGTTGATACCAATGATCGGATCGCGGACAAGTAAAATATCGCAATACAAAGGGAATTGGTTACGACGTTTATGGTTCACACGATCACTAGATTCATCGCTGAATATGTAGGAGTCATTACGGATCTCCAGGTCCCGCTGTTGACTATTGATTGGAGAGGTGTCTCGATCATGTCTACATTATTCACGAACTGTAGGGCGACACACTTAAGGTTCGATGACGTCCTTGAGTGGATATGGAATATCGGAGAAAAGTTTGGACAACACCGAAATTGTTTCGGGTAATTTTGAAATAGTTCGAGGGGATTCTTGTCAAATGGTTGTTAATAGATTTAACAACTAACTCAAGAAGTTCCGTGTTAATGTTTGTTAATGGAATTAACAAATATTAAAATAAAGAAATACAATTGTTTTATTTATTTATTAAAGAAAACCCTTGGGATTTTGAGTGGGAATTAATGATAGAATGAGTGGGTTGAGTGGAGACTCCACTCACATGATGAGGGAGAGGTGGAGACACCCAAAAAAATCGTGGCTGCCTTCCCCTCCTATATAAGGAGGGGTGGAGCTCCCTCTCCCACACACACGCACACTTGTGTCATCTCTTCCTCCCTCCTCCCGCTGCTCCACCACTTGTTCGTGCGCTTGGCGAAGCCCTGATAAATGTTTTATTCACCACACCACACCGTCGTGTTGTTGGAGTTTCTGGTGGATCCTCTACTTCTGCTGCCCCGCTGGATCGAGGGAACGGAGGTCGTCATCAAGCTTTACGTGTGACCGAGTGCGGAAGCGCTGCAAAGATTTGATCTCGCACGCTTTGTTTCTTTGAGGATATGTTTTCCTAAGGCTTTATCTCTCCATTTCTTTCATCTCCTAGATTAGATCTTGGCCCTTCGGGTTTATCTCGCGTAAGAAAATATTTGGTTTCTATGCAACGAACCCTTCATGTAGGTATGGTGGACACATTTGGCAAACTTTGCTTTTTGGGAGTTGGATGCACGAGTAGAGCTCAGACTCAGTACAGGTGGAGGCTAGCAAAGACTGGGCGAGACAAACTAATAGAGCAATAATCGCCATAAGCATGCATGGCGATAAAAACATTATTAATCGAAGCATAAACAGTATCACAAGTCAAAACCTATATGACCATAGAGACTATAGGTGACTGGTTTGTAGTCATAACATGGTGTAATCATGCGCCAAGTCAACCAAATAAAGCATTCGAAGGAGAATACCACAATATTATGCTTCGATGTGATAAAAACAACCCATGATTATTTCAATGGCACATTAAGCACTCTCAGATATTTGAGACAAGTCATGCGACAATAATAACTACTAAGCATAGAATTAAAATAACATCCAACATGACATGATAAAGTCTAGCCACGGTCTAAACAACCTTATTTTTGCACCGTTATAAGCATGAAATATTTTATTGCTCTCCAACCCCATCTATTTAAATAAAAACTCTCCAAATGATATTACAATGAAACAAGAGAGTAACACTACTCTACTAGAACTAATAGCTCTGAATAAGAGATGCATGAAAAACAGGAGCTAAAACGGAGTTGTAGTAGCTGGAAGAAAAACGAAGTTGTAGTAGCTGGAAGAAAAACGAAGAATACAAGTATGATGAAAAAATACGAGTAATCATATGAAAAACCGGAGCGTGTCTCTCTCCCACACAATAATGCCGGGTTCCAACTAAGTTTGTTGCAGCAAGGAAAATAAAATAAAACAAAACAATAACAAATAGACACTCCAAATAAAGTGCTATAATGTGACCGAATAAAGATATAGTTTCAGAAGTGACCTAATAAGTTGTTGATGAAGAAGGGGATGCCTTGAGAATCCCCAAGCTTAGACGCTTGAGTCTTCTTGGAATTTACTAGGATGAACCACGAGTTCATCCCCAAGCTTAGGCTTTTTACTGTTCTTAATCACATTATATCATCCTCTTCTCTTGACCCTTCAAAACTTCCTTCACACCAAACCCAAAATAATTCTTATTACAGGGTTACTGCATAATCAAAAACTCACATGTTCTGCATGGACACAAGCATTATTAATACGTTTTAAACATTAGCTACAGACACTGATGTTTTATGGAGCAAAGAAATCCACTCAACATAGTAAAAGAGAGAATGCAATGTAAAAAAGGCAGAATCAGTCAAAACCAAAACAGTTTGTAAAGACGAATTTTTTCGAGGCACTTACGTTGCTCAAATCGAAAAACTTAAAAATAGAAAAGGTTTCAGAAATAGCTGAGAATTAAGCACAAGAATGTTCAGTTCATTTCGATATTTCTGTGAATTTATACGAACTTAACACTGGACAGCAAAAATCTGTTTCTGCGCAGAAATCCAAATCTAACTTCAACTTTCGCTAGAGACTTTACTTGGCACAAAAAAATATGAGAAAATAAAGATAAAAAGGAGTTTCTATAGAAGTAAACAACACATTGACTCCAATAAAACAGAAGAAAATATTGCAAACATAAAGACATGGGTTATCTCCCAAGAAGTGCTTTTCTTTAACCGCTTTTAGCTAGGCGCAGAAAACAAGAAACAAGTATTTTCAAGTGAACAAGCATCCAATTTGAGACCAGAAACCTCCTCAGCAATGCATTGTATTTTATCTATATAAGTTTCAGATGTCCCTTTCTCAACACTTTTAGGTTTACTACTTTCATCAAATGGGTTTTCAGGAAAAATCCAATCAAAACTTTTCTCTAAAGCTTCATGCATTGCTACTAATTTAAAAGGTATTGGTATTTTAATTTCCTCCTTGTTTTTAGGTTCAGTTTTGTCTAGTTTTTCAAGAGCACCAATAACATCTACACATGAGCCTAGCATCTTAAAACGGTTAAAGATTTTCCTACCTTCTATAACAACATCACCAAATTCTTTAAGAAAAGTTTCGAGAACAAAATCTCTCTTTTCAGTGTCCTCGAAATATTTTAGGTTAAGAAACATTTGCTGCATTATGAGGTTAAGGTTAACAAAACTAGCCTCTAACATGTGAACTAAAGAAATTTTGGAGCAACTACTATAGATCTATCCTCAAAATCTTTATTCTTGATAACATGATTAAAGAACTCTTCAATATTATCCTTTCCAATTATAGATCTGTAGCATCCCAACTTTTAATAAAGATGGAATACCTGTGTTATTGTGCTAGTCCCTGGATCAATTGCTAGCACCACAGTACAAAATGAAATATCATGCAAATGCATCAGATTCTATTACATCGCATGATCCAGTCTTTACAAAATAGGATTACACCTTACATAGTCTTAGAAGACTAGCAGAAAACAAAGAAATACAGCGGAAACATAGTACAACATTGAGCCCATCTTCTTCATGTGCCACAGGCAAAACATGTTGGCGATCGTCTCGAGATCCTAAACGAAATCCTCACTCGTCTTCAGAAATATCTGCAATATGGAATATGCAGCCACAAGGGAGTCAATACAATTTAATGTATTGGCAAGTAACACTATGGTGGATATAAATGGAAAGACTAATACTACATGCTTATTTGGCTGAGTGGAGTTTTGGCTAAGTTTGCATAAAGCCAGTTTTCTCCTATCACTTTTGTAAAACAAACTTTTCTTTTCAAAAGGGTGGCAACATTGTATTAAGATCCAAGCACCACAATACTGTTCACTTGGTCAAATTTTACTTATTGAAATTGGTGATGAGATTGTTCCGCCATTCCTTGTCCAGCTGCTCATAGTTGTCCATAACCGGGAACACGCCTAAGATCTTAGTTTGTCGACTCTGCAGAGGTTGTGCACTTTCACCCTTTGTCTTCAATTAGCCCAAACATCCTATACACCCGGAGTGCATCATGGAAAGGAGAGAATTGAGACGAGATCTTTCAGAAGAAGAAGTCCAAACCCACCGGCGAGACCGTTCCACCTATAATTTTGCTACATCTGCTAGTCAAGCCTGGGATGAACTCTCACAACTTAGTTGATCAAGACAGAGCCATAATGTCAAAAGGCTGCACGGGAAACTACTAAACTTAGAAGGACATAGTAATCTCTTTGTTCCTGGGTGGCCATCCGCAAGTGACAACCTCAAGTGGAATAAGCCTTAGATAAGGGCCCTGAGGCAACACTCAGTATAAACTAGTCTTACCACTTCCACCCAGGTGGTTCATTCATTAGTTATACTTAGGATTTTTCCTCAACATCTAGTAAAACAAATTTTGTAGCATGGCTAAGCATCTAAATAAGTACGAAGGCATAAAAATAACAAGGTATAAGGATGGCTACACACTACTAGGATATAGCATAGCATAATATAACTTATTAAAATTTCCTATCATGCATACTACTCAAAATCAACTAATGCATATAGAAAATAATGGGTTGTTGATGATGTGTTACTTGCCTTGTTGAAGTTGGTGAAGATATCACACTCTCTTCACAAAAGATCGTTGCTCTCCGTACAATCTATTCATTGACAACACAAAACCAAATAAACAAGCATCCTAACAAACAAACATACAAGTGTAGAAAACATACATAGCAACTAACATATCAAAAGGGGCTTAACCAAGTTGGTTAGGACAAGGTCTAGGTTTGAGTTGAAAGATTCATTCTCTAGTGGTCTCATTCTTGTTAAGGAAATTCCAATGGTTTACTTGGGAAGGACTAGGTTGAGCTTGATGTGATCTAACTTTATTATAACCATACTTGTCGAGGAAGTTCCAAGAGTTCACTAAGAATAAACATATTACTTCTTCAACTAAAGTAATACATGCAAACACTTGGTCATATTCACCTTCAAAAATATTTGAGTGACTATGTTAGTATTTTCCATTGTGGTTAGGGTAGGTCTACTAACTTCATCATCAAAGGGAAAATATTACTAAGTCTTGGGTTTTCCATTTGGGTCAATGGTTGGACAAAAGTAACTTGTTACTCTTCAACTTGGGTGGATTGCTTCTAGTCCTCATGTGATTGCCTTCTTGAAGATCATCATCATGCCATCTAAGTTGTTTCCTTCCTTGGTGTGGTGCTTCTCTTGGTCTTGATAGTCTTCATGGTTTTCACTTAACTAATTGGTTTGGGTATGGGATGGGCACAAATACCACTAAGTCAATTTGAAAAGAAAGAAATGGAAGGGATAGGAAGAGAGAGGAAAATGTTTTCTCCTTGATTTTCTTCATACTCCTGTACTTCATTGAGTTTCTTCTTGTTGCTGTGGAGTCTATGTACTTCCTTCAATTTCTTCAATGATATTCCTCATAGCTCTTCATGTTGCCACCAAGTTGATATTGAAGTTTCATTCTTGTGCTTGAGTCTTGATCTCCATTTTGCTGACTTGGTGAATTCTTGAAGCAAGAATGGGGGAGTGGAGAAGATAGAAAACTAAAGTTCACTACTTGGTACTATATGTGATTGACACATTCTAAGGACTTGGCTTGGCTCCAAATAGACATAACATCAAGGAATAACAGTTGAAAACAATTTCTAAGACATGGTGAAAATGGATGTATCTTTGTTGGGTTTTTGGTCAAAACACATGGTTATGGTCCAAGGGTGTCCAAAATGGTTGGGCATAATGTCTATGGTTCAAGGTTACCAAATGGAGCAATTTTGCAAAAGGAACTATATTGAAAATATTTATAGAAATTAATCTATGTCAAAAATACTCAAATAGACAACTTAATTCTAAATTCAATTTTAATTTGTCCAAATATTATTTTGGGACAGAGGATATGAAAGTACACATTCTAAGGTTTCCAAATATATTTTATTTGCATTTTTTGGATTTGTAGAATTTGAATTATGCCAAATTTCATCAAACAAGCATATTTGAATTTGAACAAATTTAAGTTCGTCAAATTTGAATTTGGCCAGTGCCAAAAGTTCCTATATGTCAGGGGCTTTTCAAAAAGTCCAAGATTGCTAAATTTGGCTAAGTGGTTGAAAAGATATGATGATTTGAAGTTGCAGGGGCTTTTCTGCAAATCTACCAAAAATTCTACCAGGAGAAATATTCGAATTAAAGGGCTGGCCACGCGGCAGTCTCTGATTGGCTGGGCTATGCTGACTGGGCGCTGGTGTGGCATGTGCTGACGTGGATACGTGATGGATCTGGGGCGTTAGATCCAGATCCAACGGTGGCGTACCCCTTCGGGGTGGATCTAATCTAGGCCACTAGACCTAGATCTAACGGCTGGGAGCAAGGGAGAGAGATTACCGGCGTGGGGTGGCCGGAAAATGGCGCGACGGCGGCCGGAGTTGCAGCTCCTGGACAGCGACGGCGCTACGGGGGTCCTCGGGCTCGGGGAAGACCACGGGGACGCTCAGCGCGACACGGGGAAGAGGATGGTGGCGATGGCGCGCTCCCTCGCTTCCGGTAGTGGCGCCAAGATGCGGCCGAAGACGGCGCAACTCCGGTGACGCACGGACGAACTTGGCGGCGTCGATTGGCTGCGCAAAATAATCGAGAAAAGAGCTTAAAGGGTGCGCGGGGCCAGGGGGATTCGATAAGGACAGAAGAGGGCGGCCAAAACTCACCAAGGCGGCCGGAATCAACCTAGCACGGCGGCGGCAGTGAGAAACTCCGGTGAGCAAATTCTTCGCAGAGAGGGAGCGATTTACACGGGGTCCAGAGGGGAAAGAGAGAGGAGCGGTAGGGCTATAAGGGGAAGGCCTCCGGGCAGCGATTAACGCTCTTAATCGCGAGCAATTACGGCGAGGAGAAATGGCAGTGGCAGTTTCTGCCAGAGCTTGAAGGCGAGGTGATGTCATTGATGACATCATCAATTTTTTTTATTTTTCTTTTTAATTTCTGTTTAATCATTTCTTTAATAACTTCTGTATAAAAACTCCAATTGGCATGAAACCAATTTCCAAATTCTTAAAATTTAATTGCCTTTCCAGAAAAACCATTTTCACAAACTTTTGAACATATTACATTTTTGAATTATGAAATTTGAATAATTCATTAAAAGTGACATAATAGCATTTTTAATAGAAAATCAAATTTAATTTTGAGAAAGGGTTTTATAAAAATACAGAGACATTATATAAGTCAAATATCATTTTTTTAAGTCATTTACACCTGTTTTGCTATTTTATATTTTGAAATAGAAATGATTTCACTAATAGCATATTAATGCCATTTTAAAAATATGAATTATATAAATGAAAATTATTGGTTGAATAAAATATCACAGACATCAATGTGATCAAATGACATTTTCCAAAATCATTTTTAATGGTTTTCATATTTTATGATTTTTAAAATATGAAGAAACAATGATAGTCACTTAATAGAAAACATTAATTTTTATATGATTAAAACAATTTTAAGAAATATTTTCTATGGTTCAACTATTGTTTTCTAAGACCCTTTTAGGAACTTTCATATTGTATATATTCAACATATTAGTGAAACCACAATTAGTATCCTTTTGTTATATTTCAAACATAGAGAATTATTTAATAAATTTGGAAATGGGGTTTAGTAAAAGCAGAAAGGTTTTCCCAAATGAAAACATTGTTTTATCAAAGTATCTTACTTGTTTTCATAAACAATTTATTTCTATAGCACTATATTATTTTGTTGATTGACATAACACTTGGAAAACAAGGATCCAACTTATATCTATTTTGGGGTTATCAATAATAGTGAAACCCTTTTTAGAGACAAGAAAAAAATATTAGAGATAACAATTCTCTAGTTTTTATATATCAAAAATATTTTCAAGATCATAATTGGGTTGAAAACATGTTTGGTGTAAGGGTTTGCTTAAGAAGAAATATTTTCTTTATGTAGAAATATTTATTTTGAAATGACTTTAGGGTTTATGGAATAGAGGTATATTGGATTTTCATTTCCAAAACATTAGAACATGTATTGTTTTCTTTTGTTTCTTGCATCTCATTTGGTTTTTGGTGACTTGCATAACATGAAAACAAAAAGTTTCAATTTTTAGTGATTTTGGACTTTCCAAAAATCAGGGATGTTACAGACTACCACCCTTAAAAGAAATCTCGTCCCGAGATTTGGGAAGGTTAGAAAGAAAGATTTGGGTAACTGGATTCCAAAACAACTGGATGGGCTACCACCCTTAAAAGAAGCTTTGGTGGGTAGTCTATTTTCATTAAATTAGAGTGTAGATTGATTCTAGATTAGCTTGAGTAGATCTTTCCTTTGTGGTAGAGGTGCAGACCAACATAGGTATGTTGGACTACCTTTGACACTGAGGGGTCAATCTTTGGGTCAATCAAAAGACCAAGTTGAGAGGATTTCACAACATCATCTCATTATAATGGGAACACATTTTCAGACATTCATTGTGGTTTATTACACTGGAAAAATTTCTAGGGAAAATAAATTTATTTTCAAAATGAACTTTGCCTAAGATTCCTTCTTTCAGAAAGTCATGTTTCCTTCCTTCTCTCTTTGAGGGCATCCATTTGCATAGTGTCCTTTATCTCTGCATTTGAAGCATGTCACTTGGCTGATGTCTCTATAGACAGGATTGGGGTTCTTCTGAAGTTTCTTCTTCTTCCTTGGTGGAGTTAAATTGGCCATCATATCTTCATACTGCTGCCCAGTATACTCAACTATGTTGGTTGAAGGTATGGGTTTCTTGTTGGGACAATTTCTAGATAAATGTCCATCTTCTTCACAAGAATAGCAATTCTTGGTGGAGTGTTTGGATGAATATGGATGTGGTGTAGTCTTGGCTCCAGTATCCATCTTGACATGGTCCACCTGAATAGTATCCAACTTGCATTTTCCCTTCACATCTGGTTTTCCTAAGTTCTATTGGATTGCACTAAGCATTTCCATTTTGGCTTGTTGTCCAACTTGTTGTACCATGGGGTAAAGTGGACATTGTGTTGGAACATGTGTTGTTCCTTCACACAGAAAACAAGTAACTTGAGTGAAGTATCCTTCAGTTGAGTTGTTTGCATCACCATGGGGCCACTCATCAGGACAATCTTTGGAATAGTGTCCTATCTCTCCACAAGATTTGCAGGCTTTGAGTGTTGAAAACATTTCTTCTTCTGTCTCCTGGTTATCTCTAGTTACCAAGGGTTGATGGTTTCCACTATTGGTCATGTTTTGGGACATCATGTGCACTATCTGGGATTGGGTATCTAACACTTGTTGCATTCCTGGTGTTAACTCCATATTGGGGTTGCTTGCTTGGTTCTGGGTCATCAGCTGTATCAGCTGAGTTTGAGCTTCTAGTAGCATCTGCATTGCTATTGAGTTCTCCGGGTTGTTGGCATTCTGGCTAGACATCTGTTTTGAGGTTTTAGGGAAGATGAGTAGAGGTTAGAAAGTATCTAAGAAGGTTCCTATCTAAACACAGCAGATCAAGGAAACTCATCTTACAAACAACACATAACAAACACAAAGCAACACATTCATCACACCAAACAACATAGTTTTTGAAAACAAACTAATATTGTCATACCACACTCATTGGTATGATCAATACACTAATCGTGTTTTCGTGTCTCACAACTTTATTACATCTCATGGTGGTCTACTATTTAAGGCAGGGTAACAACTTTCTTGCTTTATTCCTCATGAGAGGTCTTCAATACTCAGTCTTCACGATGATCTCCGCGTTCTTGTACATTGTAATCTCTTTTTCAAGAGTGTTGATCTCTTCTCCGGCTTCCTTGAGACCCTTCTTAGTGTTGTGAAGTCTCCACTTGAGTCTCTCCGTAAGTTCTTTAATAGCACTCCATGCAGCACTTCTTGCTGAATCAAGGAATGAAAAATGCATTATCCTGTTGGTGAACATGCAATCTCCTCCCATCTTGTGGTCGTACTCCTTGTTTCTGTACAGATGAATATGCACCCACCAATATTCGAAACCATCCTCCTCATCTATGTAGGGAAAACCCCAATATACTGCTGGTCCTTCAAATCCCATGATTTACATGAGATCCTTCAGTGCTCTTGGGAACTCAGTGTCACACTCCAGGGTCATGGTCATCATTGGTCCTTTCTTGAGTGATTGGATGATGCTGGCCATCTACAGATAAGAGTAGTCATTAGAAATGTATCATGGGAAGGAGTACGAGGAGAAATGAAGTTATAAAAGATTTGTTTGAGGAGTAGTTGTAAGATAGTAAATTATTTATTCCTATGGATTTTCCTATTCTTATCCAAACCTAGGGTCTCGAATCCTACAGGCAACACAATGCTGTGATACCATTTTGTAGCATCCCAACTTTTAATAAAGATGGAATACCTGTGTTATTGTGCTAGTCCCTGGATCAATTGCTAGCACCACAGTACAAAATGAAATATCATGCAAATGCATCAAATTCTATTACATCGCATGATCCAGTCTTTACAAAATAGGATTACAACTTACATAGTCTTAGAAGACTTGCAGAAAACAAAGAAATACAGCAGAAAACATAGTACAACATTGAGCCCATCTTCTTCATGTGCCACAAGCAAAACATGTTGGCGATAGTCTCGAGATCCTAAACGAAATCCTCACTCGTCTTCAGAAATATCTGCAATATGGAATATGCAGCCACAAGGGAGTCAATACAATTTAATGTATTGGCAAGTAACACTATGGTGGATATAAATGGCAAGACTAATACTACATGCTTATTTGGCTGAGTGGAGTTTTGGCTAAGTTTGCATAAAGCCAGTTTTCTCCTATCACTTTTGTAAAACAAACTTTTCTTTTGAAAAGGGTGGCAACATTGGATTAAGATCCAAGCACCACAATACTGTTCACTTGGTCAAATTTTACTTATTGAAATTGGTGATGAGATTCTTCCGCCATTCCTTGTCCAGCTGCTCATAGTTGTCCATAACCGGGGACACGGCTAAGATCTTAGTTTGTCGACTCTGCAGAGGTTGTGCACTTTCACCCTTTGTCTTCAATTAGCCCAAACATCCTATACACCCGGAGTGCATCATGGAAAGGAGAGAATTGAGACGATATCTTTCAGAAGAAGAAGTCCAAACCCACCGGCGAGACCGTTCCACCTATAATTTTGCTACATCTGCTAGTCAAGCCTGGGCTGAACTCTCACAACTTAGTTGATCAAGACAGAGCCCATAATGTCAAAAGGCTGCACGGGAAGCTACTAAACTTAGAAGGACATAGTAATCTCTTTGTTCCTGGGTGGCCATCCGCAAGTGACAAACTCAAGTGGAATAACCCTTAGATAAGGGCCCTGAGGCAACACTCAACATAAACCAGTCTTACCACTTCCACCCAGGTGGTTCATTCATTAGTTATACTTAGGATTTTTCCTCAACATCTAGTAAAACAAATTTTGTAGCATGGCTAAGCATCTAAATAAGTACCAAGGCATAAAAAGAACAAGGTATAAGGATGGCTACACACTACTAGGATATAGCATAGCATAATATAACTTATTAAAATTTCATATCATGCATACTACTCAAAATCAACTAATGCATATAGAAAATAATGGGTTGTTGATGATGTGTTACTTGCCTTGTTGAAGTTGGTGAAGATATCACACTCTCTTCACAAAAGATCGTTGCTCTCCGTACAATCTATTCATTGACAACACAAAACCACATAAACAAGCATCCTAACAAACAACCACACAAGTGTAGAAAACATACATAGAAACTAACATATCAAAAGGGGCTTAACCAAGTTGGTTAGGATAAGGTCTAGGTTTGAGTTGAAAGATTCATTCTCTAGTGGTCTCATTCTTGTTAAGGAAATTCCAATGGTTTACTTGGGAAGGACTAGGTTGATCTTGATGTGATCTAACTTTATTATAACCATACTTGTCGAGGAAGTTCCAAGAGTTCACTAAGAATAAACATATTACTTCTTCAACTAAAGTAATACATGCAAACACTTGGTCATATTCACCTTCAAAAATATTTGAGTGACTATGTTAGTATTTTCCATTGTGGTTAGGGTAGGTCTACTAACTTCATCATCAAAGGAAAATATTACTAAGTCTTGGGTTTTCCATTTGGGTCAATGGTTGGACAAAAGTAACTTGTTACTCTTCAACTTGGGTGGATTGCTTCTAGTCCTCATGTGATTGCCTTCTTGAAGATCATCATCATGCCATCTGAGTTGTTTCCTTCCTTGGTGTGGTGCTTCTCTTGGTCTTGATAGTCTTCATGGTTTTCACTTAACTAATTGGTTTGGGTATGGGATGGGCACAAATACCACTAAGTCAATTTGAAAAGAAAGAAATGGAAGGGATAGGAAGAGGGAGGAAAATGTTTTCTCCTTGATTTTCTTCATACTCCTGTACTTCATTGAGTTTCTTCTTGTTGCTGTGGAGTCTATGTCCTTCCTTCAATTTCTTCAATGATATTCCTCATAGCTCTTCATGTTGCCACCAAGTTGATATTGAAGTTTCATTCTTGTGCTTGAGTCTTGATCTCCATTTTGCTGACTTGGTGAATTCTTGAAGCAAGAATGGGGGAGTGGAGAAGATAGAAAACTAAAGTTCACTACTTGGTACTATATGTGATTGACACATTCTAAGTACTTGGCTTGGCTCCAAATAGACATAACATCAAGGAATAACAGTTGAAAACAATTTCTAAGACATGGTGAAAATGGATGTATCTTTGTTGGGTTTTTGGTCAAAACACATGGTCATGGTCCTAGGGTGTCCAAAATGATTGGGCATAATGTCTATGGTTCAAGGTTACCAAATGGAGCAATTTTGCAAAAGGAACTATATTGAAAATATTTATAGAAATTAATCTATGTCAAAAATACTCAAATAGACAACTTAATTCTAAATTCAATTTTAATTTGTTCAAATATTATTTTGGGAGAGAGGATATGAAAGTACACATTCTAAGGTTTCCAAATATATTTTATTTGCAATTTTTGGATTTGTAGAATTTGAATTATGCCAAATTTCATCAAACAAGCATATTTGAATTTGAACAAATTTAAGTTTGTCAAATTTGAATTTGGCCAGCGCCCAAAGTTTCTATATGTCAGGGGCTTTTCAAAAAGTCCAAGATTGCGAAATTTGGCTTAGTGGTTGAAAAGATATGATGATTTGAAGTTGCAGGGGCTTTTCTGCAAATCTACCAAAAATTCTACCGGGAGAAATATTCGAATTAGAGGGCTGGCCACGCGGCAGTCTCTGATTGGCTGGGCTATGCTGACTGGGCGCTGGTGTGGCATGTGCTGACGTGGATAAGTGATGGATCTGGGGCGTTAGATCCAGATCCAACGGTGGCGTACCCCTTCGGGGTGGATCTAATCTAGGCCACTAGACCTAGATCTAACGGCTGGGAGCGAGGGAGAGAGCTTACCGGCGTGGGGTGGCCGGAAAATGGTGCGACGGCGGCCGGAGTTGCAGCTCCTGGACAGCGACGGCGCTACGGGGGTCCTCGGGCTCGGGGAAGACCACGGGGACGCTCAGCGCGACACGGGGAAGAGGATGGTGGCGATGGCACGCTCCCTCGCAACTCCGGTAGTGGCGCCAAGATGCGGCCGAAGACGGCGCAACTCCGGTGACGCACGGACGAACTTGGCGGCGTCGATTGGCTGCGCAAAACAATCGAGAAAAGAGCTTAAAGGGTGCGCGGGGCCAGGGGGATTCGATAAGGACAGAAGAGGGCGGCCGAAACTCACCAAGGCGGCCGTAATCAACCTAGCACGGCGGCGGCGGTGAGAAACTCCGGTGAGCAAATTCTTCGCAGAGAGGGAGCGATTTACACGGGGTCAAGAGGGGAAAGAGAGAGGAGCGGTAGGGCTATAAGGGGAAGGCCTCGGGGCAGCGATTAACGCTCTTAATCGCGAGCAATTACGGCGAGGAGAAACGGCAGTGGCAGTTTCTGCCAGAGCTTGAAGGCGAGGTGATGTCATTGATGACATCATCATTTTTTTTTCTTTTTAATTTCGGTTTAATCATTTCTTTAATAACTTCTGTATAAAAACTCCAATTGGCATGAAACCAATTTCCAAATTCTTAAAATTTAATTGCCTTTCCAGAAAAACCATTTTCACAAACTTTTGAACATATTACATTTTTGAATTATGAAATTTGAATAATTCATTAAAAGTGACTTAATAACATTTTTAATAGAAAATCAAATTTAATTTTGAGAAAGGGTTTTGTAAAAATACAGAGACATTATATAAGTCAAATATCATTTTTGAAAATCATTTACACCTGTTTTGCTATTTTATATTTTGAAATAGAAATGATTTCACTAATAGCATATTAATGCCATTTTAAAAATATCAATTATATAAATGAAAATTATTGGTTGAATAAAATATTAGAGACATCAATGTGATCAAATGACATTTTCCAAAATCATTTTTAATGGTTTTCATATTTTATGATTTTTAAAATATGAAGAAACAATGATAGTCACTTAATAGAAAACATTAATTTTTATATGATTAAAACAATTTTTGGAAATATTTTCTATGGTTCAACTATTGTTTTCTAAGACCCTTTTAGGAACTTTCATATTGTATATATTCAACATATTAGTGAAACCACAATTATTATCCTTTTGTTATATTTCAAACATACATAATTATTTAATAAATTTGGAAATGGGGTTTAGTAAAAGCAGAAAGGTTTTCACAAATGAAAATATTGTTTTCTCAAAGTATCTTACTTGTTTTCATAAACAATTTATTTCTATAGCACTATATTATTTTTTTGATTGACATAACACTTGGAAAACAAGGATCCAACTTATATCTATTTTGGGGTTATCAATAATAGTGAAACCCTTTTTAGAGACAAGAAGAAAATATTAGAGATAAGAATTCTCTAGTTTTTATATATCAAAAATATTTTCAAGATCATAATTGGGTTGAAAACATGTTTGGTGTAAGGGTTTGCTTAAGAAGAAATATATTCTTTATGTAGAAATATTTATTTTGAAATGACTTTAGGGTTTATGGAATAGAGGTATATTGGATTTTCATTTCCAAAACATTAGAACATCTATTGTTTTATTTTGTTTCTTGCATCTCATTTGGTTTTTGGTGACTTGCATAACATGAAAACAAAAAGTTTCAATTTTTAGTGATTTTTGGACTTTCCAAAAATCAGGGATGTTACAAGATCCACTACCTATTGATAAATCTTTCAGGGTAAACTTAGGGAGCAACATGATGAACAATAAAAAAGCAGGCTAACAAAAATAGCACTATAATGAGAACTATTATTTTTTTTTGATATAGAAAAGAAAACAAGACAAAATAAAATAAACTAAGGAAAAATAAAACAAAGTAAAGAGATTGGAAGTGAGAGACTACCCTTGCAGAAATCCTCTTTCTCACAGGCAACAGCGCCAGAAAAAGTGCTTGATGCACGTAGATGTACGCTCGTTGGGAGACCCCAAGAGGAAGGTATGAAGAGCACATCAACAAGTTTTCCCTCAGAAAGAAACAAAGGTTTAATCGGCCAGTAGGAGAAAGAAATCACTTCTGAAGGTTGATGACAACTGATGATAGCAGGGCGCACTACCAGGCTCAGCATCAACGTGGAATCTACACAACACAAGCAATATACTTTGCCCCAACGAAACAGTGAGGTTTTAAATTTCACCGGTTTTGCTAACACAAAGGATTATATCTACAGTGTGGAAAACAATACTTGTTTGCAGTAAATGAAAAGAGAAAAGTGATTGCAGTGCATGAAAGGAAAACAATGATTGCAGTAAAGAAAACAGTGTTTGAAGTGGTTGTATTATCAGTCTAAAAGAATGGACCGGGGTCCAAAATTCACTAGTGGTGTCTCTCCATAAAAGATAGATAACATGCTGGGTAGACAAATTATAGCTGGGCAAATGAAATATATAAAGGCTTCCCCATAGTGCATATGCATGACATGATGATTACTATGAGATTCAAGCGGGCATTACAACATAATTCATAGACCGGTATCCAATCAATGACTAATGATTCACCCTCAAAGCGTTATCCAATCAAACCTCGGGTATTAGCTTGCAAGCAACAGATTATTCCCTTATGTAAAGTGTGTAATGTAAACAATGAAAACATTGTTGTTTTTTCCCAAATGCAACAACACATCCCCCATTTGTTACGGTTCTGTCACTCGAGCGTGGATGAAAGGGAGGAATGAACCCACTATCGAGCATAAAACTCCTTCTTGGAGTTACAAGCATCAACTTGGCAAAAGCATCTGCTAGTAACGGAGAGCATGCAAGATCATAAATAACATAAACATGATAGATTGATACTCACTTTACATAGCATTCAATATTCATCGGATCCCAGCAAACATAACATGTAGCATTACAAACATGTGATCTTGATCGTGTTAGGCATTTCACAAGAGCTAAACATGGTGGAATAAAAAGGAGAAGACAACCATTTAGCTACTGCTATGGACCTGTAGTCCATGGATAAAATACTCCCGCATCACTCCGGAGGCAGGCATGGTGATGTAGAGCCCTCCAGTGATGATTCCCCCTCTCGCTAGGGTGCCGGGGAGAGCTTTAGAACCCTCTCGAACTAGGGCTGAAGATGAAGGCGGCTACGGAACTTTTTGTGGATGGAGGCTCGGGTATTTAGGGTTAACCCTAGGATGAGCTTAAATAGGAGAAAGGGCAATGTCGGTGGGCGTCTAGGGGGCACACCACTTGGTGGCGCGGCAGTGCCACCCTATGGTGTGGTGGCTCCAGGGCCCCCCTCCGGACTCCGTGTACGTGACAGATTTCTAAGACCCTGGGATTTTGTTTCGTCCGATTCCGAGAATATTTCCAGAACAACTTTTGTGAAACCAAAAATAGGAGAAAACAGGAACTGACTCTATGGCATCTTGTTAATAGGTTAGTCCAAGGAAATCCATAAAAATTATGTAAAGTGTATAGGAAACATGTAGCAAATTTCATGAAAACAACATGGAACATCAGAAATTATAGATACGTTTCAGACGTATCATAGGTACGTGCTCTTCTCTTCCCCCTCTTCGATTTTTACAGATCTCTCGTGTTGTTTTGGATACTAGTATGATGTTAGGTTTAGATTGTCATATGGTAACACATTTGAGTTGCTATTGTTGCAAATTTAGGTTTAGATTTAGGTTAGCATATTGTTACTTGTTGCTTAGGTATATGCTAATACATGCACATTGATTTCCTATTGTTAGATATGTAGTGTGCTACAATGCTTTAGTAGATGAATCGGATTCGGTTCATTAGTGAGCTTAGACAATCTAGTGTTAGTGTTAGATTAATTTAGTGTAGCCTGCAACTAGTTTGTTATAGATGGATCGAGGGGTGCATAGGATCAATATTTATGATGTCCTAATTAACATCAATGGGTATAAGGAGGATGTTGCATTGCCAATGTTGCATTCTCCTTCATTGATTAATGTTAGGATATCATTGATTAATGTTAGAATATGAAGTACAAGGATATTGTTGCATTGTCGGTCACACAAGTTGCCCGTTAAGGGGCTCTCATTACTGTGATCTGGGATTACACCCCTACACATGCGGAAAGTATTTGGATTCATGTAGAACAAACTGTACTCCTTCGAGTTAAAGTTTGTGACACATAAATTCAAATGCTTTCCTTTGATCTAGGAACATGTCTTTCCGTACCGCTGGAATGAGATCCCAGACCGGACTACCAATGCCGCATTCTCTTTCATACCTCATTGATGAATATTAGGATATATAAGACAAAGAATATTAGGATATATCATTGATTAATGATATCCTAATTAACATTTGAGTTGCTATTGTTACAAATTTAGTTTGATTTAAATGGATGTGTTTCATGATCTATTTAATGATATCCTAACATACATCAATCGGTATAAGAAGAATGTTGCATTGTGTTGGATGTATGCTGTAACATCCCTGATTTTTGGAAAGTCCAAAAATCACTAAAAATTGAAACTTTTTGTTTTCATGTTATACAAGTCACCAAAACCAATGAGATGCAAGAAATAAGAAGAAACAATACATATTTCAATGATATAGCTATTAAGAATCCATTATACCTCTATTCCATAAAGCCTAAAACCCTCTCAAAATGAATTTTCATTAGATACAGAAAGCCATTTTATGTTTAGCAAAAAAAATTACATAACATCTTTTCAATTCAAATGTTACTTTGAAAATAGATTATGGCAACAAAAATCAAAAAGTTATAACCCTTAATAAAGTTCTAAACCTGAAAAATATTTGATGAGAATAAAATTTGTTATTAATAACTTTTAGTTGTTTTTTCAAGTTTTAAACATAAAGGTGTGAAAATAAAAAGCATTCGCTTTGTAAATAACATGAAAGAGGGCATTGAAAACAATATTAAGACTTGTGGTTTTATTCTAAAATTTTATTAAGCCACTTTAATAATTATTAGTTTTTTTATTTAAAAAAATGGCATTAGTTGCCATTAGGGTGTACCCCTATTTCAAATTATAAAATTGTGAAATCAAGATGAAATGACTTTCAAAAATATGTTTTCAACATTTAGAATTTCACTAAAAATTTAATTGAGCTTTATTTATATTTATATGTTTTTCTATTTAAAAATAGCATTAAGTTACTATTAACCATTTAATCATATTTTAAAAATACAAAATTTTAATACATCATATAAATGTTTTCATTTAAAAGAGTTTATTTTTATAAAATTTTAGAAACAATTTTCAGCTCATTTGAACTTATAAATAAAAAGTTATGTTTTACTAAAGAAAATAGAAACAGAAAAAGGAAAAGAACAAAAAAAAAAGGAAACCAGCCCACCCAGCAAGCCCACCTCTGCCCCCTCACATGCACGCGGCCGATAGTGTCCCAGGAAACGAGCCCATCAAGCATCAGCCCGCCCCCTCCCTTTCTCTCTCTTTCAGGTGGGACCAGCGCATAGGTCATCGATGACGTCAGCTCGTCTTCAACCGTGGAAACTGAAGAACATGCGTTTTTGGCCGTTTCTTCTCGCCTCGATACCGCGCGATTAAGCGCATCAATGCCAGCGCCGTAACGACCCCTTTATAGCCCATCTCCCCCTCCGCATTTCCCCTCCCGTTCCCCCTCATTCCATGCCCCAGGGACGGATATATTGCTCGACGGAAGTTTCTCTGCCTCTGTCGTCTGTCTACGATTCCGGCACCGTGAGACCACCTCTGTGCCTGAGACTGCTCCCATTCATATCCCCTCATCCGCGCGCACTCTCTAATGCTCCTCTCTATCCTTTTTGCGCCATAGAACAGCCACGTCGTGCACACCCGAGGGCGCCGGAGCCCTGCGCCATCTCCGGGTGTGCCTCTCTGTCGCCTAAGGAAAGACATGACCATACCATCACCTTCATCACGTTCGCCGTGCTCTCCCGCGCCGAGTCGTCGTCTTCATTGAACACACGGTCAATATGCCACGCTGCAGCCCAGTCAGCAGCCCTGCCCAATCAGCTGTCGCCATGTGGACTAGCCTTTATTTGAATTTTTCTCTCGCTGGAATGAATTGGCAGATTTGCAGAATAGTCCCTATAACTTGCAACCATCATAACTTGTTAACCATAAGGGCAAATTTAGCAAACATGGACTTTTGGAGATCCCCTAGATATGTAGAAACTTTTGGCACTGGCCAAATTTAAATTTAACCATTTGAAATTGGTTCAAATAAATATGCTAGTTTGGTGAATTTTGGTATAATTCAAATTCTACAAACCCAAAAATTGCAAATAAAATATATTCGAAAACCTTGGGATGTGTAATTTCATACCCTCTGTCCCAAAATATTTTTTGATCAAATTAAATTTGAATTTAGAATTAAGTTGTCTATTGGAGTATTTTTGACATAGAATTATTTCTATAAATAATTAGAATATGTTCCCTTAAGCAACATTGATCCTTTTGGTAGCCTTGAAACAGAGACATGTTTGCCCAACCATTTTCGACACCATTGGACCATGACCATGTGTTTTTTACCAAAAACCTAACTTAGTGATACATCCATTTTCACCAAGTGTTAGAAATTATTTTCCATCATTTATTCTTTGTTGTTATGGCTATTGTGGAGCCAAGACCAAGTCCCTATTATGAGTCAATCACATATAAGACCAATTAGTGAACCTAAAACACTAGTACTATAGTTTTCTATCTACTTCTCCACTCCCCTATTATTGCTTCAAGAATTCAACAAGTTAGCAAATTGAATACAAGACTCAAGAAATAGAAGGCACATCATTTTCAACTTAGTGGAAACATGAAGAGCTACAAAGAATATAATTTCAGAATTTGAACTAAGGGAATTGGACATCACAACAACCAGAAGCAACTCAAATAAGTACACGTGTGAAGAAATTCAGAAGATAACATCTCCCTCTCTCTTTCTATCCTTCTTCTTATTCTTTCCATTTTGACTTAGTGGTATTTGTGCCCATCCCATACCCAACCCAATTAGTGAAGTGAAAGCCATGAAGAATTTATCAATACCAAGAGAAGAATCCATCCAAGGAACAAGACTACCATAGAAGCATGAAGATGATCTTCAAGAAGACAAGCATGTGAAGACTTGGAGCAATCCACACAAGTTGAAGAATAACAAGTTTTTTTTGTCCAACCCTTGACCCCAATAGAAAAGCGCAATACTTTATCTTGTTATCTCCATTGATATGAAGTTAGTTGAACCTAGACCTACCTTAACCCAAAATGGAAAGACTAAACTAGACCACTCAGATGTTTTGATGAAAACAACTAAGTGTTACACTTTATGATGTGATACTTTAGTTGAAATAGTGAGATCACCTTGGTGAACTCTTGGAACTTCTTAGATAAATATCCTTTGTGAACTCTTGGAACTTCCTCGACAAGTATGGTTAAAATAAAGTTAGTTCTACAAATTCAACCTAGTCCATCCCAAGTAAACCCATGGAAACTCCATAACAAGTATTGAACCAATTGTAAATGAATATTTTAAAAATCAAACCTTGACCTTTTCCTAACCAATTTGGTTAAACCCCGTTGTATATGTTAGTTCCTCTATATGTTTTCTACACGTGTATGTTTGATTGCTAGGATGCTTGTTTATTTTGCTATTGTGTTTTCAATGAATAGATTATACGAAGAGCAACGATCTTTTGTGAAGAGAGTGTGAAATCTTCACCAACTTCAACAAGGCAAGTAACACACCATCAACTATCCATTATTTTCTATATGCATTAGTTGATTTTTTTGAGTAGTATGCATGATAGGAAATTTTACTAAGTTATAATATGCTATGCTATATCCTAGTAGTGTGTAGCCATCCTTATACCTTGTTATTTTGAAGATTTGTTGCTTAGTTGATGCTTAGCTTGCTACAAAATTTATTTTATTTGATGTTGTGGAAATTTTTTAACTAACAACTTCAATGAACCACCTGGGTGGATTGGTTGTTTGGTTGTTGATAGTTGAGTGTCTCCCCGAGGGGAGTTCAGTTGAAGGAATGGCACCCAGGAACAAAGTGATTATGATGTGCCCCAAGTTTAAACTGCTTCCAGTGCAACCTTTAGTCATATGGGCTCTGTCTTGATTAACTAAGTTGCGAGGGTTCAGCCTGGGCTTGACAAGCAGATATAGCATAATTATAGGTGGAACAGGTCTTGCCATTAGGTTGAATTCTTGCTTCTAAAAGATCTCGTCTCAGTCTTCTCCTTTCCTTAATGCACTCAGGTTGTATAGGATGTTTGGGCTGATTTGAGTCTGAAGGTGAAAGTGCACAAACTCAGCAGAGTCAACAAACTAAAATCTTAGCCGTGTCCCCGGTTATGGACAACTATGAGCAGCTGGACGAAAAAGAACGGAAGAATCACATCACCATTTTTCAATAAGTAAAATTTGACCAAGTGAACAGTAGTTGTGGTGCTTGGATTTCAGTCCAATGATGCCACCCCTTGAAAAGAAAAGTTTGTTTTACAAAAGTGATAGGAGAAAACTTGCTTTATGCAAACTTAGCCAAAACTCCACCAAGCCAAATATGCATGTAGATATAGAATTGACATTTATATCCACCGTAGTGTTACTTGCCAATACATTAAATTGTATTGAATCCCTTGTGGCTGCATATTCCATATTGCAGATGTTTCTGAAGACGAGTGAGGTTTTCGTTTAGGATCTCAAGACTATCGCCCACATGTTTTGCCTGTGGCACATGAAGAAGATGGGCTCAATGTTGTTCTTTGTTTTGCGCTGTAATACTTTGTTTTCTGCTAGTCTTCTAAGACTATGAAAGTTGTAATCCTATTTTGTAAACACTGGATCATGCGATGTAATATAATTTGATGCTTTTGCATGATATGTCATTTTGTATTGTGGTGCTAGCAATTGATCCAGGGACTAGCACAATAACACAGATGTTCTTACATTATTTAAATGTGGGAACGCTACAAAATTGTATCATAGCATTGTGTTGCCTGTAGAATTCGAGACCCTAAGTTTGGAAAGGACCCTCGGATTGAAAAGTTTCTATGTTCAAATTTTCTAGAAACAAAACAATCATCTTAATTCTTCTCATATCATCTCATCTATTACTCACCTTCAAAATTTTCTAGATAACCTACCTCTTCAATACCATCAAGACGGGAATGTTGATGATCACACCGTGAAGTGCAAGAAGTATTTTCTTGGAGATATCCCTATGCTTCACAACAATAGAATACCTCAAGACATGGAGAGAAGAATTTGAAGAACTCAAGAAGATATAGATGAGACCACCAATCTAGTTACTTTGGTAGAACAAAGTTAACGTGTTAGTATATTGATCATACTAATGAGTGTGGTATGGCAATATTAGCGTTTTCTAAAAACCATGTTGTTTGGTGTGATGAATGTGTTGCTATGTGTTTGTTATGTGTTGTTTGCAAGATAAGTTTCCTTGATCTGTTGTGTTTGGTTAAGGACCTCCCTTACCTATCTTTCTAACCTCTGCTCATCTCTCCCTAAAACCCTAAAACAGATGCCTAGCCAGAATGCTAACAACCCTGAGAAATCAATAGCAATGCAGATGCTACTAGAAGCTCAAACTCAGCTGATACAACTGATGACCCAGAACCAAGCCAGGAACCCCAATATGAAGTTAACACAGTAATGCAACAAGTGTTGGATACTCAATCACAAATAGTGAAGATGACGTCCCAAAACTTGGCCAATAGTGAAAACAATCAGCCTTTGATAGCTAGAGATAGCCAGGAGATAGAAGAACAAATGTTGTCAACACTTAAAGCCTGCAAATCTTGTGGAGATAGGACACTATTCCAAAGATTGTCCAGATAAGTGGCCCCATGGTGATGCAAACAACTCAACTTACAGATACTTCACTCAAGTTCCTTGCTTTTTGTGTGAAGGAACAACACATGTTCCAACACAATGTCCACTTTACCCCATGGTGCAACAAGTTGGACAACAAGCCAAAGTGGGAATGCTTAATGCACTCCAAGATAACTTAGGAAAACCATAAGTGAAGGGAAAATGCAAGTTCGATACTATTCAGATGGACCATGTCAAGATGGACACTAGAGCCATGACTACACCACATCCATATTCATACAAACACACCACCAAGAATTTTTATTCTTGTTAAGAAGATGGACATTTATCTAGGAATTGTCCCAACAAGAAACCCAGACTATCTGCCAATATAGTTGAATATACTAGACAGTAGTATGAAGATATGATGGCCAATTTAACACCATCAAGGAAGAAGAAGAAACTTCAGAAGAACCCCAATCCTGTCTATAGAGACATCAGCCAAGTGACTTGCTTCAAATGCAGGGATAAAGGACATTATGCAAATAATTGCCCTCAAAAGGAGAAGGAAGGAATCATGACTTTATGCAGGAAGGCATAATAAGGCATGAAGAAATATCTGTCCAAGAAGGAGTCTTAGACAAAGTTTCATGTTGAAAATAAAATTTTCCCTAGAAGTTTCTTCCAGTGTAATAAACAACAATGAATATCTAACAAATGTGTTCCCATTATAATGAGATGATGTTGTGAAATCCTCTCAACTTGGTCTTTTGATTGACCCAAAGAGTGACCCCTCAGTGTCAAAGGTAGTTCAACATACCTATGTTGGTCTACAGCTCTACCATGAAGGAAAGTTCTACTCAAGCCAATCTCAAATCAACCTACACTCCGATCTAATGAAAATAGACTACCCACAAAAGTTTCTTTTGTGGGTGGTAGACCACCTAGTTGTTTTGGAACACAATTACCCGAACCTATCTTTTTTCTAGCCATCCCAAATCTCGGGACAAGATTTCTTTAAGGGTGGTAGTCTGTAACATTCCCTGGTTTTTGGAAAGTCCAAAAATCACTAAAAATTGATTTTTTTTTTGTTTTCATGTTATGCAAGTCATCAAAAACCAATGAGATGCAAGAAATAAAAAAGAAACAGTACATATTTCAGTGATATAGCTATAAGAATCCATTATACCTCTATTCCATAAAGCCTAAAACCCTCTCAAAATGAATTTTCATTAGATAAAGAAAACCATTTTATCTTGAGCAAACTTTATTACATAACATGTTTCCAATTGCAATATTACTTTGAAAATAGGTTATGGCAACAAAAATCAAAAAGTTATATCCCTTAATAAAGTTCTAAACCTGAAAAATATTTGATGAGAATAAAATTTGTTATTAATAACTTTTAGTTGCTTTTCCAAGTTTTAAACATAAAGGTGTGAAAATAAAAATCATTTGCTTTGTAAATAACATAAAGGAGGGCATTGAAAACAATATTAAGACTTGTGGTTTACTCTAAAATTTTATTAAGCCACTTTAATAATTATTAGTTTTTCTATTTAAAAAATTACATTAGTTGCCATTAGGGTGTACCTCACGGTGGGTATAAAACCCGATACCCGATTCCCGAACCCGAAAAACCCGAGCCCGAACCTGTATATCCCAAACCCGAAGAACTCAAGCATTATATCGGGTAGCAGTTTTGAAAACCCGATTTTTATTTAGAAAATTCGGGATAAAGGCCATGGTACCCGACTGTCCCGAAAAGCCCAAAATATTTCAGTGGCCCAACAAATATCACGCACGTGTAGTGAACTAAGGTAAGGTACGTCCCAATATCATCAAGGATATCTCGATAGCATCTGAACACTCGTGTGTCGACACTAGCCACTCAATCGATCGCCCCTACCACGATCGAGAGAGCAATCCCTCGCGTGTGCGCCTCCAGACTACTAGTTCCCTTTTTCCCAAGTCACACACGTGCGCCGCCGGCCTGGCCAATGGCCACCGCCTCGCATGGCTGCCGCTCGGCTCACACGATCTGCAAGAAACCGCGCCAGAGCTCCCCTCGCGCCACCGTTGCTGCCCTTCTCCGCCTCCTGTTCGCATCCGACGAACCTCCTGTCTGCAGTGTTAGCCACAGTGCTACGTCCGCCGGCTGCAGCTTGTGCCATTCTCTGCGAGCTTTGGACAAGAAGTTCTGCAGGTTCTATAGGAGAACTTTGACTCACCGATGACCTCCTAATCTGGCCAGCCTCCAGCCGTCATCGTCGCCCGTAAAGCATGATTTTTTTTCTTTTTTGTGTGTTGTATTTCGGGCAGATCGGGATATCCCGAACCCGAATTTTCGGGTACCCGAACTATCGGGCAGGAAAAATGATGAGGAAACTTCAGGTGTCATTTCTAGAATCCCTTAATTTATAAAACCTGAATTTCCCGACACGAAATTTTCGGGAAACCCGAACGCCCAACGTGAGGTGTACCCCTATTTCAAAATATAAAATTGTGAAAAAAAGATGAAATGACTTTCAAAAATATGTTTTCAACATTTAGAATGTCACTAAAATTTTAATTGACCTTTATTTATATTTATATGTTTTTCAGTTTAAAATAGCATTAAGTTACTATTAATCATTTAATCATATTTTAAAAATACAATTTTTAATACAGCATATAAATGTTTTCATCGAAAAGAGTTTATTTTTACAAAATTTTAGAAACAATTTTCAGCTCATTTGGACTTATAAATAAAAAGTTATGTTTTACTAAAGAAAATAGAAACAGAAAAACGAAAAGAACAAAAAAAAAAGGAAACCAGCCCATCGAGCAAGCCCAACTCGGCCCCCTCTCCCCCTGGCACGCGCGCGGCCGACAGCGGCCCAGGAAACGAGCCCATCAAGCATCAACCCGCCCCCTCCCTTTCTCTCTCCATTAGGTGGGACCAGCGCTGAGGTCATGGATGACGTCAGTTCGTCTTCAACCGTGGAAACTTAAGAACGCATTTTTCGGACGTTTCTTCTCGCCTTGATACCGTGCGATTAAGCGCATCAATGCCAGCGCCATAACTCCCCCTTTATAGCCCATCGACCCCTCCGCATTTCCCCTCCTGTTCCGCCTCATTCCATGCCCCAGGGCAGGAGATATTGCTCGACGGAAGTTTCTCTGCCTCTGCCATCAGTCTACGATTCCGGCACGGTGAGACCACCTCTGTGCCTGAGACTGCTCCCATTCATCTCCCCTCATCCACGCGCACTCTTTAATGCTCTTCTCTGACCTTTTTGCGCCATAGAACGGCCATGCCGTGCACACCCGAGGGCGCCGGAGACCTGCGTCGTCTCTGTTTGCGCCTCTCCGTCGCCCAACGAAACACAGGACCACGCCATCACCTTGATCGCGTTCGACGTGCTCTCCCGCGCCCCGTCGTCGTCTTCATTGAACCCACGGTTCACCGGAAGGCGTCTCCGGCGAGATCCTGAGCACAACGCCACCGCAACGGCCATTTCCGATGACACCCCCGGGCCAGGTGAGCTCCTATCCATCCCTGTCTGTTAATCATGACCCTACGGTGGCGATTAGATCACTTATTCGAAGGGGTATGCAACCCTCAAATCTGGATCGGACGGCCTAGATCCAATTACTTATCCATGTCACCTGCACAGTCAGCATGCCACGCAACGGCCCAGTCAGCAGCCCTGCCCAATCAGCTGTCTCCACGTGGCCTAGCCTTTATTTGAATTTTTCTCCCGGTGGAATGAATTGGCAGATTTGCAGAATAGTCCCTGTAACTTGCAACCATCATAACTTGTTATCCATAAGGCCAAATTTAGCAAACTTGGACTTTTTGAAATCCCCTGGATCTGTAGAAAATTTTGAAACTTGCCAAATGTAAATTTAACTATTTAAAATTGGTTCAGATTTAAATATGCTTGTTTGGTGAATTTCGGCATAATTTAAATTCTACAAACCCAAAAATTGCAAATAAAATATATTCGGAAACCTTGGGATGTGTAATTTCATACCCTCTGTCCCAAAATATTTTTTGATCAAATTAAATTTGAATTTAGAATTAAGTTGTCTATTGGAGTATTTTTGACATATTATTATTTCTATAAATAATTAGAATATGTTCCCTTAAGAAAAATTGATCCTTTTGGTAGCCTTGAAACTGAGACATCTTTGCCCAACCATTTTCGTCACCACTGGACTATGAACATGTGTTTTTTACCAAACCTAACTTAGTGATACATCCATTTTCACGAAGTGTTAGAAATTATTTTCCATCATTTATCCTTTGTTGTTATGGCTATTGTGGAGCCAAGACCAAGTCCCTAGTATGAGTCAATCACATATAAGACCAAGTAGTGAACCTCAAACACTAGTACTATAGTTTTCTATCTACTTCTCCACTCCCCTATTCTTGCTTCAAGAATTCAGCAAGTTAGCAAATTGAAAACAAGACTCAAGCAACAGAAGGCACATCAATTTCAACTTGGTGGCAACATGAAGAGCTACAAAGAAGATTATTGCAGAATTTGAATTAAGGTAATTGGACATCACAACAACCAGAAGCAACTCAAAGAAGTACACGTGTGAAGAAATTCAGAAGATAACATCTCCCTCTCTCTTTCTATCCTTCTTCTTATTCTTTCCATTTTTACTTAGTGTTATTTGTGCCCATCCCATACCCAAACCAATTAGTGAAGTGAAAACCATGAAGAATTTATCAATACAAAGAGAATAATCCATCCAAGGAACAAGACTACCATAGAAGCATGAAGATGATCTTCAAGAAGACAAGCATGTGAAGACTTGGAATAATCCACACAAGTTGAAGAATAACAAGTTTTTTTCCAACCCTTGACCCCAATAGAAAAGCCCAATACTTTATCTTGTTATCTGCAATGATATGAAGTTACTTGAACCTAGACCTACCTTAACCCAAAATGGAAAGACTAAACTAGACCACTCAAATGGTTTGATGAAAACAACTAAGTGTTACACTTTATGATGTGAAACTTTAGTTGAAATAGTGAGATCACCTTGGTGAACTCTTGGAACTTCTTAGATAAATATGTTTTCAATAATTTTTTATCACTACAAACCAAACCTAAATATCCTTGGTGAACTCTTGGAACTTCCTCGACAAGTATGGTTAAAATAAAGTTAGTTCTACAAACTCAACCTAGTCCATCCTAAGTAAACCCTTGGAAACTCCATAACAAGTATTCAACCAATTGAGAATGAATCTTTGAAAAGTCAAACGTTGACCTTTTCCTAACCAACTTGGTTAAACCCCTTTTGATATGTTAGTTGGTTTGTATGTTTTCTACACTTGTATGTTTGATTGCTAGGATGTTTGTTTATTTTGTAATAGTGCTTTCAATGAATAGATTATACGGAGAGCAACGATCTTTTTTGAAGAGAGTGTGATATCTTCACCAACTTCAACAAGGCAAGTACCACACACTCAACTACCCATTATTTTCTATATGCATTAGTTTATTTTTTGGAGTAGTATGCATGATAGGAAATTTTACTAAGTTATATTATGATATGTTATATCCTAGCAGTGTGTAGCCATCCTTATACCTTGTTATTTTGAATCCTTGTTGCTTAGTTGATGCTTAGCCTTGATACAAAATTTGTTTTACTTGATGTTGTGGAAAAAAATTATGTAACAACTTCAATGAACCACCTGGGTGGATTGGTTGTTTGGCTTTTGATAGTTGAGTGTCTCCCCGAGGGGAGTTCACTTGAAGGAATGCCACCTAGGAATAAAGTGATTATGATGTCCCCCAAGTTTAGATTGCTTCCAGTGCAGCCTTTAGTCATATGGGCTCTGTCTTGATTAACTAAGTTGTGAGGGTTCAGCCTGGGCTTGACAAGCAGATGTAGCATAATTATAGGTGGAACGGGTCTTGTCATTAGGTTGAATTCTTGCTTCTGAAAGATCTCATCTCAATCTTCTCGTTTCCTTAATGCACTCAGGGTGTATAGGATGTTTGGGCTGATTTGAGTCTGAAGGTGAAATGGCACAAACTCTGCAGAGTCAACAAACTAATATCTTAGTCGTGTCCCCGGCTATGGACAACTATGAGCAGCTGGACGAGGAAGAATGGAACAGTGAGGTTTTAAATTTCACCGGTTTTGCTAACACAAAGGATTATATCTACAGTGTGGAAAACAATACTTGTTTGCAGTAAATGAAAAGAGAAAAGTGATTGCAGTGCATGAAAGGAAAACAATGATTGCAGTAAAGAAAACAGTGTTTGAAGTGGTTGTATTATCAGTCTAAAAGAATGGACCGGGGTCCAAAATTCACTAGTGGTGTCTCTCCATAAAAGATAGATAACATGCTGGGTAGACAAATTATAGCTGGGCAAATGAAATATATAAAGGCTTCCCCATAGTGCATATGCATGACATGATGATTACTATGAGATTCAAGCGGGCATTACAACATAATTCATAGACCGGTATCCAATCAATGACTAATGATTCACCCTCAAAGCGTTATCCAATCAAACCTCGGGTATTAGCTTGCAAGCAACAGATTATTCCCTTATGTAAAGTGTGTAATGTAAACAATGAAAACATTGTTGTTTTTTCCCAAATGCAACAACACATCCCCCATTTGTTACGGTTCTGTCACTCGAGCGTGGATGAAAGGGAGGAATGAACCCACTATCGAGCATAAAACTCCTTCTTGGAGTTACAAGCATCAACTTGGCAAAAGCATCTGCTAGTAACGGAGAGCATGCAAGATCATAAATAACATAAACATGATAGATTGATACTCACTTTACATAGCATTCAATATCATCGGATCCCAGCAAACATAACATGTAGCATTACAAACATGTGATCTTGATCGTGTTAGGCATTTCACAAGAGCTAAACATGGTGGAATAAAAAGGAGAAGACAACCATTTAGCTACTGCTATGGACCTGTAGTCCATGGATAAAATACTCACGCATCACTCCGGAGGCAGGCATGGTGATGTAGAGCCCTCCAGTGATGATTCCCCCTCTCGCTAGGGTGCCGGGGAGAGCTTTAGAACCCTCTCGAACTAGGGCTGAAGATGAAGGCGGCTACGGAACTTTTTGTGGATGGAGGCTCGGGTATTTAGGGTTAACCCTAGGATGAGCTTAAATAGGAGAAAGGGCAATGTCGGTGGGCGTCTAGGGGGCACACCACTTGGTGGCGCGGCAGTGCCACCCTATGGTGTGGTGGCTCCAGGGCCCCCCTCCGGACTCCGTGTACGTGACAGATTTCTAAGACCCTGGGATTTTGTTTCGTCCGATTCCGAGAATATTTCCAGAACAACTTTTGTGAAACCAAAAATAGGAGAAAACAGGAACTGACTCTATGGCATCTTGTTAATAGGTTAGTCCAAGGAAATCCATAAAAATTATGTAAAGTGTATAGGAAACATGTAGCAAATTTCATGAAAACAACATGGAACATCAGAAATTATAGATACGTTTCAGACGTATCATAGGTACGTGCTCTTCTCTTCCCCCTCTTCGATTTTTACAGATCTCTCGTGTTGTTTTGGATACTAGTATGATGTTAGGTTTAGATTGTCATATGGTAACACATTTGAGTTGCTATTGTTGCAAATTTAGGTTTAGATTTAGGTTAGCATATTGTTACTTGTTGCTTAGGTATATGCTAATACATGCACATTGATTTCCTATTGTTAGATATGTAGTGTGCTACAATGCTTTAGTAGATGAATCGGATTCGGTTCATTAGTGAGCTTAGACAATCTAGTGTTAGTGTTAGATTAATTTAGTGTAGCCTGCAACTAGTTTGTTATAGATGGATCGAGGGGTGCATAGGATCAATATTTATGATGTCCTAATTAACATCAATGGGTATAAGGAGGATGTTGCATTGCCAATGTTGCATTCTCCTTCATTGATTAATGTTAGGATATCATTGATTAATGTTAGAATATGAAGTACAAGGATATTGTTGCATTGTCGGTCACACAAGTTGCCCGTTAAGGGGCTCTCATTACTGTGATCTGGGATTACACCCCTACACATGCGGAAAGTATTTGGATTCATGTAGAACAAACTGTACTCCTTCGAGTTAAAGTTTGTGACACATAAATTCAAATGCTTTCCTTTGATCTAGGAACATGTCTTTCCGTACCGCTGGAATGAGATCCCAGACCGGACTACCAATGCCGCATTCTCTTTCATACCTCATTGATGAATATTAGGATATATAAGACAAAGAATATTAGGATATATCATTGATTAATGATATCCTAATTAACATTTGAGTTGCTATTGTTACAAATTTAGTTTGATTTAAATGGATGTGTTTCATGATCTATTTAATGATATCCTAACATACATCAATCGGTATAAGAAGAATGTTGCATTGTGTTGGATGTATGCTGTAACATCCCTGATTTTTGGAAAGTCCAAAAATCACTAAAAATTGAAACTTTTTGTTTTCATGTTATACAAGTCACCAAAACCAATGAGATGCAAGAAATAAGAAGAAACAATACATATTTCAATGATATAGCTATTAAGAATCCATTATACCTCTATTCCATAAAGCCTAAAACCCTCTCAAAATGAATTTTCATTAGATACAGAAAGCCATTTTATGTTTAGCAAAAAAAATTACATAACATCTTTTCAATTCAAATGTTACTTTGAAAATAGATTATGGCAACAAAAATCAAAAAGTTATAACCCTTAATAAAGTTCTAAACCTGAAAAATATTTGATGAGAATAAAATTTGTTATTAATAACTTTTAGTTGTTTTTTCAAGTTTTAAACATAAAGGTGTGAAAATAAAAAGCATTCGCTTTGTAAATAACATGAAAGAGGGCATTGAAAACAATATTAAGACTTGTGGTTTTATTCTAAAATTTTATTAAGCCACTTTAATAATTATTAGTTTTTTTGTTTAAAAAAATGGCATTAGTTGCCATTAGGGTGTACCCCTATTTCAAATTATAAAATTGTGAAATCAAGATGAAATGACTTTCAAAAATATGTTTTCAACATTTAGAATTTCACTAAAAAATTAATTGAGCTTTATTTATATTTATATGTTTTTCTATTTAAAAATAGCATTAAGTTACTATTAACCATTTAATCATATTTTAAAAATACAAAATTTTAATACATCATATAAATGTTTTCATTTAAAAGAGTTTATTTTTATAAAATTTTAGAAACAATTTTCAGCTCATTTGAACTTATAAATAAAAAGTTATGTTTTACTAAAGAAAATAGAAACAGAAAAAGGAAAAGAACAAAAAAAAAAGGAAACCAGCCCACCCAGCAAGCCCACCTCTGCCCCCTCACATGCACGCGGCCGATAGTGTCCCAGGAAACGAGCCCATCAAGCATCAGCCCGCCCCCTCCCTTTCTCTCTCTTTCAGGTGGGACCAGCGCATAGGTCATCGATGACGTCAGCTCGTCTTCAACCGTGGAAACTGAAGAACATGCGTTTTTGGCCGTTTCTTCTCGCCTCGATACCGCGCGATTAAGCGCATCAATGCCAGCGCCGTAACGACCCCTTTATAGCCCATCTCCCCCTCCGCATTTCCCCTCCCGTTCCCCCTCATTCCATGCCCCAGGGACGGATATATTGCTCGACGGAAGTTTCTCTGCCTCTGTCGTCTGTCTACGATTCCGGCACCGTGAGACCACCTCTGTGCCTGAGACTGCTCCCATTCATATCCCCTCATCCGCGCGCACTCTCTAATGCTCCTCTCTATCCTTTTTGCGCCATAGAACAGCCACGTCGTGCACACCCGAGGGCGCCGGAGCCCTGCGCCATCTCCGGGTGTGCCTCTCTGTCGCCTAAGGAAAGACATGACCATACCATCACCTTCATCACGTTCGCCGTGCTCTCCCGCGCCGAGTCGTCGTCTTCATTGAACACACGGTCAATATGCCACGCTGCAGCCCAGTCAGCAGCCCTGCCCAATCAGCTGTCGCCATGTGGACTAGCCTTTATTTGAATTTTTCTCTCGCTGGAATGAATTGGCAGATTTGCAGAATAGTCCCTATAACTTGCAACCATCATAACTTGTTAACCATAAGGCCAAATTTAGCAAACATGGACTTTTGGAGATCCCCTAGATATGTAGAAACTTTTGGCACTGGCCAAATTTAAATTTAACCATTTGAAATTGGTTCAAATAAATATGCTAGTTTGGTGAATTTTGGTATAATTCAAATTCTACAAACCCAAAAATTGCAAATAAAATATATTCGAAAACCTTGGGATGTGTAATTTCATACCCTCTGTCCCAAAATATTTTTTGATCAAATTAAATTTGAATTTAGAATTAAGTTGTCTATTGGAGTATTTTTGACATAGAATTATTTCTATAAATAATTAGAATATGGTCCCTTAAGCAACATTGATCCTTTTGGTAGCCTTGAAACAGAGACATGTTTGCCCAACCATTTTCGACACCATTGGACCATGACCATGTGTTTTTTACCAAAAACCTAACTTAGTGATACATCCATTTTCACCAAGTGTTAGAAATTATTTTCCATCATTTATTCTTTGTTGTTATGGCTATTGTGGAGCCAAGACCAAGTCCCTATTATGAGTCAATCACATATAAGACCAATTAGTGAACCTAAAACACTAGTACTATAGTTTTCTATCTACTTCTCCACTCCCCTATTATTGCTTCAAGAATTCAACAAGTTAGCAAATTGAATACAAGACTCAAGAAATAGAAGGCACATCATTTTCAACTTAGTGGAAACATGAAGAGCTACAAAGAATATAATTTCAGAATTTGAACTAAGGGAATTGGACATCACAACAACCAGAAGCAACTCAAATAAGTACACGTGTGAAGAAATTCAGAAGATAACATCTCCCTCTCTCTTTCTATCCTTCTTCTTATTCTTTCCATTTTGACTTAGTGGTATTTGTGCCCATCCCATACCCAACCCAATTAGTGAAGTGAAAGCCATGAAGAATTTATCAATACCAAGAGAAGAATCCATCCAAGGAACAAGACTACCATAGAAGCATGAAGATGATCTTCAAGAAGACAAGCATGTGAAGACTTGGAGCAATCCACACAAGTTGAAGAATAACAAGTTTTTTTTGTCCAACCCTTGACCCCAATAGAAAAGCGCAATACTTTATCTTGTTATCTCCATTGATATGAAGTTAGTTGAACCTAGACCTACCTTAACCCAAAATGGAAAGACTAAACTAGACCACTCAGATGTTTTGATGAAAACAACTAAGTGTTACACTTTATGATGTGATACTTTAGTTGAAATAGTGAGATCACCTTGGTGAACTCTTGGAACTTCTTAGATAAATATCCTTTGTGAACTCTTGGAACTTCCTCGACAAGTATGGTTAAAATAAAGTTAGTTCTACAAATTCAACCTAGTCCATCCCAAGTAAACCCATGGAAACTCCATAACAAGTATTGAACCAATTGTAAATGAATATTTTAAAAATCAAACCTTGACCTTTTCCTAACCAATTTGGTTAAACCCCGTTGTATATGTTAGTTCCTCTATATGTTTTCTACACGTGTATGTTTGATTGCTAGGATGCTTGTTTATTTTGCTATTGTGTTTTCAATGAATAGATTATACGAAGAGCAACGATCTTTTGTGAAGAGAGTGTGAAATCTTCACCAACTTCAACAAGGCAAGTAACACACCATCAACTATCCATTATTTTCTATATGCATTAGTTGATTTTTTTTGAGTAGTATGCATGATAGGAAATTTTACTAAGTTATAATATGCTATGCTATATCCTAGTAGTGTGTAGCCATCCTTATACCTTGTTATTTTGAAGATTTGTTGCTTAGTTGATGCTTAGCTTGCTACAAAATTTATTTTATTTGATGTTGTGGAAATTTTTTAACTAACAACTTCAATGAACCACCTGGGTGGATTGGTTGTTTGGTTGTTGATAGTTGAGTGTCTCCCCGAGGGGAGTTCAGTTGAAGGAATGGCACCCAGGAACAAAGTGATTATGATGTGCCCCAAGTTTAAATTGCTTCCAGTGCAACCTTTAGTCATATGGGCTCTGTCTTGATTAACTAAGTTGCGAGGGTTCAGCCTGGGCTTGACAAGCAGATATAGCATAATTATAGGTGGAACAGGTCTTGCCATTAGGTTGAATTCTTGCTTCTAAAAGATCTCGTCTCAGTCTTCTCCTTTCCTTAATGCACTCAGGTTGTATAGGATGTTTGGGCTGATTTGAGTCTGAAGGTGAAAGTGCACAAACTCAGCAGAGTCAACAAACTAAAATCTTAGCCGTGTCCCCGGTTATGGACAACTATGAGCAGCTGGACGAAAAAGAACGGAAGAATCACATCACCATTTTTCAATAAGTAAAATTTGACCAAGTGAACAGTAGTTGTGGTGCTTGGATTTCAGTCCAATGATGCCACCCCTTGAAAAGAAAAGTTTGTTTTACAAAAGTGATAGGAGAAAACTTGCTTTATGCAAACTTAGCCAAAACTCCACCAAGCCAAATATGCATGTAGATATAGAATTGACATTTATATCCACCGTAGTGTTACTTGCCAATACATTAAATTGTATTGAATCCCTTGTGGCTGCATATTCCATATTGCAGATGTTTCTGAAGACGAGTGAGGTTTTCGTTTAGGATCTCAAGACTATCGCCCACATGTTTTGCCTGTGGCACATGAAGAAGATGGGCTCAATGTTGTTCTTTGTTTTGCGCTGTAATACTTTGTTTTCTGCTAGTCTTCTAAGACTATGAAAGTTGTAATCCTATTTTGTAAACACTGGATCATGCGATGTAATATAATTTGATGCTTTTGCATGATATGTCATTTTGTATTGTGGTGCTAGCAATTGATCCAGGGACTAGCACAATAACACAGATGTTCTTACATTATTTAAATGTGGGAACGCTACAAAATTGTATCATAGCATTGTGTTGCCTGTAGAATTCGAGACCCTAAGTTTGGAAAGGACCCTCGGATTGAAAAGTTTCTATGTTCAAATTTTCTAGAAACAAAACAATCATCTTAATTCTTCTCATATCATCTCATCTATTACTCACCTTCAAAATTTTCTAGATAACCTACCTCTTCAATACCATCAAGACGGGAATGTTGATGATCACACCGTGAAGTGCAAGAAGTATTTTCTTGGAGATATCCCTATGCTTCACAACAATAGAATACCTCAAGACATGGAGAGAAGAATTTGAAGAACTCAAGAAGATATAGATGAGACCACCAATCTAGTTACTTTGGTAGAACAAAGTTAACGTGTTAGTATATTGATCATACTAATGAGTGTGGTATGGCAATATTAGCGTTTTCTAAAAACCATGTTGTTTGGTGTGATGAATGTGTTGTTATGTGTTTGTTATGTGTTGTTTGCAAGATAAGTTTCCTTGATCTGTTGTGTTTGGTTAAGGACCTCCCTTACCTATCTTTCTAACCTCTGCTCATCTCTCCCTAAAACCCTAAAACAGATGCCTAGCCAGAATGCTAACAACCCTGAGAAATCAATAGCAATGCAGATGCTACTAGAAGCTCAAACTCAGCTGATACAACTGATGACCCAGAACCAAGCCAGGAACCCCAATATGAAGTTAACACAGTAATGCAACAAGTGTTGGATACTCAATCACAAATAGTGAAGATGACGTCCCAAAACTTGGCCAATAGTGAAAACAATCAGCCTTTGATAGCTAGAGATAGCCAGGAGATAGAAGAACAAATGTTGTCAACACTTAAAGCCTGCAAATCTTGTGGAGATAGGACACTATTCCAAAGATTGTCCAGATAAGTGGCCCCATGGTGATGCAAACAACTCAACTTACAGATACTTCACTCAAGTTCCTTGCTTTTTGTGTGAAGGAACAACACATGTTCCAACACAATGTCCACTTTACCCCATGGTGCAACAAGTTGGACAACAAGCCAAAGTGGGAATACTTAATGCACTCCAAGATAACTTAGGAAAACCATAAGTGAAGGGAAAATGCAAGTTCGATACTATTCAGATGGACCATGTCAAGATGGACACTAGAGCCATGACTACACCACATCCATATTCATACAAACACACCACCAAGAATTTTTATTCTTGTTAAGAAGATGGACATTTATCTAGGAATTGTCCCAACAAGAAACCCAGACTATCTGCCAATATAGTTGAATATACTAGACAGTAGTATGAAGATATGATGGCCAATTTAACACCATCAAGGAAGAAGAAGAAACTTCAGAAGAACCCCAATCCTGTCTATAGAGACATCAGCCAAGTGACTTGCTTCAAATGCAGGGATAAAGGACATTATGCAAATAATTGCCCTCAAAAGGAGAAGGAAGGAATCATGACTTTATGCAGGAAGGCATAATAAGGCATGAAGAAATATCTGTCCAAGAAGGAGTCTTAGACAAAGTTTCATGTTGAAAATAAAATTTTCCCTAGAAGTTTCTTCCAGTGTAATAAACAACAATGAATATCTAACAAATGTGTTCCCATTATAATGAGATGATGTTGTGAAATCCTCTCAACTTGGTCTTTTGATTGACCCAAAGAGTGACCCCTCAGTGTCAAAGGTAGTTCAACATACCTATGTTGGTCTACAGCTCTACCATGAAGGAAAGTTCTACTCAAGCCAATCTCAAATCAACCTACACTCCAATCTAATGAAAATAGACTACCCACAAAAGTTTCTTTTGTGGGTGGTAGACCACCTAGTTGTTTTGGAACACAATTACCCGAACCTATCTTTTTTCTAGCCATCCCAAATCTCGGGACAAGATTTCTTTAAGGGTGGTAGTCTGTAACATTCCCTGGTTTTTGGAAAGTCCAAAAATCACTAAAAATTGATTTTTTTTTTGTTTTCATGTTATGCAAGTCATCAAAAACCAATGAGATGCAAGAAATAAAAAAGAAACAGTACATATTTCAGTGATATAGCTATAAGAATCCATTATACCTCTATTCCATAAAGCCTAAAACCCTCTCAAAATGAATTTTCATTAGATAAAGAAAACCATTTTATCTTGAGCAAACTTTATTACATAACATGTTTCCAATTGCAATATTACTTTGAAAATAGGTTATGGCAACAAAAATCAAAAAGTTATATCCCTTAATAAAGTTCTAAACCTGAAAAATATTTGATGAGAATAAAATTTGTTATTAATAACTTTTAGTTGCTTTTCCAAGTTTTAAACATAAAGGTGTGAAAATAAAAATCATTTGCTTTGTAAATAACATAAAGGAGGGCATTGAAAACAATATTAAGACTTGTGGTTTACTCTAAAATTTTATTAAGCCACTTTAATAATTATTAGTTTTTCTATTTAAAAAATTACATTAGTTGCCATTAGGGTGTACCTCACGGTGGGTATAAAACCCGATACCCGATTCCCGAACCCGAAAAACCCGAGCCCGAACCTGTATATCCCAAACCCGAAGAACTCAAGCATTATATCGGGTAGCAGTTTTGAAAACCCGATTTTTATTTAGAAAATTCGGGATAAAGGCCATGGTACCCGACTGTCCCGAAAAGCCCAAAATATTTCAGTGGCCCAACAAATATCACGCACGTGTAGTGAACTAAGGTAAGGTACGTCCCAATATCATCAAGGATATCTCGATAGCATCTGAACACTCGTGTGTCGACACTAGCCACTCAATCGATCGCCCCTACCACGATCGAGAGAGCAATCCCTCGCGTGTGCGCCTCCAGACTACTAGTTCCCTTTTTCCCAAGTCACACACGTGCGCCGCCGGCCTGGCCAATGGCCACCGCCTCGCATGGCTGCCGCTCGGCTCACACGATCTGCAAGAAACCGCGCCAGAGCTCCCCTCGCGCCACCGTTGCTGCCCTTCTCCGCCTCCTGTTCGCATCCGACGAACCTCCTGTCTGCAGTGTTAGCCACAGTGCTACGTCCGCCGGCTGCAGCTTGTGCCATTCTCTGCGAGCTTTGGACAAGAAGTTCTGCAGGTTCTATAGGAGAACTTTGACTCACCGATGACCTCCTAATCTGGCCAGCCTCCAGCCGTCATCGTCGCCCGTAAAGCATGATTTTTTTTTCTTTTTTGTGTGTTGTATTTCGGGCAGATCGGGATATCCCGAACCCGAATTTTCGGGTACCCGAACTATCGGGCAGGAAAAATGATGAGGAAACTTCAGGTGTCATTTCTAGAATCCCTTAATTTATAAAACCTGAATTTCCCGACACGAAATTTTCGGGAAACCCGAACGCCCAACGTGAGGTGTACCCCTATTTCAAAATATAAAATTGTGAAAAAAAGATGAAATGACTTTCAAAAATATGTTTTCAACATTTAGAATGTCACTAAAATTTTAATTGACCTTTATTTATATTTATATGTTTTTCAGTTTAAAATAGCATTAAGTTACTATTAATCATTTAATCATATTTTAAAAATACAATTTTTAATACAGCATATAAATGTTTTCATCGAAAAGAGTTTATTTTTACAAAATTTTAGAAACAATTTTTAGCTCATTTGGACTTATAAATAAAAAGTTATGTTTTACTAAAGAAAATAGAAACAGAAAAACGAAAAGAACAAAAAAAAAAAGGAAACCAGCCCATCGAGCAAGCCCAACTCGGCCCCCTCTCCCCCTCGCACGCGCGCGGCCGACAGCGGCCCAGGAAACGAGCCCATCAAGCATCAACCCGCCCCCTCCCTTTCTCTCTCCATTAGGTGGGACCAGCGCTGAGGTCATGGATGACGTCAGTTCGTCTTCAACCGTGGAAACTTAAGAACGCATTTTTCGGACGTTTCTTCTCGCCTTGATACCGTGCGATTAAGCGCATCAATGCCAGCGCCATAACTCCCCCTTTATAGCACATCGACCCCTCCGCATTTCCCCTCCTGTTCCGCCTCATTCCATGCCCCAGGGCAGGAGATATTGCTCGACGGAAGTTTCTCTGCCTCTGCCATCCGTCTACGATTCCGGCACGGTGAGACCACCTCTGTGCCTGAGACTGCTCCCATTCATCTCCCCTCATCCACGCGCACTCTTTAATGCTCTTCTCTGACCTTTTTGCGCCATAGAACGGCCATGCCGTGCACACCCGAGGGCGCCGGAGACCTGCGTCGTCTCTGTTTGCGCCTCTCCGTCGCCCAACGAAACACAGGACCACGCCATCACCTTGATCGCGTTCGACGTGCTCTCCCGCGCCCCGTCGTCGTCTTCATTGAACCCACGGTTCACCGGAAGGCGTCTCCGGCGAGATCCTGAGCACAACGCCACCGCAACGGCCATTTCCGATGACACCCCCGGGCCAGGTGAGCTCCTATCCATCCCTGTCTGTTAATCATGACCCTACGGTGGCGATTAGATCACTTATTCGAAGGGGTATGCAACCCTCAAATCTGGATCGGACGGCCTAGATCCAATTACTTATCCATGTCACCTGCACAGTCAGCATGCCACGCAACGGCCCAGTCAGCAGCCCTGCCCAATCAGCTGTCTCCACGTGGCCTAGCCTTTATTTGAATTTTTCTCCCGGTGGAATGAATTGGCAGATTTGCAGAATAGTCCCTGTAACTTGCAACCATCATAACTTGTTATCCATAAGGCCAAATTTAGCAAACTTGGACTTTTTGAAATCCCCTGGATCTGTAGAAAATTTTGAAACTTGCCAAATGTAAATTTAACTATTTAAAATTGGTTCAGATTTAAATATGCTTGTTTGGTGAATTTCGGCATAATTTAAATTCTACAAACCCAAAAATTGCAAATAAAATATATTCGGAAACCTTGGGATGTGTAATTTCATACCCTCTGTCCCAAAATATTTTTTGATCAAATTAAATTTGAATTTAGAATTAAGTTGTCTATTGGAGTATTTTTGACATATTATTATTTCTATAAATAATTAGAATATGTTCCCTTAAGAAAAATTGATCCTTTTGGTAGCCTTGAAACTGAGACATCTTTGCCCAACCATTTTCGTCACCACTGGACTATGAACATGTGTTTTTTTACCAAACCTAACTTAGTGATACATCCATTTTCACGAAGTGTTAGAAATTATTTTCCATCATTTATCCTTTGTTGTTATGGCTATTGTGGAGCCAAGACCAAGTCCCTAGTATGAGTCAATCACATATAAGACCAAGTAGTGAACCTCAAACACTAGTACTATAGTTTTCTATCTACTTCTCCACTCCCCTATTCTTGCTTCAAGAATTCAGCAAGTTAGCAAATTGAAAACAAGACTCAAGCAACAGAAGGCACATCAATTTCAACTTGGTGGCAACATGAAGAGCTACAAAGAAGATTATTGCAGAATTTGAATTAAGGTAATTGGACATCACAACAACCAGAAGCAACTCAAAGAAGTACACGTGTGAAGAAATTCAGAAGATAACATCTCCCTCTCTCTTTCTATCCTTCTTCTTATTCTTTCCATTTTTACTTAGTGTTATTTGTGCCCATCCCATACCCAAACCAATTAGTGAAGTGAAAACCATGAAGAATTTATCAATACAAAGAGAATAATCCATCCAAGGAACAAGACTACCATAGAAGCATGAAGATGATCTTCAAGAAGACAAGCATGTGAAGACTTGGAATAATCCACACAAGTTGAAGAATAACAAGTTCTTTTCCAACCCTTGACCCCAATAGAAAAGCCCAATACTTTATCTTGTTATCTGCAATGATATGAAGTTACTTGAACCTAGACCTACCTTAACCCAAAATGGAAAGACTAAACTAGACCACTCAAATGGTTTGATGAAAACAACTAAGTGTTACACTTTATGATGTGAAACTTTAGTTGAAATAGTGAGATCACCTTGGTGAACTCTTGGAACTTCTTAGATAAATATGTTTTCAATAATTTTTTATCACTACAAACCAAACCTAAATATCCTTGGTGAACTCTTGGAACTTCCTCGACAAGTATGGTTAAAATAAAGTTAGTTCTACAAACTCAACCTAGTCCATCCTAAGTAAACCCTTGGAAACTCCATAACAAGTATTCAACCAATTGAGAATGAATCTTTGAAAAGTCAAACGTTGACCTTTTCCTAACCAACTTGGTTAAACCCCTTTTGATATGTTAGTTGGTTTGTATGTTTTCTACACTTGTATGTTTGATTGCTAGGATGTTTGTTTATTTTGTAATAGTGCTTTCAATGAATAGATTATACGGAGAGCAACGATCTTTTTTGAAGAGAGTGTGATATCTTCACCAACTTCAACAAGGCAAGTACCACACACTCAACTACCCATTATTTTCTATATGCATTAGTTTATTTTTTGGAGTAGTATGCATGATAGGAAATTTTACTAAGTTATATTATGATATGTTATATCCTAGCAGTGTGTAGCCATCCTTATACCTTGTTATTTTGAATCCTTGTTGCTTAGTTGATGCTTAGCCTTGATACAAAATTTGTTTTACTTGATGTTGTGGAAAAAAATTATGTAACAACTTCAATGAACCACCTGGGTGGATTGGTTGTTTGGCTTTTGATAGTTGAGTGTCTCCCCGAGGGGAGTTCACTTGAAGGAATGCCACCTAGGAATAAAGTGATTATGATGTCCCCCAAGTTTAGATTGCTTCCAGTGCAGCCTTTAGTCATATGGGCTCTGTCTTGATTAACTAAGTTGTGAGGGTTCAGCCTGGGCTTGACAAGCAGATGTAGCATAATTATAGGTGGAACGGGTCTTGTCATTAGGTTGAATTCTTGCTTCTGAAAGATCTCATCTCAATCTTCTCGTTTCCTTAATGCACTCAGGGTGTATAGGATGTTTGGGCTGATTTGAGTCTGAAGGTGAAATGGCACAAACTCTGCAGAGTCAACAAACTAATATCTTAGTCGTGTCCCCGGCTATGGACAACTATGAGCAGCTGGACGAGGAAGAATGGAACAATCACATCACCATTTTTCAATAAGTAAAATTTGACCAAGTGAACAGTAGTTGTGGTGCTTGGATTTCAGTCCAATGATGCCACCCCTTGAAAAGAAAAGTTTTTTTTTACAAAAGTGGTAGGAGAAAACTTGCTTTATGGAAACTTAGCCAAAACTCCACCAAGCCAAATATGCATGTAGATATAGTCTTGACATTTATATCTACCATAGTGTTACTTGCCAATACATTAAATTGTATTGACTCCCTTGTGGCTGCATATTCCATATTGCAGATGTTTCTGAAGACGAGTGAGGTTTTCGTTTAGGATCTCGAGACTATCGCCAACATGTTTTTCCTATGGCACATGAAGAAGATGGGCTCAATGTTATTCTATGTTTTCCGCTATAATACTTTGTTTTCTGCTAGTCTTCTAAGACTATGCAAGTTGTAATCCTATTTTGTAAACACTGGATCATGCGATGTGATAGAATTTGATGCATTTGCATGATATTTCATTTTGTACTATGGTGCCAGCAATCGATCCAGGGACTAGCACACTAACATAGATGTTCTTACATTATTTAAATGTGGGAACGCTACATAGGCCCAAAATGAAATAATATTTATACATATGTTTAATAATTATGATTCATATTACTATGCTATAAAGGACGTGGTTCCTGAATATGAGATCGAGAGAAAAACTTACACTCACGTGTAGTAACATGAACAGAGAAACAACACCTAATCTTGCATTTTACGACTAAATCATTGGATGTTTGAATACTATGTTTTCCTGCTCATGGACATTGTTTATTTCAACATCAATGAATAGCATATTGTGTTGGGAATATGCCCTAGAGGCAATCATGTATGATGTATTCATAAAGTTATTAAGTCGTCCTTGTTTTGAACATCTGATATATGTCATTGAATATGTGATTCAATTGTGGAACTATGTATTCATGTTGTTCATACTAAATTGTCCTTGGTCATCAAGGTTGTGCTGGACACACACCCTAGACTAATGTGAGTATGGGCTGATGACTCGGTTCCACTTGTCATGGGCATCGCGATGCCATTCCAACGTTCATAGACTTGGCTAAAGAGTTTAGCAAGTCAAACTGACCAATATTGAGATGCAACGAGTAAGTCATCATTTGCATGTCTCAATCAATGTAATCCTTAGACCTGAAGTTGTTGCACAATCCGAGTTGTGGATCACCGACTTAGGTTCTATCAAACGCTGCTCTGTGACAAGGCAGTTATAAAGGCAGCGTTCGGGTCGAATGTGAAGCAAGCTGCGTGATGTGGATAGTCAAGATGGGATTTCGCCCCTCCGAATGGAGAGATATTCTCTGGGCCCTCTCGAGTGATATGATTCCAGAAGCATGGACATGTGTGACTCGGTTAAGTGTTAACTGAGTCTATTGACTAAGAGTTAGTCAAATGAATCATATATCACGGACCGAGAAGAGAGTTGAGCTATTAAGGGATGACGATAAATCGCCTATAGTTCGACAAGGTATATTGCGAGGAAAAAGGGACTAAGATGAAAGTCACATTGAAAGGTATGTCGTCATGACTCAATGGGACTTGGGAGTCGGCACGTTCTGCTAGGAGCCGCTACCAATTGATCGATTGGGAGTCGGACTCCAATCGTGTCCAAGTCACCATGAGCCTGCACGGTCGCACACTTAAGAGCGGGAGCAAATGTACTGGTCGGGTTGGACCCGAACCGGAAATGTACTGAGTTTATGAGTCAGACTCACAGAGGGAATGGGCCACAAGTGTTGTGAAGCCCACTACCATTCTCTATATAAAGAGGGGCGCAGGTTGCCCAGCGCGCACGTGACTCCACTCCCATGCGTTGGGAACCCTAGCCCCACTCAGTCCAGCCGTCGCACCGAACCTAGCAGTCCGCCGTCGGAGCTCCTCCTCGTACGTGTGGATACCGGTAGAGGTGCTGCACGTTTAGCACTTCGACGTTCGCAGGGTTGGATCGGCTGGATCGGATCGTGGAACTGCACTGCATCGATGCGCTGTATTGATAATCCGCACCTGCGCGTCTAGTGGTAATCCTCGTGGCCTTCAACGTCGGCTAGATCTTGGAAGTACCGCGTAGAAAAGTTTTCGTTTATCTCTACGCGTTCCAACATATTGTTGGAAGGGAACAATATGGATGGGTATTCCTTAAGTAGGATATGCTAAGAGGTTCCACTAAGACATCATTGTCCTTAGAATCATATCACAACACAGTTATATCACTATGCATCATTTGACCATGAGGTTATCGGGATAATATATTCTAGGGGTTTTACTTTGGTGCTATCAAGATTCGCACCATAATCTGGATGAACATAAAGATAGTTACTGGGTAATTCCAAAGGATCATATTACCTTGATGTTTTGAGATGGGAATTACTCCTCCGTAGAAAGAGAGATACACACCTCGGCCTAATCGGTATTCCTGATATCCATAAGTTTTACAGACAATGCATGATGATGATACATCATATGGGATATCATAATATAGTAACGGGAAAGAGGAAACTTATTGGATAACATGACGATACAAAGGTATTAGTGAACCAGCGATTGTTTCGCAGGCAATACCGGAATCAATAATCTCAGGGAAGTTTGGTATCGTGAGTAATGGGAGATTTTTATAATAACCAACTGGTTCAGCAGTTTATTCGTTTAGTATGTGGGAGTCAATATGGGTTTCCACAACCCCGCTATTGATTACTGAAAAGGAAAGAGTTTCCAGTTTCATGTCCCCACACTATCAAACCTGTAGGGGAAACACACTTAAGTTTGTGCTTATTTTTGTGTGTATATCGGTAGATCCGGATCAACTAGGAGTATCACCAGAACAATTAGAATATACTTGTTAAGGAAGGAACTAGATACTTGTTAACTTTGAGAACACATGCAAAAGTCATTTTTTTTGTATCACATGGTTTAAATAAATTCAGCTTTTCTTAACTCCGAGCTCAGAGGAAAAATTTGGGTTAACATTGAATTGACATATCATTCAGAAATATAAAAGGAGGAAAAAGTAAGCATAGAAAAATAAGATCATTCCGACACTTTATTTCACGGTCACAATGATGATTACGTAGAATTTGGCTACATATAGAAAGGACGTAACTGCTGGATGCTCCAAGGGCGATTTGTTTCTTCTAGCTCAACAACTATTTGCATGTCCTCTTGTGATTCTTATTCGTAGGATATTTTTCCTCATCCCGCATGTCTACAAGGTAGTATGACCCATTTTTCATAACTTTGCTAACAACAGATGGTCCTTCCCAAACATGGGCCAATTTGTGCTCCCTTTCCTGCACTCGTCTCGGCACTAAGTCAACTTATTTGAAATAACAATGCTTGATTTTGCGGCCATGGTGTCTTCGCAGTCCTTGCTGTTAAATGGCGGATATTTGAAACACAATCTCTCTTTCCTCCTCCAAAAGGGCTAAGGCATCATGTTGTGCAATTTTGGCATCTGTTTCGACATATGCATGCACTCTAGGGTAATCATGGATAATGTCGGTAGGTAGTATTGCCTCTGCACCATAAACCAAAATAATGGTGTTTGGCTAGTTGATTTGTTTGGTGGTGTTAGAATACTCCAAAGTACTGTTGGCAATTCTTCTACCTATGCTCCTGCTGGTATATGCAATGGTGTTTTGAGTCTTGATCGTATTCCTTGCAATATTGAACTATTCATCTTTTCCACTTGTCCATTTGACCTAGGATGAGCCACAGAAGTGAGGTAAAGGCATATTCCGTTTTGCTTGCAGTACTTAGCCAGTGCTCCAATGGATAAATTCGTTCCATTGTCTGTGATTATGTTGTGTGGAATGAAGAATCGCATGACTATGTCTATAACGAAATTTCTAGCCGTTACACCATCAATCTTTTTGATAGATTTAACTTCTACCCACTTAGTATACTTATCTATAGCTACAAGAAGGTGTGTAAGTCCTCCACTTATCTATAGAAAACGACCATGTAATAGGGATAGTTCTAAGTGCTTGGACCGGTCAATTTGTCTGCTTGGCGTAATACTAGCATCTGGCACATGTACTAACAATGTGCTCTGCATCCTTCTGGCTATAAGCCAGAAAACCCTGTGATGTCTATGCAAGCATCAATTCTTGTAGACAGTTTTGGGCCTCCAAGTGAAGTTGTTTGTAGAACAGCAGCAAGTTTCCCTTAAGTGGATCACCCAAGGTTTATCGAACTCGGGGAGGTAGAGGTCAAAGATTTCCCTCTCAAGCAACCCTGCAATTAAGATACAAGAGGTCTCTTGTGTCCCCAACACACCCAATATACTTGTCAGTTATATGGGTGCACTAGTTCGAAGAAGAGATAGAGAAATACAAGTAATATGGATGATTATAAGTGGTAATTGCAATCTTAAATAAAAATGGCAGCAAGCAAACATGTAGCACAACTAGTTGTAAATGGTGTTTCAATGCTTAGAAAGAAGTCCTAGGGATCATACTTTCACTAGTGGACACTCTCAACTATGATAATGTAATTGAATACATAAATATATTACCTTCACTATGCTACTCTCAACCACTCTACGGTTGGATAACAAACACCCATTCATTGTGTAGGGATGCAAAAGAACACCTTAAAGTCGCATTCCCCATCTAGGTAACCCCATACTGTCACCTTGATCACACTAGATGGTTCCAGACAAACAACACAATTTCATAGAGACATCCAACAAAAATAATATAAACTGTATCTTAAGAGTCACACACGGTGCGCAAACTGTCACATTCACACCGTGGGACAGGGTGTCTCCGGAGGTCACATTAAAAAACCACTTGAGTAGCATAATAGATGAAGAGTAACATTTACTTATTCAACTAGATTACAAAGCTCATGATCACATAAAGATCACACCATGGGAGAGAGAGATCAACCACATAGCTACCGGTAGACCCCTCGGCCTCAGGGGAGAACGACTCCCTCCTCATCATGGGAGTCAGCAACGGCGATGAAGATGGCGGCGGAGTCGATGGAGATGGCTCCAGGGGAAATTCCCCGTCCCGGCAGGGTGCCGAAACAGAGATTTCTGTCCCCCGAAACTTGTCTTGGATGGCGACGGAACTACGAAACTTTTCATGGATGGAGGCCGATTGATTTAGGGTTTTTGCGATGTCGGTGGGCGCCCGAGGGTCCCACACCATTTGGTGGCGCGTCCAGGGGCGCGCCACCCTATGGTGTGGCCTCCTCGATGCCCCCTCCGGATCTCCTCTGGACTCTGTGTACGTGACAACAAAATAGGGATTTTGGCTTTTGTTTCATCCAATTCCGAGAATATTTCCGGAATAACTTTTCTGAAACCAAAAACAGCAGAAAACAGGAACTGGCGCTGTGGCATCTTGTCAATAGGTTAGTCTCAGAAAATTCATAAAAATGATATAAAGTGTATAGAAAACATGTAGCAATTGGCATAATATCAACATGGAACATCGGAACTTATAGATATGTTGGAGACGTATCAAGCATCCCGAAGCTTAGTTCTAATCGTCTTCGAGTAGGTAAAACGATAAAAATAAAATAATTTCTAAGGTGACATGCTACCAACACAATCTTGATCATCATTATTGTAAAAGAATTGCAAACTAAGATCATAGTACTCTAAACATAGGCATGATAGACAATAATTCTAACAACGTAACTTAGCAACTATGTTGCAACATGAATAGTAACACAAACAAAAGATCATGAATAATAATGCACTGAAAGTTGTACGTTTGTTTCAAGCATAAAGAAAACGTAGGAAAGTGGGAAGCAGTGATTACTCATGTGCTTGAGCTTTTTATTTGATTAAAACAGAGGTAGTGAAAACAATTTTGAGACAAGTGTATGTCTATGTCAATGAATGGTAAATAAACAATACATTAAGTTATAATTTAACTAGACTTTACAAGAGCGGCTCCCAATGAAGGACGTTCTTTCTAATGGGTTCGGTAGATCATCCCTCTTCTCTTTTGTTTACACACATATAAACTTTGCTTAACTGATAAATCAAGGGAAAAACGAGTGAAGAGAATTTTGTAGTAACTAAATTTGGGGCTAGGCACCCCTTTGCCAGCTCTTCTAGTGAACTGGATAGGCGGATGTGCCACTAGTCCAGGTGTGTAAAGTATAATCAACAAGTGATACAAGATCGTCTACCTACGTCCTCATGAGCTAAAACAGAGCACAAAACAGGTATAATTTTGAAGGATTTAAAGTTAGCACATAATAAATTTACTTGGAGTGGCGGCTAGATACCTCATATAGGTAGGTATGGTGGACACGAGGAGGTTTTGTCTAGTTATTTTCATCACATGTCGTTGATTAATCGTTATCGTTGTGGTAAGTGTTATGTGGGTAGACCTATGCTAGTGCATCGTCCTATCCAAGACTAAAGCACACTTATGATTACACTACTTGCAAACGTCCGCAATTACAAGAAATAAATTTAACTGCAGCAATAAACTCGTGGTGTCTACTACTCCCTTATGTCAAGTATTGCAAAATGTGGTTTAGGTTTCAGTCACTCTGGCAATCAACCATAAGCAACCCAACACACAATGCATTCTTGTAAGCTCTTAAAATGTGAAGTGCTATGTAGTCGACATTGGCATAACACCACTAAAGAAATAACAACATAACTTAAATAACAAACAGGTAAATATAACTAAACAGTCTACTCACAAAACATCATATGGTACATGATTAGAGGTGATAAATGGATGAATAACAATCTGGTCATAAAGTGGAAACACCGATAAATCTCACAAGCATCAACTACAACGGGTAATTCACACCAGCAGAGAGATCTAGTGGAAAACAACGATACATAACCCTAATTGTTACAGTGGGACAGAAGTGGATGGTGAAGATGATGGTGCTGATGGCGATGACGATGATGATCTTGATGATGCCTGGTGCGATGACGGCAACAAGGGTGACAATCCCCCCGGGAGGGAATTTTCCAGGCCGAATCTCCCCGAGAGGAAGGTGTTTCTTCTCTCTGTCGTTTCTGTCGTGAAGAGGCGGCGGAAAATTCTACGAAGTGGCTCGTGGATAATTTTAGGTCACATGTGGTAAGTACCCCGGAGAAGAGCTGGAGGGGGTCACTTGCTACCCCTGGCTCCCCTTTGACAGCCCTTTGGGATCCCTCGGTGATTTCTGACGAAACGTTGTTTACTGATTTTCCCGATTTTTCTGACGCCCAAAAGATATCCCCTCTGAAAGGTTCTTTTCCCAACTGATTTCTGACTCTGATAAATAATTCCATAAAACTGTAAAACACAGAGAAAAAAACAAATAACATAAGTATAGTGTTCTAATATGGAAACCATTAATGAATATGGGAAAATTAACATATAAAATAGTGATGCAAAATTGACGTATCACAAAGTAAATAAACAGCTGGGAAGATATGGCACGTTATTCACCCAGCATTTTTGGGGCACGTAAAAATGTCCTAAGAGCACCAACAAGCTACAAAGTTGCGTCCAGTACGAAAACGAAACCAACGTGGATTTCATATCAAGATGGACCGCAATGAAGAATAGCTACGAGGGGGTAAGTGAACTCCAAGCAATGCATGCCTTCGTCAATGGACTAAGAAATGGTTTGGTCAAGCTCATGATAACATCGTCCAACCATCTAGACCTCGGATCCATGCTGACAACCGCCAACAAGCACACAACATCGGACGACTTGAATGGCGGATAATTTGTCCAATACACCAATAGTCAAAGGCAGAGCGCAGGCCTAACCAGGATCCTCCAAAGCCGCAAAAGGAGGTCAATGTCGCCTTCGGAAAAGGCGGACAATCCAATGGCAGACAAAAAGGCAAACCAAAAGATACATACTTAAACAAAGATATCTAGAAGATGGATTGGGATAAGGTGAGAACAGAGATATGTCTCCACCATTCGGGGTTCGGGATGCCTAACCACACAAATCAGCAATGCCCTCTCAACAGTGTGTTGAGAAAGGAGTATGATAGCGGGTACAAAGGGAAAAACTTCAAGAGGAAGTTTGACCAAAAAGCCAAGCTCAAAGACGGACCGACAAATAGTACCTCCGATATGGATGACCAAACCCAGGAAGAATAGAGAAAAAGGGAATGATGCGTGTAGACACACATCCGTTCGAAGACCCCAAGACGAAGGTATGATGAGTACATCAGCGAGTTTCTCCTCAGAAAGAAACCAAGGTTTAATCGGACCAGTAGGAGAAAGAAATCACTTCTGAAGGTTGTTGACAGCTGATGTTGGCAGGGCGCATGTAACATCCCAAGTATAAAAAACTCCCTTTAGAATGGTTGTTTCTTGTTTTATTATTGTTTTGCATCATGAAATCATCATTGCATTTGTTTTGCAATTGTTCTCATTTGTTTTCATCTGTTTCACTTGTTTTCCAATATGAATTTCGAACCAAAATTCAAATTCTTGTTCATACTTGTTATGTTACATGTTTCAAATAAGAACTACAAAACAAACAAATAAATTGTTCCACTAAACTTGAAATCAAAAACTTTAAATTGGCTTAAGTTTCATTTATTCTTTTGATACCAAAAAAAAATTGCTCAATTCATTTGAATTATTCCAAACAACAACACAATTTCAAAATTTTGAAAAGCAAAAGTTTGCACTTTGGTGCTGTTATAAAAACTAAGCTATACAAAATTTGCCCTAAAATTTTAGCAACTATAAAGCTATGTTTTCTCACCTTTGTCAAATCTGCAAAAACAAAAAAAGAAACAACAAGAAAAAATAAAGAAAGGAGAGGTGGAAAGGGCAGCCAGCCCAATTGGGCCAGCCCACCTAGCCCTGGCCTGCTACCCCCCTCGCTCATCCCTAACCTTTGTACGGCAGGCAGATGCGCCTGTCCACGTTGACAGGTACAGAGGAGGAACGGCCATCCGAGCTCGACCCCCTCCTCTTAAGACCTAGCCGAGCCATCGAGCCCCCCTCGGTGCCCTAACCCTCCTCCTCTCTTCCTCTCGCCGCCGCAGCTCCTTCCTCCATCTCCCTGCACGCTGCTCCTCTCTCTCTGTTCTGTACCGAAACCCACCGCTCCACCTCGATTCCCTCCGGCGATCGCCGCCGTTTCAAAGCCCCATCGGCCAGGCTAGGGACGGGAATCGGCCCCCCTCGACGCCGGCTACCCCCTCGACGTCACCACAGGGACCGGGAGCGAAGGAGTTGCCGCCGCCATCCTCGTTTCGCCGCCGGTCGCCACCACCGCGGCTGCACCAAGCCGACCTCCTCCTCCGTTTTTCCCTCACGGTGAGCCCACCGTTCCCTTCCCCTCTCCCTCCTCTCTGCTTCCACGCACACGCCCACAGCACACGCACAAGCGCAGCAGTGAGCCACCGCGAGCCGAGCGCCGCCGGCGGGCTCTGTTCCTCCATCGAGGTTCAGTAACGCACCTGCAAAAATTTCAGCTAGCGCCGATGTCTGAAGGTTAACCTTCCTCGTGCCCCTTAACTGTCACCAAATCGCAGAGCACCCTAATGGCAGCACACCCTTGCGCGCGAGCACCGCATCACGGGTTCGATCCCCGCGGGAGGCATTTCGCCTCCCAATTATTTTCCCTTGCACGCGCACACGCTGGGCCCGCGCGTCAGTGGCCCTGGAGGCCACGTCGCCCCTCAGCCACGCCACCTAGGCGCCACGGAGGCCATGGCCCACTGGCAGTGACCTATTCTAGGTACCTGCACGGTGCAGTTAGTTTTTCTGCCCCAGTTTTCTTTAGTTTTAGGTCCCTGGCTTTCACAGATTAGTCCCTAGGTCCAAAATGCAAATAACTTTTGATTTCCAAATCCAAATAATACAAATGAAATATGTATTCTGCACCAAATTAAATTATCTACCCAAATATAAATTTTGTTTTCTATTTTGAACATTTCAAATTGTTTTAAAATTCAAGTTCAAACAACTCCTTTTAAATTTGGTTAAATTCATAACTAATTCAATATTAATCCAAATGTCACATATGAAATATGTTTTCTATGCTAAATTACACCCACTTTCCAAATATAAACTTTGTTTCATGTTTTGAATAATTAAAATTGGTTAAATAATTTAAACCTTGTTTAAATCATTTAAAATTGCTAAATTCATAACTTGGTCAAATTAATTTCTTTTTGAACATATAAAATATGTTTTCAAACCAGAAAAACATAATCTTTTCAAATATGAATTTTATTTAATGTTTTGAACAAATAAAATTCAATTAATATTAATACTTGATTTAAATCCATTTAAATCTTGTTTACCCTTGTTTAATTCATAAGTAATTCATTCTAATTCCTTTTTCAATAATTGAAACATGTATTCCAACTAAAATTTTGTGGTCTATTCAAATATGAGCTTTGTTATCTATTTTGAACAATTAAAATTGCTGAAAACAACAAATGCTTGTGTAACTCCTTTAAGAAGCAAATTTCATAACTTAATAAATAAAAATTCCAAACTTGGTAAACTTCATTTCAAATTGATTCTATTGTCGTTTCCTTTTTGTTTTCATCATCCATGCATCATGCTAATCCACTCTCACATGTTGGTTAGTTGTAGATCAATTAATTCAACCCTAATTCATGGGCTTCTCCATATGCAATCCAAATTGCATATGGGTCCATTTAAACATGTTACCATGTCAACTAGTTTATTTTGATGCATCAATTAAATTGTCATGCATCATCCCATGTTTGTGCACTATGCCATGGTATTGATTGTTCGTCTCTCTTCGATTGTTTGTTTGCTTCTTCTCGAATAGACGACGACGTTGAGACAGACGAGGTTTACGATACTGCTTCAGAGGAGTTAGCTCAGTACCAGGCTGCTGAGCTTGCAGGCAAGTATTCACTCACATGAACCATTGTGTTCCTTTCCACACTGGATACCGATACTTTCCATTGTCTATTTCTGCTAGCCCTATGTATCGTTGCTTGTGTTCCGAACCTATCACATGTTATCCTGTAACCCTGATATGGCCTCACCTCCACACCTATAACCCCGTTGCTTGTGCCCGTGTCTTACTAGCATGCTTAGGGTTGTGTTTGCTCGAGTCTGTTGTCCGTTACTTTCTGGTATCATATTTTATTATGTTCTGGGGCTCGATGTTAAACAATCAACATGTTAATGTTATGGGTAATAATAATTTGATGTTAAGGCACCGGCAGAAGGCCCGGCGTGGTTTTGAGGCCTGCTAGTGTCGACCCTAATTAGTAAAAGGGTCTTGTCTACTGATCCATGATGAGCGTGCTCACCGCATCCGGGTGGTGGTATGGAACCCCACTCGGCTTGACCTGATCCGCAGTTTGTCCGAAGAGCCACACTTAGTTCGGGTGTTCCATTTGGCTCATACGCATGAATGGGTCGCTCCCATGGTTACTGTTGATAATGATGACGCACACATATAGGGCGAGGCCTGTATTGCCGGGGTGTTGCGTCCGGGAGTTTTGCACACTTGCGCTGAGTATTCGGCTGCGTGGCTGGGACCTTATAGCTCCGTGGCTCCTAGGACAGGCTGTAGAGATGGTTCGAGTCGTGTTGAGTCCACCTGAGTTTTAGTTGGTGGCTCGAGTGTGTACGGGTAATGGAGCACACCCTGCAGGGATGAATCTTCTCGAGAAGCCGTGTTGTCCGCGGTTACGTGACGACTTGGTGAAAGTACTGGCTAACAAGTACTCAGACAACTTACACCTAACTATAATAACTTGACTAGTAATATAGATTACTTCCACCATAAGAATGATGTCACCCTAATCAACAGTGTGAGTTATCCTTGGGTTGCTTCCTTAGTAGGGGGTAACATTGGATGGGTTTGTTTGAAGTTAGTTGCAGTTGGTTACGATACTCGATCTTATCTTCTTTCTGTTAGCCGGAAGTTGTAGCGTGTCTCTGTAGTTGGTTAGTGTAGCCCGCTGCAGCATCTTTTATATCACCTATTCTTCCGTTGAACCCAAAGCATCCGTGCTTGTGTTGACGGGTACACTTTGGTGAACTGTGAGTCTTGCTTGCCAGTACTTGTCTGTACTAACCCCTTTGGGGCTGTGGTTTCCGCAGACTACGATTCCGAGGATCCCCATGGTGGCTACTACGTGGAGTACGACGAGACTGTTGACGAGTAGATAGCGGACCCGGGCAGGATCCGAGACTACGTGGATGGGCTCCGTTTTCCTTTCATTCTCGGCCTCTTAGGCCTATTTGGATTTGTCTGTACTCAGACGCTTTGAGTGCTTCCGCTGTGATGTAATGATGATATGTTGGGACATGTGTCCTCTGGATGATTGTATTTGCTATTCTCTGCTCTAGTGAGAGCCAGTTGCAACTTATTCCCATCTTTTGTGTCTTAGACATCTGTTGTGCTATCATTTCGTTTAACGCCGTTGACGTACCATGTGTGTATGGTATGAAGTACGTCAATGGTAGTATCTTGATCTCTATGGGATAGTTTACATCGACGATGGATAGTAGAGATTGGTTGTCGCACTTAAGTGCTAGCCTACTCGTAAGAGGATGCGGGTGCAGGTAGGCCCCGTAATCCAATCATCTACTATTCAGTTCGGCCCGGTGAGTATCCTATAGAAGTCAGGGTGCGACAAATGGTATCAGAGCCTGTCTGCCTGTAGGATCCCTTTTACTGGTCGCAGTTGAGTCTAGAAACTATTTTGTAGCTATATAGGAAAAATGAAACGTGAGAGTAGGAATTCTGTTCTTTTATTTCTTTCCCCACCCACCCTCCCTTTTTCTGGTAAGGAAGTGCAACGTTGTTTTTCTCTCCTCACCTAAACTTTCAAGTTAGGATTTCACTTATCCTGGTTTCTCTAGTGTGACGTCCCGGGACCGGGCACTATGCAGATTTCAGCATTCCCGCCAAATCCGCATAATAACCGATTCCAGGTTGCCATTTATGATAACATTACAATAATTCACGAATAATCCACAATTACAACAGAATCAGATAGATACAAGATGACTCGAACGAGCCAGGGCTTACAACTGATACAATACAAAGACCCAAATAACAGCGGAAGAAACAAACGTCCGTCTACGGACAAGATCCAAATTGGACTAAGAGTCCTGAAGATAACCGAAGGCGTCCAATCCCTGCCCAGGCCAAGCCGGAGGGATTCCCAAGCTAACGTCGTCAAACTTCAAACCTGTTGACTGCAAGTTGGAATTTGCAGCCACGAAAGAGATTCGTGGGTCAGTACGGTTAAGTACTGGCAAGGGGGATAAAGCCCATACTCACAAGAATACCGGCGTAGCCAATCATCACAAGATACAAATACTTTAGGATCAACGGAAAGGAAGGGGTTATGGCAAATAAGCGACAGCAGGCTTCACTAACCAGCTACAGAGATTCTATTACTTCCCACTATCAGAAAGGAGATAAGATCGAGTGATAGTAACCAACTGAAAGTAAATCCAAACAAACCCATCCTGGATCTCGCCCCTTATCCGAAGAAGCAATCCGAGGATAACTCACACCGTGGTATTAAATATGAGTCAAGTTATTGTGTGAATAACCTATTACTAGTCAAGTTATTAACCATTGGGTGAAACATGATTAATCATTAGTTGAAGTTGTCCTGAGTACTTGTTAGCCAGTACTTTCACCAAGTAATCCATAACCGCGGAAAACACGGCTTCTCGAGAAGATTTACCCTGCAGGGGTGCACCAAAGTAACCGACACTCATGAATATCCCGCCAGATGGAGCGGCCACTCCACCAAGCGGGGCACTCAACACAATCCAACCCTTCTTCGCATCAAGCCCAAAGCACCGCGTGCTGTGCGTGCGCGGCTAATCGAGCCCCACGAAGAAAAGGGGACCCTCATAGCACTCTAAGACCACGCCGCCCTAAATGCCGACTACCAAAGTTCCACCCGGGTACCAAGGGCTCGCAAGATCATGCATGCAGCAAATGGGAAGCCCGAACTAGTACGGCGATTTGGACGAGATGCGAATCGAGTCAAACTGAGGGGGAGCCCATACTCCCCAAATGCGGGTAGTGCGCTCATCATGGATCAGTAGACAAGACCCTTTTCCTATTAGGGTCGACACTAGCAGGCCTCAAAACCACCCTGGGCCTCCTGCCGGTGCCTTATCATCAAATTTATTATTAATAGTAACATTAGCATGATTGATTGATTGATTAAACATCGAGCCCCCAGAACATAAGTAAGTAATAACAGAAAGTAACGGGTAACAGACTCGAGCAAAACAACCTAAGCAAGATAGTAAGACACAGGCTCAAGCAAAGGTTATAGGAGTGGAGGTGAGGCAATATCAGGGTTAAAGGATTCATGTGATAGGTTCGTAACAGAAGCAACTACTACTAAGGCTAGCAGAAAAGAATCAACGGAAAGAATCGGTAACAAGTGATGAAAGGCAGCCATATGGCATGCAAGTGAGTATACTTGCCTGAGATCCCGCAAGGTAGCAGAACTTGTCGTTGCTCACATCATCTCAACGTCCTATCCGAGAAGAAGCAACGAACCTCGAACAAACACCGGAATGCAACAATTACTACTACGGCAAAAGATCCAGCATGATCAAGATATGGATGCATGACAATTTAATTGATGCATAGAAATAAACTAGTTGACAAGTTAAACAAATTTAAATGGACCCATATGCAATTTGAGTTGCATAGGAAAAGCCCATGAATCATGGTTAAATTATTTGTTTTCCAACTAATCAACAGGTGCTAGTGGTTTAGTATGATGCATGCAAAAGGGAAACAGCAAAATAACAACATTAGAAACAATTTAATATAGGGTGTAGCAATTTTAGAATTTTATTATTAACTTAGGGAATTTTGGGTGCCTTAAAGGGAACACACAAGTATTTGTTGTTTTCAACCATTTAAAATGTTCAAAACAAATAACAAAGTTGATATTTGAAAAGGTTATCAAATTTTAGTTGGATTACATGTTTCACATTTTGAAATTGGACTTTGGATTATTTAATTAGGAATTAAACAATATTAAACAATTTTTAATTGAATTAAACAAGATTTAAATTGTTTAGGCAATTTAAATTATTCAAACCAGGAAACAAATTTTATATTTGAATAGGTTATGCAAAATGGTATGGAAAACATATTTTATTTGCATTATTTGGAAATAGTATGAATTACTTATGAATTTTGGCAAAATTCAATTGAATGATTTGAATTGCAATTTGAAAGTTCAAACAGAAAACAAGTGGCATATTTGAAAAGTTTAGGAAATTTGGAGTGGGATACATATAAAGTTTGTATGTATTGGATTCACAGATTTAAAGTTATGGATTTTTGAAGTTTTATTGCTTAATCTGCTATTTAAAAAGAAATAGGATTTAAACAGATTTGTTTCAAAACCGTTTGTTACCGCAACGGGGTCTACTCCAGCCACTGCCTCGCGGGCCCGTGGCCAGCGTGGCGCGGTTAGAAGATGAGGTGGCGCAGCGACCCGCTGACGGGTGGGCCCTAGTGTGCTGTGTGGGAAAAATAACCAAAAGGGGCCAAACCGCGGAGTGGGGGATCGAACCCACTACCTACGGTGCGCGCGGATGGTGCGCTACCACTGCGGCTCGCTCGATTCGTTGTCAGATAGCGGTAGCGAAACAGATTATGGAGTACTTCGTCAGGTAAAGTTCTTAACTGAACTTTCCTGACTCTGCATCTCTGCAGGGCTGCGGACGGACAGATCGACAGAGGGCAGTCAGCGAGGGCGGCCGCCGGCGCTCGCGGCTGCTCGCGGTGGCGCCTCCAGGCTCGCTGCTGCGCGTGCGGAGATGTGTGGGTGCATGCGCGAACGGCGAGTAGAGAGGAAGATCGAGGGGCGACGAGGTTCTTACCTCGAGCGGCAGGGCTGCAGGCGAACGGGGTCGAGGCAGGGAGCAGAGGCCTCGCGCGGCGGTTGCCGGCGACGGCGCGGCCGGCACGGGCCTCCTCCCGCCGCCGCGTCTTCAGCAAAGTTGAAGAGGGATCGACCCCGGTTCCATTCCCGGAGTTGGTGCTCCTCGAGGTGGACGGGGGGAACGGCGATGAGGGGAGGAAGGTGGCGGTTTGGGTGGTCTCCGGTGGTTCAGAAGGTGCAGGTTTTTCAGAGACAGAGAGGAGCTCGGGGAAGAAAGGAAGGGGGGAACGGCGGCGCTAGGTCTAGGGCTAGGGATAGGTAGGCTCTAGGGTTTGCAGCCGAGGGGGAAGCTATATGGGGCGAGGTGCTTGGTACGGCAGGCATCTTGGAGGGGGGAGGAGGATCGGATGGCTGTTTGGGTGTTCGTACACAGTTGACGTCACGAGGAAGAAGGTGCTCACGAAGGGGTACTGGGCCAAGGTGATAACGGGCTGGGCTGCTGCTGCTGCTGCCTCTCCTTTATTATTTCGTTTGTTTTATTTTTTTTTGTAGAAAACCCAAAGGAAGGAAAAGATGAGCTTTTGAGTTAGTAAAAAGGTTAGAAACATTAGATTAAGTTAGTTAGGTTAATAGCAAACAAAATGCTAACTTTTATTTTCCAAAGTTCAAACTTTAAAATATTGTTTGTAGCTAATTCAAATTGGGGTTAAAATTGATTATTAGGTGCTTATAAATGAAACCAACCTTCAATAGGGTGAACCCTATTTTAGCTTAGAACAAAAGGTTAGATTGTTGTGGGCAATTTTATAATTCCAATTGAGTGTTGTTTGAGATTTGAGTTTGAAAACAATTTGGGAATTATTTGTTTGAAATAGAAACACCATTTTAGTAATTGATAACTATGAAATAAAATGACAACAAAGGAGTTGTTTTTATTTGTTATTTTTATTCCAAAAGTTGTAACAGAGCAAGTGATTAAAACAAAAATCAACCAGTGGAAAAAAAACAATTTAGGGGTTTTAGTTGCAAGTTTGAAATTGGAAGTTTTTGAGCAAGGTTAAAAGTTTAAAGTGTGTTGAAATTTCAGTTGTGATGCAAACTTGGTGCAATGCAATGTGATGCATATGATGCAAGCAAACAAACAGGTAACACCCCAGGTGTTACAGACGACACCACTAACAAGGGATTGCGCCCTCGCAATCCACCTGCTAACCCGGGAGGGGAAAGAAGTTCGACTATCGATTCTTCGCGCTTCCGTTGATCTCCTCGACACCACTAACAAGGGCTTCTCGACACCACTAACAAGGGATTCTTGCTCGGAGTGACGACGATGTTCTTCCACCAGGAATCTTCCGATGATCGAACCTATTAGGTTAAGGGCTCAGAAAACGTCCACCCACGTAGGATCCTAACACTTTGAAAGATAGACAAGAGGGGAAGACTCCAAAACAAATAAGATGGGAGGGGAAATAGAATAGGGATAAGGAGAAAACAAGAATCCTATTGAGATGTTTTTCCAAAATAGTTTAGCAGAACTAGTTTTTGACACTCTAGAAACATCGACCGTTAGCGAGGTTTTCCTACAGGCTTTGCGGACCCGTTGCTTCGATAACCATTCGTATCGAAACAATCTCGGGAATCGGAACCAAGGCTCTGATACCATTTGTGACGTCCCGGGACCGGGCACTATGCAGATTTCAGCATTCCCGCCAAATCCGCATAATAACCGATTCCAGGTTGCCATTTATGATAACATTACAATAATTCACGAATAATCCACAATTACAACAGAATCAGATAGATACAAGATGACTCGAACGAGCCAGGGCTTACAACTGATACAATACAAAGACCCAAATAACAGCGGAAGAAACAAACGTCCGTCTACGGACAAGATCCAAATTGGACTAAGAGTCCTGAAGATAACCGAAGGCGTCCAAACCCTGCCCAGGCCAAGCCGGAGGGATTCCCAAGCTAACGTCGTCAAACTTCAAACCTGTTGACTGCAAGTTGGAATTTGCAGCCACGAAAGAGATTCGTGGGTCAGTACGGTTAAGTACTGGCAAGGGGGATAAAGCCCATACTCACAAGAATACCGGCGTAGCCAATCATCACAAGATACAAATACTTTAGGATCAACGGAAAGGAAGGGGTTATGGCAAATAAGCGACAGCAGGCTTCACTAACCAGCTACAGAGATTCTATTACTTCCCACTATCAGAAAGGAGATAAGATCGAGTGATAGTAACCAACTGAAAGTAAATCCAAACAAACCCATCCTGGATCTCGCCCCTTATCCGAAGAAGCAATCCGAGGATAACTCACACCGTGGTATTAAAGATGAGTCAAGTTATTGTGTGAATAACCTATTACTAGTCAAGTTATTAACCATTGGGTGAAACATGATTAATCATTAGTTGAAGTTGTCCTGAGTACTTGTTAGCCAGTACTTTCACCAAGTAATCCATAACCGCGGAAAACACGGCTTCTCGAGAAGATTTACCCTGCAGGGGTGCACCAAAGTAACCGACACTCATGAATATCCCGCCAGATGGAGCGGCCACTCCACCAAGCGGGGCACTCAACACAATCCAACCCTTCTTCGCATCAAGCCCAAAGCACCGCGTGCTGTGCGTGCGCGGCTAATCGAGCCCCACGAAGAAAAGGGGACCCTCATAGCACTCTAAGACCACGCCGCCCTAAATGCCGACTACCAAAGTTCCACCCGGGTACCAAGGGCTCGCAAGATCATGCATGCAGCAAATGGGAAGCCCGAACTAGTACGGCGATTTGGACGAGATGCGAATCGAGTCAAACTGAGGGGGAGCCCATACTCCCCAAATGCGGGTAGTGCGCTCATCATGGATCAGTAGACAAGACCCTTTTCCTATTAGGGTCGACACTAGCAGGCCTCAAAACCACCCTGGGCCTCCTGCCGGTGCCTTATCATCAAATTTATTATTAATAGTAACATTAGCATGATTGATTGATTGATTAAACATCGAGCCCCCAGAACATAAGTAAGTAATAACAGAAAGTAACGGGTAACAGACTCGAGCAAAACAACCTAAGCAAGATAGTAAGACACAGGCTCAAGCAAAGGTTATAGGAGTGGAGGTGAGGCAATATCAGGGTTAAAGGATTCATGTGATAGGTTCGTAACAGAAGCAACTACTACTAAGGCTAGCAGAAAAGAATCAACGGAAAGAATCGGTAACAAGTGATGAAAGGCATCCATATGGCATGCAAGTGAGTATACTTGCCTGAGATCCCGCAAGGTAGCAGAACTTGTCGTTGCTCACATCATCTCAACGTCCTATCCGAGAAGAAGCAACGAACCTCGAACAAACACCGGAATGCAACAATTACTACTACGGCAAAAGATCCAGCATGATCAAGATATGGATGCATGACAATTTAATTGATGCATAGAAATAAACTAGTTGACAAGTTAAACAAATTTAAATGGACCCATATGCAATTTGAGTTGCATAGGAAAAGCCCATGAATCATGGTTAAATTATTTGTTTTCCAACTAATCAACAGGTGCTAGTGGTTTAGTATGATGCATGCAAAAGGGAAACAGCAAAATAACAACATTAGAAACAATTTAATATAGGGTGTAGCAATTTTAGAATTTTATTATTAACTTAGGGAATTTTGGGTGCCTTAAAGGGAACACACAAGTATTTGTTGTTTTCAACCATTTAAAATGTTCAAAACAAATAACAAAGTTGATATTTGAAAAGGTTATCAAATTTTAGTTGGATTACATGTTTCACATTTTGAAATTGGACTTTGGATTATTTAATTAGGAATTAAACAATATTAAACAATTTTTAATTGAATTAAACAAGATTTAAATTGTTTAGGCAATTTAAATTATTCAAACCAGGAAACAAATTTTATATTTGAATAGGTTATGCAAAATGGTATGGAAAACATATTTTATTTGCATTATTTGGAAATAGTATGAATTACTTATGAATTTTGGCAAAATTCAATTGAATGATTTGAATTTAAATTTGAATTGCAATTTGAAAGTTCAAACAGAAAACAAGTGGCATATTTGAAAAGTTTAGGAAATTTGGAGTGGGATACATATAAAGTTTGTATGTATTGGATTCACAGATTTAAAGTTATGGATTTTTGAAGTTTTATTGCTTAATCTGCTATTTAAAAAGAAATAGGATTTAAACAGATTTGTTTCAAAACCGTTTGTTACCGCAACGGGGTCTACTCCAGCCACTGCCTCGCGGGCCCGTGGCCAGCGTGGCGCGGTTAGAAGATGAGGTGGCGCAGCGACCCGCTGACGGGTGGGCCCTAGTGTGCTGTGTGGGAAAAATAACCAAAAGGGGCCAAACCGCGGAGTGGGGGATCGAACCCACTACCTACGGTGCGCGCGGATGGTGCGCTACCACTGCGGCTCGCTCGATTCGTTGTCAGATAGCGGTAGCGAAACAGATTATGGAGTACTTCGTCAGGTAAAGTTCTTAACTGAACTTTCCTGACTCTGCATCTCTGCAGGGCTGCGGACGGACAGATCGACAGAGGGCAGTCAGCGAGGGCGGCCGCCGGCGCTCGCGGCTGCTCGCGGTGGCGCCTCCAGGCTCGCTGCTGCGCGTGCGGAGATGTGTGGGTGCATGCGCGAACGGCGAGTAGAGAGGAAGATCGAGGGGCGACGAGGTTCTTACCTCGAGCGGCAGGGCTGCAGGCGAACGGGGTCGAGGCAGGGAGCAGAGGCCTCGCGCGGCGGTTGCCGGCGACGGCGCGGCCGGCACGGGCCTCCTCCCGCCGCCGCGTCTTCAGCAAAGTTGAAGAGGGATCGACCCCGGTTCCATTCCCGGAGTTGGTGCTCCTCGAGGTGGACGGGGGAACGGCGATGAGGGGAGGAAGGTGGCGGTTTGGGTGGTCTCCGGTGGTTCAGAAGGTGCAGGTTTTTCAGAGACAGAGAGGAGCTCGGGGAAGAAAGGAAGGGGGGAACGGCGGCGCTAGGTCTAGGGCTAGGGATAGGTAGGCTCTAGGGTTTGCAGCCGAGGGGGAAGCTATATGGGGCGAGGTGCTTGGTACGGCAGGCATCTTGGAGGGGGGAGGAGGATCGGATGGCTGTTTGGGTGTTCGTACACAGTTGACGTCACGAGGAAGAAGGTGCTCACGAAGGGGTACTGGGCCAAGGTGATAACGGGCTGGGCTGCTGCTGCTGCTGCCTCTCCTTTATTATTTCGTTTGTTTTATTTTTTTTTGTAGAAAACCCAAAGGAAGGAAAAGATGAGCTTTTGAGTTAGTAAAAAGGTTAGAAACATTAGATTAAGTTAGTTAGGTTAATAGCAAACAAAATGCTAACTTTTATTTTCCAAAGTTCAAACTTTAAAATATTGTTTGTAGCTAATTCAAATTGGGGTTAAAATTGATTATTAGGTGCTTATAAATGAAACCAACCTTCAATAGGGTGAACCCTATTTTAGCTTAGAACAAAAGGTTAGATTGTTGTGGGCAATTTTATAATTCCAATTGAGTGTTGTTTGAGATTTGAGTTTGAAAACAATTTGGGAATTATTTGTTTGAAATAGAAACACCATTTTAGTAATTGATAACTATGAAATAAAATGACAACAAAGGAGTTGTTTTTATTTGTTATTTTTATTCCAAAAGTTGTAACAGAGCAAGTGATTAAAACAAAAATCAACCAGTGGAAAAAAAACAATTTAGGGGTTTTAGTTGCAAGTTTGAAATTGGAAGTTTTTGAGCAAGGTTAAAAGTTTAAAGTGTGTTGAAATTTCAGTTGTGATGCAAACTTGGTGCAATGCAATGTGATGCATATGATGCAAGCAAACAAACAGGTAACACCCCAGGTGTTACATCTAGGATGGTTATATCTACTAGACCATAGGAATGGAGGTGGTTGTGACATGATTTATCATGTTGGCTACTCACGATTGAGAACGGAGGCGTGTAAGCCCCGGAAGCAGATCCTCTATTCCTTAAATAGTAGATATTGATCCTTTAGAAGCCCGGATGGGTTTTCTCCGTAGTACCTCAGGTGTTTGTGGTCTACTGTTTCCCAGTTGTTGTTTCGATATCGTCCTTCACAAATCGTCTCTTTCGTTGTTAACCTCCATCCGTTTTGTTCCGGAGAATTTTCTTCTTCAGCACCGCATCCGTGTGGTGCTCGAACCATTTATGGTGAACGTTGAGGGTAGTATATGTTTGCTCCATGCTACCTTACTTACCGTCTGAAGTAATCCTTTTAAGCACTTATATTGGATTTTGTTATCCGGTTAGTGTGTTAATCTTGGTATCCTCTTCAAGATGGAAAGTGGTGACGAAGAACACACACTGCCACCTGAAATGGGGAAAGTGCTGTCTCAGATGACACAAGTTATAAGGCAGATGCAGCAGAACCAACACCTTGGGAGTAATGGCAACGCCCGTGTGTCTATTCGGGAGTTCCTTGAGCTCAACCCGCGCACGTTTGATACCTCCTCCGAGCCATTGGATGCTGATGACTGGCTCCGTGAAATGAACCGTACTCTTATGGTAGCTCATGTGGCTGACGAGGACCGTGTTCCTTATGTGACCTACCTTCTCCGTGGGCAATCCATGTCTTGGTGGGAGAACTTCCAAGAAATGAGAGGTCCTAGTATGGCAATCACATGGGAGGATTTCGAGCAAGCCTTCGTGCGCCATCACATTCCCGATGGGCTCATGGAGAGAATGCGTGAGGAATTCTATTCTTTCACACAAGGCAATTTGGACGTTCTCGAATACCAACGAGAGTTCAATCGTCTAGCTCGCTACGCCAGAGATGAAGTCTCCACGGAAGCGAGAAAGATGGCAAAGTTCCGCAGGGGTCTCAACCCGGAACTCAAGTATGCTCTCACCAACGTCAAGGCCAAGAATTTTGAGGACCTCATCAACATCGCTCTAAATGAAGAGCATGGGCGCAAGTTGGTTGAGGAATCTCGTAAGCACTCTCGTGAACAGGCTAATCTCTCAAAAGCTATCATGCATCCACAAAAACGAAGAGTTTGGGTTCCATATACCACTCCAACACCGCCCATCTGCTTGCCAAGCCCGGCAGGATTTCTTGCCCGCCCTCCGACCCCAGTGGTATCTTTAGGAGGTGCTCCATCTCAGCCAAGTCCAATAGCTCCTCGTTCTGCTAGTACATGCTTCAAGTGCGGTCTACCAGGACACTACTCCTACAAGTGCCCGCAGAACAAGCTACCATCACTACCTATCTCTAATCTCAATCATGTGATGGTACACACTTCTTCGCCTAGGCCCCGCAACAAGAACAAGTCTGTCTTGAGAACTGTGAGGGTGAACAATGTCAAGGCCCAGGGAGCAGAAGAATCTCTAGAGGTTGTAATGGGCACACTTCTTGTGAACTCGTTTCGTGCTAAAGTCTTGTTCGATTCTGGTGCTTCACACTCCTTCATCTCTCAATGCTTTGCAAACAACAGTAAAATCAACTTCGAACAGTTGTCTATCCCTCTCCTAGTGAAATCACCGGGATCTAGCTGGCAAAGCAATAAAGTTAGCAGGAACATCGAGATCACAATTGGAAACCTTCCATTCCAGGCATCTCTGATAGCTCTCCACTCTTCAGATATTGATGTCATTCTTGGAATGGATTGGCTGGTAGCCAACAAAGCAGTCATTGATTGTCCTGCTAAGTCTGTCAAAATCACACACCCTTCTGGCCAGATAGTCTACTTCCATGCTGAAAATCCAGTTGTTCAACTCTACACTCTCAATGCAAATCCTCTACCATCTATTGAAAATATTCCGGTGGTTTGTGACTTCCCCGATGTCTTTCGAGAAGAATTGCCAGGAATGCCTCCTGACAGAGCAGTTGAGTTCGTGATCGAACTTGAACCAGGTACTGCTCCAATCTCTAAGCATCCATACAAGATAGCTCCTCCTGAACTGAAATTGTTAAAGGAGCAAATCGATATGTACATGGAGAAAGGTTACATTCAACCTAGTTCCTCGGCTTGGGGTTGCCCAACTCCGTTCGTTGCGAAGAAGGATCAAACAAAGAGACTCGTTGTTGACTACCGTCCTCTTAACGAGAAAACCATCAAAAACAAATATCCAATTCCTCGTATCGATGATCTTTTTGATCAACTTGCTGGAGCCTCAATATTATCCAAGCTGGACTTGAGAATGGGTTACCATCAAATAAAGATCAGAAAGGAAGATATTCCAAAGACAGCCTTCACCACTCGCTATGGTCTATATGAATACACCGTCATGTCCTTTGGTCTCACCAATGCACCGGCGACCTTCTCTCGACTCATGAATTCTGTCTTCCATGAATACCTCGACAAGTTCGTTGTGGTACATCTTGATGACATTCTTGTCTACTCAAAATCCGAGGAAGAGCATGAAGAACATCTTCGTCTCACTCTCATGAAGCTTCGCGAGCATCGCCTCTATGCCAAGTTCTCCAAATGTGAGTTCTGGATTTCAGAAGTTGCTTACCTTGGTCATGTCATCTCTGCCAAGGGCATATCCATTGATCCAGAAAAGGTTAAGGCAATTGTTGATTGGAAACCTCCTAAGACGGTGAAGCAAGTCAGAAGTTTTCTTGGCTTGGCTAGCTATTGCCGTTGCTTCTTCCAAAACTTCTCCAAGATTGCCAAACCTCTCACTGACCTCACAAAGAAGGACAAGAAGTTCGTTTGGTCTCCACAATGTGATGAAAGTTTCAACCTCCTCAAGACTAAACTCACTTCTACACCAGTTCTGGTTGGCCCAGATACTACCAAACCTTTCGAGATATTCTGTGATGCTTCTCTCCAAGGTCTAGGTGCAGTTCTTATGCAAGAACGTCAAGTTGTGGCTTATGCTTCACGTCAGTTAAACGCACATGAGCTCAATTATCCCACACATGACCTTGAACTTGCAGTAGTTGTGTTTGCCCTCAAGAAGTGGAGACAATACTTGTTGGGTAATCGCACTGAAATCTTTTCTGATCATAAGAGTCTGAAATACATCTTCACTCAACCAGATCTAAACCTCAGACAAAGGAGATGGATTGAAAAGATCAAAGACTTTGATCTTACCATTTCTTACACTTGAGGCAAGGCTAATGTTATGGCCGATACTCTCAGTCACAAGTCGTATTGCAATAATCTCATGATCATGGAAAGCCAACCTCCTCTTCATGAAGAATTCCAGAAGCTCAACCTTGGTCTTGTTCCTCCAGGTTATCTTCCAAACTTGACAGCCAGTCCAACTCTCGAGGAAAAGATTCGTTCTGAACAACTTCGTGATGCTGAGATCAAGAAGATCGCAAATAACATCAAAGCAGGCAATGTGAAGTATGAGTGCTTCTCAATTGATGACAAGGGAACTGTGTTCTTCGAAGGACGCATTGCAGTTCCTCAAATTCAGAGTCTGAAAGATGTTATTCTCAAGGAGGCTCATGAAACTCCTCTATCCATACACCCTGGAAGTACAAAGATGTACCAGGATCTCAAGACACTGTATTGGTGGTCTGGCATGAAGCGTGAAATTGCTCAATACGTTTCTGAATGCGACGTTTGTCTACGTGTTAAGGCAGTTCATCAGAAAACAACCGGTCTTCTCCAACCTCCGAAAATCCCTGAGTGGAAGTGGGACATGATTGAAATGGACTTCGTCACTGGTTTTCCAAAGTCCAAGAGGGGCAACGATGCAATCTTCGTTGTCATTGATCGACTCACTAAAGTAGCTCACTTCTTTCCTGTCAAAGAGACAATCTCAGCTAGCCAGTTAGCAGAGCTCTACACAACAAAGATTGTTCCTCTTCATGGTGTTCCATTGGAAATAAGCTCAGACCGTGGAAGCATACTCACTTCTCATTTCTGGAAGAGTTTTCAAGAAGCATTGGGCACCAAACTTCTGTTCAGCACATCTTATCATCCTCAGTCTCAAGGGCAAGTCGAAAGAGTCAATCATATTCTCGAGGATATGCTCAGAGCATGTGGTCTCTCCTTTGGCATGAAATGGGAGGAATGTCTCCCATATGCTGAATTCTCCTACAACAACAGCTTCCAGGCAAGCCTAGGCATGGCACCATTTGAAGCTCTCTATGGCCGCAGATGCAGGAGTCCAATCAATTGGTCTGGAGCTGGTGAACGTTCACTCTTAGGCCCTGACATTGTTATGGAAGCCGAAGAGAAAGTTTGCATCATTCGTGACAATCTCAAGATTGCTCAGTCTCGTCAGAAAAGCTACTATGACAGCAAGCACAGGGATATGATCTATGCACCTGGTGACAAAGCATATCTCCGTGTAACTCCCCTCAGAGGCACTCATCGTTTTGGTGTGAAAGGAAAGCTTGCACCAAGATACATTGGTCCTTTCAACATTCTCTTAAGGCGTGCGGAAAATGCCTATCGTCTTGAACTTCCAGAAAAACTATCCAAGGTGCACGATGTGTTTCACGTGTCACAGCTCAAGAGGTGTTTCAAAGATCCAGATCGTGCAGTTGATCCTGATTCAATCGAACTGCAAGAAGATCTCTCTTATGAGGAGCACCCTGTTCGAATTCTCGATGAGACCGAGCGTAAAACTCGCAACAAGAGCACCAAGTTCTTGAAAGTGCAATGGTCGCATCATTCCGATAAAGAGGCAACGTGGGAGACCGAAGAGGATCTTCGCAAGAAGTATCCGGACTTCTTCTCTTCTCAGTAGGAATCTCGGGGCGCGATTCCTTCAAGGGGGGCGTTTTGTAACATCCCAAGTATGAAAAACTCCCTTTAGAATGGTTGTTTCTTGTTTTATTATTGTTTTGCATCATGACATCATCATTGCATTTGTTTTGCAATTGTTCTCATTTGTTTTCATCTGTTTCACTTGTTTTTCAATATGAATTTCAAACCAAAATTCAAATTCTTGTTCATACTTGTTATGTTACATGTTTCAAATAAGAACTACAAAACAAACAAATAAATTGTTCCACTAAACTTGAAATCAAAAACTTTAAATTGGCTTAAGTTTCATTTATTCTTTTGATACCAAAAAAATATTGCTCAATTCATTTGAATTATTCCAAACAACAACACAATTTCAAAATTTTGAAAAGCAAAAGTTTGCACTTTGGTGCTGTTATAAAAACTAAGCTATACAAAATTTGCCCTAAAATTTTAGCAACTATAAAGCTATGTTTTCTCACCTTTGTCAAATCTGCAAAAACAAAAAAAGAAACAGCAAGAAAAAATAAAGAAAGGAGAGGTGGAAAGGGCAGCCAGCCCGCCTAGCCCTGGCCTGCTACCCCCTCGCTCATCCCTAACCTTCGTACGGCAGGCAGATGCGCCTGTCCACGTTGACATGTACAGAGGAGGAACGGCCATCCGAGCTCGACCCCCTCCTCTTAAGACCTAGCCGAGCCATCGAGCCCCCCTCGGTGCCCTAACCCTCCTCCTCTCTTCCTCTCGCCGCCGCAGCTCCTTCCTCCATCTCCCTGCACACTGCTCCTCTCTCTCTGTTCTGTACCGAAACCCACCGCTCCACCTCGATTCCCTCCGGCGATCGCCGCTGTTTCAAAGCCCCATCGGCCAGGCTAGGGCCGGGAATCGGCCCCCTCGACGCCGGCAACCCCCTCGACGTCACCACAGGGACCGGGAGCGAAGGAGTCGCTGCCGCCATCCTCGTTTCGGCGCCGGTCGCCACCACCGCGGCTGCACCAAGCCGACCTCCTCCTCCGTTTTTCCCTCACGGTGAGCCCACCGTTCCCTTCCCCTCTCCCTCCTCTCTGCTTCCACGCACACGCCCATAGCACACGCACAAGCGCAGCAGCGAGCCACCGCGAGCCGAGCGCCGCCGGCGGGCTCTGTTCCTCCGTCGAGGTTCAGTAACGCACCTGCAAAAATTTCAGTTAGCGCCGATGTCTGAAGGTTAACCTTCCTCGTGCCCCTTACCTGTCACCAAATCGCAGAGCACCCCAGTGGCAGCACACCCTTGCACGCGAGCACCGCATCACGGGTTCGATCCCCGCGGGAGGCATTTCGCCTCCCAATTATTTTCCCTTGCACGCGCACACGCTAGGCCCGCGCGTCAGTGGCCCTGGAGGCCACGTCGCCCCTCAGCCACGCCACCTAGGCGCCACGAAGGCCATGGCCCACTGGCAGTGACCTATTCTAGGTCCCTGCGCGGTGCAGTTAGTTTTTCTGCCCCAATTTTCTTTATTTTTAGGTCCCTTGCTTTCACAGATTAGTCCCTAGGTCCAAAATGCAAATAACTTTTGATTTCCAAATCCAAATAATACAAATGAAATATGTATTCTGCACCAAATTAAATTCTCTACTCAAATATAAATTTTGTTTTCTGTTTTGAACATTTCAAATTGTTTTAAAATTCAAGTTCAAACAACTCCTTTTAAATTTGGTTAAATTCATAACTAATTCAATATTAATCCAAATGTCACATATCAAATATGTTTTCCATGCTAAATTAAACCCTCTTTCCAAATATAAACTTTGTTTCATGTTTTGAATAATTAAAATTGGTTAAATAATTTAAACCTTGTTTAAATCATTTAAAATTGCTAAATTCATAACTTGGTCAAATTAATTTCTTTTTGAACATATAAAATATGTTTTCAAACCAGAAAAACATAATCTTTTCAAATATGAATTTTATTTAATGTTTTGAACAAATAAAATTCAATTAATATTAATACTTGATTTAAATCCATTTAAATCTTGTTTACCCTTGTTTAATTCATAAGTAATTCATTCTAATTCCTTTTTCAATAATTGAAACATGTATTCCAACTAAAATTTTGTGGTCTATTCAAATATGAGCTTTGTTATCTATTTTGAACAATTAAAATTGCTGAAAACAACAAATGCTTGTGTAACTCCTTTAAGAAGCAAATTTCATAACTTAATAAATAAAAATTCCAAACTTGGTAAACTTCATTTCAAATTGATTCTATTGTCGTTTCCTTTTTGTTTTCATCATCCATGCATCATGCTAATCCACTCTCACATGTTGGTTAGTTGTAGATCAATTAATTCAACCCTAATTCATGGGCTTCTCCATATGCAATCCAAATTGCATATGGGTCCATTTAAACATGTTACCATGTAAACTAGTTTATTTTGATGCATCAATTAAATTGTCATGCATCATCCCATGTTTGTGCACTATGCCATGGTATTGATTTTTCGTCTCTCTTCGATTGTTTGTTTGCTTCTTCTCGAATAGACGACGACGTTGAGACAGACGAGGTTTACGATACTGCTTCAGAGGAGTTAGCTCAGTACCAGGCTGCTGAGCTTGCAGGCAAGTATTCACTCACATGAACCATTGTGTTCCTTTCCACACTGGATACCGATACTTTCCATTGTCTATTTCTGCTAGCCCTATGTATCGTTGCTTGTGTTCCGAACCTATCACAGGTTACCCTGTAACCCTGATATGGCCTCACCTCCACACCTATAACCCCGTTGCTTGTGTCCGTGTCTTACTAGCATGCTTAGGGTTGTGTTTGCTCGAGTCTGTTGTCCGTTACTTTCTGGTATCATATTTTATTATGTTCTGGGGCTCGATGTTAAACAATCAACCTGTTAATGTTATGGGTAATAATAATTTGATGTTAAGGCACCGGCAGGAGGCCCGGCGTGGTTTTGAGGCCTGCTAGTGTCGACCCTAATTAGGAAAAGGGTCTTGTCTACTGATCCATGATGAGAGTGCTCACCGCATCCGTGTGGTGGTATGGAACCCCCCTCGGCTTGACCTGATCCGCAGTTTGTCCGAAGAGCCACACTTAGTTCGGGTGTTCCATTTGGCTCATACGCATGAATGGGTCACTCCCATGGTTACTGTTGATAATGATGACGCACACATATAGGGCGAGGCCTGTATTGCCGGGGTGTTGCGTCCTGCGGGAGTTTTGCACACTTGCGCTGAGTATTCGGCTGCGTGGCTGGGACCTTATAGCTCCGTGGCTCCTAGGACAGGCTGTAGAGATGGTTCGAGTCGTGTTGAGTCCACCTGAGTTTTAGTTGGTGGCTCGAGTGTGTACGGGTAATGGAACACACCCTGCAGGGATGAATCTTCTCGAGAAGCCATGTTGTCCGCGGTTACGTGACGACTTGGTGAAAGTACTGGCTAACAAGTACTCAGACAACTTACACCTAACTATAATAACTTGACTAGTAATATAGATTACTTCCACCATAAGAATGATGTCACCCTAATCAACAGTGTGAGTTATCCTTGGGTTGCTTTCCTTAGTAGGGGTATCATTGGATGGGTTTGTTTGAAGTTAGTTGCAGTTGGTTACGATACGCGATCTTATCTTCTTTCTGTTAGCCGGAAGTTGTAGCGTGTCTCTGTAGTTGGTTAGTGCAGCCCGCTGCAGCATCTTTTATATCACCTATTCTTCCGTTGAACCCAAAGCATCCGTGCTTGTGTTGACGGGTACACTTTGGTGAACTGTGAGTCTTGCTTGCCAGTACTTGTCTGTACTGACCCCTTTGGGGCTGTGGTTTCCGCAGACTACGATTCCGAGGATCCCCATGGTGGCTACTACGTGGAGTACGACGAGACTGTTGACGAGTAGATAGCGGACCCGGGCAGGATCCGAGACTACGTGGATGGGCTCCGTTTTCCTTTCATTATTTGGATTTGTCTGTACTCAGACGCTTTGAGTGCTTCCGCTGTGATGTAATGATGATATGTTGGGACATGTGTCCTCTGGATAATTGTATTTGCTATTCTCTGCTCTAGTCAGAGCCAGTTGCAACTTATTTCCATCTTTTGTGTCTTAGACATCTGTTGTGGTATCATTTCGTTTAACGCCGTTGACGTACCATGTGTGTATGGTATAAAGTACGTCAATGGTAGTATCTTGATCTCTATGGGATAGTTTACATCGACGATGGATAATAGAGATTGGTTGTCGCACTTAAGTGCTGGCCTACTCGTAAGAGGATGCGGGTGCAGGTAGGCCCCGTAATCCAATCATCTACTATTCAGTTCGGCCCGGTGAGTATCCTATAGAAGTCAGGGTGCGACAGCGCACTACCAGGATCAGTAGCAATGTGGAATCTGCACACAACACAACCAAGATACCTTTTTCCAACGAAACTGTGAGCTTGTCAATCTCAACGGTTTTAGTGAACACAAAGGATTAGACGTATAATGTAGAAAATGATGTTTGTTTGCTGCGAATGAAATGAGAACATTGTTTGCAATAAAAGAGAACAGTGCTTGCGGTAGGTTGTATTATATGTGTAAAAGAACAGACCGGGGTCCACAGTTCACTAGTGGTGTATCTCCAAAACAGATAAATAACATGTTGGGTGAACAAATTACAGTTGGGCAATTGACAAAAATAGAGGCTGCGCCATAGTGCATATACATGACATGATGATTGCTTTGAGATTCATTTGGGCATTACAACATGATACATAGACTGTAATCCACCCTCGGGATGCATGAAGCGTGGCGAGTCGTGTCGTGCGCCTATGGCGAGCTGGGACCACCGCGTCCCATGGAGAAGCGCCAGAGAGTCATGTGACTGTCGGGCTCGAGGCAGGGAAGGCGGCTGCAGTAGCGGAAAAGTTGGAGGAACTACATGCACAGGTCCTCCCACAAGTTCACGAAGTTGTTGGGGAGATTTAGAAGCCACGCGAGCGCGGGGTCACAGAGAGCCAGGGGGAAGTACCTCAGGAGGCACCGGTCGCCTCCCCCGGAGCCCTGACTCGTGGCTCATATATCCTCAAGAAGTCCAGCTGGGGAATGCCGCCGGTGTAGTGAGGCGGGAGGCGAGGCCGAAAGGCTGAGGGCCACCTTGCCTCTCACAGGTCCCTGTTGAATGCATAACAGCACCCGGCCCGGGCGCTCACCTTCCGATCCCGGTAGCTAGGCCACTCTGAATTGACGGTTGTGTTTCCCGAGACGAAGGATGTCGTACCGTGCGCTTGAGGATGCAGAGCCCTGGGCGCAGGGCCTCGCCGGCCTGGCAATAGGCCTAGCCGCAGGGGTGGAGCCGGTCTGCTCCCAATCAGCCGATGGTGCTGGGGTAACCTCGACGGTGTGAACCAACTGAGAATCATGTGCGCCGAGCTTGAGTGGACAGCGCATCGGTCCATGTGCTCTAGGCAGCGCTCCCGGCGAGCGTTGTCGGCCGTGCGTGCGCATAGCCGATGGACACAAGGCGAGAGTTGCTCGCGTAGGAAGCTACAGGAACCACGTCAGGTCCGCGAGGGACTCGGCGACGTGCATCGTGTCACGCTCGTGCCGCAACACGGAGGAGCGCGAGTGGGAGAGTCTGATGCTGGAGAAGCCGGTGACACTACCGCCAATGTCGTTCCGCTTCCAGGACCGTGCCCTGCGACTGGTCCGATCGGTGCAGGAGGGGACCATGGCGACGGAGATGCGAGAAAACGCTTTAGCCCCGTACCTGGCGCTCCAATGTCAGAGTTGCTGTTACATCAACAAGAGGGTAACACTCAAAGGTTCGAATACTAGGGGATAACCATGTTCTATCGCACCTCCGGTGGCTTCAGGAAGGCAGCTCTCGAAGGAAAACAATGGAGACACTAGGAGTTTACCCAGGTTCAGGCCACCGTGATGGTGTAAAACCCTACTCCTGCTTGTCTGGTTGATTGCACTTTGGTGGTTACAGTGCAACGGGAAGTTCTGGCGGTCTAGCTACTTGGTCACCAGATTTCTCTCCCTTCCCGCAGTGGTGGGGGTATTCTACTTATACTGGAGATTGGACCTTTTTTCCGCTCACTTGGCAGGAAAAGGATACCACATGGGGCCAAAGAGGGGAGCGCCATGTACTACTACGCCTCCTGCGCGGTCCTGGTCGCCAGCGGACAGCTCCACCGTCCATGGCGTTGCGGCGGGGGAACTCGGTGATGCCTCCTCTGTTTGGTAGCGCGTACTTGGTCTACTTGCACCAAAGGGGAAAGCCCCAGACTGGGCTTCGGTGCGGGCAGCGGAGCTCTGCGCTTTATACACGAGAATGGCAACTGCAGCCAAAGCCGCTCTGTCTCATGCGGTGCCTTCGTCATCCGCGCAGAGACCAGAGCGTCACCCTCACATGGGTTGTCTCCCAACGGGCGAGGCTCTTTCCAAGAAGGAGCGGGAGCAGAGCAGGGCTCCTTCCCCTCGAAGCGCGGTGAAGCCCTCGAGGGAAGACTCCTCGCCAAGGGGCTGCCTTCAGCGAGGAACCGTTGGGGGGCTCCTTTCCTTGTGGTGGACAGGTACAGACTCCCTCCATATCTGATGGGATGGTCTAGCAGCAGACGGACCAGGATACCCTGATATCCACGTGTCCGACAACATGGTGTGATTATGCGCCAAGTCGACCCGAATAAAGCATCAAAGGAGTATACCACGATACTATGCTTCGATATGATAAAAACAACACATGATTTATTTCAATGGCACATTAAGCACTCTCAGCTATTTGAGACAAGTCATGCTACATCATAAAATACTAATCATTTAATTAAAATAATATCTAACATGACATGTTAAAGTCTAAGCCACAGTCTAGATGAGCTTCCTATTGCGTCGTTATAAGCATGAAATATTTTACTCTTCTCCAACACAATCAATTTTTTTGAAACAACTCTCATAGATAATAATCATCAAAGACCAGAGAGCTAATCATATATAACTAAAGCAAACCAACAAGCTCTAAACAAAATACGAGTGGAGAACAAGAGCTAAACGCAATACTAGCAAAAAGTAAACACTCACACAACATTAAGAGTGAAAACTAGAGTGTTCTAAGCAATGAAAACAGAGCGTGTCTCTCTCCAAACAAAATATGCTAGTATCCAACCATATACTACAGCAAAGAAAACAAAACAAAGGAAAGCAAAAATAATGTACGCTCCAAGAACAACACATAATATATGAAGTAATAAAAATATAGTGTCTTGCAAGAGGATTTGATATTTTTGTTGATCAAGAAGGGGATGCCCAAGGCGTCATCAAGATTTTATGCTTGTCGGATATATACAGATTAGGGGTATATCTGATAGTGTCCCAAAGAGCTGGATTACCAGGATGGCCTGAATGGTAATGGATCACGGTCCATTAGGCAGCCCAGTAAGCTGACGCACGAAAGTCGGATTCTAGAAGAACCCGACCACGGCCCACGTGGTATGGCTTGGAGTAGAAGGCGGATTCCTGCTTTCCAAGTTAGAAACTTACCGTAGTCTTCTAGGTTTCTGTAAACCCTAACCCAGCTATCTATATAAAGCCGGACGGGAGAGAAGAAAGACACAAACAATTATCTAGAAGCCAACTCGCCGAGAAGTTGATCCTCGTCGAGTAGCTAAACCAACTCACATTGTACTTTGTATACTTTCGGCTTCAGCCCTGATTTAGTGAGATTGCAGGAGTAGGAACGCCGCCTAGTTGCGACGTACCGAACCTAGGTAAAACTTTGGTGTGCTTGGTCGTCATACTACCACGTTCATCCCCACGTCTCTATCAGTAGTCTCATGACACCCCCGTCAATGAACTCTACTACGATGTCTCGATAGTTGGCGCCCACCGTTGGGCAAGCGACGTCCGGCGTTATGTTTCGATCAGGGATACTCGGCGGAATCGACAATACCATAACTGTCGGAAGCCTGGAATTCGGCAACGACGTCGGGCGCTTCCTCGACAACGGATCGTACATGCCAGCACAGAATCATCTAGTAAGTGCCTGCGTTTTACCTATTGGATCTGCAAACATCTTTATTAGATTAACTACAGAGGCAATGGGATTCTATGGTGGAAGCAAATTTATCCTACCGCCCTATTCCTGTTGGGAATATGCCCTAGAGGCGATCATGTATGATGTATTCCCAATGTATTCATAAAGTTATTAAGTCGTCCTTGTTTTGAACATCTGATATATGTCATTGAATATATGATTTTATTGTGGAACTATATATTCATGTTGTTCATACTAGATTGTCCTTGCTCATTAAGGTTGTGCTGGACACACAACATAGACTAATGTGAGTGTTGGCAGATGACACGGTTCCACTTGTCATGCGCATGGAGATGCCATTCCAACGTTCACAGACTTGGCTAAAGATTTTAGCAAGACGGACTGACCCACATTGAGATGCAACGAGCAAGTCGTCATTTGCATGTCTCAATCAACGTAATCTTTAGACCTGAGGTTGTCGCACAATCCGAGTTGTGGATCACCGACTTAGGTTCTGTCAAACATTGTTCTGTGACAAGACAACTATAAAGGCAGAGTTCGGGTCGAATCAGAAGCAAGCTGCGCGATGTGGATAATCAAGATGGGATTTTGCCCCTCCGAATGGAGAGATATTCTCTGGGCCCTCTCGGGTGATATGATTCAGGAAGCATGGCCATGCGTGACTCAGTTAAGTTTTAACTGTGTCTATTGACTAAAGAGTTAGTCAGATGAATCACTTATCACGGACCGAGAAGAGAGTCGAGCTATTTAAGGGATGACGTTAAATCGCCTATAGTTCGACAAGGTATATCGTGAGGCAAAAGGGACTAAGATGAATATCACATTGAAAGGTATGTCGTCATGACTCAATGGGACTTGGGAATCGGCACGTTCTGCTAGGAGCCACTACCGATTGATCGATTGGGAGTCGGACTCCAATCGTGTGGAAGTCGCCATGAGCCTGCAGGGTCGCACACTTAAGAGTGGGAGCAAGTATTGGTCGGGTCGGACCTAAACCGGAAATGGACTGAATTTGTGAGTCGGACTCACAGAGGGAATGGGCCACAAGTGTTGTGAAGCCCACTACCATTCGCTATATAAAGAGGGGCGCAGGTTGCCCAGCGGGCACGTTAGTCCACTCCCATGCGTTGGGAACCCTAGCCCCACTCAGTCCAGCCGTCGTACCGGACCTAGCAGTCCGCCGTCGGAGCTCCTCCTCGTACGTGTGGATACCGGCAGAGGTGTTGTACGTTCAGCACTTCGACGATCGCGGGAATGGATCGGCTGGATCGGATTGTGGGACTACACTGCCCCGACGCGCTTCATCGATAATCTGCAACCGCGCGTCTAGTGGTAATCCTTGTGGCCTTCTACCTCTGCTAGATCTTGGAAGTACAACGTAGAAATTTTTTCGTTTATCTCTACGTGTTCCAACAGTGGTATCAGAGCGGTAGCTCCTGGTATTAGGCCCGAGATCCGTACATATGTGATATGTAGTTAGCGTTAGATGTGATCTAATTGCTGTTTTGGTGGTCGTTCTATGAGATAGATCGATTTTGTACAAGGTTGATTGGATCAATCGTACTCGGGATTAATGGATGATCAGGTTTCCGTGATCATACTGCTAAGGTCGTGGAGCAACTTACCCCTACCGGTCGGCTTCCGCCATCGGGGTATACAGTGACACATAAATCTAGTTGCGGTGATCGAAGATCAAAGAGTTTGATCGAATCGGAATACGGATCAGATTTGGGTAAAATCGTTTTATCCGATGAAGAAATCCATGATCAGAATGCAGATGAGATCTGCGTTTTCCGAAATTGTAGCGCCTTAGATGTCGTTACGAGTTTCACAACGCCGGTAGATATCGCATCTATGCATAACTTGTTTTTGCAGGAAGTTGTGAATGGTATGGCTTATGTGCATGTGATGTGTGTAATCCATACATGATCTGGTTATCATGTTTTTGTCAGCTGTCTGGAGCCTAGGTGCTGTCATTTTATTTTATACCGCCCTGCGTGTCGGATTCTCTATGTAAATTTTCATTTACTAGCTAGTGTAGCTTGTTGGAGAACCCGGAAGGCATGCAAGTCGATGTACAAGTCGGCTACATGGAGTAAGATGGCACGTGACAAGAGTTGGCACGAGTCGACTTACAAGCTTTATGGAGATGGACATCACCATGAAGAGAGCCATACCATTTCACATTATAATTGCTTTATTTCTGTTATTGTTATGTCTATTTACCTCTATTTAGATAGTTGGTAGATTTTAATCCCTCAAAGAAGGTCTAGTTGGTCGCTCCGCCAGTGCTGCACCATCACAAGTCGGACATTCTTGGTAGTGGGCTCATAAAATTAGGTGCTGCCAATTCTTTCCGGTTAGGTGGGTTTGAGTCGGACTCTTACAAGCGGAAGCACTCGGTAAGCTAGATGAGTCCATCACAACGGTTGTGGGGCTCGGGGCGAGGTAGGTTGGGAGCCGGAGCATATGATGTCACCCAACTAACAGGAGTCGTATTGGATACGATTGGCAAGGTGTTGCCTACCTAGATCACTTGACGGCTAGCGGTGATGCTAAAGCTCACTAGTCGGTTTGCTTATTTAGGATCTTGAATCACTTAGAAACCATCGGAGGGGGGTTGGTTCTAGTGGGAGCATAAGTATTAAAGCGTTTAATATGCCTTCTCTTTTATGAATACATGTCTTAAGTGTTTTGCATATTTCTGTTGTAGATCAATGTCACCTACCAACCTTACTCAGTTATCCGCGTTTGCGTTGAGGTCAATCCTAGAGAAAGATAAGCTTAATGGAACTAATTTCACCAACTGGTATCGTAATCTGAGGATAGTCCTCAAGTATGACAAGAAAGAGCATGTTTTAGAAACTCCACTTCCAGAAGAGCCAGATGACGATGCGATTGTCGCAGTCATGAATGCCTACCGTAAGACTAGAGATGAGTCTACGGAAATTAGTTGTCTCATGCTTGGACACATGGAACCGGACTTGCAGCAGCAGTACGAGAATGTTGAGGCATACGATATGATCGAAAGCCTCAAAAGTATGTTCCAGGCTCAAGCAAAGACCGAGAGGTATCAAGTCTCTCAAGCTTTGCTAGGCTGTAAGCTGGAAGACGGCGATCCACTGAGTCCGCATGTAATCAAGATGGTTGGTTACATACAGTCTGTGGATCGGCTGGGCTTCCCAATTAACAAAGAGTTCGCTACTGATATAATTCTGAATTCTCTTCCTAGTGCGTATGGTCCGTTCATCTCGAACTACCATATGCATGGTATGGATAAGAAGATCACTGGATTACATGGGATGCTCAAAACGGCAGAGGCTGATCTCAAGAAAGGCGCCAGTCAAGTGTTGATTGTGCAGAAAAAGGCTAAGTTTAAGAAGAGTTCTTGGACTAAGAAGAAGGATACGTCAGGAGGCAACGTCCATGGCCCTGTCCAGAGCGCTTCCTCAAAGACTAAGCCATCTCCTACAGCTGGAGCCAATTTCTTCTATTGTAAGAAGGATGGCCATTGGAAGAGGAACGACACCAAGTATTTGGCTGACAAAGCCAAGAGTGGAGGTATGACTTCCGACTCAGGTACACTTGTGTGCAATGTTATAGACATTTATCTTGCTGATGCACCTAACAGTTCTTGGGTATATGATACCGGATCAGTCATTCACATTTGCAACTCGTTGTAGGGACTGGTAAGAACTAGGAGCTTGGCAAGAGGAGAGGTTGATATCCGGGTCGGCAACAAGGCGAGAGTCGCCGCGTTGGAAGTCGGCACGATGCAACTTCATTTACCTTCAGGATTTTTATTAGAACTGAATAATTGTTATTATGTTCCAGCGCTTAGTCGAAACATTATTTCCGCCTCATGTTTGATGAGACAAGGTTATGAGTCGAATATCTCTACTATATAATGCGGCCTAATGACTGGTACGTCGTGCGTCATGGTTGTTTTATAATTAAGCCCTTAAAGATTTGATAAATCAACCCGGACTCCTCTCTCCTCACCCTATCCCCTTTCCTCGCCGCTACCTACCCAGCAGGCCAGCACCGCGTGCGCCGCCCAGGGCTCCGAGCCTCCGACTCGAGCTGCCTGGGAACTCCTCGGCACGCGCCAAGACTGCGCAGCGCTGCCATCGTGCTTCTTGTGCTCATCCCCCAGCGAGCGCCCAAGCCGCGGAGCGACGCCACCGCACCATGCGTGCGCCTCCGAGGACTCCGATGTGAGCTATGCCAGGGGACTCTTCTGCACGCGCCAAGGCGACATAACGCCGCCATCGTGCTCCTCAGCCAGCACGCGCCCAAGCCGCGTAGCGACGCCACCAAGCTGCCCCTTCTCCATGGCACCGACTGCTTCGTCGATGGGAGAGATCTATCATTAGAATTGACTGGAGTGAGCTCCTATGCGATGTGCACGTTCGTTTGTTCACCAGCCACGAAGTTGTCCGCCACCTCGAGCAGTTGCGCTCTCGTCAGCCACTTTCAAAAGTTGCGAACTTGCCCGCTACATGCCTGTGTTATTACCTCAATGAACTTGGTGAGCAATGTTCATTATGGATACAGAGTATTGAAGCGCTATGCATTTTGTCTCAAAGGTATGAAATTGTTGGTACATGGTAAATTATTTGTCTTTCCATCCGATGCATGGATTCACTCAATTTTGTATTACTGGCCGGTGGCCGCCAAGTAATTGATAGTGTACTTCTGAAACTTCACGTTTTAACTTCTAACAGTTGCTATGAAGTTAGTTTGTGCCTACTACCGCTAATTCCTGATAAGTGTATGTGTTAAGGTGATTTTTTTTGGAATGTGTATATGCTGCGCTGGAATTGTAACTGCCTCTTGGTTTTGACTTTTGAGTATTGGGTGGATTTCTGAATTATCTGAAATTATACAAGGTTCTGGTATTGTGACATTGGTTCGAGTTTGGTGATTTGATACTCTGTTGATTATTGGATTTCAAGGTCCTTCGTTCCAGATTCTGTTTTCATTTATTCGATGGTTATCCTACACCAAGGGACCTTGCTGAAACTCCCTTTCCTGGAGCCCACGCCACAACTTATTCTCGAGTTAGAATCCATTTTAGCTGCCTTGAAACTCGATTGTGTAAAATTCGAGGTGAAAAATAAATAACAAAATTCTGGTTCTCTCACGGTAGGTTGGCCACTCTAGGAATTAGGATAAAACCGATTTATCTGAATATTATTTAGATACAGTTTGCATGAAGCACTTGACATGCATTTACAAGGGGTATCTAAGACAATTTTAAGACCTCTTGTGAGTTGTGAGTTTGTGACGCAGATACAGTGTAATTGGTGTATGTTCATGTCTTCATGTGTAGGATCACTCTTTATGACGTCTCTATACCACAAGTCGGTTTATGATTTTTTATGCTCGGATTATTGTTTCACATCATAGTAGCCAACCTTACTGTTTCCTAGAAGGTTAGGATCTACTCTATGTGAATAAGCAATATTTCTGTGCTAGCTCACACATGTGCCACCTCATCCCTCCAGACAATATCTGTAACTAAATCAATCAAAGACAAGATTTCTCTATGGAGAGTTAGGTTGATTTGAACTCCTACATGAGCATGGAATTACCCGTACACCCGCGAGACGATGCCGCTAACCAATGGTAGATTTATTAGGATTTAAATCACGCGTTGTATTTGACCAGTGCATCGAAGTCTGCATCTACGGCACCACCATGACACCTCCGCTCGTCCTCATATTGTTGGCGGTCACTTTAAGTACCAGTGTATCCTAAGCACCCGCTACTTGATCTATTGTAGTCGGACTTCATCAGTGCATCAGACTTGCTCGATGTGATTTTGTAAATAGCTCCTGATGTCTCGAAACAGGCTTTCGCCCCGCTTTATAAATAAAGCAACCACCACAACATCCATACAGTGTACGAGTTACAGCACGAGAGCGCAACCAAGTAGCAAATGCTGGGGGCAACAGCACACAACAATGCCCAAGAAAGAACAAAAAAGACAGCAAGAAGGGGGCGGAGAGTAGTCGCTCCTGATGTCAATACTCGTTTACTCCGTAGCGGAGCACGGGCATTGTGCTAGTTAAGAATAATGTTTGTTCTTTATATTTGAAAGATATGTTTCATGGCTTTGCACCCGTTCAAAACGGGTTATTTATTTTAAATCTTGACAGTGAATCGGTTTATAACATAAATGTTAAAAGGTTGAAACCAAGTGATCTGAATATGACTTACTTTTGGCACTGTCGACTTGGTCATATAAGTTGGAAGCGCATGAAGAAGCTCCATGATGATGGACTTTTAATTTTCGTTCGACTTAGAGTCATTCAAGACATGCGAATCATGCCTACTAGGCAAAATGACCAAGACACCTTTTGCAAGGAGTTGTGAAAGGGCGTCCGACTTGTTGGAACTAATACATAGTGATGTATGTGGTCCAATGAGCACGACAGCCAGAGGTGGTTATGACTACTTCATTACCTTCACTGATGATTTGAGTAGGTATGGATATATCTATTTAATGAAACACAAGTCCGAAGCCTTTGAAAAGTTCAAGGAATTCCAGAGTGAGGTACAAAATCAGCTCGGCAAGAAAATAAAGTTTCTACGGTCGAACCGTGGAGGCGAGTACATGAGCCATGAGTTTGATGACCATCTAAAGAGTTGTGGAATAGTTCCGCAACTTGCTCCGCCGGGTACACCACAGAGAAATGGTGTATCGGAACGGAGAAACCGGACTTTGTTGGACATGGTACGATCAATGATGAGTCGGACAGATCTACCTTTATCATTTTGGGGTTATTGTCTAGAAACTGCAGCGTTCACACTAAACAGAGTACCATCAAAGTCAGTAGAGAAGATACCGCATGAGATGTGGACTGGCAAGAGGCCAAGTTTGTCTTTTCTTAAGATTTGGGGTTGTGAAGCATTTGTCAAGCGACTTCAGTCGGACAAGCTCACGCCCAAGTCGGATAAGTGTATTTTCGTGGGGTATCCGAGGGAAACCTTGGCATAGTACTTATACAACCGGGAAGAGGGCAAAGTGTTTGTCGCTCGGAATGGTGTCTTCCTTGAGAAAGAGTTTCTCAGTCGGGAAGTCCGTGGGAGCACAGTGCAACTCGGAGAAATTCGAGAGGAATCGGTTAGGGGCGAGTCGTCGAGTGCCTTGGAGGCTGAGCCAGTCATGGTACCTACACCGGTAACAGCACCTGAACCACGGAGATCTGCCAGATTACAAAATGCTCGTGATGTTTTACTGTTAGACAGCAATGATCCGGCAACTTATTCGGAAGAGATGGTGGGATCTGATTCCGAGTCATGGCTTAGAGCCATGAGATCCGAGTTAAAGTCCATGGATGAAAACCAAGTTTGAATTTGGTTGATCTGCCTGACAGTGCAAGACCCGTCGAGTGCAAATGGGTCTTTAAGAAGAAAACTGATATGGATGGAAATATTTCCGTCTATCAAGCACGACTTGTCGCGAAGGGGTTCCGACAGGTTCAAGGAGTTGACTATGACGAGACCTTCTCGCCAGTAGCGATGCTTAAATCAGTTCGGGTCATGTTAGCCATAGCAGCCTATTTCGACTATGAGATATGGCAGATGGATGTCAAAACGGCTTTCCTTAATGGAAATTTAACTGAAGACGTGTATATGATATAGCCCGAAGGTTTTGTCGATCCAGCTGACGCTGACAAGGTATGCAAACTTCAGAAATCCATTTATGGGTTGAAGCAAGCATCTCGGAGTTGGAACATTCTCTTTGATGAGGTAGTCAAATCGTTTGGCTTCATCAAGAGCGATCATGATTCTTGTTTATACAAAAAATTTAGTGGAAGCAAAGTAAATTTTCTAATCTTATATGTGGATGACATATTGCTGATTGGAAATGATGTCATGATGTTGCAAGAAACCAAAGAGTCATTGGAAAGGAGTTTCTCAATGAAGGATTTGGGTGAGGCGACTTACATATTAGGAATCAAGATCTATAGAGATAGATCAAGGCGGCTCATTAGATTGAGTCAGAGTACATATTTCGACAAAGTTTTGAAGAAATTCAAAATGAAAGAGTCCAAGAAGGGATTCTTACCAATGTCCCATGGCATAAAACTTAGCAAGACTCAGTGTCCTTCGACGACTGATGAGCGAAGTCGGATGAGTGTGATCCCGTATGCTTCGGCAATCGGATCCATCATGAATGCCATGATTTGTACTAGGCCAGATGTTTCCTATGCTCTAAGTGTTACGAGCAGATACCAGGATGACCCTGGTGAAACCCACTGGGCAGCGGTTAAAAACATCCTTAAGTACTTGCGAAGGACTAAGGAAATGTTCCTAGTTTATGGAGGTGATGAGGAATTCAGTGTAAATGGTTACACTGATGCAAGTTATCTCACCGACTCAGATGATTCTCGTTTGCAATCAGGATACGGTGTCTGCATCTACAACAGAGGCTGAGTATATTGCTGCCTCGGAGGCAGCAAAGGAAGTTGTTTGGATCAGGAACCTCCTGATAGATCTTAGTGTGGTTCAGGGCGCGTCCAATCCTTTGGACGTATATTGTGACAACAATGGTGCTATTGCACAAGCCAAGGAACCTAGACAACACCAAAAGAACAAACATATACTCATGCGGTACCACTTCATTCGCCAGTTTGTCGAACAAGGTGATATCAAGTTATGCAAAGTATACACGGATGCAAACATTGCAGATCCGTTGACAAAGGCGCTACCACAGCCTAACCATGAGACGCACATGAGAGGTATGGGAATTCGATGCCTAGGCATATGATGTCAGGATGATTGACTCTAGTGCAAGTGGGAGACTATTGGGAATATGCCCTAGAGGCAATCATGTATGATGTATTCCCAATGTATTCATAAAGTTATTAAGTCGTCCTTGTTTTGAACATATGATATATGTCATTGGATATGTGATTCGATTGTAGAACTATATATTCATGTTGTTCATACTAGATTGTCCTTGGTCATTAAGGTTGTGCTGGACACACAACATAGACTAATGTGAGTGTTGGCTGATGACACGGTTCCACTTGTCATGGGCATGGAGATGCCATTCCAACGTTCACAGACTTGGCTAAAGAGTTAAGCAAGTCGGACTGACCCACATTGAGATGCAACGAGCAAGTCGTAATTTGCATGTCTCAATCAATGTAATCCTTAGACCTGAGGTTGTCGCACAATCCGAGTTGTGGATCACCGACTTAGGTTCTGTCAAACATTGTTTTGTGACAAGGCAACTATAAAGGCAGAGTTCGGGTTGAATGAGAAGCAAGCTACGCGATGTGGATAATCAAGATGGGATTTTGCCCCTCCGAATGGAGAGATATTCTCTGGGCCCTCTCGAGTGATATGATTCAGGAAGCATGGCCATGCGTGACTCGGTTAAGAGTTAACTGTGTCTATTGACTAAAGAGTTAGTCAGATGAATCACATATCACGGATCGAGAAGAGAGTCGAGCTATTTAAGGGATGACGATAAATCGCGTATAGTTCGACAAGGTATATCGTGAGGCAAAAGGGACTAAGATGAATATCACATTGAAAGGTATGTCGTCATGAATCAATGGGACTTGGGGATCAGCACGTTCTGCTAGGAGCCGCTACCGATTGATCGAGTGGGAGTCGGACTCCAATCGTGTCCAAGTCGCCATGAGCCTGCAGGGTCGCACACTTAAGAGTAGGAGCAAGTATTGGTCGGGTCAGACCCGAATCGGAAATGGACTGAATTTGTGACTCGGAATCACAAAGGGAATGGGCCACAAGTATTGTGAAGCCCACTACCATTCGCTATATAAAGAGGGGCGCAGGTTGCCCAGCGGGCACGTTAGTCCACTCCCATGCGTTGGGAACCCTAGCCCCACCCAGTCCAGCCGTCGCACCGGACCTAGCAGTCCGCCGTCGGAGCTCCTCCTCGTACGTGTGGATACCGTCAGAGGTGTTGTACGTTCAGCACTTCGACGATCGCGGGATTGGATCAGATGGATCGGATCGTAGGACTGCACTGCCCCGACGCGCTTCATCGATAATCCGCAACCACGCATCTAGTGGTAATCCTCGTGGCCTTCTACCTCGGCTAGATATTGGAAGTACCGCGTAGAAATTTTTTTGTTTATGTCTACGCGTTCCAACAATTCCCAGTTGAAGAAAACTATGATGACGGATTTTGCTCAGATCGTCGATATCCTGCTGAATTTGCCGCCTCCTCGGAGATGCCTGCAATGAGATTGCACTTTATTAGTATGGTGCAATCCGAGATCGCCGAAATCACGGATGAAAGCAATCCCGTGGAAAAGACAGAAGAAACCAATCCCACAATAGAGGTGGAAGATCCGACATCCGTCAACGTGACAACAAATTTGGAAGCCAATTCCGTACTAGCCGCCATCGAGGCGAGATTGGAATCGGAACCCGGCTCAGATGAACTCGATTCCAAAGATGAAGACGAAGATGCTTTCGAAAGAAAGGCCAAATCTCTTCAAGAGGGATTCCATGAAGTACTTATGGCAAAACCGGCTGAAAACACGGATGTCGAAAGTCAGGAAAGCCCCCAAACACCTCCGCCAGATGAGGAAAGAGAGGATGGTGAAACCACTCCAACTTACCATGATGTCAAGGAATTGACAGAAGATAAACCTGGTAAAAAAACCTCCCTCTTCCAAGAAAAAAAACAAGGCTTCCAAGAAACTCCAGTACAAAATCCGGAAGAAGAACCTGGCAGATCCGGCTAACGAAAACCTGGAAGCGGGAGGAGGAAGCGGAGTCAAGCCTGCGGAGAAAAAAACGAAGGAAATCTCTGTTCCGCCAATGTCAGAACAGGATGAACGGGATTTACTTCAAACACCAGTGGGACCCCACGAACCCCCTGAAGTGTTGGAAGCTAGGAGACAAGATCTCCAAAGGCAACAACAACATCTATTCAGAACTCGGGAAAACCTCCAAAAAACCCAGGCTGACATTAAGTTGCAGCAGGAAGAAATTGAGGAGTACGAAAGAAGGAATAGATCTGCCATAAAACCTACACGGTTAACCGGAATCGCAAGACCGAAAGTACTGCAGCCAAAGGAACGGTTCCAAAACCCTACCTGGCAAAAGCAAGTAAACGGCATGGATGCCAAGGGCGAACCTTTATACAAAACCGCAGCAGAAAATGCGGAAGCCGCATTTTCCATCCTCAACAATGATTTGTACTCCAATGGAGAAAAGCTTCAAGGGGTCTGTGCTTTCTTAGGAAAAGCATTGCAACAACAGCAGCATGGGCAGGCAAGATCAGGGAAGTTGCACGACGACTCGGCCCTATGCAAAACAGTCACATGCGCCGCTGGAGCACCTGGACCTAAAGAACTTGGAGATTCAGACAATTCAAAAGAGAAGAAAGGAGATCCGAGAAAGGACAAGAAAAATCCAGATAACAAGGACGCAGCGTCCAGTACCGGATCCCATCTGCCGAAAGGCAGAATTAACCCCCGAGATCGGGAAGAACAAAACCGGAAAGACGGAAAAGCAATGTCGCCTCCGAGACACCCTGCTGAAAAAGCTGCAAGATACGATATTCCTCACAGGCGTGAGGGATCCCGTACTCCTCCTAGGCATAAGGAAAGATGCATGAGTAGAACTCCACCCTATTCCAAATGACACGACAACGGAGGAAATAGGGATAACCCCGGAAAAGCGCGCTCGCGCAACAATGGAAAAGAAAGGAGCAGATCCCCTTATATCCATTCAGTCGGTAGATACTCCGTTCACGCTGATAGAGCGGAAAGAGAAGATCTATACTTCGGACCTGAGTGTTTCACTGACAGGATTCGAAGAATAACTCTACATTCTGGCTTCGCCAAAGTTGGTCCAACATATAAAAAATATACTGGCCGTACAAACCCGGACCTGGCTCACAGACTATTATACAGCCGTCCAGATTAACAACGGGATAGATCTAGAGGCAGTAAAATTCCTCCCCCTAATGTTACTGGATGGAGCCAGAGTTTGAATTAACAGGCTTCCGTCAAGGACCATAGATAGCTGGGATGATATGGCCAGAGTTTTTACTCAGCATTTTCGGGGAACTTACAAACGCCCCAATAGCATCAACCAGCTAAACTGCTACACCCGGTTTGAAGATGACCCATATGTTGACTTTATCTCGAGATGGACTGCAATGAAGAACAGCTGTTCTGGAGTAACTGACGTACAATCAATGCATGCTTTCGTCAACAACTTAAAACCCGGCCTCGTACCGTTCATGATCGGTTCAAAAAAGCACAAAGATCTCGGATCTATGCTTACAACCACAAATGAGCACGCAGCGGCCGAAGATGGCATCAGAGCAAGAGGTGGAATATCGACGCTTTGATTCAAGCCAAAAAGACGCCTCGTTCTGAGAGAAAAGCCACTCCAGAGGCATAGCAAGATCCCAAGAAGTTAACCTAGCCTTTGGAAAGGACAAGGGGAGCAAATGGAAAGGAATAAGTACAGAACCTATCTCCTACACAAAGGAAGAGTGGGAAAAAATTTAGTCATGCCATTCGCAATTTGGGAAACCCACCCATACTAACTCACAGTGTCGGCTTAATAAGCATATGAAAGGCAGTGCAGGATCCGGGAGCAAGGGAAAGAGTTCCAAGAGGAAATTCTCCAAGCAAAAGCCAGAGGCTAGAAAAAAAGACAGTGAATCGGACACTGACGAAAAAATCCAGGAACAGCAGTGGAAAGGCAAACCAATGTTCCCGAGAGTTGATGAAGAGTGCAATTTAACTTTTCTTGCAACTCGCTCAGCAAAGGTGGCAAAGAGGACACTTCGAGAAATAAATGCGGTTGTTCCACCAACCCCCAAATTCTTGAAGTACTCTAATACATCAATTACCTGGGATTAATCTGATCATCCCGGGAATATCCCAGAACCTGGCACATAATCTCTAATTGTAATTCCTATTGTTCAACACACTAGGCTAAAAAAGAGTGTTGATAGATGGAGGATCCATCATTAACATAATGCATCTGGATACACTGAAGCATCTGCGAATCTCCGAGACCCAGCTCAATCATAGCAACATACGTTTCCACGACATTGTTCCTGGAAGGCAAACACGATCCCTAGGAAATTTCTCTAGACGTAACCTTTGGAGAGAAAGAACATTTCCGACAGGAAAAAAATTCTTTCGAGGTCGTGCCGTTCAAAAGTGTATATCGCGCAATACTCGGACGTCCAGATTTTGCCAAATTCATGGCAAGATCATGTTATATCTATAACAAGCTGAAGATGTCAAGACCAAAAGGAGGAGTAATCACCATATCGGGAGACTTCAAATTGGCAAACGAGCTGGAAATAGAAAACGCCCTTTGCGCAGAAAAAGTGATAGCAAAGGAGGAATTGAAGGAGCTGGCAAAAGAAGTATCGCCGACAGAAATGTCGGCAGGAAAAGAAAGCCGGAAGCCGGCAGATAGTTTCAAAGCTTCCGAAAATACAAGACAGGTTATCTTAGATTCCAAAGATCTGACAAGATTTGTCTTAGTGGGAACCGGGATGATCGACAAATAGGAAGGAGAGCTCATCAAGTTCCTCCGTGAGAACTGGGATATTTTTCCTGGTGTCCTGCGGTCATGCCAGGTGTACCCAGGAAACTTGTTCAAGGTCTCCGTCGATTTGACGGAAGAAGACAGAAGGCTATTGGCAAGGAGATTATCCGGCTGTTAGCAGCTGATTTTATCTGGGAAGTTATACATACTGAATGGTCTGCAAACCTAGTATTAGTCTCGAAGAAAGATAGTACTGTTCTTAGGATGTGTATAGATTACACCGTCCTGAACGAATTGTGTCCGAAAGATAGGTTTGCGTTACCGCAAATCGATCAAATAATAGATGCCACTGCTGGCTCTGAGCTTTTATGCTTTTTGGATGCTTATTCCGGGTACCATCAAATACGTATGAAGGAAGAAGACCAAATAAAAATATCCTTCATAACCCCGTATGGAACATACAATTACATAACCATGCCTTTTGGCCTTAAGAACGCATGTGCAACCTACCAGCGTTGCATGCAACGATGTTTGCATAGTCAGATTGGCAAAAATGTTTACGTTTACGTGGACGACATTGCCGTCGTTTCCAAGGAAAAAGACACACTCCTTGAAGATTTGCGAGCAACCTTCGAGAATTTTCGCACTTACAAAATGAAGTTGAATCCATTAAAGTGCGTATTCGGGGTTCCCTCAGGAAAACTTCTCGGTTTATCATTTCTCGAAGAGGAATAGAAGTAAACCCGAAAAAGATCAAGGAAATTTTAAACATCTCAAGGCCTGCGTGCTTAAAAGATGTACAAAGATTAACGAGTTCTGCAGCCGCCGTCAGCAGGTTTATAAGTCGGCTAGGAGATAAAGCTCTGCCATTATACAAGTTGTTGAAGAAATCCGACAAATTTGTATGGACAGAAGAGGCAGACGTGGCATTAACCCAGTTAAAAGAAACCTTGATGAAAGCTACGATTTTGGCATCACCAAAGGACGAAGAACCCATGTTACTGTATCTCACAGCAACAAACACGGTTATTAGCGCAGTGATAGTCGTGGAAAGGCGGAAAGATGAGCAAAGCATACCAGATCAACATCCGATGTATTATGTAAGTGAAATTTTTTCCGAGTCCAAACAAAGATACCCACACTATCAAAACCTGGCATATGGCGTGTTTTTTGCATCTAGAAAACTCCGTCATTATTTCCAAGGACATTCCATAACAATGGTATGTAAAGCACCATTAGGGGATATTATCAACAATGCGGACGCAACAGGCCGAGTAGCCAAATGGGGCATTGAATTGGCTGCGTTCGACATTAAGTACCAACCCCGGACGGCAATTAAATCTCAGGCGTTGGCAGATTTCGTCGCTGATTAGACAGAAGCAATGGAAAACACACCAATGCGAGAGTCTAAATACTCGGTTATGCACTTTGATGGATCCAACATGAAGGAAGGCACTGGAGCTGGTGTAGTCCTAAAATCCCCAAAGGGAGATACTATGGAGTATGTATTACAAATACACTTCAACGCCAGCAATAATGTGGCAGAATACGAAGCTTTGCTTCATGGCTTGCATATTGCAAAAGAAATAGGTGCCAAATGCATACTATGTTGTGGTGACTCAGACTTGGTACAACATCATCTCAACCAAACATTGGACGCCAAAAGCCCCATCATGGCCGAGTATGGGAGAACGGTGGACGAGTTTGCTATTTGTTTACTGGGATTTGAAGTACTTCACGTCAAAAGGGAAGAAAATTGGAATGCGGATGCATTAGCCCGCATGGGCTGGGAAAGAGTGAAAACCCTACCACCAGGTGTGTTTGTCCAACATTTCATGAACCATCGATAAAAGGTGGAGACATCGACTATCCTCGCGTTTCTGAGTCAATTGAAGTCCTGCTCGTTAACCCGGATTGGACAATTCCATATTTAAACTTCTTAGTGGATCAGAAGTACCCGGATGGAGCAGACGAGGTCTTGCAAAGACAAATAAAACGTCGATGCAAAGGATACACGGTAATCAATGGTTGCCTGTATAAACGCAGCACTATCGAAATTTTCCAGCGATGTATTTCGCCAGAAGAAGGCCGAGAAATATTGCAACAAATTCATGCAGAAGATTGCGGACATCATTCTCAATCAAAAAGCATAGTTAAGAAAGCATTCCGTGCAGGGTTTTTCTGGCTTACAGCCAAGACAGATGTCGAACACATAGTAAATACATGTGCCGGATGTCAGTATTATGCAAAGCAGACGAATATGCCAGACCAAACACTCAATCCCTATTACATGGCCATTTGCGGTCTAGGGACCATTCAAAACTACAAGAGGTGGACTTACACATCTACTCGTGGCAGTAGATAAGTATACCAAGTGGGTGGAGGTAAAACCAATCAAAAAGCTTGACGGTGTAACCGCCAGGAATTTCATCATTGACGTAGTCATGAGATACGGTGTTCCACATAGCATAATTACCGATAATGGGACAAATTTCTCTATTGGAGAGTTGGCAAAATATTGCCGGCAAATGGGAATACGCCTAGATCTCGCATTTGTGGCACACCCACAATCCGATGGATAGTTTGACAAAATGAATAGCTCAATCCTGCAGGGAATACGCCCAAGACTCGAATCTCCTCTTCATAGAGAAGCTGGAGCATGGGTTGAAGAGTTACCTTCCGTGCTTTGGAGTATTTGAACGACGCCAAACAGGTCAACAGGGCAAACCCCGTTTTTCCTGGTTTATGCCGCAGAAGCACTGCTTCCAACGAACATGATCCATGGTAGCCCAAGAGTGCAAGCTTTCAATGACTCGGATGCCTAAAGTGCATAACAGGATGCCGTCGATCTCCTAGAAGAAGAACGAGAACTTGTGCTTCAAAGATCTGCCATTTGTCAGCAAGGATTACGATGTTACCATAGTCGGAAAATCAGGCATCATTCTTTCAAAGAAGGCGACTTAGTGCTAAGATTGGTGCAAGAAAGAAAGCACAAGTTAGCCCCAGTTTAAGAAGGACCATTTGTCATTAGCAAAGCTATGAAAAATGGATCATACTATCTTGTAGATATCCGGGATACGGAGGATGACCCCAAAAGACCGAATCGCAAAAGAAAGAGAAAGATAGATGACGAACTAGGGGAGACCAAAAGACCCTGGAGCATCCAGCAGTTACGTCCCTTCTACACTTAGTTCAATTTCTATGTAAACATCTTTGAGATCATGAAATAAAGTTGTCGGAATTCATAGATCTATGTTTTTTAATGTTTATTATAGTACAAAGCATAAATCCGCCTTATCTATTTCCCAATGATCTTTCAAAATACTCAATGTAACCCGAATTGTGTCTGCGTGGTCGGAGTTAAAAAACTGAATGATTTTCAGCCTAAGATGGCTTAAGGAAACCCACATTGTGCCTGCGTGCCTGAGTTTCATACAAAATTCCTCGTTTATCTCTAATTATTATCTGATTGTTTTTATGTTGGGTCACTGGATCTAGTAAGTAAAAACGCCTTTAGTATAATCCATGTTCCCGAGTTTCGACTGATTGGTTATTCCCAGTCACTTGGCATGAAGATTAGATATTATTGAGCCATTTCAAACACTAAGGACAGTTAAGACATATAAACCAGAGAACTTAGAAGATAAAGGAATAAAAACACGGAAAACTTGCAAAGACTTAATAATATAATGCAAAAGCGGAGTACTTGTTTATACAAAGGAATATAAAGCATTACAATAAGGTTTACATCGCAAGAACAATAATGCTTCTATTTTCCTATCTCTACCCTGGACCAGGCAGCTTCTTCAGGCATCCGAGTCGTCCTCTTCGTAGCTGGATTCCTCAGGAGTTGCCGGGATTGCTTCCTTGGGGTAGAAGGTGGAGATGTTCACCATATTGGCAATCTTGGTGGCGTGACCTTTGATTTCATCAAAGATGTTGGCCCGTTGAGCCTCTGTGTATCCTTGAGGGATGTCGGATGCCACACGCCAAGATTTGGCGGTGGGGTAGTGCATGCGCATGAGCCCAAGAGCCATGCGTGCACCACCACGAGCCGCAGAACGGAGCAGGGACTCCTTGGATTCCCCCACCTCCATGATAGCATCCAAAAAAAATTCAACTTCCGAGAACTCCGCAGACCTGGCGAGAAGGTACCTGTTGATAAGCAACATTCCCGCAACCTTGATCGTGGTGAATACCTTCCCAAAAGAACGGATTTTTTCAATCCTTGTAAGCTGGGGGCTATCTCGTGTTTCAGTAAACACACAAGTGTTAGAAAAAACAGAAGAAGATGAAACATGGAAAATCCGGTCAAAGTACTTACCGAGAATCCGGTCCATCTCGATGCCTTCTTCCAGGCGTTGGTTTAAGGCGCTCTCCAGATCCCGGATGGTGGCCTTATCTTTCTCAGCCTGGTTGGAGGCCTTAGATTTGGCAATGCCAACAGCTAGTTGGCTGGCCTCCAGGTCCTGCTACAGTTTCACATTGAGCTTGTGAAGATCTAGGTTCTCGCGGTGGAGGTTTTTGGTATTACCGACATCTTCAGCTACTTGTTTGGCTTTCACCAAAGAAGCTAAAAAGAAAGTAAAAAAAAAGAGTTAGAAACTCGCAAAAATACTTAGACAAAATTGCGAATGAATGCAGAGAAAAATTTAATACCTGCTAGTTCACTCAGTTGCTGCTGAGTAGATGCAAGATCCGCCTCCTTATCTTCAAGAATTTTAAGAAGGGTTTTCACCTCCTTATTCTTGATGGTAAGTTTGTTGAAAACCTCCATGTTGATGTTTTCAGCAGTTTGCTGAAACACGGGAAACAAAGAAAAAAATGCTTTAGTCCAAACCAAGCATAACAATGGAAAAGGTATTAAGTCGAAAGTATACATTCAGCTTATTACTTAGGGGCTGGAGATATTACCTGGCTCATCCTGGTTAAGTTTGCCAAGTTTTCATTAAATTCTTTTGCATAGTCTGCAAAAAGAATCCCAACGTTGCAAAGGCCGTCCGGGATGACCTGCTGAGGTGAAAATATGAAGTTATTCCTTACGATTATCCCGCCTTGTGGCCAAGGACGGATTGGAGGCGCTGGTGGGAAGAACTTTGTACCCAACGGATGAATATATCCGAGTTCATAAACCGGTTCTTCTTTTGCCTTGAATTCTTTGTCGAAAGACCGGATGGGCGTCTCTTCAGCTGCGTAAGAAGTTCCACCCGTCTCTGGTACCGCCATTTTCCTCGCGTCCGGCTTGGACGTAAAAGGCTGGCTGGTCTGCAAGGGTTCCTCCTCTCTAGCAACCACATTCTCCTCCGCAGCTGCGACCGGGGTGTCGGGAGCAGCAGCAGGAGAAGGATGTGACCCTCTCCGGGAAACAGACTTAAGTTTTTTCAGCCTTTTTGGCTTCAATGTTGTTGGAGCCAGGCTAGAAAGAAAATTCCCTAGAAATCAGAATTCCGAGACAAAGGAATGAAATTCCGAGAAAAAGAATAAACCCGGATGTCTAACCTGGAAGTAGCGACGGGAACCCCGTCAAGGTCGATTATTTCTTGAGTGGCAGAAGGCTTCTTGCGTTTCCTCCCACCTGCAAAGTTAGCACGCATGGCGTCTAACTCGGCATCGGATGCAAGGTCTTCCTCGGGAAGATCAACAAGCTGTCAAAAAAGGACAAAGTTCTAGTTAAAATAAATATCCGACAAGGAAGAAACGCAGAATCAAAAGCCCAAAATGAATAACCATATCTTTGGGGCTGGGTTTGCCGCCGTGTACATTGGCCGACTTTCCTCATATTGATCGCGAGTTGCGACCAACTGATTGAAGCGCTTCCTCAAATCTTTGGCCGACAAATATTTGTTTGTTGTCCTCATCGTGTCTTTGGTTTTCGAGTATTCACACATAAGCCGGGAACCATGATTGGCCAGAGGCTGAATCCGCCTTTCTAACCAGCATAGGATTGTATCCATGCCGGTAAGGGGCAGAGATGCGGAAACAAGCTTGGCAATGCGCCGCTTGATCCTGGGTAGATCTGGTGGAAGAGTCTGAACTCCCTCCACTGCCCAGTTTTCCTGAGGAGTGGCGGCAGAATTGACGAAAGGTGGAATCCCCGTTTCCTTTCCAGGAAACGAGATGTCTTGGTGGTAGAAAAAATAACCCGTCCAAAATTTGACGAATTCTGATGTTTTGATCTTGGGTAACCAATCCTCCCTAAATCGACGTAGGGTAAAGGATATGGTCCCGCAAGTCGGGAGTGCGCCCTCGGAGGGGTTTCACTCAACCCCGAAACAATACAACCAGAAATCTAGACTAGGATCTATTCCTAGATACCCTTCGAAGAGGGCCTGGAACCCTGCTAAATATAGAATGGAGTTAGGAGGAAGGTTGTGGGGTTGTATGTTGTAGTGGTTGAGAACTTGGAGAAAGAAGGCGGAAGGTGGAATTCCCATACCTAGAGAAATATGCGAGGTTAGGAGAACCCTTTCCTCGACTCTGGGCAAGGACTCGGAGTCGTCCTCCTCGTGCCGCCGCTTCCCCTTCACAATCAGCCCATCTTTCTCCATTCTCGGGAGAAGGGAAGGGGACAAGTTGCACCGGATCCAATTGCCTCACATCTCGCCTTTGTCCTCCGCTCCGGTGGCGGCGGCCGCAGCGGTGAGCTCCTCACCGACGGGGAGAATATTCTCTTCCGTTGTTTTGGGGGCCAAAGGCGGAGGCGGCGCGGAAGAAGAGGCGCCCAGGTTCTCACCCGCGAGAAGAGAATCCTCGCGGGCCTGGTCGCCGGTGGTTTTCTCCGGCGTGGTTGCGACGGCGCGGCTCGGAGAGTCGAGCTGCGGGTCCATGTTGTTTATGATCTCATCGATGTCGATGGAGACCGAGTGTTCCTCTACAGCGCGTGGAGAATCTCCGATGGCCATTTGCGGGCGGCATGGGGAAGATCTTGAGCTTCCGACGAAGAAATTCCAGGAACGATGCCGGACGTGCACGGGCTCTGCTCTCGCTAGAAGAACTTTGGATCGGCGGCTATGGCGCTTGAGAGCTGGGAGGTGAAGTGAGAGTGGAAGGATCGCCGGAGGGCTCGAGGTAGGCTATTAATAGCACGAAAACCTTTGAGGTACGCTTCAACGGCTCTTTTGACCGTTAGATCTTCGACGCGTGTCACTCGCCAGAAAATCCGGGAAATGAGGGGACGGGTGATTATTGCTATCTCCTCGTTTCTCATGAGAATCTGTCAGAGATACGTTTTAGGGTTTCACACTCGAAACCCAAACGTCCCTCATGTCAGCATGATTTTACCGCTGACGTAGGAAGTTCCTTCCCCACGAAGGCTCGTGGCAGAAAAGGCCGGATTTTCCCAAAATCCGAGCTTGGCGTTAAAGCATGATTTGAGGAAAAGAAGAATCGAGACAAGCGCCATAATTTCTCGGAAAACAATGCAAATTGACGAAAGATGGCATATTAGAGTCTCAATCCTTCTTGGGGGCTACTGTCGGATATATACTGATTAGGGGTATATCTGATAGTGTCCAAAGAGCCGGATTACCAGGGTGGCCTCAATGGTAATGGATCACGGTCCATTAGGCAGCCCGGTAAGCTGACGCACGGAAGCCGGATTCTAGAAGAATCCAGACCACGGCCCACGTGGTACGGCTTGGAGTAGAAGGCGGATTCCTCCTTTCCAAGTTAGAAACTTACTCTAGTCTTCTAGGTGCTATCTATGTGTTTGTTGCGGGGGGGGGGGGGGGGGTACAACAGTGAAAATACATTTGTTTGTGTTCAATAGTTATGTCTTAGATACAGACATCTCCCATGCACATATATTTTAGAGTCCACCAAAAACTGTTCCCACACACTGAATGTCCAAATAATTCGCCCCCCTCGCCCCTAAATAAAGTAGAAAAATCAAGTCCAGAGTAACCTCCTATTTTATCCCCACCCCGTTTGGGCTGCCACACAGAAGCTTCATCATTCATAGATCTCTCTCACTGTACAACCACACCGGCAAGTCCCCCCACTGCCGACACACACACACCACCATCTCTCCCACCCGTCCACACTATAAATCCATACCTGCTGCCAACACCGGAGCCGAGAAGATGCGGAAGACAAGACACAACGCAAGCTCGAGCCATTGTACAATCCGGCGAAGAGTGAACTCAGACATGACATCTGAATGGGCTCCTTCCGGTGTCCCCACGCCAGCAAATTGCCACCTGCCGAGGCGGTGGCGCCTCGACTTGGACGGTGTCCTCGTGCCACCGCCGCTGACGGGAGTCGCCTGCGCACTTTCCATCGACGAACGTAGGGCGCGTTTTCCTTTGGTGTTATGGGGGGATCCAAAGTACGAGCCCAATGCGCCATACTAGCGCCCCCTATTTGACGACAAACACGAGGACATGCACCGCTCGTCCTGAAAAGCCCGAACGCCTTGCGGTGGAACTTGTCGGCGCGACACCGTCTCTGGGACGAAGCCCCCACCGTCATGGCTTCAGGAGCGGCACCCACTCCTGAATAATTTGCAGAGCCCAAGCCCGAGCCCGAGAAAGAATGGGAGGGCTTCGATCAGATGATACACGCATGACTTGAACCCGCCGTCAAGCAAGAGCCTGATGCGGAGTGGGGGGGGGGGGGGCTAGAAGAGCTCATGCGCGCGTCGCCTGAGCTCGCCATCAAGCCGGAGCCCCAGGGCTCCGACACCTCAAGCTACATCGATTGGTCTGATATCGAGGAGGAAACAAATGAGATGGAGGAGATCCGGCAGCTGCCGCCAGCGCCTCCTCAGGCCAAGCCTGGCAAAGATCCGGCCTGGCTGGGCACCCAGACCGCCTTTCACAGTTCCATGGAGGATATCCTGATTGTCGTCGAATAGACAAACAAATATTACCCATAGTTTGATCTAAGTTATGTTCGAAGTTTTTAATTTTCTACTCGTAATCCGGCTAAGTGCTCGATTAATAAATCAAAGGACTTGCATTTAGGTTCAATTTTAGTTAAATTTATGATATAGTATATGATAATCACTACATTCTATTTTATTGTGGTCTCTGTTATTTTCCACGATTCTAATTTTCACCAAAATTGGTTTAATCCACAGGTTCGTGTAGGCGTGGACCATTCAAGTTTTTGGTCGGATGGTCCAACCATTTTTATTTTGGCGGGGGAATTTCATTCCCGGCCATTTTGAACCACAATTCGTATTCCCACTCGAATTAATTCAAAGGGCACACATTTCTAATTTCCACCCTGGCCTCATTCAGCTCCACCGACAACATCCCCCTTCCCTCCCCACAGCCTCAACCTAGCCCCCACGCCCGAGCGCTGGAGCTCCGTCGTGCTCTGCCCCCACCCCTAGCATGCTCATCCTTCTCCAAGCTCTCTCTACATATGACCCTCCCGCCCACCATCCCCTACCACCCCCAGTACTCATATTTTGTCCGCCCGCCATGAATGGACCCACCCCCCATTTCCCCTGGCCGGAGTCCCTTCTCCTCACTGAGAAATGGTACATAGATTTTTCGCACTACATCTGTATGGATCAATTTGTAATGTATTTCAATGTGTTCTTATTTTAGGCTCCTTGCCGACTGTGCCTCGGCACTGAAGGACGGTGCAGAATGAAGAACAAACGAACCCCGTTTTTGTTGGTAACCATGCATATGGGTTTCCGAGATTGCATGGTATGTGTGTTTATTATATCATTCATGGTCATGCCAATTATAATAAAATGCATTTAAAGGAATGCATTAATTACAAGTATTTTTTGTGCATGTACCTATTTTTCTTAATTTGTTCCTCTCCCTAGATCATAAAACAATCATTATTGTTTTTCGTACACAACTTCGCCTGTATGGATCACATGGTGATGTACAAAGATTTTTTGTATACAGTTTTTATAAATGCGTACGTCCCTTCATATTGCAGCATTGCTCAAGAATAGTTTAACACATGTTCCCTATACTTGCTTTTATTTCAAATTTATACGATAAAGAATGCTAACATGAAAATTTGTTGTAGTATGTTCCTTGCCATGTCAGGGAACAGTTTAATGAAACGAGTCCTGGTGGTGAGTTCAAAGTTGTGACTCAATATGGTGGAGAGAGGGACGAACTTATCGAACACTGCTGTTTTAACTGCGCCGATGAGATAGTGCTGAATTTGGATGGTGACCATGAAATTTTCAGGGCTACAACGTTTGACGTCAACAATAAATTGAAGATTATGGTCGATGAGCCAAATCATACTAATATTAAAATGTAGCGCCTCTATCTACGAAGTTAATTTTATCTGTCGACATATATATTGTACTAACTGGTAAATGTACATTGCAGAGGACCAAGTCAACATGATTCGTTATCCCCTAGCCATACAAGATAACATAATAAACAATCTCTATACCTGATCTATAATCTCTAGAACCTCATATATATTAGTACACTGCTATTAACTGAAGATGTGGTGGCTCGAAGCTAACTTTGTAGGACGTACCGACATTCTTAATTCTTTGGAAAAATATCCTGCATTGCCACTATCTTCTGCACAAATTGGTAGAGTTGTTGCTTTTGCCATAGAACACTATAAACGAATTGGCTCTCTTGTTGTCCATAAGATCGCGGATAAGAACATTGGGCGCAGTACACTTGTAAGTGATAAACCTACAAAAATTTCAACTGACATTGCACGGATTAGAATCCTATGTGCAATAAACGTTAGTACTAATTCTCTTGTCTCATTTTGCATAAAATTAGAAATGGTTTTCACCAACGGTACAACATTCCCTTATCAGGTCGACTCTATTTATTGATGGAACCGTTGAACCATGTCTTTGGAAAATGGTATGCAGATGCAAGAGGGAGATTTTCTGTGGATAAAGAAATATGGAACGAATTTGTTAGCGAAGCTAGCATGCAAATCAGATTAGTCATCATTCTCAGCGTCACGAGGTTCAATGGTGACATCCATATGTATTTTTGACTACTTTGAAGAAGTGATCATATCAATCCTTTTAGATATCTTGACTAGTAGTATATATTAGGTTGTCTATCATGTTAAAAAGTCCTTCTTTTTATGTACTCATGATGTACTGAAATGTATTAATGCTAAATCATAATTATATATACAAATTTTCCATTTAATTGCCCCACCTGTAGCATCGTAAAAAATTCCGAACAAATCTGGCCCCGCCGAATAAAAAAAGAGCCATCTGAAAAAACCCGACTTAGGGATAACTATAATATTAAAATGTTTACCCTACGAGATTCTGCAGAGGCTCCAAGTGTTGCCCAGCCCGCTAGAAATAAAAACCGCTTCCGCCTATGCCGAATCAGTTTTTTATTTAAACGGGCTCTCTGTTTCTTAACCCGGAGCATCTAAAATACAACGGAGGTCCTGCGTCTCTCACAGTCATTCGTTAAAATAACCAGCTTCTAAGCTAAGTGACAGACTTTTGTTTTGACTTCTTCTGAAGAATAGCCCATTAGAGGCGGTAATTTTCGAAAGCAGTCTGAGTGCCTGTCGGGGGAACCGCCTCAGGCCTATGTACGAGAATCTGAAAGGTTCGTTCCATACAAAACATAAATTTTCCTACGCAAGATAAATCCGAAGGGACAAGATCTAATCTAGGAGATGAAGGCAATAGTGAGAAAGAGTCTTAGGAAAACATACCTCGAAGACACAGAGAGTTACGAGATCAAATCTCGTTGGTGATGTAGTCGTACCCACATCGATCTCAAGATCTCAAAGATGAGCGATGCAATCCGGCAGCGCTTCCGCACTCGGTCACACGTACAACTCGATGACGACCTCCGTTCCCTCGATCCAGCGGGGCAGCGGAAGGAGAGGATCCACTGGAATCTCCAACAATACGACGGCGTGGTGTGGTAAAGAAAACGTTGCTTGGGGCTATGCCAAGCGCATGAACAAGTGATGGAGCAGCGGGAGGAGGGAGGAAGAGATGACACAAGTGTGTGGGGGGGGGGGAGAGGGAGGTCCCATCCCTCCTTATATAGGAGGGGAAGGCAGCCACGGATTTTTGGGTGTCTCCACCTCTCCCTCATCATGCGAGTGGAGTCTCCACTCAACCCACTCATTCTTCCATTAACTCCCACTCAAAATCCCAAGAGTTTTCTTTAATAAATAAATAAATAAAATTATTTCTTTATTTTAATATTTGTTAATTCCATTAACAAACATTAACACATAACCCCTTGAGTTAGTTGTTAAATCTATTAAGAACCATTTGACAAGAATGCCCTTGAACAATTTCAAAATTACCCGAAATAATTTCGGTGTTTTCCAAACTTTTCTCCGATATTCTGTATCCACTCAAACGTGTCATCGAACCTTAAGTGTGTCACCCTATGGTTCGTAAATAACGTATACATGATTGAGACACCTCTTCGATCAGTAGTCAACAGCGGGACCTGGAGATCCGTAATGACTCCTACACATTCAACGATGAATCTAGTGATGGGGTGAACCATAAACGTCGTAACCAATTCCCTTTGTCTCGCAATATTTTACTTGGACAAGATCTTATCATTGGTATCAACAAACCTAGTTCAATCTCGTTACCTATAAGTACTATTTTACTCGTTCTGTGATATGACATCCTTGTGTGTCGATGTGATATCACCGAGAGGGACCAGAGTATATCTCTCCGTTATTTGGATGAACGAATCGCACTCTTGATCCATGAGCCTCAACTAATACTTTCTGAATACCCAAGACACCTTTATAGTCACCCTGTTACGGCGTGACGTTTGATGACATTGAAGCACCCTTCCGGTATTAGTGATTGTCATGATCTCATGGTCTAAGGAATAAGGTTACTTCGTATGTTTGATATAACAATGTAATTTAATGACTTGATCGCGTTGCTATATTCACTTTGGGTCTATATTCATCACATCATTCTACCAATGACATGACCCTGTTATTAACAACATCCAATGTTCATGATCAGGAAACCTTGATCATCAGTTAATCAACAAGCTAGTTAAACGAGAGGCATTACTAGGAACTCTTGTTTGTTTATTAGACACACATGTATCAACATTTCTGTTTAATACAATTCTAGCATGAGAAATAAACATTTATCATAAACAAGGAATAAGATAATAACCACTTTATTATTGCCTCTCGGGCATATAACCTTCAGAACCCACTGAGACTGTGAGTATCATAGTAGTGGAATTAGATCTATCCACACCTTTATCTACATAGTAGATCTTGTGTGCTACATAGGCCGGAAAATTTTAAATTCTCCTACATACACCAATAACGGTGAATGGAATAGGTAGAACAAAATGGAGATGGTAACTTTGTCTTTATACCCATTTCTGAATTTTCAAACCGCCCGTTGGAGGCGTGCTGGATACGCGCCACACAGAACTCACTAATTGTTGCGGTGATACCTACCACAACGAATCCTTGATTTACGCGCCGGAAGAGCAAACTAAGCTATTTCCTTCCCTGTGGCTTCGCTCTGGTTCAGACTCGGGTTTCACGTTGGGGAAGGCTTGATGACATATTTGCAGGACGTCACGTCGTGTTGAACGTGAAAATATTCTCCTATAAAATATAGAATATGAGTTGTTTTTTGGCTTATGTGTCATAGGAGCTACTTTTCCGTATGAAGATACGAATTACGTTGGATTAAGGAAAGATTCAAGATCTCATTTTTCTTGAGTTTAGCCGAAAACCAGAAGCCAACATGGAGCTTAAACCTTTTCGGGGGCTACTGTTGAGTTTATGCCGAATGGGGGTATCTCTCGGCATAGCCCAAAATCCGTAATGCCAGGGTGGCCCGCGTGATTGTAAGGTTTATCCTTACAAGACGGCCCAGCAGGCCAAAGTGAAAGTCGCTAACTTGGCGTATAGAAGGGGAAAATGTGGAAGATTCCAACTTGAAGAAGAAGATGGATAATTGGGTCTGTTTGTAGCTAGGAAGAACCCTAAACATGACCATTCTCATTGTAATATGTACACAACTTCGCCCTTTTTATTGGATCTTGCAAGAAGTAGGGAGTCGCCTGATACGTCATAAACGTATCCTTAATTTCTGATGTTCCATGTTGTTTTCATGTTGTTTCCCACATGTTTTCCTTACACTTTATGTCATTTTTATCGATTTTCCGGGACTAACCTATTAACAAGATGCCACAGAGCCAGTTCCCTCTTTTCATCTATTTTTAGTTTCAGAAAAGTTGTTCTGGAAGTATTCTCAGAATTGGAAAATTTGAAAGCCAGAAGTCTTAGAAGTCCCGGATGCTTCCAGAAGTCCCGAAGATCCCTGGAGGGGGGCCACAGGGTTGCCACACCGTGGGGAGGCGCGGGTCCCTCCTGGCCGCACCACCTAGGGGTGTGGGCCCCCTGGCCACCCCCTGGCATCGCCCTTTCGCCTATTTTTACTCCCCCGAGGGAAAACCCTAAAGGGATAGACCTTTTCCACAAAATACATCTGTAGCTCCGCCGTCGCCACCAACAAGTTTCGGGGGACATATCTCTGTTCTGGCACCCTGCCGGGATGGGAAAATGCCTCCGGAAGCCATCTCCATCGACTCCATCGCCAGCTCCATCGCCGTTGTTGTCTCCTATGATGAGGAGAGAGTAGTTCTCCCCCGAGGCTGAGGGCTCTACCGGTAGCTATGTGGTTCATCTCTCTCTCCTATGGTGTGATCTATATGTGATCATGAGCTTTGTAATCTATTTGAATTCGTAGATGCTACTCTTCATCTTTTGCTACTCAAGTGCTTTATTAATATGAACTTTGGAGTCACCTTGTATCGCGGTGTGAAGGTGATAGTGTGCACATCGTGTGTGTCTCCTCTATGAAATTGTGGTGTTTGCGTGGAACCATCTGGGTCCCATGGTGATAGCATGGGGGTTACTTAGTTGGGAAATTGCTTACTCTGAGGAATGATGTTAAAGCCCTAGGCAATGATTAGTGTTCGTTATCCAACCGGAGAGGGTTAAGAGTAGCATAGTGAGAGAAGATATCTAGTTATTCATTTATGTGATCATTGTTGAGAGTGTCCTCTAGTGAAAGTAGGAGCCCTAGGCCTTATTTCCAAACATTGAAACACCGTTTTCCGCCTGTTCTGCTACATGTTTGCTTGCTGCCATTTTTATTTCAGATTTCTATTATCACCTATTATCATCCATATTACTTGCATTTTACTCTCTCTTTTCCGAACTAGTGCACCTATACAACTGAGAATTGTATTAGGTGTGTTGGGGACTCAAGAGACTTCTTGTATCTTGATTGCAGGGTTTCTTGAGAGGGATATCTTTGATCTCTACCTCCCTGAGTTCGATAAACCTTGGGCGATCAACTTAAGGGAAACTTGCTGCTGTTCTACAAACCACTACACTTGGAGGCCCAACACTGTCTACAAGAATAGAAGCGTGCGTAGACATCAAGCTAATTTCTAGTGCCGTTGCCGGGGAGGTAAGGTAAAAGGTACTCACATCCTCGGGTGTGAGTGCTCGAAGTTATTTCCTTTAGATCCTGCAATTATATCTTTTTGTTTCTTGTTTTTATTTTCACTAGTTAGGCTTAATGGAAAACAACAAAAATATGAGAGATCTTTATAATCTTTATCTTGAGTTAGGAGATGAAGTGTTTGAAGAGAAAATTTAAAAACCTATGGAACTTTATTTGCATGCTAATAGCAATGCTATTAGTATGAATGCTTTGAACACTATTATTTCTAATGCTATGGTAAAGTCTAAGCTTGGGGAAGCAAGTTTTGATGAATATGATATTTTTAGTCCCCCAAGTTTTGAGGAGGAAATATTCTTTGATGATACTTTGCCTCCAATATATGATGATTATAATGATTGTGGTATTCTAGTTCCACCTGTTTACAATGATGAATATGATATTTTCAGTCCACCTAAAATAGAGTAAAATATTAATTATGATCACAATATGCCTCCTATATTTAATGATCATAGTGATGAGAATAATAATGATAGCTATTTTGTTGAATTTTCTCCCACTGCTATTAATGAGAATGACTATGCTTATGTGGAGATTAATAATTCTTTTATGCATGTGGCTCATGATAAGAATGTTATATCTGATAGTTATATTGTTAATTTTATTCATGATGCTACTGAAAGTTATTATGAGAGAGGTAAACATGGTTTTATGCATCTCAACAATATTAAGTTTCCCCTCTTTATGTTGAAATTTTTGATGTTGCACTTATTTTTGTCTTCCTATGCTAGTCACTTTGTGCTTCGTTGACTTTTTTCTACAAGATTCTTTCTCATAGGAAGTGGGTTAGACTTAAATGTGTTTTATATTTTCTTACTGATGCTCTATTATTGTGCTTGAACTCTTATTCTTACGTGAGCATCTTTTAAAAATCATTGTGCCTAGCTGAAAGGCGTTAAAGAAAAGCGCTACCGGGAGACAACCCGTTTTATTTCTCCGTTTTCCTTTGTTTTCTTTTGTGTGCTTTGCACCTGGGTGTTGTCTATTTTCTTAGCAACCCCTATTTATCTTTTATTTTGTGTTTTGTTTAGCCAAGTAAAGTCTCTAGTGGAAAGTTGAGGCTATATTTCGGATTTCTGCGCAGGAAACAGATTTCTTCTGTCCACTGTTTATTCTGTATAAAATCACAGAAAATTCAAAATGACATGTGGTTTCTTGTACAGCATCCTGGGATATATACGCAACTTTTCTTAGTTGAACACTTTTTTATTTGAGCAACAGAAGATTTTTGAAAAAGAAAGTATCTTTACCTGCTGTCTTGTTTTCACAGATTTCTGCCAATAATTGCATTTGCATCTTAATCTCTTCCTTTTGGTGTTCTTTTGAGAAAAAGAATTTTCAAATAATTTGTGACAGTATCTAATGTGTTTATGAGTGTTAGGCTTGTGTTGAAACTGAAACATGTGAGTTTATTATTTCGATTGCACAAACGTTGCTAATGAAGATTGTGAGAACTTTGGTGTGAAGGAAGTTTTCAAGGGTCAAGAGAATAGGATGATATGATGTGATCAAGAAGAGTGAAAAGCCTAAGCTTGGGGATTCCCCGGTGTTACATCCCAGAAAATTCCAAGAATACGCAAGCATCTAAGCTTGGGGATGCCCAAGGCATCCCCTTCTTCATCAACAATTTATCAGGTCACTTCTAGTGAAACTATATTTTTATTCAGTCACATCTTATGTGCTTTACTTGGAGCGTCTTTTATTTTTGTTTTCTGTTTGTTTGGTTTTCTTTGCTACAATAAATAGTTGGATCCTATCATACATGTGTGGGAGAGAGATAGGCTCCGTTTTCATTGCTTAGAACACTCTAGTTTTCATTCTTATTGTTCTTTGAGTGTTCACTTTTTGCTAGTACTGTGTTTAGACTTTGTTTTCATGCATCTCTTATTCAGAGCTGTTAGTTTTAGTAAGAGTTATGTGAGTACTCTCATGCTTGCTTTCTGTATCATAAAGACCAAACATATCTTGTATGGTGCTTGTTGGGAAAAGAAAACTGCTGCTTGATGTAGAATTTATAACAGTGCTAGTAGAAGCTTGTATAGACTGTGGCTAGAACATTTTCATGCCATGCTAAATGTTATTTTAATTATAAAGCCTTGTGGTTATTGAGTAGCATGAATATCCTTAAATAGCTGAGAGCGTTTAATATGTCTTGAAAGATTCATGAGTTGTTCTTGTCATAGTAAAGCATCAATATATGGTATTCTCTTTCGAATGTTTTATTTGGTTGACTTGGCGCATGCTCACACCATATTTATGACTACAAACCAGTCACGAATAGCCTCCATGATCACTTAGTTTATGAACTTGTGACACCGCTTATGCTTTAATTAATGATGCTTATGTCGCTGTGCATGATTATGGCTCTTATGCTCTCTTGATTTGTCGCTCCCAATCTTTTTCTAGCCTCCACCTGTACTGAGTATGGAATTCTACTCGTGCATCGAAACTCCTTAAACCAAAGTTTTCCCATTGTGTACACCATACCTACCTACATGTGGTATTTAACTGCCACTCCAAGGAAATTGCTCACGTGTTACCTTTAAAACCTTCAAAACTATTCATGTTTTGTGTTCTTGTTTTTGCTCATGAGGACGTTTAATAGAGAATCTTTATCTCACTTGTTGATTGGATTTCACACCCTGGACTAGTGGCTTCATCCTCTTATCCAAATGATAGAAGAGCTGGCAGCGGGCTGCCCAGCCCCAAATTAATACAAACAACTTCTCTTCACTATTTTTGCCCTTTATTTATGAGTCAAAACATAATTGTGTAAACAAAGCAGAAAGAGGGTTGACCTTCTACACCAGTTGCGTCCTTCACAATGGGAGCCGCTCTTGTGAATCCAGTTGGCTTGTGACGTACTGTATTGTCTGTTTACCATTCGTTGACATTAACATATACCTCTCTTAAAAACGTTTTTAATACCCATGTTTAATAAAATAAAAAGCTCTAGCACATGAGTGATCCATGCTTCCATCTGCGAAGGGCCTTTCTTTTACTTTTATGTTGAGTCTCCATCTTCTAACTTTATGCACAGTTGAGAGAGCATTTTTGCCATTCTGAGTTCTATGTGCATTTGTCCCATAAACATCAATAATTACTTCATAATGTGATATTATTTGTTCTTAAATCATTTGTTCTAGTCTTCCTCTTGAACTTTGAAAGTATCCTGGCATTTATGTTTTCTCCCACTCTTAAGGACTAGCGAAATACCACTTTTCCATGCTTTCTCTATACCTGAAACAAACGTTTATCTTTCTTCGTATTATTATCCATGATCCTTTATTTAAGATACTCTTCATGATGCAAAGTGATTGCTATGCTTTATTATTGAAGTTCTATTTATCATGTTTGTGTTTGAATTTCTATGATCTCAGCGTACATATGCTTTTACATTATAATGATCAAGTTTATGATAGTAGCATGTCACCTCAGAAAATATTTTGTTTTATCGCTTACCTACTCGAGGACGAGTAGGAACTAAGCTTCGGGATGCTTGATACGTCATAAACATATCCTTAATTTCTGATGTCCCATGTTGTTTTTATGTTGTTAACCACACGTTTTCCTTACACTTTGTTGTCATTTTCATCAATTTTCCGGGACTAACCTATTAACAAGATGCCATAGAGCCAATTCCATGTTTTCTACTGTTTTTAGTTTCAGAAAAGTTGTTCTGGAAATTGAAAAATTCGTAAGCCAGAAGTCTTAGAAGTCCCGGATGCTTCCAGAAGTCCCGAAGAGCCCCGGAGGGGGGCCATAGGGTGGCCACACCATGGGGTGGCGCGGGTCCCCCTGGCCGCGCCACCGACCCCCCCCCCTCGGCATCGCCCTTTCTCCTATTCATACTCCCCCGAGGGACAACTCTAAAGGAATCGACCTTTTCCACAAAATACATCTGTAGCTCCGCCGCCGCCACCGACAAGTTTTCGGGGACATGTCTCTGTTTAGGCACCCTGCCGGGACGGGGAAGTGCCCCCGGAAGCCATCTCCATCGACTCCACTGCCATCTCCATAGCCGTTGTTGTCTTCTATGATGAGAGGGAGTAGTTCTCCCCCGAGGCTGAGGGCTCTACCGGTAGCTATGTGGTCCATCTCTCTCTCCCATGGTGTGATCTATATGTGATCATGAGCTTTGTAATCTATTTGAATTCCTAGATGCTACTCGTCATCTTTTGCTACTCAAGTGCTTTATTAATATGAACTTTGGAGTCACCTTGTATCGCGGTATGAAGGTGATAATGTGCGCATCGTGTGTGTCTCCTCTATGAAATTGTGGTGTTTGTGTGGAACCATCTGGGTCCCATGGTGATCGCATGGGGGTTACTTAGTTGGAAAAGTTCTTACTCTGAGGAGTTCTGTTAAAGCCCTACGCAATTATTAGTGTTCGTTATCCAACCGGAGAGGGTTAAGAGTAGCATAGTGAGAGAAGATATCTAGTTATTCATTTATGTGATCATTGTTGAGAGTGTCCTCTAGTGAAAGTAGGAGCCCTTGGCCTTATTTCCAAACATTGAAACACTGTTTTCCGCCTGTTCTGCTACATGTTTGCTTGCTGCCATTTTTATTTCAGATTGCTATTATCACCTATTATCATCCATATTACTTGCATTTTACTCTCTCTTCGCCGAACTAGTGCACCTATACAACTGACAATTGTATTAGGTGTGTTGGGGACACAAAAGACTTCTTGTATCTTGATTGCAGGGTTGCTTGAGAGGGATATCTTTTACCCCTACCTCCCAGAGTTTGTAACATCCCAGTGTTTGGGAGGTTATAAAGATCTAAATATAATATGTGCATTTGCAAAGCATGCATCTAAAAGTACGGGAAATTTTGGCGCGGAAGTTTAAACAAACCAAAGTGACCAATGTTTCACTTGACATGATGAAATAGGTCTAGATCATCTAGTCAAGAGTACATTTGGAGTGATCTTTATAAGAAGTATCTTATGAAACCAAATCATCTGGTTACACAAACCATAATTGGTTGTGACCAACACTAACTCTCAACAAGCCTAACCTCAAGTCTATAAGTGACTTGAGAGAAATCAACTAGGTATCTAGAACTCGAAGAGGGGTGAGTATCCAAAACACAGTTGATGATCTTACTTCTGCAAGTTAGACATGTATAACTGGATGATCTCATCAGTCCCGAAGGATGAATCTGAACGAGGAAACAAACCTTCTTAAACCAATAATAAACCCTGATCACTGTCTGTGATCTTTCCAAACTCTTGTCTACGTTCCTGCATGATCAAGGCTACAAGAGAAGCAAACCAGGAGGGAGTCAAGATCAGAGGACATCAACTGAGGGGGGTGAAATCCTGGTGTTTGGTGTCATACAAGAATAATTTGCGTACAGGACCTGATCAATCTTGTAAGCAGATTATTTGTGAGGGCATTAAACACTGGAGTTTCAGTAGGTTAACTTATACAAGAACAAATTGGTAATTGACTCAAAATCAATATCAAAATAGAAGTGGCAACTAGAGATTTGTTTGCAAATCCTTAAACACTGGAGTAATAGGAGTTTCGTCGTCTTCCTGACTTAGGATTTAGTATTGAAGAGGGGAGGTGGAAAGAATTTCGACATGACCTCTAGGTATTGTTTGATTTGAGGATTCAATTCAAAATTTGAAACAAAAGAATGTTTGTATTTGAAATTTGAATTCAAATTGATAACCGGAACAATTAGTTATTAATTAAGTTTGCAACACTTAACAATTAAATATTTATTCAATACAATTTAATTAAGAGAGGTTGTAAAAGAAAAAGAATAAACTTTAATGGTGATAAAATAACACAAAGTCATTACATAATCCAACAAATGGAAAATTACATGTTCTATTACAAGTGGACATTTAAATAATGAAATTCCTAAACTATTTCTTGCAAATCTTTAAGTCTCCAATTGATCTTTTGTTCCTGCAAAATAAACAAGAAAACAATTAAAAGTAAACGAAGATTAGTGGAGAATAGTACTCTCAGCTAGGCAGTGAGGTGCACTGCTAATCGCATCACTGAGATTAGGCTAAGTCAAGTAAGTATCTGTTCATATCAGTTATAAGCCTCAGAACAACCTCATTGGCCAAGTCATTAAAGTATCAGGATTACAAGTGTCAAGTCCAAAAATAAGTGTAGCACCAGGATAAGACCAAGGGCAACCCGAGCACATCTCCCAGGAAATATCTTAGGAAACATAGACAAGCACACATCACACTCACCAGCACACTTTGGTGCTGTCAAGACCACTACTACAGTATAAATACCACCTCAGCCGTAGAGGGGAAGGGACAAAGTCCATTTCTTCTTCTCTTCAACTACTCGAGCTACACAGCTCAAGCTCATACCACAAGAACACCACCACCAGGAAACCACAGCACCACAAATCAATCCATCCATCAAAGATCTGTGAAACCATAGATCCAGTAGGATAACAACAAGGCCAAGCAAGGAGCTGGAGGAGCAGACCTGAAGCATAACAACAAGACCACAAGCAGAACATGGGAAGTAGCTCAAGGGGAAATGGATCAAGAAGCCAAGATCCATCAGGAAATCACAGCCACAACATTAACACCCCAAGGTGATTTCTACACACATCCTAGCAAGGGATCTTGCTAAATTATGCACAGAAAGTGGGCTGGGATTTATTTCCCTCAGCCTGGCATAGTGTTGCTATGTTAAACACATCACAGGGAATTAAAAGGTAGTATAGTATCTGTTCTTATCTACAAGATTACCACAGAACAACATCACAGGCTTTGGCCACTAAAAATCATGTGTGATCTGTTCTTGTCAGTTATAGAGTCACTAGTTAGCGTGCACGTGCAACACACGATCTGATAATTATTTTTCTCACGATCTGCTAATTATTTGTCTCATAATTAGTCATTCTCTCGTGTGAATTTACATCATTGAGTGATTTTCACAATTACATATTGCAATTTAAGTCTTAAGTTTTTCGTAGTAAACTTGAAGACCAATCTATACATAATTATTGATCAGTTAGTATTGAACACATATCGAAAGGCTTTTTTTTCAAGGAGCACAACAATATTCTATTACAATAACTAGCTTCTCGCAAAATGAAAAATAAAACTGACGACAACCGGCTAGGCCTGCGGGGTGCTACAGCTCTGATACAATTTTTTAAATTGGCCAAACGAAATTTAATAACGGCCTACATCCATGAGTACACCAGGCTCTCTGCAGCATAACAAACCCAAGTGCAATGTACAACTTCCACGTCATTGAAATGTAGACTTAAATGGAATTTGATTGCTCTAAAGATAGCTCTAAGCGCATGAGTGTAAATGGTATCTTCAGACCTAATTCTTTATTTAAATATTTCAAATTACATGAGCCAGTTTTAGATGTTACATGTCGACAACCCATTTTACATGATATAATAGCAGCTTGTAGGAATGCTTGAGCTTCAGACAGGATCACTGCGAACAATAAAGCCCCATCACTACTAGGAAAACAGCTATAGGAGTGATGATAGCCGTGACGCACCAGCAATTTGGCGCGTCACGCCTAATAGTCGTGGCGTACCTCTGTTTGGTGCGTCGCAACTATAGCTTTAGCCGCGGCGCACCAAACGGAAGGCGCGTCGCGCCTATGTGTGGGGCCGGGACGGCGAGCCTCCGAGGCATACCAGCGACGCAGCGCCACTTTGGTGCGTCACGGCTATGTTGTATAGGGGCGGCGCACGCCAGGCCGGTGCGCCACGGGTTGGATAAGCGTGACGCACCGTGGAGTGGTGCGCCACGGTTATTGGGAGTACCAGAGGAGGAGGCCGGAGCCGTCGATCCGGTTCGTCCACGACAAGGAGGAGGAGGAGGCAGTCACGCTGCTGCCGTCTGGTTCGTCCTCGACGCCGGCCATCTTCTTCCCTATATTAGATACTAAACTGAGCCAAATATCAAGGTATACTTGACATCTAAACTCGCTAGTGTTGCCCACAATCCGGTCTTCACCCAGCTCGTATCTGAAGCTTTTCGCCAATGTATTTCTTGCCATACCGTTGGAGATATTTTACAAGGAAGAACATTCGGATTTATACATTTTCACAGGGAAACAACATTAGTGACATAGAAGTTGCAGCGCACTTTTACTATCTACAAATACAATGTCCCATCTCGTTGCTGGCATTCTAAGATCCCATCGGCGATATCATACCTCTTATGAAGTGAAGCCAATCAAGGATAAATAGCCAATGTGTTTTAAAGCTGGATATGATGAAGGATTCGACATAGTTGAATTGCCATAAAAACATACATGTATTTTTTTGAACATTGAATTTTTTCACCAAGATCATCGCAGACCGAGTATCATTTGTTGTTATAATAAAATAACCCACTTTTATGTCAGTGGTGTCAAATTTTACTTATAAGTATAGCAATTATTTAGTGAAATAGTTTTATGTGCGCCTCTTTGAGGCTAATATTTTCCTCAAACAAATTTACTCATTCATGACCATAACGTGGCACCATAGCCACATATGTCATCCTGTTGACCAATGGGAACAGTCCAGTTGCACAATGAGGCTTTATCCTTCAATGATTGGATCAGCCATCACGTGGTTTTGCATGTCTTTTCTGTAGCATGTTTAGAAAAACATATTCTTGTGTGCATCTAAGCTTGTTTCCATTGATCTGGTGTAGGGGAAAGCTAAATTTTCTATTTTATTATTTCAAAAATTGAATTTTGCTTGTGGCAAAAACCTTGACCCCATATATACGAGCATGTAGATGTAGTTGCTTCTATGCATATGCAGATAGAGAACCCCTAACTTCAGATACCCAAAGTGAGTATGGGGATAGATGATAATTAGACACCTCTTACCGTTAATATTCCGTATGAATAGGACACATCAGGAATTCAAGTTCCAGCAATACAGTACCTCTTAGTAGAAAACATAGAAAGGACCACACAGTTAATACAACACGATCTCAACCTAATCATGCATACTTACTAAGTTATCCAAAAGATCAACCATCCTTTATGTTTTCACCTCTTTGGGATTGTTAGTCTTCCTGATCATCCTGGTTACTGTGTATTACACAAAAAGGTGGTGTCTCCAATAATGTCAAATCTGCTACCTATAGGACAAGAGTCAGTTGATCCGAATTGTACTTCCAGCTGAATTCTATGAATTGAAATTATTTTCTATTAATTCAGCTTTGCTGATTCAGTATGTTAAATGTTGGATTATAAGTTCACAGGTAATGAATCTAGAGCAAAATATTATGATAAACTGAGCCAAATATCAAGGTAGCCTTTACATATGAACTTACCAATGTTTTGTACCAAGTGTATTGCACCAAGGAACTGAGACTGAATTTTACCTTGCTATGAAGAATTTACAACTTTCTTTGTCCAAACACAACATAAACATCTGATTGCTCTGCAAAATAACACTCATCCACCTTCCTAAAATTGTAGGGAAAAATAAAAGTTAGCATACATCAGCTTACCCAAAAGCGAAAACCATGTTTCTGTTGAGACCTTGTCCAAGTGGACATTCACTGACTTGGATTAGACAATCTTACTAGCATCCATGGTCAGGCTCGCACACAGGCACCTAATTTAATAGCAATGTTTAGGCATCAGAAACAAAGGGTGGAGTGTCTGACCGGGAAATTAAAATTACAAAATATAAGAACTATTGAGAAAGTATTAACATAAGAAACAAAAGTAGATATGTGCCTAAGTAGTGAGATTTACACAGGGAAACAATACCAGCTGGACTTCATTTTCTGCAATAAACCTTCTAGGTGTAAATGAATGTATGTCTACAAAAGTACAAATCTGAATCAAACATAGAACATGTACCCCTATAGGTGTTGAGTACTATTTTGCAGTACTCCCCCTAATGATTTTCTAAGCAACATCCATCGATTAACCTGGCCTTGTGCCTTTGTTAATGATATTAAAGAAAGGCAACAACAAAATTAAAAACATTGAGCCCTTCTGTTTTTACCATTTAGATTGTGTATTCATCATTGAGAGGAAAGCCTATTGAAACAAAGCTCATCCTTTACACATCTAATTTAATAGCAATGTTTAGGCATCCTAAAATGTATGCATGACTTTTAGATAATAGAAAAAAAAATGACCAACGACACAGGCACCTTAATAGATTGTTTCATCATGTCTTGGTTATATTTGGTGGCTATTATTTATTTCATCTACTGCATGTGTCTGTTTTGAAGTTTGGCAAGTGAGTAGCTAGGGTGGCCGTTGCAATCACTGTTAAGGTGCAGAAATTTTAAATGTGCAAAATATTTCTGTCTCTGCTGATTAACCATTTCACTAATAATCCACAAAGAGGGAATCTGGATCCTATGTTCTTTGAACTTAAAAAAAGGCTAAACCCCAAAAGTACTCTAGCAAACAAAGAGGGAATCTGGATCCTAGTTTAACCATTTCATTAATAGCCTTTCTGCATTTGTTTTGTGATAGGTAGGTTTTGCCATTTGTCTTTGTTTTGTGATAGCTATGCTCCTCTAACCTCTATGTGTCATTTCTTAATTTAATAGAACATGGCTTGCGAAGTATGTCGGTCTCGATGTGCCGAAGGACGATTCACTGGGGCTTCTTTTATGCTTCAGCTCCACGACGGTGACATTGATTCGTTGGTAATTAACAATTCTTTTTTATGTTAACTTGTTCTTTCGTTTTACTATCTAGCTTGAGACTTGTGTTTATTAACAAAAGATTCTTTATATTTCTTTTTTAGATTCTACCATGCAATATTCGCGAAGAGTTCAACGAGTTAGTTGGCAGTAACGTGGATTTCAATGTTCACGGGACCACCTACATTCTTCGAGTGAAAAAAGAAAGAACGAAGACCTACTTCTGCGGGCCACAATTGCAAGCTATCATCGCCACGTACAATTTAAGCGAAGGTGATTACATTCACTTCTCTATGGAAGGACCGCAACCTCGCATCAAAATTCTGTATATGGGCGGGATTGCGAGCGAGGATGGCGGGAGTGAGGAGGAAACTGGGAACACCGAGGATATGGACACTGAGGATGATATGGACGAGGAGGACCCATGGAAACATGTGGTGGTTGCTCAAAGAGCGAATCTTAGCGAGTTTGAGAAGGACCGTGTCCTTCAGAAACTTGCCCAGATAGATAGCTACATCGGGTCCCCTTTCGTGCATCGCATCACCAACACTAACATCTCCAATGGACATGTCATGGTATGTTTCTTAACACTTTCTTATTCGTATAGTTGCTTATGTTCTTAACACTTTCTTATCCGGTATTTGACATTGTGCTTTTATTCTTTCTTGGAATTGTGTGTTGTAGAAAATACCGATGGCGGTAGCGGATAGTGCTGGCATGGAGCAAGGTACCATTGGAGTACGCCGTGGAGAATCAGGACATGTCACCGCAGTTCCGATCACCAGGGATAACGCTGATGGTCGCGTCATCCTCAACTCTCAAGCATGGAGGCAGTTCCATTCCGCAAGAGTTGGTATGGAGGTTGGCCGAGCTATTCTGATCACCATGAGGAATAGTGACATCGCCAACTTGGACATGATGATGGTCATCGACTACATCCGCGCCCGCTAGATAGATTATGTGGTGATGATCGAGACTATGTAATATGGTTGTTTTCGAGACTAACTCCTGGATTTATTAGTAGTATATATGTTTGTTTTTAACCATCCAATTATTCATGTTAGTAATTTAAAATATATATACTATTATCAGTTAATTGAATTTTGTATATTCACTTAGAAAATATAATGTTTCACATCTCTTATAAGCTTTTGTTTACAATGTAATGTAGTTTCTAAAGCGATCTCGCAGCAATGCGCGGGGTATCCTTCTAGTATATATAAATATAAATTAACATATACTCCATCGTGTCGGGACACCCGTATGATTTCTAAATTTTCTTATATTATGTAATCATCGCTCACTATTTCCACCTTTTCACTAAATGATCCGTGCTTACATTTGGATTAACGGAGTTTGGCCCATTGGGAGGGGTAGATACAACCAAAATGAGAAGAAAAAAACTACTGAAAGCAAGAGTAGGGCCCGCACACAGGTGGTCTCGAACACATCCGACAGAGAGGCAGATCTGATGCCGCAGTCATACAATTAGCCAAAAGTAAAGCCATTTAAAAATAGGAAAAATTGGAAGCCCATCATTTTTAGCTAAAAATCAGGGAGGTGATAGATGCATACATTTAGGGATAACCATTAATTCTTACAATAAATCCAGATGCATACATTTATGGGTAGCAATTAATTCATACATTAATTCCAGCCAAAAATACGGATGACCACCATAAACGGGCAGGATATCGATCAAATTGTGTGCCCCACTGCAATATATAATCGAACGGAGTTGAGCGTCAACATATCGTCAGTAGATCAAAATCGCGAAAATATTAGAGATCCTTTGTCTTGTCTCATGGCGTTTAGCAAAAGGAATACAAGCGTGGTATGCTTGGCAGCCCTCATGGTGGTGATGGTGATGGCCACCTTGATGAAGTCTTTTGATGCATCAACAGGTTATATATAAAATAACCTTGCTTTTCCACTACATATATGTAAATCTAAGATATTTCACTTACGACTGGAGATTATGACTCCAAAATGTGCGTGCTTGTTTGAGATCGACATGTTTCGTGTGTCATATACTCTTATGGCATCAACGGTTCAATGTAGTCTCCTAGTTTTTATATGCCCACTTGGAACAATCTTGATTAGGACAAGGCCACGTTGACAATGGACTAGTAAATCCATTATATTTATCTCACTTTTGCAAATTCATTTCTTGTATGTGTAGTCTGCTTCCCGATGCAAGATGTGTGCACGGAATTCGCATGCAAGGGTAACTGCACCAGTCACGGTTATACGAAGAAGACATATTGCTTGAAGCATGACCTCCAGGACCACCATTGTTGCTGCGAGTCGGGCTCGAAGCGTGAGGTCGACGTTTTTGCGCCGTGATTGATCCCTTGTCGCACATAACGAATAATTTTCCTCAAAATAAAAGGATAACAAATAATTAATTTCATATATGGTGATCAGGATACATATGTGTAATATGGATAAATGCATGTATGTGACAGAGGGTGCGTAAGAATGTCTGTGTGCGCTTGCTATATCTTCTTCCGCCTCTGTGACCTCTTTTTGACCAAAAATTAAAGGTGTATAGTGAGCATCCTATTTGATCATCAACGACTTTTTCAATTGAATTTTCATAAGCTGGATGACCAAATCAGAGAGTCATAACTCTATGACCAATTCTTTTGGTCATGGGTTGTCCTTACATGGCCACATCAGATCCTAAATGGCCAAGTCTATGTGAAAAAATTATGACCAAATGGGTAGGTCATGGATGAGATTCAGCCCAGTCCATGATGCTCCTTTATATGGGCTAGACCAACATTTTGGCCCATTTAATATTTTTTCCAGCAATTTCTTCTCGGGTTAACAAACTGATGTGAACAATTCAGCCATTTTAGTTTCTGGGCCTTAGGCTCTTTTATCCATTTCGACTCTGGGCCTTGGCCTACTTATGGTCCAATTTATTTTCTGGTTCTAGACTTTTTTGGGGTCCATTTATTTTCAAAATTTATTTATTTTATTACAGAATACATCCTACTACTAGTTGGGCTAGTTGAGTTGAGGCCTTATATTACAATCTAGTTATTTTCACCATGGGCTTTATACTCTTAAGCCCAATTACATAGAGCTAGATAAAATTCAAATCCATATAAACACATTTGAATTCCCGTAAATTTGAATTACACCACATATTCTAGGACTGCAAATCATCACAATACATATTATCACTTAACTTATAACATACCACCAAGTTAACATCATATACAAGGTTTATATAAGGTTCACATAACTCATAAGATACCACCAGAATCGAAACACAAGCAAAATTACACCAGATTCACATAAGTCATAACTCATATTCTAAAGATAAGAATTAAAACAAATACACTTTCTATCTTCAAATCAACTTCCTCTTATCTAACCTGAAAAAAAGAACATAATAGAAGCTTTAATGCACATTCACTACTATGATACCCACAATCTCAGCCAGTTGTCGTACATAGGACTGAGGCGATTCCCCCAACCGGCTCGCTGCATAAGGTTCTAATAAGTAGGCCTTATTAGAGTCGGGTTCCCGGCCCGTCTATGGTGCAGTAGCCCTTAGACGGTTTTCGAAAACGCCGCCTCTAATGGGATGTTATTCGGAAACAGACAAAACAAAGGCCCATCGCTTAGCTTAGAGGCGGGTTACTTTAACAAACAACTGTAAGAGATGCAGGACCTTCGTTGTATTTTAGATACTCCGGGTTAAGAAACAGAGAGCCGGTTTAAATAAAAAACATACTCAGTGTAGGAAGAAGCGGTTTTGATTTCTAGCTGGCTGGGCGACGCTTGGAGCCCCCGCAGAATCTCGGAGGGGATACATTTTAATATTACGGTTATCCCTGAGTCGGTTTTTAGCCCTCTCTGCTTTTATTCGGTAGGGCCAAATTTGTTCGGAAGTTCTTACGATGCTCTGGGTGGGGCAAATAAATGGCAAATTTGTATATATAATTATAATTTAGCATAAATACATTTAAGTACGTGATGATGATAGATAACCTCATATATACTACTAGTCGAGATATCTCAGAGGACCAATATGATCACTTCTTTAGAGTAGTCGAAAATGCATATGGATGTCACCATTGAACCTCGTGACGCAGAGAATGATGACTGATCCGATCTCAATGCCGGCTTCGTTCGCAGATTTATTCCATATTTCCTTCTCCACAGAAAATCTGCCTCTTGCATCTTCATACCATTTTCAAATACATGGTTTATCGGTTCCATCAATAAACAGAGTCGACCTGATGAGGAATCTTGTATTGTTGGTGAAAACCACTTCTAATTTTCTGCAAAATGAGGCAAGCAAATTAGTATTAAGTTGAACGTGTTGTAGGTTTATTACTTACAAGTGTACTACACCCAATGTTCTTATCCATGATCTTATGGACGACAACAGAGCCAATTCGTTCATAGTGTTCTCTAGCAAAAGCAACAACTCTACCAATTTGTGCAGGAGATAGTGGCAATGCGGGATGTTTTCCAAAGAATTAAGGATGTCGGAACGTCCTATAAATTTAGCGTCGAGACACCACATCTTCAGTTAATATTAGTATACTAATATATATGAGATTCTAGAGATTACAAATCAGGTATAGAGATTGTTTGTTATATTACCTTGTATGGCTAGTGGATAACGAATCACATTGACTTGGTCCACTTCAATGTACATTTACGGTTAGTACAATATATATGTCAATAGATATAATTAACTCCGTAGATAGAGGCGCCACATTTTAATATTAGTATGACATGGCTCATCGACCATAATCTTCATTTTATTGTTGGCGCCAAATATAGTAGCCCTGGAAATTTCATGGTCACCATCCAAATTCAGCACCATCTGATCTTCGTAGTTCAAATAGTAGTGTTTGATAAGGTCGTCCCTCTCTCCATCTGTTATCAGTGTTCTTTCCTCTTCTTTATTAAGATCAAGTTCATACAGAAAGCTATCTTGACTCACAACCTTGAACTCACCACGAGGAGTCATTTCATTAAACTGTTCCCTGACATAGCAATGAACATATTATAACAAATTTTCATGTTAGCATACTTTATCGTGTAAACTTGAACTAAAAGCAAGTACACGGCACGTGTGTTGAACCATTCTTGAACAATGTTGCAATATGAAGGGACATACGCATTTATAAAAAGTGTATAAAAAGATCTTTGCACATGCGCCATATGAACCACAGAGGCAAAGTTGTGTACAAAAAACAATAATAATTGTTTTATGATCTAGGGACAAGAACAAATTAAGAAAATGGGTACATGCACAAAATTACTTGTAATTAAAGCATTTCTTTAAAGACATTTTATTGCAATTGGCAAGACCACGAATGGTATAATAAACGCACATAACATATAATCTCGGAACCCCATATGCATGGTTAGCAACAAAAACGGGGTTAGTCTGTTCTTCATTTCGCACCGGCCTTCAGTGTTGAGGCACAGTTGGCAAGGAGCCTAAAATAAGAACACACTGAAATACATTACAAATCAAGCCACACAAATGTAGTGCGAAAAACCAACATACCATTTCTCGGTGAGGAGAAGGGACGCCGGCCAGAGGCAGATGGGGAGTGCGTCCGTTCATGGAGGGGGTCAAAATATGGCTTTGGGGTGGATGCTGGGAGTGGAAGGGGATAGTGGGTGCGAGGGTCAGATGCAGAGAGAGTTGGGAGGAATGTGCAGGCTAGGGGTGGGGGAAGAGCACGCCGGAGCTCCGGCGCTCGGGCGTGGGGGTTGCGTTGTGGTTGTGGGGAGGGGTGGGGAGGAGGTTGTCGGTGGAGGTGGATGAGGTCGGGATGGAAATTATAAAAGTGTGACAGACGAATTAATTCGAGTGGGAATATGAATTATGGTTCAAAAATGGCCGGGAATTAAATTCCCGAGCCAAGACGAAAATGGTTGGACCATCCGACCAAAAACCATAACGGTCCATGCCTACACGAACATGTGGATTAAATCAATTTTGGTGCAGATTGAAAACATGGAAAATAACAGAGACCACGTTAATCTAGAATGCAGTGATTAACATATACTTTAATTAAACATGAACATATACAAAAGTAAAGGAAAGTCCTTTGATTGATTAATCGAGCACTTAGCTGGATTATGATTAGAAAATTATAAACTTCCGAACATAACTTAGATCGAACTACGTGTAATCTTTGTTCGTCTTGTGTACGACGATCAGGACGTCCTCCACGGACCTGCGCAAGGCGGTCTGGGTGCCCGGCCAGACCGGATCGTCGCCAGGCTCGGTCTGAGGAGGCGCTGGCGGCGGCGGTGGCTGTTGGATCTCCTCCATCTCATTTGTTTCCTCCTTGATATCGGACCAATCAATGTAGCTTGAGGTGTCGAAACCCTAGGGCTCCAGCTTGATGGCGAGCTCAAGCGACGAGCGCATGAGCTCTTCCAGGCCCCCCACTCCGCATTGGGCTCCTTCTTGACATTGGGTTCAAGTCACGAGCGCATCATCTGATTGAAACCCTCCCATTCTTCCTTGGGCTCGGGCTTTGCAACTTGTTCAGAAGCGGGTGCCGCTCCTGAAGCCACGGTGGCAGAGCCTTGATCCTAGAGACGGTGTCCGCCGACAAGTTCCACCAACGAGGCGTTCGGTCATTTCGAGAGGAGCGGCGCATGTTTTCGTGTTCGCGATCGAACATACGGCGCCAGTGTGGCGCATTGGGACCGTACTTCGGGTCCTACCGTAGCATTGAGGGAAAACGTGCCCTGCATTCGGCAATGGCAAGTGCGCGGACGACACCCGTCGGCGACAGGCACGGGAACACCGTCCAATTTGAGGTGCCACCGCCTTGGCAGGTGGCAGTTTGTCGGTGTGGGGACACCAGAAGCAGCCCATTCAGATGGTGTGTCCGAGTTCACGCTTCGCCAGATTGTGTGACGGCTCGAGCCTGCGTCATGCCTTGACTTCCACATCTTCTTGGCTCCGGTGTTGGTAGCAGGTATAGATTTACGATGTGGGCGGGTGGGGGACTTGCCGGTGTGGTTGTACAATGAGAGGGATCTATGAATGAGTTAGCTTATGTGTGGCAGCCCAAATGGGGTGGGGATAAAATAGGAGGTTACTCCGGACTTGATGTGTCTACTTTATGCGGGGGGCAAATTATTCGGACATTTAATCTGTGGAAACAGTCTTTTGTGGACTAGAAAATATGTGTGTACAGGAGATTCCTGTTCGTAAGACATAACTATTGAACACAAACAAATGTATTGTCACTGTTGTACCCCCCCGCCCCAGTCGGTCATAGGGGCAGGTGGATCAGGGACCCCCCCCCCCCCCCCCCCACCGCACCAAATAAACTGGCCCCCTCCCCACACAAAAAAAACAGCATCAACATTTGCGATTCAGTCGTGTAGGATGTCGTTCTATAAGATCAACAAAGGAAGGGATTACGTCAACTTGGGACCAATTTTTGTTTGTCATGATCATACATACGACAAATCTTAACACCACAAAGATAAAATTCGGTTATGGCCCGGACCCCTCAAAGCTGGCTAGAGGACGAGCCTAAAATCAGCTAGGGTTCCCTTGAAATCGTGCGATCGAGTTTTGGGTACCATCCCCCCTTTGCGTGTTGTTGTATTCTTGTTATATTATCATGGGTGTATTAGGAAATTAGTGCACAACTTCGATGTGCCAGTTCCGTTCAGAAAACATGAGTATGTGTAGTTTTTGTTGGGGCAGAAATTTACTAGAGTTCCACAGATATACGGACACTCCGGACCAAAACATACGTTTTGTACTCCTAAAATTATTCAAAATAGAGTTTGCATACAAAAAATTGGGTCCACCTACGCTTCATGTCTGTACGACATAACTATTTAGCGTAAACAAATAAATTATCAATCTCTACAAACGTGTCTAGGGCAGACGTTCGTCATGCGTTGGAGCCCGACACCAACCCTCCACCCAAAAAACCATCACCAACATTAGTGTTCAGTCGTGTAGGATGTCGTGCTATAAGATGAAACACAAAACTTTGGTGTGGCATACTTTTGGACATTTGGACATGGTGCGAGCCCCGCCCCCTCCCCTCCCCTAGCCCCGCGCAGCACCCGATCGAAGCAACATGAGGAGGGGATTATGAAAACTTGGGACTATTTTTTTTTCCATGAAAATACATACGACAAATATTAACACAGTAAAGAGAAATTTTCGTTATGGCCTGACCCCTCAAAGTTGTCCATAAGTATAGGACAACAACAGAATCAAGTTTCCCTCAAAAACTAGCGACGGGGTCTCGGGAACCACTCCCCTTTGCGTGTGGCTATACTATTGTTATATATGACCATGGGTGTATTAGGAAACACGTGCACAACTTCGATGTGCCAGTTACGTTCAGAAAACACGTGTACGCGTAGTTTTTGTTAGGGCCGGAATTTTACTGGAGTTCTAGAGTAATGTGGACATTCCATATGTAGCAATACTTTCTGTACTACTCCTAAATCTATTCAAAATAAAGTTTGCACATGAAAATGTGACACTTTCTTTCAAAAAAAATAAGCATTGTGTGGTCGCATAACCCACTAAATTTTGTTTCACATCAAATAGGAGTGTCCATATAACATTGGACCCTCTAGAGGGAGCCGAGCCGTGGCACAGCCCAAATTCGGACCCTTCTCTGGCCGGGATATTCCTTTGCACATATTTATGGATTTCCACGCTAAAATTTAGAAACAAACATGTTCATAAATATGAACACAGTTACATTACCCCCCCCCCCCCCACACACACACGTTCTGTATTTGGGACAGTTAAAATTTTGGCCCCAGGTTCTGTATTTCTCCACGGTTCTATCGCGCATCCCCACGGCCCCCACTGTTTGGTTTTCTGACGGTTCCACTGTTCTTCCCTCTTCCCAGCCGTCGCCATGGCTGACAAAGTAGCACCATTTACGCATCGTCTTCCCGTTACCGCCCATAAAGCGGGAGATATTCAGGTCGTGTACACCGACGACGTGGAAGAAGTACACGGATACATCCAGAAGTTAAAGGGGTAGCTCGCCGTCAAGAAGGACAATTTCATGGGTCTTGACTTCGAGTACACCGCTGATGAGAAAGACATCGCCGTCGTCCAACTTGCGATGCGCAACCACGTTCTGGTATTTCAGTTGTCAAGGTATTTTTTCCGCTCCAATCTGGCATATATATAGGATTAGCAAAATGAGGTTGAAATGCAAAATTAATTAATGAGATTGGATTCAGCCCTATATTAGCTATATATATATGAAGAAGTGTACAAATTGGTACATATACATCGCATTAATTTACATGTTTGATAAATTAGTTCTACAACTTTGTACTAGTGCAATTTACAAGTTTGATTTGACTCTCTCTCCGTACAACTTCGTACTAGCTAGTAGTGCACTTACAAGTTCAATTTGACTCTCAATGTGATCATGATCTCACTTTATATATTGATTGCTGCAGCTGTGTGAAGGATTGCCAGCGTCTGATTGATTTCCTTACTAAAAGTTGTACAAGTTCTGCTAGCGTTGACATCCGGAATGGAGACTGATGTACAATACCTGGAAAGCTACAATTCCACCACAGTTCCATGTGGATATTCAAGAATTGTTACAGTTCGACAAAGAATAAGGGGAGACTACTCTCCGCACAAAAAACGACGGCTACCTTCCAACGGAATACCCCCCCCCCCCCCCCCCCGCTACAGTATCGTTGAGAGTCAACCGCCGCCGAGGAGGGTTTCCGGCCATCCCCGCCGCTAGCCCCCGGCCTGGTTGGTGTGGTGATGTGCTAGAGGGCCGGCTCAACCTGTACAGAGGTAGATTTAGTTTAGGAGTAGCCAGTGTGCTAGTCGTCGCCGTCATGGCTTCCTCTCTTCTCTCCGGCCGGTTCCTCATGGCTCGCAGCGGCGCGAGGGCTCGAGCTTCTCTCTGGTGCAGGCCATATCCATGGTGGATCTCGTCTACAGGTGAGGAGCATCAAGGCCGATTCAATAAATCTTCTGCTTGCCTTATCTGCTCTTCGGGGGATCTGACGAAGAAGAACGTCCATCATCCTCTGCCTCATCGTGGTGACGAGGGGAGGGCGATTGGAAGCGATACTTCCTCGGGCTCCGCTGGATGGCTCCTCCTGCATCGACGAGCAGATCAAGCGAGGGTGTTGTTCACCATCGCCAATCAAGGCCAAGAGGGTGGCCTTTCTTCCTCCTCCGTGTCGGAGGTCTTCAGCATCCGTCGTCGGAGCTCGACAGTACGCAGCCACCAAGTGGTACGTCCCCGGTAGCTGCGTGTCTGCCGGCGCTACGGATGCCACGCCGGAAGGGAGAGATCGAGTGTACCAAGGTGCTCTGATCTCGGCGAGCTTCTCGCCTGGAGATCGCCGACGTTCTGTGGCGGAGACTCCCGAGGACCTGATCGCTTTTTATCCTTTTGTCTTAGGGTGTTCTTTGTATTTTCGCAGGCCCTTCCTTCGATTTCTAGGTCTTTAGAGCAAGATTTGAGAAGGGCCTCCGCGCAAATTGTACCTGCCACGTATCAATGAAACTGCAGCAATCGGGGTCTCGACCCCAACCTTTGTACAAAAAAAAGACAAAGAATAAGACCGAAATGGCTGACCTCAATGCAGAGCTAATCCATCCCAAGTACAAAGACATGAAAAAGGAATTCCCAGATAAGGGGCACAAATTATGGGCGCAGAAGCCACTTGAGATTCTTAACATCGAGTACGCAACTAGAGATGGTTATGTTGCATACGAGTTGTACCGCAAGATCAGGATAGTGAGTAAAGGGCAGCGTCACCTCGAACCAGTAACGACGGAAATTGACTGCACTAGTTGTCGTACCAGAACCAGTGAGCAGCAAGCCTCTCTACCATTGAACAAGCATTGGAGGTGGGACTCATGATGATGCAATACAGTCTTAGTTAGGTTTCAGTGTTTTTCGTTAAGTTTGTACATATATATGGCTATATTTCATGTGATCAAGTTTGCGTGTAAGCACTATAGATGATTCTCTTGTGTTATCGTACGTTAAAGTTTTTTAGTCGCAGAGTGTCAAAGCCTGTCTCATCGAATTAAACATGGAAACCAAAATGCCCAAAGCACATCGTCGAACGCCATTTTACTTCTCTCTCCACCTTTCAGGCCGGTCAAACAAGTCCCCAGTACAAGCTCAGAAAACCCCAGGAACAGAGTAGCAGAGGAGTGTAGAGGATTCCCGTTGTCGTCGTTGTCTCCGACGACGAGGGAGGATAAGAAGAGGAGGCGGACTGTCCCCTCTGCATGTATTTGTTGCCGGTGCGCGACTTTTCTCCGGCGCCCGTCGACGAGGCAAGAACCCTGGGTTTATTCCCCGCCGAAACCAGAACGTCCGACTCCTAGGTCAATCCGTCAGGACACATAATTCGACAACAAATTCATGTATTATCTATATGTCATCTTCCAATAACAATAGCCTAACTGTCTAAATTAAAATATGTGAAAGCGCATGATCCCTCTAATGATTTTGGTGATGATGATAACACGGGTATCACCTATCTAACAATGTTGTTTTAGATTGTGCAGCTATTATCTCAGATAATTATTGTTATACTCTTGTCAAAAGATCAAAGAGAAGGTCTACACTCTGGAATTACTGCCACAGGATATTTCAGTATGCAGTACGGAAATTCCGGTGCTTATGGGGCGGAATATCCGGCCCCAGCACCGGAATATTCCGGCCACTCTGGCATCTTCAAAATGATCAAGATCTTCTCCAGCTGCCCGCGGACAGAAGCTAGGGCGGAAATTTGCCCAGGAAATTTCCGGTGCAAAAATCCGGCCCTCTGGGACTTAGCAGAAAAAGGAGTCCTCCCAGGTGCCCGCGCACAGAAGCTGGGGCGGAAATTTGCCCCGTAAATTTCCGGTGCAAATATCCGGCCCCTGGTCCTTAGAAATTTTCGTCAACAAGTTGGTGCCTGCGCGCAGAGATGGGGGCGGAAATTTCCGCCCCCGGATATTTCAAAAATCCGCCCCCCGGACTATTCAAATTTCCGGCCCGGGCAGACCGGAATTTTCCGGTGTTAACACCGGAATATTCCGGCCCTGCCGGACTGCAACGGTCAGAAATTGGAGGAACCTATAAATAGTTGTCTTGTTCCTCTAGATAGGCAGCTCGTCCATTCCTCTCTCTCCTCCATTGTTGTAGAGATCAAAACACCCCGATCTCCCTCCTCCTCCAACCAAACTCGATGCCCTTCAAGGATCTAATGGAGGAGGCCTAGATCTACCTTTCCACCAAGCCAAAACGTGTGTTCGCACACCACAACTCTTGGGATCTTGTAATCTCTTGGTTGCCTTGTCATCCAAGGGAAACCCTAGTGCTTGTAGCTTCCACCTTGTAGCAAGAAGCTTCGATTGTTGAGAGCCTCCATCTCACTTGTGGAGTAGCCTCAACCCCTTGTAAAGGTTTGGTCAACGCCTTCAAGTCGACCTCATAGTGGAAACGAGAATCTCCCTCACCAGAGAAGCTCACGGAGAATAAGGTGTGCACATCCGTGCTATTGAGGAGCGCCTAGGTGGCTCCCCACCTCTCCAACGTAGACGTACTTCTTTCAAGAAGGAACTACGGGAAACATATCCTTGTCTCCGTGTTTTTCACTTGTGGTTATATTGTGCCTTTGCCATACTTCCGTTGCTACTTGTTGCTTGTCACATAGGGTGTTTGTCGCACCCTGGGTTTCTAGAGGATACTCTTCGCACGAACTGGAAGTCAGGTGCTTGGATTATGGGGCAAACAAGCTCCCACGTCCCAGCTTCCTGGTAGGCCTGCGCTTATGCGCGACAACACAAGCCCTGCTTCCACCGTCGAAGTAAACTATCCGCTAGGAACCTAAAGGCACTACTGTCGACGTACTTCATAATCAAACACGCACGGTACGTCAACAGTTTGGTACGAATGATAGCACAGAATGTCTCTAAGACACAAAAGAATGAAATAAGTGCAACTGGCCTTCACTAAGGCAGAAAATATCGAATACAGTCATCCAGAGGACACATGTCCCAACATATCATCCATTACAACAGCGGAAGCAATCAAAGGGGTCTGAGTACAGACAAATCCATGGCTTAAGAAGCCGGAGAAAATAAAGGAAAACGAAGCCCATCCACGAAGGTCTGGATCCTGCCCTGGTCCAGCTAACTACTCGTCTGCAGCGTCGTCGAACTCCACAAAGTAGCCATCCTGGGAAGCATCGTAGTCGTAGTAGTACTCTGCGTAAACCACAGCCCCAACGGGGTCAGTACATCCAAGTACTGGCAAGCAAGACTCACATTTCATCAAGGAGTTACCCGTCAACACAAGCATAGATGCTTGGGATCAACGGAAGAAGGGGTGATATAAAGTTGCTGCTGGCTGCTCTAACCAACTACAGAAACATCTACAAGTTCCGGCTAACAGAAAAGATAAGATCGAGGATGGTAACCAACTGAAAGATAACTTCAACCAAAACCCATCCTGGATCTCGCCCCTTATCCAAAGAAGCAATCCGAGGATAACTCACACGGTTGTAATACGGTGAATCAAGTTATTGTGTGAATAACCTATTACTAGTCAGGTTATTAATCATTGGGTGAAACATGATTGATCATTATGTTGAAGTTGTCCTGAGTACTTGTTAGCCAGTACTTTCACCAAGTAATCCATAACCGCGGAAAACACGGCTTCTCGAGAAGATTATCCCTGCAGGGTTGCACCAATTTGGCCGTACACTCATGAATATCCCGCCAGATGGGACGCCTCCCACCAAGCGGGGCACTCAACACAACCAACCATTCTTCGCATCAAGCCCAAAGAACCTTGGGCGCACGGCTAATCAAGCCCAGAAGAAAATGGACCATCATAGCACTCTAAGACCGTGTCCCCCTATATGCCGACTACGAAAGTTCCACCCTGCACTGGGCTCGCAAAAACATGCATGCGGCAAATGGAAAACACGAACTAAATGAGGCGATTTGGACGAGATGCGAATCAGGTCAAGTTGAGGGGGGCGCCCATACTCGCTTCCCAAATGCGGGTAGTGCGCTCATCATGGATCAGTAGACAAGACCCTTTTCCTATTAGGGTCGACACTAGCAGGCTCCAAAACCACTCATGGGCCTCCTGCCGGTGCCTTATCATCAAATTATTATTACCATTAGCAATTAACAGGATTGATTGATTAATAACGAGCCCCGGTACAAGATAAGAAGATAGTAACAGTAGTAACCGACAACAGACTCGAGTAAAAGCAACCCTAAGCATGCTAACTAATAACAGGCACAAGCAATGGCTGTAGGTTTGGAGGTGGTGGCAATATCATGGCTCAAGGTATCATGTGATGGGTTCGGAGAACAAGCAACGATACATAGGGCTAGCAATAGTAGACAAAAGATAGTATCGACAACAAGTGTGGAAAGGAACTCAATGAATCATGTGAGTGATAACTTGCCTGGCAGCTCAGCCTCGTACTGGGCTAGGTCCTGAGTAGTGGTGTCGTAAGGCTCGTCGGTACCAACGTCGTCGTCTAATCGAGAAGAAGCAAAACAACAACGAAGGAAGACGGGCAATCAATACATGGCATAAGTGCACAAACATTGGATGATGCATGTCATGTTTAATAGATGCACCAAAATAACTTGCTTGACATGAACCACAAGTTTAAATGGATTCCATATGCAAAAAGGGGCATATGGAAGTCCATGCTTTAGAGTTGAATTAGTTGTTCTATCACTAAGCATCATGTGTAGGTGACTTAGTATGATGCATGCATGATGAGGAACAATAAGATAACAAGTTAATTGCAATTGGATTGATAGTTAATCATTTTAGAAAACATTAACAAGTTTGGAATTATTGGTACCTAATGGTGTTGAACAAGTATTGATTGTTTCCAACAATTTAAAGTATGCAAAACCAATTACAAATTTTATATTTGAAAAGTTTATCAAATTTTAGTTGGATTACATGTTTCACAATTTGAAATTGGACTTAGAATTAATTACTTATGAATTAAACAAAATTAAACAATTTTTAATTGAATTAAACAAGAATTAAATAGTTTAGGCAATTTAAATTGTTCAAACCAGAAAACAAAATTTATATTTGAATAGAGCATTCAAAAAGGTGTGAAAAACATATTTTATTTGAATTATTTGAAAACAGTATGAATTAGTTATGAATTATTTCAAATTGCATTTGAATTATTTGAATTTGAATTTAGATTGCATTTTGAAATTTCAAAACAGAACACAAACTGCATATTTGGAAAGATTATAAAATTTGGATCAGAATAGACATCAAGTTTGTATTTGTTGGTATTATAAAACCCAAGATATGGAATTTTGAAGTTTATAGCTTATTCTGCCCAATTAAGATATTAGAAAAAAAATATAAACAGATTTGGTTTTAATGTTTTGTTACACACTGGAAGTGTACACCCGGGCACTGCCCTGTGGACCCTTGCCAACGTGGCGTGCACGTGGCAGAGAAAACCCACGCAGTCACAGCCAGGTGGGCCTGGCTCGGGATTTTAATCCCAGCCAAAAAATTGCGCCGAGGGGGATTCGACCTCGCGACCACCCGATGCGCTGCACAGGTGCGGTACCAGTTGCGCTACTGAACGTTGTTTGACAGCAAGGGGTACGCACGCTGGTTGAGGTTCAGAGGTGCGCGTATCTGAAGAAAACTGACGATCAAACGTTTGATCGACTGACAGCGAAGGGCGCTGCTCGCCGGCGAACTGCAGCAGGGCTAGCCGCGACGGATCACTGCGGTGTCTAGCCCGTGCTAGCGCGCTTGGTGCCGCAGGGGGTGAACTAGGCGTGCTCGGTGCGTGTGCAGAGAAGGAAGAAAGGCGAGGGGATCAGGGGATGCTCACCGTGCGTCTGCAGGCGCTCGTCGGAGAAACGCGGACGGCGGCGGCGATCGGAGGCGGCTAGGGCTAGGTGGCGGTGTCGTGGAGGTAGAGGGGACTGCGGGCTTCCAATTCCCGCCGCTAGCGCACGGCGCCACCCATCGGAGACGGCGCTCCTCGCCGGAATTCAGAGAGGGCGCGGCGAGAAGTTCAGAGATGCAGTACCGAGGAGGTGGAGGTGAGAGGAAACGATGGCGGCGATGGCGGAAAGAATTAGGGTTTGCGGCCGTGGGGAGAGTGCTGCGGTGCTTTTAAGGGCTCGAGGGAGCTGCGTACGGCGGCCATCGGTGGGGGTTCTGTGCGATCGGATGGAGGAGAGGGCGTCGTACGCCATTGACGTCAGAAAGAAGGAGACGACAGCGACGTGCGAGGAAAGGTAACGGGCCAGAGGGAAAAGAAATAACGGGCTGGGCTGCTTGGGCCCTGCTCTCCTCCCTCACACTGCTTTTATTTTTTTTTTGTACACTGTTTTTTTTTGTAGATTTGCTTTTGGATGAATTAGAGGGGTTTTTGAGTAGATAAAAATTTGGAAAAAATTAGGTAAGCTTATTAAGTTAAAAGAAACCATTTGGTAGTTTAGGTTTTCAAAATTTCAACTGTTTTATTGCTGTTTCAAAATTGAACCAAAATAAGAGAATTTTGCCATATTAATTGTTATTTAGAAAATAGGTTGTTTTCAATAGGGTTTACCCTATGGTTTAGAAAGTTTTGAAGAATACCAAAAGGTATTGAACATCATGGATTCAAAAGGATTGATGAATTGAGATTTGTTTTGAGTTTGGAAAATAACTTGGATATAGAAGATTAACTTGATTAATTGCTTTTAAGTAACAACTCAAAAGGTGCATTAAAAGGGATTGCTTGGAAACAAAGAGGTTTTTAAGTTTGCAATTCTTTAGTTGAAAGGTTGTAACAGACAAGTGTGAAAACAGTAATTGAAAACAAGTTTGAAATTCATATGAAAAAAATGCAAACAGAAATGAAAAAGAGAATGATGCCATGATGCATTGCATAAATTAAACAAATAAATAAAAACAACTAAGGTTTTCATACTTGGGTGTTACAAAACGCCCCCCCTTGAAGGAATCGCGCCCCGAGATTCCCTACTGAGAAATGAACAGGTCCGGATACTTCTTGCGAAGATCCTCTTCGGTCTCCCACGTTGCCTCTTTATCGGAATGATGCGACCATTGGACTTTCAAGAACTTGGTGCTCTTGTTGCGAGTCTTACGCTCGGTCTCATCGAGAATTTTGATAGGGTGCTCCTCATAAGATAGATCATCTTGCAGCTCAATGGAATCATGATCAACTGCACGATCTGGATCTTTGAAACACTTCTTGAGTTGTGACACGTGGAACACATCGTGCACTTTGGATAGTTTTTCTGGAAGTTCAAGACGATAAGCATTCTCTGCACGTCTTGAGAGGATGTTGAAAGGGCCAATGTATCTTGGTGCAAGCTTTCCTTTCACACCAAAACGATGAGTGCCTCTGAGGGGAGTTACACGGAGATATGCCTTATCACCAGGTGCATAGACCATATCCCTGTGCTTGCTATCATAATAGCTCTTCTGACGAGACTGAGCAATCCTGAGATTGTCACGAATGATACGAACTTTCTCCTCGGCTTCCTTAACAATGTCAGGGCCTAAAAGTGAACGTTCACCAGCTCCAGACCAATTGATTGGACTCCTGCATCTGCGACCATACAGTGCCTCAAATGGTGCCATGCCTAGGCTTGCCTGGTAGCTGTTGTTGTAGGAGAATTCAGCATATGGAAGGCAATCCTCCCATTTCATGCCAAAGGAGAGACCACATGCTCTGAGCATATCCTCGAGAATCTGATTGACTCTTTCGACTTGCCCCTGAGACTGAGGGTGATAAGCTGTGCTGAACAGAAGTTTAGTGCCCAATGCTTCTTGAAAGCTTTTCCAGAAATGAGAAGTGAAGATACTTCCACGATCTGAGCTTATTTCCAACGGAACACCATGAAGGGGAACAACCTTTGCTGTGTAGAGCTCTGCTAACTGGCTAGCTGAGATAGTTTCCTTTACAGCATAGAAGTGAGCAACCTTAGTGAGACGATCAATAACAACGAAGATTGCATCGTTGCCCTTTTTGGACTTTGGAAACCCAGTAACGAAGTCCATTTCAATCATGTCCCACTTCCACTCAGGAATTTTCAGAGGTTGGAGTAGACCTGCTGTTTTCTGATGGACTGCCTTAACACGTTGACAAACGTCGCATTCAGAAACGTATTGAGCAATTTCACGTTTCATGCCAGGCCACCAATACAGAGTCTTGAGATCCTGGTACATCTTTGTACTTCCAGGGTGAATGGATAGGGGAGTTTCATGAGCCTCCTTGAGAATGATATCCTTGAGACTTTGAATCTGAGGGACTGCAATGCGTCCTTCGAAGAACACAGTTCCCTTGTCATCAATTGAGAAGGACTTGAATTTATCATTGCCCTCCTTGATGTGATCCACAATCTTCTTGATTTCATTATCACGAAGTTGTTCAGAACGAATCTTGTCCTCGAGAGTTGGGCTGGCTGTCAAGCTAGCAAGGTATCCTTCAGGAACAAGACCAAGGTTCAGCTTCTGGAATTCTTCATGAAGTGGAGGTTGGCTTTCCATGATCATGAGATTATTGCAATAGGATTTGCGACTGAGAGCATCGGCCATAACATTGGCCTTGCCTGGAGTGTAAGAAATGGTGAGATCAAAGTCTTTAATCTTCTCAATCCATCTCCTTTGCCTGAGGTTCAGATCTGGCTGAGTGAAGATGTATTTCAGACTCTTGTGATCGGAAAAGATTTCAGTTTTGTTACCCAACAAGTATTGTCTCCATTTCTTGAGGGCAAACACAACTGCTGCAAGTTCAAGATCATGAGTGGGATAGTTTTGCTCATGTGGGTTCAACTGACGTGAAGCATAAGCCACAACTTGACGTTCTTGCATAAGAACTGCTCCTAGGCCTTGGAGAGATGCATCACAGAATATCTGGAAAGGTTTGGTAGTGTCGGGGCCAACTAGAACAGGTGTGGAAGTGAGTTTAGTCTTCAGGAGGTTGAAACTCTCATCACATTGTGGAGTCCAAACGAACTTTTTGTCCTTCTTTGTGAGATCAGTGAGAGGTTTAGCAATCTTAGAAAAGTTTTGGACGAAACGACGGCAATAGCTAGCCAAGCCAAGAAAGCTTCTAACTTGTTTCACCGTCTTAGGGGGTTTCCAATCAACAATTGCCTTAACCTTTTCAGGATCAATGGCAATGCCTTTGGCAGAGATGATATGACCAAGATATGCAACTTCTGGAATCCAGAACTCACATTTGGAAAACTTGGCATACAAACGATGCTCGCGAAGTTTCATGAGAGTGAGACGAAGGTGTTCTCCATGCTCTTCCTCGGATTTGGAGTAGACTAGAATGTCATCAAGATATACCACAACGAACTTGTCGAGGTATTCATGGAAGACAGAATTCATGAGTCTTGAGAACGTCGCCGGTGCATTGGTGAGACCAAAGGACATGACGGTGTATTCATATAGACCGTACCTTGTGGTGAAAGCCGTCTTAGGAATATCTTCCTTTCTGATCTTTATCTGATGGTAACCCATCCTCAAGTCCAACTTTGAGAATATTGAGGCTCCAGCAAGTTGATCAAAAAGATCATCGATACGAGGAAGTGGATACTTGTTCTTGATGGTTTTCTCGTTGAGAGGACGATAGTCAACCACGAGTCTTTTTGTTTGATCCTTCTTGGCAACAAACAGAGTTGGGCAACCCCAAGCGGAGGAACTAGGCTGAATGAAACCTTTGTCCATATACATATCGATTTGCTCCTTCAACAATTTCAGTTCAGGAGGAGCTATCTTATATGGATGCTTAGAGATTGGAGCAGTACCTGGCTCAAGCTCGATCACGAACTCAACTGCTCTGTCCGGGGGCATCCCTGGCAACTCTTCTGGAAAGACGTCAGGGAATTCACAAACCACCGGAACATTTTCAATTGCCGGAAGGGGTTTTGCATCGAGGCTGAACAGCTGAGCAGAAGTTGATCCATATGGAGAATAGACTATCTGGCCTGAAGTGTGGGAGAGAGTTATTGACTTTTGAGCACAGTCAATTTTAGCTTTGTGGGTCTTCAACCAATCCATACCCAGAATGACATCAATGTCAGAATTTCCCAGCAACATGAGTGAAGCAAGGAATACACGACCTCCAATTAGGATCTCATTGTCCATGCTTATCTTGGAAGTAATCATTTTATTTCCCGGAGAGTGCACATAGATTTGATTGCTTAGCGGAACCAGAGCTAAATTGTACGTTGTAGCAAAGATCTTTGACACAAACGAATGCGATGCTCCAGTATCAAACAACACTTTAGCTGGAATAGAGTTTACGGGTAATATACCGAGAACGACGTCAGCAGCCTCTTCGGCTTTGTCGGCCTTGATATGGTTCACCCTCGCGTTCCTCCCGACAGGCCTATTGTTGGAGTTGAAGGCTTTAGCCGGAGGAGCACGAACCATAGCCTGGTTGGTGTTGGGGCGAGGAGGTAGGGGTAGCTGCTTCTGAGTGCACTTATCAGCATAATGTCCAGTATCCTTGCACTTGTAGCAAGTGACGATGCGAGAAGGACCCGGCCTTGGCTGCCCCATCGGGAACCTCTGACCCTGCATCTGAGATGGGTTGGGTGGGCGGGGACCAAAGCCTGGAGAAGCTTGGGCATTTGGAGCCCGAGTGACAGCACCATTTGGCACCCAGATGCGGCGCTTCTGCGGAGGGGTGGTCATGTTGGAGGAGGAACCACCCTCACGCGAGTGCTTGCGGGACTCTTCGAACGCCTTGCGCCCATTCTCCTCATTGAGCGCGGTGTTCACAAGCTCGACGAAGTCCTTGCACTTGATGTTTGTGAGAGCGTACTTCAGTTCCGGGTTAAAACCTCGGCGGAACCTTGCCATCTTCTTGGCTTCGGTGGACACTTCGTCACCAGCGTACCGAGCGAGACGATTGAACTCGTTCTGGTAGCCGAGAACGTCCAGCTTGCCCTGTCTGAGAGAGCAGAATTCCTCACGCATCTTTTCCATGAGACCATCCGGGATGTGGTGCTTCAGGAAGGCATCTCTGAAACATCCCCAGTTGATAGGAAAGCCAGCCCTCATGGCCTGGTAGTTCTCCCACCAAGTAGCTGCCTGACCCTTCAGTAGGTAGGTGGCGTACTTGACCTTATCCTCTTCAGCAACATGAGCTATCTCCAGAGCTCTTGCTACGTCACGGATCCAGTCATCAGCATCCAGGGGCTCACGTGTTGCCACGAAAGCTTTTGGGCCCAAGCTGAGGAAGTCCTTGATGGTGACCCTTGGAGCATTCTGGTTGTGTTGCTGGTTAGCCTGGATCTGGGCCATCTGTGTCACCACTTGGGTCATCTGAGCCAACAGCTCCCCCATTGGTGGTGGCGGTGGCGGGTTGTTCCTGGTTGGAGGCATCCTGAACAGAAATTCATTTTAGCACAACAACAGAAAAGGATAGACTTGGTAACCGAAAGATAGATTATTCCGACGCATGAATAGATAACCAACAGGTACATCATCACATGTTCAAATACATCAGAATATCCAACAGACCAATACATGGTTCGAAAACGAAAGGATAGACTAGACACAGCTAGTAATGGATACAACGGTACTCCCATGCTCATCACGCAGGACGGCGGTGAGTAGTACGACGAGAGATACGGTGAGGAGGAATCCCATGGAAGTAGGTATCACGACGATCCCTGTAGATAGGAACTGCTCTGAGAGCAACTCTCGGTGTCGTGAAGTAGGAAGCGTCGTATCCCTGTGCTCCATAGCGGGGAATCCCTGTGTAACCAGCTCCGAGGTCGAGAAGTGGACCTCTGATCGGCTCGTAACCTCCAGCATCTGGCAACGGAAGACCAGCTGGCTGAACGACACGTGCGAAGCGCTCGTCTCCAACAAAGTCTGTGGTGTACGTCGCCAGACGAGTGAGAGCAAGGCGGAGCTGCTCCCTGACTGAGGCTAACTCCTGAGAAAGTGCGGAAGCAACGGCATCACTGTGACTAGCGAACTGGGCAGTGACCTGGAGCCTGGAGCTATCAGTCTCGTAGGTATCCATGTCACGGTGGATAGTGAAGTGAGCTCCTGCTGCCGTGATGTAACCACGGGGGATGTGACGAAAACTGGACTTATCAAACCCCCAGTAGTCAGCACGGAGAACGGTGACACTCACGTACGCTGCCTGCTGCACTGCCATATCCACTGTGGACCCTACTGCCTCGTACTGGTGTGCAATGCTCCTGCCATCATCCGACAGAATGTAGACGATAGCCCGGAAGAAAGTCTGGTCACACTCTCGCTGGTGCTCGTAGACCTGGTACTCTGGTGCCCAATGGAACCCCAGAAAGGTAACCATGTCTCTCAGCAACTCCGGAAAACCGGCGGTGCTCTCACAGCGAGTCATGCGAACCACCTGCGGATAGTAGTTGAGACCCATCTGCAGATTATTTGGAAGGTTTGATTAGACTCCGGTAGATGAAAAAGGATGTGGAAAACAACAACAAGGTTGAACGGACGAAAAGGATGTTGAAAAGAACATGATATCGAAGCAACATCGGGAAAACGAGACCAAAAGTCCTGAGGTACTACAGAGAACCCAAAACACGTGAAATCCTAACTTGAAAGTTTAGGTGAGAACAGAAAACAACGTTGCACTTCCTTACCAGAAAAGGGTGGGTGGGTGGGGAAAGAAGAAAAATGGCAGAATTCCTACTCTCACGTTTCATTTTTCCTATATAGCTACAAAATAGTTTCTAGACTCAACTGCGACCAGTAAAAAGGGATCCTACAGGCAGACAGGCTCTGATACCATTTGTCGCACCCTGGGTTTCTAGAGGATACTCTTCGCACGAACTGGAAGTCAGGTGCTTGGATTATGGGGCAAACAAGCTCCCACGTCCCAGCTTCCTGGTAGGCCTGCGCTTATGCGCGACAACACAAGCCCTGCTTCCACCGTCGAAGTAAACTATCCGCTAGGAACCTAAAGGCACTACTGTCGACGTACTTCATAATCAAACACGCACGGTACGTCAACAGTTTGGTACGAATGATAGCACAGAATGTCTCTAAGACACAAAAGAATGAAATAAGTGCAACTGGCCTTCACTAAGGCAGAAAATATCGAATACAGTCATCCAGAGGACACATGTCCCAACATATCATCCATTACAACAGCGGAAGCAATCAAAGGGGTCTGAGTACAGACAAATCCATGGCTTAAGAAGCCGGAGAAAATAAAGGAAAACGAAGCCCATCCACGAAGGTCTGGATCCTGCCCTGGTCCAGCTAACTACTCGTCTGCAGCGTCGTCGAACTCCACAAAGTAGCCATCCTGGGAAGCATCGTAGTCGTAGTAGTACTCTGCGTAAACCACAGCCCCAACGGGGTCAGTACATCCAAGTACTGGCAAGCAAGACTCACATTTCATCAAGGAGTTACCCGTCAACACAAGCATAGATGCTTGGGATCAACGGAAGAAGGGGTGATATAAAGTTGCTGCTGGCTGCTCTAACCAACTACAGAAACATCTACAAGTTCCGGCTAACAGAAAAGATAAGATCGAGGATGGTAACCAACTGAAAGATAACTTCAACCAAAACCCATCCTGGATCTCGCCCCTTATCCAAAGAAGCAATCCGAGGATAACTCACACGGTTGTAATACGGTGAATCAAGTTATTGTGTGAATAACCTATTACTAGTCAGGTTATTAATCATTGGGTGAAACATGATTGATCATTATGTTGAAGTTGTCCTGAGTACTTGTTAGCCAGTACTTTCACCAAGTAATCCATAACCGCGGAAAACACGGCTTCTCGAGAAGATTATCCCTGCAGGGTTGCACCAATTTGGCCGTACACTCATGAATATCCCGCCAGATGGGACGCCTCCCACCAAGCGGGGCACTCAACACAACCAACCATTCTTCGCATCAAGCCCAAAGAACCTTGGGCGCACGGCTAATCAAGCCCAGAAGAAAATGGACCATCATAGCACTCTAAGACCGTGTCCCCCTATATGCCGACTACGAAAGTTCCACCCTGCACTGGGCTCGCAAAAACATGCATGCGGCAAATGGAAAACACGAACTAAATGAGGCGATTTGGACGAGATGCGAATCAGGTCAAGTTGAGGGGGGCGCCCATACTCGCTTCCCAAATGCGGGTAGTGCGCTCATCATGGATCAGTAGACAAGACCCTTTTCCTATTAGGGTCGACACTAGCAGGCTCCAAAACCACTCATGGGCCTCCTGCCGGTGCCTTATCATCAAATTATTATTACCATTAGCAATTAACAGGATTGATTGATTAATAACGAGCCCCGGTACAAGATAAGAAGATAGTAACAGTAGTAACCGACAACAGACTCGAGTAAAAGCAACCCTAAGCATGCTAACTAATAACAGGCACAAGCAATGGCTGTAGGTTTGGAGGTGGTGGCAATATCATGGCTCAAGGTATCATGTGATGGGTTCGGAGAACAAGCAACGATACATAGGGCTAGCAATAGTAGACAAAAGATAGTATCGACAACAAGTGTGGAAAGGAACTCAATGAATCATGTGAGTGATAACTTGCCTGGCAGCTCAGCCTCGTACTGGGCTAGGTCCTGAGTAGTGGTGTCGTAAGGCTCGTCGGTACCAACGTCGTCGTCTAATCGAGAAGAAGCAAAACAACAACGAAGGAAGACGGGCAATCAATACATGGCATAAGTGCACAAACATTGGATGATGCATGTCATGTTTAATAGATGCACCAAAATAACTTGCTTGACATGAACCACAAGTTTAAATGGATTCCATATGCAAAAAGGGGCATATGGAAGTCCATGCTTTAGAGTTGAATTAGTTGTTCTATCACTAAGCATCATGTGTAGGTGACTTAGTATGATGCATGCATGATGAGGAACAATAAGATAACAAGTTAATTGCAATTGGATTGATAGTTAATCATTTTAGAAAACATTAACAAGTTTGGAATTATTGGTACCTAATGGTGTTGAACAAGTATTGATTGTTTCCAACAATTTAAAGTATGCAAAACCAATTACAAATTTTATATTTGAAAAGTTTATCAAATTTTAGTTGGATTACATGTTTCACAATTTGAAATTGGACTTAGAATTAATTACTTATGAATTAAACAAAATTAAACAATTTTTAATTGAATTAAACAAGAATTAAATAGTTTAGGCAATTTAAATTGTTCAAACCAGAAAACAAAATTTATATTTGAATAGAGCATTCAAAAAGGTGTGAAAAACATATTTTATTTGAATTATTTGAAAACAGTATGAATTAGTTATGAATTATTTCAAATTGCATTTGAATTATTTGAATTTGAATTTAGATTGCATTTTGAAATTTCAAAACAGAACACAAACTGCATATTTGGAAAGATTATAAAATTTGGATCAGAATAGACATCAAGTTTGTATTTGTTGGTATTATAAAACCCAAGATATGGAATTTTGAAGTTTATAGCTTATTCTGCCCAATTAAGATATTAGAAAAAAAATAAAAACAGATTTGGTTTTAATGTTTTGTTACACACTGGAAGTGTACACCCGGGCACTGCCCTGTGGACCCTTGCCAACGTGGCGTGCACGTGGCAGAGAAAACCCACGCAGTCACAGCCAGGTGGGCCTGGCTCGGGATTTTAATCCCAGCCAAAAAATTGCGCCGAGGGGGATTCGACCTCGCGACCACCCGATGCGCTGCACAGGTGCGGTACCAGTTGCGCTACTGAACGTTGTTTGACAGCAAGGGGTACGCACGCTGGTTGAGGTTCAGAGGTGCGCGTATCTGAAGAAAACTGACGATCAAACGTTTGATCGACTGACAGCGAAGGGCGCTGCTCGCCGGCGAACTGCAGCAGGGCTAGCCGCGACGGATCACTGCGGTGTCTAGCCCGTGCTAGCGCGCTTGGTGCCGCAGGGGGTGAACTAGGCGTGCTCGGTGCGTGTGCAGAGAAGGAAGAAAGGCGAGGGGATCAGGGGATGCTCACCGTGCGTCTGCAGGCGCTCGTCGGAGAAACGCGGACGGCGGCGGCGATCGGAGGCGGCTAGGGCTAGGTGGCGGTGTCGTGGAGGTAGAGGGGACTGCGGGCTTCCAATTCCCGCCGCTAGCGCACGGCGCCACCCATCGGAGACGGCGCTCCTCGCCGGAATTCAGAGAGGGCGCGGCGAGAAGTTCAGAGATGCAGTACCGAGGAGGTGGAGGTGAGAGGAAACGATGGCGGCGATGGCGGAAAGAATTAGGGTTTGCGGCCGTGGGGAGAGTGCTGCGGTGCTTTTAAGGGCTCGAGGGAGCTGCGTACGGCGGCCATCGGTGGGGGTTCTGTGCGATCGGATGGAGGAGAGGGCGTCGTACGCCATTGACGTCAGAAAGAAGGAGACGACAGCGACGTGCGAGGAAAGGTAACGGGCCAGAGGGAAAAGAAATAACGGGCTGGGCTGCTTGGGCCCTGCTCTCCTCCCTCACACTGCTTCTATTTTTTTTTTGTACACTGTTTTTTTTTGTAGATTTGCTTTTGGATGAATTAGAGGGGTTTTTGAGTAGATAAAAATTTGGAAAAAATTAGGTAAGCTTATTAAGTTAAAAGAAACCATTTGGTAGTTTAGGTTTTCAAAATTTCAACTGTTTTATTGCTGTTTCAAAATTGAACCAAAATAAGAGAATTTTGCCATATTAATTGTTATTTAGAAAATAGGTTGTTTTCAATAGGGTTTACCCTATGGTTTAGAAAGTTTTGAAGAATACCAAAAGGTATTGAACATCATGGATTCAAAAGGATTGATGAATTGAGATTTGTTTTGAGTTTGGAAAATAACTTGGATATAGAAGATTAACTTGATTAATTGCTTTTAAGTAACAACTCAAAAGGTGCATTAAAAGGGATTGCTTGGAAACAAAGAGGTTTTTAAGTTTGCAATTCTTTAGTTGAAAGGTTGTAACAGACAAGTGTGAAAACAGTAATTGAAAACAAGTTTGAAATTCATATGAAAACAATGCAAACAGAAATGAAAAAGAGAATGATGCCATGATGCATTGCATAAATTAAACAAATAAATAAAAACAACTAAGGTTTTCATACTTGGGTGTTACAGTGTTCACTTAGGTGCACATTTAGATAACCAAGCTTTTACTTTCCCTAAGCCACCTCTAAAAGTAAAAAAGGATTAAAATTTGTAGGTCACCTATTCACCCCCCCCTCTAGTTGACCATCTTGCACTTTCAATTGGTATCAGAGCCTCGGCTCTTTTATCGGGCTTAACCGCCTAAGAGTATCATGGTCAACGGAGATGATCCCGAATCTTCTAAGGAGGAGCTCGCCAAAATGGCTAACACTATAGCCAACCTAGAGACAACGGTTTGTACCATACAAACCCAATTGTCCAAGGTTAGCTCTAGTGTGGGGTCGGAGGTTTCCTCCATGAAGAAGATGTTGGAAATCATGATGGGTAAACCTAAGGAACCGTCGCACTCCCCCCATATCTCCGATGAGGATAGTTCGGATGAGGAAACGACTCCGGACAACTCCGAACTCGAAGAGAACATTGCCAAAGCTAAGGCTAAAGCCGCACAAAAGGCTAAAGCCAATGCTAAGGAGAGTGACGGTGGTTCCAAGTCTCAAACGGCTAATGGTTCGGGTTCAAATTCAAAAGTTCCACCACCACAAAACTATGATTCTATCCACCCAATCGTTTCCATGCCACACATCCTTAATGTTGGAATTCCACCCATCCTTAACACTAACAAATTCTCCTCTTGGAAGTTTTTGGATTGTGTTGAAAATGTTTGCGAGGAGTATGGTGAGTCTAATGAGTTAGGCATGTGGCTATCAAGCCTCAAAGGTGAGACTAAGGAAAAGGTGAATGCCCTTTTAAGGCAACTTGATGAGGCTAACTCTCTTGTAGATGAAAAGGAGGAGATCATCATGACTTTGGAAAGCCATGAAGGTCACACTTGCAATGAACAAGAGCTTGAAAATGCGCTTGAAAATGAGCGTTCCATTCGTGCCTCACTTGAGGAGAAATTATCTTGTCTTGAAGAAAACTTTGCCATAAGTGTCTCTAAGCTTAGGAAGGAAAATGCACAATCTCTTGCTATCATTAAAACTCTTGAACATGAATAGTTGAAGCTAGGAATTGCTCACGAGGAACTTGGCACTCGTCATGAAAAACTCGAAAAGGAGTTCATGTCTCTTAAGGAAATTCATGACAAGTTAACCAAATCTCGTGACAATCTTCTAGCTCAACTATCTAACAAGCAAGTTGTGTCCACTTAATCTCCTAGCTTAAATTTCTTGCCTAGCAATGCTTGTAGTGCGACTAATCTTGTAGGAAGTGAGAAGAATCCCCATGTGATTGCTTCTCAACGAGTCAACAATGGAAAGGAGGGACTTGGCTATGTAGCCAAGTCAAAGAAAAAGTACAAGAAGAAAGTCACCTCTCCCTCACAGGAAGTAAGATTTGTGAAAGAGGGAGAGGTGACCAAAGGGAAGGAGACCAACACCTTTGTGGGTGGTGAGACCTCTAGGGGGAGCACCACTCACAATGACTTTGCCGGGAAATACAATCCATCTTATGTTCTTATGAAATCTAGAGATGGTCATGTATATGCTAAAGATGTTGGTACTTCTTATGGTGATGATTATCATTGGAGTATTTGGGTTCCTAAGACCCTTGTCGCTAACATGAGAGGACACATTCAAAGATGGGTACCTAAATCAAGAAACTAATCTATTGTAGGGGAGGGCTTCCGGTTCAAGCAAATGGACGGTGGATAGTGGTGCATCCCAACATATGACCGGAAGCAATGACGCAATGAGTGATCTTCAACCTCCATAACCTCATATCAATTGTGTTACTATTGGTGATAATTCCGAACTAAAGGTATTGGGACGAGGCAAGGTAGCAATCTCAAGTGTGAGTCCTCTATGAGACGCTTTGCTGAGATTCTTGGTTACCAATGGGTAGAAGGCAATGGCCACTGTATGCATGTTCACGGAGTGGCCTATGACAAGAAGCGCATGGCTCCGATGTATGAGAAGCTCTCTAGCACCGGCACCGCTAAGGATCTCAGGAGGGTTTACAACATCTGTCTTCGCCTCTTCCGCTGCAAAATTGCTCCCAAGGCCGGGAATGTGGATGCTATTCGTGGTGTTCTTGTGAACCTTCTCTACCAGGCCTTCCAGTGTCACCTAGCTGGTCCTGATGGAGAGGGTTTTGAGATTGATGTTATGCACTTGATCAAAGACGAGATCTACTCAGCTATGATTGAGATCAAGAAAGTGCCCGTGTATGCTCCTTATGTGATGAAGCTCATCCTTGATCAGTTTCCTGGCTTGGCCGCAGAGACTGAGAACCCAGTGGGTTCTCTCCAGATTATGTCCTCTCACCTTCCTGATGATGACACCCCCATGGGGGAAGCTGAGGCGCCTCCTCGCTCTAGGAGGAAGAATGCTGATCCTCCCTCTCGCCGCTCTAGCAGGGAGGAGACACAGGATGAGATGAAGAAGCTTTCTTGTTTCCAGCGCAACATTTTGTGCATGACAGTTGCAGTGCACAAGGAGAACCATGTGGCCTACAAGGAGAGGCGTGAGCTGAAGAACATGGTCTCCAAGTTGCATGACCACGCTGGGCTCGGAGCTACTCCTCCTATGGGTACCCCTCCCACTACTCCTCCCACTCCTCCCACCGCATCTGTGAATATGTCTTATGAGGAGTGGAACATCGATCAGTTCCCATGGGGTGACTTTGAGGATGTCACCTCAGCTCCTTCCTCTTCGACCCACCGTGCCAGGGCTCCTGTGACTGAGGAAGAGGAAAATGTTGAGGAACAGCCTGAGGATGATGATGAGGACCTTGGGTACTTCAACACTGGTTCTGATTCTAAGGATGACGAGGAAGATGAAGATGGAGATGATCATGATGAGGCAACGGACCCGGTGGATGATGAAGACGATGACTATGAGGACGATGACTGAGACCTTGGGATGCGTAGTGCTCTTTGCCCTTTTTGGTGTCTCGATGCCAAAGGGGGAGAAGTAGCTTTGTCTTCTCCGGGCTTTGCATGGGTTTCTTTGCTTTGGTTTGCCTCGGAACACAAGTCTTTGAACTTGATTTGCCTTTTATGGCTTGTGTTCCCTTTATCTTAGTTTCTTTGCTTTTCTAGTAAACAATGGATGTTATGTGTGTGATGAGACCACGTGGTGAAGCTATCTTTCATATTATTACCGTATTGCTTTATCAATTGTCTCTATGCATGTATGTATTATTGTTCACTAGTGGTTGATCAAGAGGGCTTTGTTTGTAAAATATAGGGGGAGCTCACATTGTGAGTGCTCTGTCTTTTTCAAACATAGCAAATATGTGTGTTGTCATCAAACACCAAAAAGGGGGAGATTGAAAGTGCAAACATGCTTAAATCATATTGTTTTGGTGTTTGTTAACAACACATGTATCCTTAAGTGTGTTTATGTATTTCAGGGCGTAAACAACATATTTGATATGGTGGTGTGGTGGTGCAAAAAGGAGCAAAACACCTGGAATTCTTTCAGCTGGAGGTTTCTCTAGGCCGGAGTCTCCGGACTCTCAGACCGGAGTCTCCGGTGTGAAGACTTTCTCCAGGGCTGAGTCTCTGGATTTCTGGTGTTGCCCACTGCACCCATACCGGAGACTGTCCGGAGTCTCCGGTGTGGGAGTTGCCACTGAAGAAATTGCTAAGGACTTGGTGGTGTCGCCCGCGGTACTCAGTCCGGAGTCTCCGGTATGACTAGGTGTTGTTGGTCCCGCTCGACCCCAGACACTCTCGAGCTCTAACTGCTACGACAAGACCGGAGTCTCCGGTCCTCCTGACCGGAGTCTCCGCACTGGAGTTTCCTGGAGCTTACAAGTGGTGCACTTGGTGTCGCCTGCTGCATTCGGTCCGGAGACACATCGGAGACTTTCCGGAGTCTCCGGCCTGGTGGTTTCTGCGAAAAAGCTCAGACCGGAGTCTCCGGTGTGAGTTTGGCAGAAAAGCTCCGACAGCTCCAAGACTTCATAAGGGGTATAAATACCCCCTTCCCTCCACCTACCATGAGCTAGCTCGTCCAGAATTAAATTCACCATTGTTGGAGCTCCCCTACCTTGCTAGATCTCCCAATCCATCCACCCAAAAGCCTTGATCTTTGGAGGATTGAAGGAGAAGGCTCCGATCTACGTCTTCACCAACCAGATTTCGTTTCCCCTCTCATTTGCTTGAGGGATCTTTGCCTAGGGTTTCCTCTTGTGGAGAACCTAGGCTTCTTGCTAATCTTGGTGATTTGTGAGTGTTGGGAGCCCCCAATTTGGTTGTGGGTGTGTGCCCCAAACTTGTTTGTAAAGGACTCGATCCCCGCCTCAAAGGGGTTCAATAGTGGAAGGTGAACTAGGCCTTTGTGGCGGAGTTCATCAGAGAATAGGGTGAGGCCTTTGTGGCGTTGAGTAGGCCTTCTTGGCGAGCTCACACCCCTCCAACGAGACGTACTCCCTTAACAAGGAGGAACTCGGGAATACATCGTGTCTCCGTGTCCCCCCATCGGTTATCTCGTTCCCTTATCTTTTACTCACTTGTACTTGTTGCATTAATTGTTGCATTAAGTGTTGTACTAGTTGCATTTATTGCTATCCTTGTCATATAGGTAAATTCACCTTACTTGCACTATCTAGAGATTTTACCTTTGTGTCAAGCCTAAATCAAAAGAAAAATTTAAATTGTTCGTAGCACCTATTCAACCCCCCTCTCTAGGTGCCTATACTTTACTTTCACTGTCCGCGAAGAAAGCGAACTGCTAAAAGAAACACCGAATGCAACAATTACTACTAGAAAAAATATTCAGCATGACCCTGCTATATACATGCATGACATGCGAGATGCAAAAGGAGATGCAAACTAGCCAATTTAAGTTGAGCCGGAAGCCCAACATTTAATTTAGGAGTTCACGTTATTTATCTACCCATCAAGATTAAATGTTGTTTAACATGGAGAGACAAGATATAGGTGAACTACACAATTTAAATGGAACAGGGACAATATTAAACTACCCCATCTCATTCCATATTTTATTATTAGGTGATATTACTATTACCTGCACCCAAGATGCAATGCAACATGATGAATGAAATGACATTTAAAACACAGGTGACCTTTATGAAATAGGGCATATACGTTATAGGGGTTAGGGTTTGGGTTTGCACGTTGGAAAGAGGATCTTGGGGTCAACGCCAGAAACTTCGGGGCGTAGAGGAAGTAGTCGTTCTTGTCCCGAGGTGGAAGTAGATGTAGTAGTGGAAGTAGTCATTCGTCCATCGGTGGTCGTTGTCGATCTTGTCATCGAGGTTTGAAGAGGAAGTAGGCGTGGTTTAGGTACTCGTCACATCCGTGAGTGGATCTTGGTGGTTCCGGTCTTCATGGCGCGCACGAAGGCGAGCAACACAATGCGGATAACGACGGACATGAAACGAGGATATTGTCGAAGGTGTAGTCGTGGTCATTGTTCGAGTCTGAGGTTCTCGGTTTGGGGTAGCGGTACTTGTCGGAGATGATCTTGTCGTAGAAGTACGGGTCGGGGAAGATCTTGGCATTCGTACTTGGTGCCGGGAATTTTGTCGGGGTCATGGACACTGAATGCACGGGACACGAAGGCCCTTTCCACAATGAAAGAACGACATGCATAGATGGGTGCGCGCGACGCACCAATCTTCTTGCGGACAGTGCACCAAACACTTGCCACGCGTCGATGAGGGAGTGAGGAGGCTGAGCTTGGCACAAAGAGGTGGAGGTCCTCGAGGAAGCCCTCCTGGAGGAGGAGCACACGAGGACACAGAGGGAGGCACTGGAGTTTGACCACGGTGCGCAGGATGCAGAAGGGCGAGGTCTTTATCCCCAGCGTCGAAGCAGTAGAGGGCTCGAGCGCATCCGCTGCGGGAACCAGTAGGAGAAGGCCGCGGCGAGGAGCTTCTTGTAGAGGGCGAACGTCGAGCTGCTCCGTGGCACTTGGAAATGGAAAGGGAGAGCTCGACGGTGGAGCAGACCGTGGCTGGGGTTGACGGGCACCTCGGAACCGCCACCGTTGGAGGGAGGCAGGAGAGGACGGATGTGGGTCTTCTCCGTGGCGGCGGCGCGAGCGACGAAGATAGAGGGGGCGGCGGATCAAGGCAGGGAAGGAGGAGCGTGGGAGGATGGGATCGGGGTATGCATCTCCCGTGCGCGTGCGGTGTGTTGTGTCTGTGTGGTGCGCGTCAGTGCGTGTGTTGCTCTGTGTGGAAATGGGGCAGGGACCCGATCGCGAAAAATAATGAGGAGGCGGGGTTGTAAATGGAAAAGGGACAAAGGGAAGCTACGGTTTCGGGTGGGGAGGCTGGCTTGGTGGCTGGTTGGTCTAGTTGGGCTATCTCGGCCCAGTTCGACTGGCTGGCTGCGAGGCTGTCTCCCAAAACATTAGTTCGTCGGTGTTTTCCAGTAAGGGTTGTCCGGAGGGAGTACGGGAAGAGATCAAAGTGGTGCTGCAGGACGTTGAACGAAAAATATCTTGGGATACCATCCGATGTGGGCAAATCCAAGAATGGAGTTTTCAAATTCCTTAGGGACAGAGTTTGGAAGAAGATTCTTGGGTGGATGGAACAACTTTTTGTCTGTTGGAGGTAAGGAGGTTTTGATTAAATCGGTTGCGCAATCTATACCAACTTACTCAATGTCTTGTTTTAGGCTCCCCCGAGGGCTATGCGAGCACATCACCTCTATGATCCGAAAGTTCTGGTGGGGTAGCAAACAGGGTCAACGGAGGACCTGCTGGGTGTCTTGGGAAGCAATGATGCAACCGAAATATGTCGGGTTTTTTTTGAACAAAGATTGCCCCCAAAGGGGCTGCAATCACTTCCATTGATAAGCGCACATTACAACATAGTGATTACAAAGGTCATCCTGACAGAGAAGAACAAAGGAGATACATAGAAGATGAACTACGCGGGCAATGAACCAACTATGCCTGAGAGCACAAAAGGAGCCTATCAGGGGGTCCGGCGAGAACTCGGACTCACAGAACCTGCAGTTGTACTCTCCGAGGGCCTCGAACACCCTAGCCAACCGTAGTGCTGGCGGCTCAACCAACAATCGCATTGGCAGGGGTTTATGAGGTAGAAAACTGAGCTGTAGATTTTGAGGTCGCATCACCGAGCCCAGTTGAGGAGGATCTTTGCCATTAAATCTGAGAAGCCGCAACAGAGGCGATCTCACCCGCCTCCGGCATGTCCCGAATAGCAAAGAGGCATAATTGACACTCCCACTAGTTGACAGTAAAGTAGATGTATGGCATGTAAACTCATGAAATTGCAGCTCACAGGATGAATTTGGATGCCGAGGACAAATTTTTTGAAGCAGGACCAGCATCCAGCGAGAACCGACAGAGATGATCATAGTGCAGCCAATATTACCTCTTGAAAAGGAGATCGTCTCCTCCAACGGGTGGAAATCAACCAGAGCACCGACCCCTGATTTAAACATCTCCATCCGAAAGTCAGCTTCCATCAATCCCACAAGAGCATAAGCATCAGTGCCGGTGGGAATCAGAAGAGCAGAGGATTGTTGAGGACCCACGAAACCAGCGCCAAGATGCAGCCGCCGCAAATCCAGCCAGACGCGAACGCAGCGCCTCGCACCTGCGACCGACAGCAACCGCAGCCTCGTCGCAATCAGCTGCACAGGTCTCGTCATCCTCGCAGGAACCGCACCCAGCTTCCTCCCTTCCGCAGGCAGATCAATTCTTCTGCAGTACCCGGCATCATCCCCACGATGACCCAGCCTGGCTTGCATCAAAACCTCTGCTGCCAAAGAAAATAAAGCACCAAGGGGATCTTGGAACAGAGCCCCCACCGCGAGCTTATTCAGAGGAGGAGGAGTGGAATCCGCAACCCCCGTCTTCGGCTCCGACCACGAGAGCGCGACGGAGAGAGAGGGCTTCACCGTCGGCGAGCCAGCACCGCTCGGAGGAGCCGGCCACCATGACCTCCATGGCATAACACCGAACAAGGTAACAACACCAAATCTAAAAAACCTTAACTGAAAAACGGATCCTACAGCTACTATGCACAGCAGGACACCAAGCACCTCTCCCATCCCTACCCCATCCGGCGTCACCGGCGGCGGAGGTCCGGGATCGGGCCGGCCCCGAGAACGAGAACCCCCCTTTCGCCTCCTTATCCGCTCAAGCTACTGTAGCAAGAGGAAAAACGAGTCCCCCTACCGGGGGTTTGGGTTTCAGAGACTTGGAACTTTTCAACCTGGCACTGCTTGGCAAGCAGGCGTGGAGGATCTTGCAGATGCCAGATTCCTTGAGTGCTAAAATCCTCAAGGAAATTTATTTCCCGACGTGTGATCTACTCAGTGCGGAATTCGGATCCCATCCATCGCTCGTGTGGAGATCGCTGCTTGAAGGACGGGATGCTCTCAAGCTTGGACTGATCAAGCGAATTGGACATGGCCGCTCCACATGGGCCTGGACGGAAAACTGGTTACCAAGGAGCGAACGATTGAGACCCATTGCTCCAAGGGAAGAAAATGCACCGCAGAAAGTGTGTGATTTTATTGATCATCATACTGCCTCCTGGAACAGCGAGAAATTGGATAGGTTTTTCCTTCCAATGGATGTGGAGGTGATTAAAAACATACCGTTGTGTACGCGGATACATGAGGACTTCTGGGCCTGGCACTTCGAGAGGACGGGAATTTTTTCGGTGCGATCGTGCTGCCGTGCCTTGGCTTCTTTGAAGAGGACAAGAGAAGATTGGTTAGAGGGAGTGCCATCGTGCTCAAATACAGCGGTCGAGGGAAAGATGTGGACAAAGCTATGGAAAGTCTCTGTACCATCTAAAATAAAAGTATTTCTTTGGAGATTGGCCAAGCAATCGTTGCCTACTGAAGATGGTCGTCATGCTAGGGGGATGGCAACACGAGCATCATGTGTTGTTTGTGGACAGTTGGATTCGTGGAGACACTCATTGATCGAATACAACATGGCTCGTTGCGTGTGGGCGCTGTCGAAGGAAGAAATCATCGAGCATATTGCACTGTCGCGTGAACCCGACCCCAAACAGTGGCTGTTCTCGATGATGGAAACAATGGATCATGAGGACCTTGTTCGTATGTTAGTTACCTTGTGGGCAATATGGCACGCTAAAAGGAAAGTAGTGCATGAGGAAGTTTATCAAAGTCCGATGGGGACGAAATTGTTTGTGGACTCGTTCATTGCAGAGCTCACGGGCACACAGGAGCTAATGCTGAGACAAGGTGGACACCGGCCAACGGAAAGAAGGGGTGGATGGTTGCCACCACCGCGGGAAGTGCGAAGATTAATGTGGACGCGGCTTTGGCTAGATTGGAAGCAAAGGGCGCAGCAGCGGCGATTAGCAGAGCTGAGGATGGAAAATACCTCGGAGCCTCGGCGACGGCGTTCGAGGGCATTACGGAGCCAGGTAGTCTGGAAGCGCTGGCGTGCCGGGAGGCCTTGGACCTCTCGGATGATATGCACCCGGAAGCAATTCTAGTGGCATCGGATGCTCTCCAAGTTGTGCGAGGAATTAATGGTGAGTTCATGGGCAACTATGCCAGTATCACGACGGAGATCAAGGAGAGGAGCTCCGGGCGAGGTCTTACCTCGTTCAGGCATGAGGGAAGGGAGATGAACATGGAGGCGCATCGTCTAGCGAAGCATGCTACCTCCCTGCCAGTAGGCAGACATGTGTGGCTGCTTGGTCCCCCGAGTGGCCTGAATTTTCCTGTAATGGTCAGCCCAGTTTCGAGTTAGTTGTGTAAAACCCTAAAAAAAAACTAGTCGTCAACCCGTGCACTTGCACGGGCTAGACTAATTATGTGGCATAAATTAATTGTGAGAATTATGATCTCCATCTCTAGGAAAACTATAGTGTTATGATTCTCGAAGATCGTGGAAAATTTCCTTTAATTGACAACAATCATGACAATAATTATGTAACATATGGTTTTTATGTTAAGATTGTTTGTATGTTTTTGGTACATAGAAAATGCTTGTGCCGGTACTATGTGACTAAGTGAGGTCGGATTTATTGTGCAAAGCCTTCAACATGTATAATCCCTATATTTCTAGATGCTGCATTTTGGCCATCACGATGGTCTTTGTAACTGACTTCAACAACAATTTTTTTTACAAAACCTAACAAAATTCTACATTTTAAACATAGCATTCGGGATTTTTTTTACTAATATATGTTTATATATTCTATTTTTAAACATCCAATCTAACTTTAAAATTTATTATTACGAAAAAGTTGTTGAAAGTTTGACTCTATTTGTATCCAAATATAAAAAAAGTACATAACCTGATAAGTAATCAAATAATTCTTCTATTACAGACATGGCAGGACATTATTATTTCTCTATTACATAACGACATCTAACAATCTAGAAGTGAATAATTTGTAAAAGGTTTTCAAATAAACTTTAGCACCAAAGCCAAAATGTCTTTTCTCATAAATTTTTGTGTTATTCAAAATTTATTTATTAATACATTCACATCCATCGAGACACTCTTAAAGCGACATACACTCTTAATCAACGGTGTGAGGCCAGTCAGAATTTCTCAGCCGAAGAAAAATTAAATCACATGTGTCTACCTATATTATGCACCATCGCATCTGACCGTGAAATAAAAGGAAGTATAAAAGATGTCAAACTTATCTTAACGTATACATTGACCCATCAGTAAGCGTGCCATACAAATTTTAATTGTTTGCAATTGGCAGACTTTGCTACGCCGCTTGGAAAAAGAGAAGGACAGAGATTTGTATTTATATATAATGATACGTCAAGCATATCAGTTGAAAATTAAATAATTTCTTTGCACCCTGTGCATGTACGCTTCGGCTTATAGAACTCGTAGTGATATATGGTGTTAAATTTTACTGGTTTGTATGCTAATAATCATCATAATTTTTCGTTTGGCTTGTGCTACTACGGTAGATGTTCCTCGTCTCCATCTCTGACCAGCCTACACATGTCAAAACACTAATATTAGGCTATCATATTTATATCAAGAAAATAGAAATCGCCCACAGCAAAATTGTCTAGTTTCATTGAGCTGGCGTTGTCGAGGAGAGTGATCAGAAATACCGTGGAGAGTTGGATATCGGCTGCTACATGCGCATCACCTGGCCGATACGATCTTCACATGCATGCAAAGGGGAGAGGAAACTCAGTTGATTCTGCTGAGCCGGGACGAAAAGATATTGAGCACTCCATTTTTAAATGAGTAATACATAAATAATAAATCAAGATCGAATTTGTTAACAAATCTGATTAGAGGTTGATAAATCACTTAAACCTTTACCTGCTCCGGGGTCTTTGAATGGTAATGAAATAATCAAATTCTCTCGAAACTGACAAACATTATTTGTCCGTAGGAGCTACCGTTATACAATTATTGACCCTATGCAAGCATACACAAAGGCCGTATGCAACCATACACGTGCACAAAGGTTTAGTAACTTTACTGTTTAATTGATCAAGGACGCTCACATGAACACGTTTTTTTTTTTGTTGATAAAAGCTCACATGAACACGTGGATGAAGGAAGCATGCTGATAATAAGATTCGTATTATTTCTCGGTGCACTGGAATGATTTCGCTATTCTCCATACAGGATACAGTTGCCGCAATATTATCATGATCTTTAGAGCCATGGAAAACAAAAAATCTGATTTACTACTGTCCCGGTCTGTCATGAAATTGTAGTCCAGTGTTCGCTGTTTATTAAGTTCCATCTCTACCCGGGCATCACAAATCGCAGATGAATCAGGTGACGCGACAATCTCAACTTGCCTACTCAAAATCCATACACATGCATCATGATCACGATGTACGGGATGGTTTTAGCGTTTGATTTTGTCTTGCCTCTTATCGTTTTTTTGTCTCGTTTCTGTGTGTGGATTTGGCTCGTTCACGCTAGCTTGGCTTCTATCGCAGGCAAGGAAAAAGGCAAACCGCTTTCGTTTTCCTCCGAGCACACGGCAACCCCGTCCCCAAACGCCGCCGTCCTCTTCCTCTGCTGCCGATCCCCCTTCCTCCCCAGAAAAATCCTGCTCTCTACTGCCCCACACGAATCCGCCGCCGCATTTTCTACTTTCATCGTCCCAACCTCGTCGCCGTTTTCGTTTTCCTCCCAGCACACGGCAACCCCAAACGCCGCCGCCCTCTTCCTCTGTTGTTGATCCCCTCTCCTCCCCTGAAAAATCCTGCTCTCTGTCGTCGACGGGTGGACGACGGCGCCGCAGATCTAGCGGTTGCAGGATGAAGGATAAGACAACGCTCGGCAGACCGGCGGCCATGAAGGAATCGAGGTGCAGGAGGCGGTGTTGAAGCTGCTCCCGCTTCCGGACCTCCTCCTCGAGGTGGTACCCCTTTCTCCTCCTCCCCGATGTCGCCTCCGTCCCTGTCCTCAGCGCCGCCACCGTTTGTGTCCGGTACCATCATCATCGTCGCATTGGGGAGGTGATGGTGCGCGACGGGGTAAAGCTGCTCCCGCTCCCGGACCTCCTCCTCGAAGAGGTGCCCCTTTCTCCTCCTCCCCGATGTCACCTCCGTCCCTGTCCTCGGCGCCGCCACCCTTTGTGCCCGGTACCATCATCATCATCGCATTGGGGCAGCACGAAAACTCGGTTGAGAATCTCACGTTCCTCCCTCTCTTTCTCTCTTTCATTGCAGGTTCACGTACGCATCTACCAAGTTTCCACGGGTTTCTTGATGAGGCGGTAACACGAAAACATAGGGAGACCAGCGAGGAAGAAGGCTGATAAGAGGGCGGCTCGGTCTGGCCGTGAGCCCGTGACAATGCTACACCCCTCTTCCCACCTTACATGTAAATTTCCAGAGGAGATATATTCTTTTTTTTTTGTCGCCCATATGATTTTATCCACAGTTTTCTTGGTTCAGTGTATTCTGGAGTAAGAAGATAAATTTCTACAGAAGATTAGGCACACACCTTGCTATTTGATCATATAATGGTTGGAGCTTTTTGAAACTGAACCATAGTGCAAGTTGGGATTTTTTATTTTGCCGACGATGTTCGAGACTTGTTGTATACAGTATCAGGTAAAAAATTCATGGACATATTTTATATATTCAGCTACCTATGATTATTTGCGGTGTATTCTTATTGATTGTTTCACTATGTTTATGTTTTTTTCCTAGATAAAGTTCACAAGCTGTCATACTGTCATGTTATTTCTGAGAAATATGGGTCTATGTTGGACCTTACTGTTTTAATAGAAGATGGGGACATCAGTTCACTTGAAGACGCAGTTCAGCGGTTTACATCTATGGATGGAGATAACAGATACCAATACAGCAGTTTAGGTTACTTCGATGATCTTTAGCCTCCTGTACTTGTTCATTCTGTGCCATGTTTGTGTTCATTGCCTTTCTCATGTTTGATCAGCAGATTAGAGTCCTTGATCTATCACTGAAACTTTACCAAGCTCTACTCTTCAGCTATAGGCCTCCGGACTTCTCAGGCAACCTAAACATGTTGGATCTAAGAAGTTTATAATATGTTTTCCTTCATTTAATCGGGGGTTTTACCATACAGTTGGACTTAAACAACAAAAATATAACTGAATGGAAAACAAAACAAATTATAGTTATGTTATAATTTTTGTGAGTACGGGCCAAGAGTAGTAAAACGACACATACACCATAAGATAGCCAATTGGTATGATTATAACTGTTCTCAAATTTTACTCGTGTCGAATATATGTTGGTTGTGCCATTTTTATGCTTCTTGCTTTGACTACCTCAGATGGTTTGTGGATATTGCATTGAAAAGGTATCATGTAACGTATAAAATACCAACCTGTTTCTGTTCCTTGAAAGTGAACTGTTGACATGATATATCTCCAAGGGGTATATGCAAAGGTCACTTGCATAGCTCTCTTTTATGCTACTCCCTCCGTCCTGGTGTATAGGGCATAATTTGCTAATCTCTGGGACCAAGGTAATTGTTGATTGGGGCGAATTTCTCTCTAGCGCAGTTATTGTTCTGGAGCAGCCGAAACGAACTGTGCATAATTAACTGAAGAAAACCCGTTCTCCTTCACACCATGCGTGAGAACTAGGAGCCATGCAACCAATTAACTAATCCAAACATGCATGCATGCAAAACTTAACCGTGTACACACCTACAAAATAGGAAACGGTTGGTTTAATTGTGGAGGAGAGCAAACTGCGGAAGGGAGAGAAAATTGGCAGAGAGAGATTTATGCGGCCAGTAATTAATAGAATTTAATACAAATTGTGCCTAGGGAGAGAGGGTTCCGGGACAACCTGGTTTTCGTTTTGTGCCCTATACACCAGGACGGAGGGAGTAACAAACTCTAAACTGGATGTATTTAACCTTTTTTGTGGAGTTCATAGTTAGTGGGTTTTAGTTTTGATTAATTAAGCCTTACAAGTTGACATCCACTACTAATCAGTTCCCCCTTTGTATGAGTTTGGGAAGATAAGCAGCCATTTAATTCACGGAAACCGTGAACTTATATTGTTATTATAGATTGGTTGTCCATCATGATGTTATGACTTACGAATGCTGCATTTTCTGGTCACTACATATGTTATGGCTCTTGAATATGCATTTGTAACGAATGATTGAATAGTTACCAAATAAATATGATAGCAGTGATCTGCATTATAGAACGACCAAGTAGTAAAAATTTGTAGATAGTTGTACTGTTCCACTAAATGGCTGGTGTGTTATGTATTCTCATATCTTAATTTTATATTCTAAAGATCATCAAGAAACGGGAGACAGGCATACCATGGTTTCAAAAAAGAGAATAGATGAGGTAACCATTGAGCTTAGTGACGCTTTTGATCGACTCATTTTGCTGACTATGTGCAATTATAATTTATTTTGTGTGATGTTACCTGGGTCTAGGTTGGGAGTGAAGCAGGTAAACTGAAGGCTTGGTTGGAGGAGAAGGAATCCTAAAACCTTTGATGAGTTCATTGGATTAACTTTGAAGTGGTTGGCTAATTCAAGACCTTTCTCTACTTCTACTCACCTACTGTCCAGTTTTATCATATGATAAAAATGTGTTCCTCTGATTTAAATTCATGTGTCTCCCATTTCAGTATTTGATCAGTTGAATTAAAGACTTCCTTTTTTGTTAATACCAATATTTGTGATGTTGCAGGGCATAAAAATAGTGGTTGCTCATCTGATTAAATGTTATCCATTCGTAGTTAATTTCTGATATATGGTCTCACTAGAAAAAAATATACAGAAATTGCTCAAATTCCAATAATCAAGAGTTTCTATAATCAGTGCATCGGCATTGTGGTATCCGGCATGGGCATTTAAACTGCGAGATCTTTTTTGTTCTCTGGACCTCCCATCACGCTGCCAGATTTAGTGGTTCTACAAATAGGTTGGTTATGGCTCGAAATGGTGCTTAAATGCACGATTTTATCCAACTATTTCATTTTTTTCATGTCCAATTTGACCTCTAATAAATAGATGGTGTCTCCTTTTGGGGTTTCTCTTGAGTATGAATTTTAAATAATTTTCATCCTTTGTGTGTTTGTTGTGGTAACATTATAACAACTCGACAATATTTGTACTTGAGATACATTTGCTTTTATAAATCAAGGGAGAAAATCTTTGATGTTGATATTTCCGGCAGATCAATCCAAACCACATGCAATTGATGAATGGCATGATAGCACCGCGCATACAAAATATTGGGCCATCCAGATCAGAACATGTAAAAATGGACCGGCGAGGATGGTTAGCTAGATATGTCTTAAGTTCTCAGAATTGCAATTAACTATCTCAAGGTCTTTTATCTACGATAAACTGCAATAGCTGTTCAAGGTCTTATTTCGCACGTGTAGATTCTGTTCTTCAAGTGCAACTTCTTTTCTTAAGAAAGCCGTCGATGGATTTAAACATATCTATAAATCTTGTGCAAAAATACCTATACATTGTGATAAATATGAATATGGCACTGCCCTGATTGTTGATTCTATATTTATATTCCTTGGAGCAGCACCGGATGAATTTTCTGTTCCGCAAAATCAGCCATTTGTGTTTGTGTTTGTGTTTGTGTTTGTGTTTGTGTTTGTGTTTGTGTTTGTGTTTGTGTTTGTGTTTGTGTTTGTGTTTGTGTCTGTGCCCGTGCCCGTGCCCGTGCCCGTGCCCGTGCCCGCGTGCCTGTGTGCATCATTGTTTATTTGCTTTGCTTTCTGCATCTCCCTTCGTCAACTTAACCTCAAAGTTGATTTTTTTACAGGTTTTAACCACTCACTGGAAGGTTCTTTAATCTGATCCATTCTCATGAAAACAACTAGCAGGATGAACTTTTTTTTCCGATATGTTCTTGTTCCTTCTGAACTTGTTCTGGCCAAACTGCACCCTCCACCAGATTGATTTTCTGGATTGAGTCAGACTGTACTTCCAGATATTTTGGTTGTTTAGTTATGCTTCTTGACCATTGATTTTTGCGAATTCAGTTTGGTTGCACCTCTAAAGATTTTGACATATTTAGTTATGATTATTGAGCTGCGTTGAGTGGTTTTCAGATTAATTTTCTTGTTATCTCGAAACTCTTGAGGAAAAGATCGATTTGTTTGCCCGTGGTTTGCTTGCTCTGAATGAATTTCTTGACAAAGGATAACTAGACTTCAGAGTTATTTGCATCGAACATTCTTACTATTTACCCGGTTATGTTTCTGATTCCTCTGCTATTTATCAATCACAATATCTTGCTCTATGTCTAATTTTACGCTGTCAAACTGATGTAGTTGCCTAGATTAATGGTTCCTCATTTGCCTGTTCAAATTGCAAATTGGAATAACACAAGCTTGGGACAATAATATCATTTGTTTTTTACTGTAGGTCCACAAGTTTGAAACTGCACCGTAAATAAAGGATTAATACTATCATTTATGTGGTGTTCTGATGTTCAGCTGTGTTCATTTGCTGGAGTGTGCATCTACAGAAGAATTCCTCTACAACAGCTAATGTCACATCATCATTAAATTACTGGTGAAGTCACGATTGGTAGGTAATGTGATGTTGCAGGAGTATATAAGTGGCTTGACATATTGTATATCCCCTTTCCTCCTTGTAGGAGTATATAAGTAGCAGGGGTTCTTACTTGTTGAATTGTTACCGACAATAACACAACCAAGTCTATGTAGTTCTACTTGTGTATTATTATTCTTACCGTCGCACTGAAGTCACAATAGAAGACAACCAACTCAATAGTAAAACACGATACTATGGTATCACTCTACATGTGTCATCATGGTGCTCAATGGTGACAGATTGAGAGTGAGTAGATATGTGCAGACAATGCAGTGAAACGAACACACTTCTGGTCATCTGTTTACGGTTCAACAAGCTTCCTTTTACTGCCTTTCTAAATGGCCAAAGATCAAGCATGGCACTTAAGTATGTTGTGCATATATGTTCTCACGAGGTGTTGAATGGACCTTACGCGGGTATTGTTTTAGAGTACAGATTAACCCCTTCAGGTCTTTGCAATTTTGGTGGTCTGCCCTCATACGTCGATGAAGCATGTTTGACCTGGACAATGATTTGTCGTTCAGTTTTGATTACAATACTTTTAAGTCCTGTAGTATTTTACCATCATTGTCACCTAATGTTTTAAGCAGCTGATAGCGTGTTGAAGGCTACAACTACAACTTTCTAAGAGCATGTTGTATTGGTTGAGTGTATGTTGTATTAATGAGTTTATGTTTTATTATCTAGGGTTACAAATGGATTGTACTCGTGTATCACTGTGCAATGGCTAAAAATGATTTGAGCTTCATTTTTGTTGGATTAAGTAACTTTTCCCATAAAGCATGTTCTACACAACAATTAATTGATTAGTCTGATCCATAGAAAGTTGGGAGGAACGGAACTAACGTGATTCCGTATTCCAATTGGGACGCACCTAACCGGCTAGGAGGCGCCCCAGCCTCTAGTTCTAGATTAAATCGTAGGCCATAATCAAGTTAGATGGTGACCAAACCTGATCGTTCAAAGGGGACCGCGGGATAGTTCCGGGGCCAGAGAACCACTCACACATCCGCCTGGGAGGCAGATTCAGCTTCACCATCATGCAAATCCATAAAGGTCGTGCCCATAATTAATAGGCTGATTCAATTCCTCGCCTATCCTAGGAGACGGGAGATAATAGCATAAAACTTCCACTTTAGCCGCTTTTGTGCGGAAAACCACCACTAAACGTTTCAATCGCAAAAAACTACCAGATTTTTCTCCGACGTTCTCAATAAACACTAAACTGTCTTTGATGACGAAATTGATGCCAAACTGACACTGGGCCCACTTGTCAGTGCAATTAATAAATAAAAATCTTAGAAAGAAAAGAAAAATATCTAATATGAATGAAAAAAAGCCCCGCCGCCATGCGCGCGCGCCGCTACTGTTGCCGCCCGCCGCCGCCGCGCGCGCCCCGCTGCTGAGTGATGTTGCTGCTCGTCGCCGCCCGTGCCGCCCGCCGCCGCCGCGCGCGCCCGCTGTTGTTGCTGCTCGCCGCCGCCCCGCGCGCATCTTGCTGCTGCTGCCACCCGCCGCCGCTCGAGCCGCCCGTGCCGCCCGCCCGCCGCCGCGCGCCCCGCTGCTGTTGCCGCACCGCACGCACCGGCACCGCAGCCGCCGCCACGCGCCCGCCCCGCCGCCCGCCCGCACGATTCCGGCTCGGCCACCACGGCCTCCTCGGCCGCGTCCGGCACCACCGCGCGAGCGCCGGCGCCTCCTCAAGCTCCGGCCTAGCTGTCACGCGTGCTCCTCGCCGTGGTTCCTCAACGAGATGTTCGCCGTGGTGCTCGTCGGCCAGCGGGAAAGCGCGCACAAGGTGCTCGACAGAATGTTTGAGAGGAATATTCAGGAGTTCACCGGTGTGGTATTAAAATAAGGAGAGAAAAATAAATGGTGGGTCCTATTTGTTAAAATAATATTTTTTATTTTTTTATTGGACTGACAAGTGGGGCCTAGTGTCAGTTTCTGCATCAATTCGTCATCAGAGACAGTTTAGTGTTTATTGAGAACGTCGAAGAAAAATCTGGTAGTTTTTTGCGATTGAAACGTGTAGTGGTAGTTTTCCGCACAAAAACGTCTAAAATGGTAGTTTTATGCTATTATCTCAGGAGACGATGACGTCCATATTTTTTTTGTCTTCGTTCTTCTTTTCATACGGTAGACCAGGTACCAGACAACTCACATCAGGATGTCACGTTAAAAAAAAAATTCTAAATCACGTTGTGTACCAAGCTTTACTTCCACGGTTGATCCTACCAGATTACATCATTAAATATCCAACGAATTTTAGAAGCATCCCATTTGCGTATGTATCATTATTTCTATTAGGGCATGTACAATGGTAGAGAAGGCACACCTTCTCTTAGCTATCCATGTCATCTAGAGAAGCCAAACATACAATTTATACAATGCATTATCTCTTATTGTCATCCATAGCAATTAATGAGAAATAATTATTTTTGGTAGGAAATTGTGTGTCTAAGAGAAGACTTATTGTATAATGGAGAGAATAGGCTTCTCTTATTTTTTAAGAGATCATCCCTTAGCTAAGAGAAGACAATTTTTTTTCTCTTAATTCTCTCCCCTCCAACTAAGTAAAAATCTGACGTGGCAACGCTAAGGGAAGGCTGACATCACCCCATTGTACATGCCCTTAAAACCAAAGACTCCAGCCTCTAGGATATGCGCGTATCGTGGTATTTTTTTGGGCGTATGACTCAATGTTTCCTTTAGATAAAGACTCCACGCGCCTTCTTTCTAGGTAATTGAATAGCAAAATGACGGTGCCTCCAGCATTTAAACTCAAGATAAGATGCGAGACTACCGTGCAACATTATTTTGTCATGCTTTACCAAACTTTGCTTTGCACGCTTGATCCTAACCACACAATTAAGATCTAACAACTTAATTAATTTTGATGATGTGAATTAACGTGGAGGCATCAGTGGTGCCCCCAATTAGTAAATATAATATAATATAAGATTATTAGTATTTTAGACAACAAAGAAAAAGGGGGTTGAGATAACTAGAAAGCTCAAAACAGATTAGAAACTTCTGCAAGATTATGTCGATTAAAAACGTGAAGTCTTAGGAAAAAATAAATTTAGAATGTGATGCATGATGACATGATGATGCAACAAGAAAAACAAACAATTCTAATTGGAAAAACCCCGGGTGTTACAAGACATGGCCTCAGAGCACGTAATCGAAAGGTAAAGCATGATTCATATGGATGATATAATGAACATGTTGATGTTCGCCTTTGCAGCTTCATCATCTCACGTAATGATCGGTTTTGGTGTAGTGAATTTGGTTTGTGTAATCACTAAAACGACTAGAGAGATGTTGTTTTTGAGTGGGAGTTTACGTAGTAATTTTGAACTAACTTGAACTTAATTTTATCACTAACAACCAATCAAAGTGAATTTGCATAAATTGTAGTATGCATTGGTAGCCACAAACTACCTTACATTTAGATTGTTAATTGAGATATAACTGTTATGATCTGGTAAAACCATTTAAGATCGGTACCGTATTAGTGAAATTTAAAATTGAGTCCTATTGTAGATTTTCGGTATAACCTACCTAACTCCATATGATTAATGATTAATTGATCTAGAGACTAAATTATTCCTACTTAGAATCCAGTGTCATGGTTGCTTCCATAATACTTTATCTTCAAAAGAATGTTTTGTTGATCAAGGTGATTTAGAAACTGAAAAGAATTGTTGTCAGAAACAATCAATTGAAAGATATATTGATATCTAGAAACTTATTTCTGGCAACATGACTTAGTATAATTTAGCATGACAATGTGCTTATATTATTTGAATATATGCAATGATTGAAGACGCTAGACGTTTGAATCTTCCAAGAAGTTGGGTGCTAATATTATTCTCTAAATTCCGTCCTTCGAGCTATAGTAGCTTCATTATAAACTTGTTATGATGGGATGGATTAAACATATGGTAAAATCGTTTACCTTGCCTGGGGATTGCTAAGAGTGGAATCCGGAAGAATGCTATTAATATGGTGATATTAGTAGAACAATCAAACTCAAAGTATGACTCAATGGTGATAGTATATGACTAACACGCCAAGAACGATGTGCTAGTACGACTAACATTGTTTGATGTTGAATGATTCTTCTGTAAAGGAAAGAAAATATTAAAAATAGAATTACAAAAGGTATATGGCGGAAAAGAATATAACTGGAAAGGTCCAGCTCATGAGTATATGCTTGATATACAAGTTATAGATGTATTACTAGTTAACAAAGTATTTTTTGAGTATTTTGATACCAGATTGGTTGGTATGAGTTGTCATACAAAGCAACGCAATGGAAGAAATACAAGGTCCTAAAAGGAACTAGTAGTAGATGTGGAATTGATTATGGCAAGAACAGAAATAAAGTGTTATTGTGTTCATTTTCATATCAAACCAAGCATTCAAGATTTATTTTGAGAACTTAATAAGTTGTTATTTTGTTCCGGTCTTTTGTGAGAACAAATGAGATTTTTCAAACTATGACCATATTCCATAATTTATGGACGAGTTAATAAAAATCGTGTTGGTAAAGTAAACATCTATAAAACTAAATGCTAAACATTGCAAGACGTAAAATAATTTCAGTTAAATTGTGACACTACCATTTAAGTTCATATCGAAAAGGAAAGCATGAAGGAACTCCATGTTAATGGACTTACGGAGTCATTTTGTTGTGAATAAATTGACGGTTGTGAGACCTCTTACAAAAGATGACTAAAATTTCGTTCATAGGCCAAAGTAGAATGGACGACTAATTTAGTGGAGATTATACATTTTGATGTATATAGTCCATTATGTGATTCGTGTGTGGTGGATTAATTTTTTCTTCATAAAATTATGTCGATGATTTAAGTACTCCCTCCGATCCATATTAATAGGTGCTGAAGTGGATGTATTTAGACATGTTTTATTGCTAGATACATCCACTTCAGCACCTATTAATATGGATCGGAGGGAGTAGATATATGAGTATATCTACTTAAAGAGAACGGAGTTTGATATTTTTGAATAGGTTCAAACTATTGTTAGTATGAAGTAAAAAATCATCGTAACAAGATAATCAAGTATTTATGATTAGATCATAAAGGATAAAGTTTGAGTTACAAGTTTAGCAGAAAAATCTGAGGAGTTGCAGTGTTCTACAACTATACTACTCGAATACCCCACATTAGTTTGGAGTATTCGAGAGACAAAATCAAACCTTGTTAGACATGGTAAAATAAATAAAAATGCCATTATAAATTTGTAGTTTATACATTAGAGACAACCGCTTTTACACTGAAAATAGTGCCATCATGATCCCTTGAAATTGACACCATATAAGTTATGGCTTGGGTAGTGACCCGAATTGTCTTTTTCTTAAATTTTAGTATGCATAGCATGTATAAAATGTTTACTACCAAAAAGAGGACACATATATGTTTATAATGTTACCCCAACGAATCCATTGGGTATTTCTCCTATCACCAAACCAAAGTCAAATGTTGTTTGTCAGAAAGGGTTGATTTCTCAAGAAAGTAGTTCTTGCGAAACAAGTGAGTGGTAGGAAAGTACAAACTCGACGAGATTAGAGAATCTTCGTTACCATGTCAAGAGTAGCGCAACACTGAAAGTTGTTCTAGGGTTTCCTATTTTGACAAAGTAGAAGACACTACATGTATTATAGATACTTCAAATGAGTTTGCGAATTGAACCACAAAAGTCCTAAAACTTTGTACTTAGAGAAACTTGTGGTTTAACAGTAAAGTGTTGTTTTGACAACAATGGACCTGGAACTTATAAAGGAAGCAAATGATGGGCCCTGACTTCGTAAAAAGTGCTATGAGTCATTATATCCATGATAGTATCCCTGTATGAATATCAAGTATGATAGGCATGATGCCTAGCGATAGCAAATGGGTCTATATAGAAACAAATACATGGATACTTACATCCTTTGAAAGTTTTTCTTGTCTAAAATATGTTTTCGATGAACTTCAAAGAGTTTACTACTAGAAGATTTAGATCTTCCGTAGTGATGCTTTAGTCTTTGCGGATAGTTCTAACAAAATTTACATATTATGATATGGCAGTAGAATAAAAAACCAACTCTCCTCTCTAGGAAGTTTGATCGAGGATGTGTACTACAGTCTGAGAGTTTTATAAAATTCAAAAGGTTGCCAGATAGATATGCAAACTTCAATGTTGAAGTGAGCATAACAAAGTTGGAATCTTTACCTTAATGAATTTATCAAAAGAGTTTGATTCCATCATGAACGATAAATATGCTTGTATAGTTACAAGAAATTAAATGGGAGCATTATGACATATTTCTAATGCTTTATGTAGACGACATATGGTTGAGTGGAAAATATGTATTTTAAATTAACACGGTTGAGATTTTCATATTGATGAAAGACTTAGGAGATACTGAGCATCAATATCTATACGAGATGGATTGAAGCGGCTGAGATGGTTGAGCCAAATTACATAGATGAAATATTGAAGTAAGTCAATATCGAAATGACAAGAAGGAGTTCTTGTAACATGGAAAACAATTGAGAAATATTCAAGTGTTTTGACACATGATGAGCATGATGAAATTGATATTTCTAATTAATGTGTTACATGCTATGTACACAAACAGATGAGTCCTATGCTATAGAATGTTATAGCAGGATAATTCATATGATGATTAGGAAATTCTAAGGATATATTTTTTTATGTAGTAATGACAAAATATTCGTTGTAATATGTTACACTAATAGTCTTGTCATCTATTTAAATAATTTTATCTCAATTGAAATATGTGATGAAGGGTAGCACAATAGGCTGGAAGAAAGTTCCATGCTGGATTTGAATGAGTTTGAAAACTAAAGTATTGTGACGGATACTACAACAAAGGCTAAGTATATCGTTGTGTTGACAAAAAATAATACTCCCTCCGATCCATATTAATAGGTGCTGAACTGAATGTATTTAGACATGTTTTATTGCTAGATACATCCACTTTAGGACCTATTAATATGGATTGGAGGGAGTAGGAATATTTTGTGTCAACGAGTTCTGTATGGAACTTGGTGAATTTACAAGATTGCTGACACTATGAAGCTACATTTTACAATGCTAGTAACATTTTAAGCTGAGGAATTAAGGTCTTACCGGTTGACCAAATATATACAAAGCCATCTCATTAGAGAATGAGTGATGTGTGTAGACACAAAGACATGCAAACACAGTAGGACCTGAACATGTCAGATCTTTTTGATGAAGTTTACCACATGCGAACCATTGTAATAACACTGGAACGCCATATGTGTTAACTGCTTACTGACTAGATTATTGACTCTAGTGCAAGTGGGAGACTGGAGGGAATATGACCGAGAGGCAATAATAAAATGGTTATTATCTTATTCCTTGTTTATGATAAATGTTTATTTGTCATGCTAGAATTGTATTAACCGGAAACGTTGATACATGTGTGTCTAATAAACAAACAAGAATTCCTAGTAACGCCTCTCGTTTAACTAGCTTGTTGATTAACTGATGATCAAGGTTTCCTGACCATGAACATTGGATGTTGTTAATAACGGGGCCATGTCATTGGTAGAATGATGTGATGAACATAGACCCAAAGTAAATATAGCAATGCGGTCAAGTCATTAAGTTAAATTGTTATATCACACATACAAAGTAACTCTAATCCTTAGACCATGAGATCGTGTCAATCACTAACACCAAAAGAGTGCATTTATGTCATCAAACGTCACATCGTAACATGGTGACTATAAAGGTGCCGTTGGGTATTCGAAAACTATTAGTTGAGGCCCATGGATCAAGAGTGGGATTTGTCCATCCAAATTACGGAGAGATATACTCTGGGACCTCTCGGTGATATCACATCGACACCTCTTGCAAGCATGTGACTAGGTCACAAGGATGTCATATCACGGAACGAGTAAAAGAGTACTTCTAAGTAACGAGATTGAACTAGGTATGGTTGATACAAATGATCGGATCGCGGACAAGTAAAATATCGCAATACAAAGGGAATTGGTTACGACGTTTATGGTTCACACGATCACTAGATTCATCGCTGAATATGTAGGAGTCATTACGGATCTCCAGGTCCCGCTGTTGACTATTGATTTGAGAGGTGTCTCGATCATGTCTACATTATTCACGAACTATAGGGCGACACACTTAAGGTTCGATGACGTCCTTGAGTGGATATGGAATATCGGAGAAAAGTTTGGACAGCACCGAAATTGTTTCGGGTAATTTTGAAATAGTTCGAGGGGATTCTTGTCAAATGGTTGTTAATAGATTTAACAACTAACTCAAGAAGTTCTGTGTTAATGTTTGTTAATGGAATTAACAAATATTAAAATAAAGAAATACAATTGTTTTATTTATTTATTAAAGAAAACCCTTGGGATTTTGAGTGGGAATTAATGATAGAATGAGTGGGTTGAGTGGAGACTCCACTCACATGATGAGGGAGAGGTGGAGACACCCAAAAAAATCGTGGCTGCCTTCCCCTACTATATAAGGAGGGGTGGAGCTCCCTCTCCCACACACACGCACACTTGTATCATCTCTTCCTCCCTCCTCCCGCTGCTCCACCACTTGTTCGTGCGCTTGGCGAAGCCCTGATAAATATTTTATTCACCACACCACACCGTCGTGTTGTTGGAGTTTCTGGTGGATCCTCTACTTCTGCTGCCCCGCTGGATCGAGGGAACGGAGGTCGTCATCAAGCTTTACGTGTGACCGAGTGCGGAAGCGCTCCAAAGATTTGATATCGCACGCTTTGTTTCTTTGAAGATATGTTTTCCTAAGGCTTTATCTCTCCATTTCTTTCATCTCCTAGATTAGATCTTGGCCCTTCGGGTTTATCTCGCGTAAGAAAATATTTGGTTTCTATGCAACGAACCCTTCATGTAGGTATGGTGGACACATTTGGCAAACTTTGCTTTTTGGGAGTTGGATGCACGAGTAGAGCTCAGACTCAGTACAGGTGGAGGCTAGCAAAGACTGGGCGAGACAAACTAATAGAGCAATAATCGCCATAAGCATGCATGGCGATAAAAACATTATTAATCGAAGCATAAACAGTATCACAAGTCAAAACCTATATGACCATAGAGACTATAGGTGACTGGTTTGTAGTCATAACATGGTGTAATCATGCGCCAAGTCAACCAAATAAAGCATTCGAAGGACAATACCACAATATTATGCTTCGATGTGATAAAAACAACCCATGGTTATTTCAATGGCACATTAAGCACTCTCAGATATTTGAGACAAGTCATGCGACAATAATAACTACTAAGCATAGAATTAAAATAACATCCAACATGACATGATAAAGTCTAGCCACGGTCTAAACAACCTTATTTTTGCACCGTTATAAGCATGAAATATTTTATTGCTCTCCAACCCCATCTATTTAAATAAAAACTCTCCAAATGATATTACAATGAAACAAGAGAGTAACACTACTCTACTAGAACTAATAGCTCTGAATAAGAGATGCATGAAAAACAGGAGCTAAAACGGAGTTGTAGTAGGTGGAAGAAAAACGAAGAATACAAGTATGATGAAAAATACGAGTAATCATATGAAAAACCGGAGCGTGTCTCTCTCCCACACAATAATGCCGGGTTCCAACTAAGTTTGTTGCAGCAAGGAAAATAAAATAAAACAAAACAATAACAAATAGACACTCCAAATAAAGTGCTATAATGTGACCGAATAAAGATATAGTTTCAGAAGTGACCTAATAAGTTGTTGATGAAGAAGGGGATGCCTTGAGAATCCCCAAGCTTAGACGCTTGAGTCTTCTTGGAATTTACTGGGATGAACCACGGGTTCATCCCCAAGCTTAGGCTTTTTACTGTTCTTAATCACATTATATCATCCTCTTCTCTTGACCCTTCAAAACTTCCTTCACACCAAACTCAAAATAATTCTTATTACAGGGTTACTGCATAATCAAAAACTCACATGTTCTGCATGGACACACGCATTATTAATACGTTTTAAACATTAGCTACAGCCACTAATGTTTTATGGAGCAAAGAAATCCACTCAACATAGTAAAAGAGAGAATGCAATGTAAAAAAGGCAGAATCAGTCAAAACCAGAACAGTTTGTAAAGACGAATTTTTTCGAGGCACTTACGTTGCTCAAATCGAAAAACTTAAAAATAGAAAAGGTTTCAGAAATAGCTGAGAATTAAGCACAAGAATTTTCAGTTCATTTCGATATTTCTGTGAATTTATACGAACTTAACACTGGACAGCAAAAATCTGTTTCTGCGCAGAAATCCAAATCTAACTTCAACTTTCACTAGAGACTTTACTTGGCACAAAAAAAATATGAGAAAATAAAGATAAAAAGGAGTTTCTATAGAAGTAAACAACACATTGACTCCAATAAAACAGAAGAAAATATTGCAAACATAAAGACATGGATTATCTCCCAAGAAGTGCTTTTCTTTAACCGCTTTTAGCTAGGCGCAGAAAACAAGAAACAAGTATTTTCAAGTGAACAAGCATCCAATTTGAGACCAGAAACCTCCTCAGCAATGCATTGTATTTTATCTATATAAGTTTCAGATGTCCCTTTCTCAACACTTTTAGGTTTACTACTTTCATCAAATGGGTTTTCAGGAACAATCCAATCAAAACTCTTCTCTAAAGCTTCATGCATTGCTACTAATTTAAAAGGTATTGGTATTTTAATTTCCTCCTTGTTTTTAGGTTCAGTTTTGTCTAGTTTTTCAAGAGCACCAATAACATCTACACATGAGCCTAGCATCTTAAAACGGTTAAAGATTTTCCTACCTTCTATAACAACATCACCAAATTCTTTAAGAAAAGTTTCGAGAACAAAATCTCTCTTTTCAGTGTCCTCGAAATATTTTAGGTTAAGAAACATTTGCTGCATTATGAGGTTAAGGTTAACAAACCTAGCCTCTAACATGTGAACTAAAGAAATTTTGGAGCAACTACTATAGATCTATCCTCAAAATCTTTATTCTTGATAACATGATTAAAGAACTCTTCAATATTATCCTTTCCAATTATAGATCTGTAGCATCCCAACTTTTAATAAAGATGGAATACCTGTGTTATTGTGATAGTCCCTGGATCAATTGCTAGCACCACAGTACAAAATGAAATATCATGCAAATGCATCAAATTCTATTACATCGCATGATCCAGTCTTACAAAATAGGATTACAACTTACATAGTCTTATAAGACTAGCAGAAAACAAAGAAATACAGCGGAAACATAGTACAACATTGAGCCCATCTTCTTCATGTGCCACAGGCAAAACATGTTGGCGATCGTCTCGAGATCCTAAACGAAATCCTCACTCGTCTTCAGAAATATCTGCAATATGGAATATGCAGCCACAAGGGAGTCAATACAATTTAATGTATTGGCAAGTAACACTATGGTGGATATAAATGGAAAGACTAATACTACATGATTATTTGGCTGAGTGGAGTTTTGGCTAAGTTTGCATAAAGCCAGTTTTCTCCTATCACTTTTGTAAAACAAACTTTTCTTTTCAAAAGGGTGGCAACATTGTATTAAGATCCAAGCACCACAATACTGTTCACTTATTGAAATTGGTGATGAGATTCTTCCGCCATTCCTTGTCCAGCTGCTCATAGTTGTCCATAACCGGGAACACGCCTAAGATCTTAGTTTGTCGACTCTGCAGGGCCGGTCCATACATTTACGGGGCCCGGGGGCAGGACCACAACCCGGGGCCCTTACACGCACATATAAGCATAAAATAAGTTATATTTTAAAAGTGAAATATGAAACCGTACATGATAATTGATTATCTCTAAACTCTAAAATGAAAAACTAAAAATATTTTATGTCAAGTCAACCCATGAATGAAAATAGAAGGACTTACAAAAATTTTGAGCCCTGAGAGCGTAAAAATAAAGGCATTCAAAGCCGAAGAGAGGAACGGGAAGGATGAACTCACACCATCTTTCTAACGTCTCATTGATGGGGAATGAGTGAAATGTTAAGGATGGGAGGAGAGCTGATTAGGGTGTTTCGATTACGTCGTTGATCTATACTAGTGGCTGCATGTGACCTCGGAATCGAGGAGGAGCCACCTTCTTACCAGAAAAGGCTATTGATATTTTTTGTGAAGAAAAGTCAACAAATGAAGTGTCGACCATTTTTTTTCCTGCCTCGTAAGAATTGAGTGTGTAGCTTTGGTGGGTTCTGACTTGGTCAGTTAGATTTGAGCCTTCTAATATTTTAGTACATTCTTTTAAATTTTGTACATAATTAGAACTAAGACAAAATTTACACTAATAATACTATAGAAGTAGTACATAGGATGGGGCCCTGCCTTTTGAGGGCCCGGGGCGGGCGCCCCGCTTGCCCACCCATATGGGCCGGCCCTGCGACTCTGCAGAGGGTGTGCACTTTCACCCTTTGTCTTCAATTAGCCCAAACATCCTATACACCCGGAGTGCATCATGGAAAGGAGAGAATTGAGACGAGATCTTTCAGAAGAAGAAGTCCAAACCCACCGGCGAGACCGTTCCACCTATAATTTTGCTACATCTGCTAGTCAAGCCTGGGATGAACTCTCACAACTTAGTTGATCAAGACAGAGCCCATAATGTCAAAAGGCTGCACGGGAAGCTACTAAACTTAGAAGGACATAGTAATCTCTTTGTTCCTGGGTGGCCATCCGCAAGTGACAACCTCAAGTGGAATAACCCTTAGATAAGGGCCCTGAGGCAACACTCAACATAAACCAGTCTTACCACTTCCACCCAGGTGGTTCATTCATTAGTTATACTTAGGATTTTTCCTGAACATCTAGTAAAACAAATTTTGTAGCATGGCTAAGCATCTAAATAAGTACCAAGGCATACAAAGAACAATGTATAAGGATGGCTACACACTACTAGGATATAGCATAGCATAATATAACTTATTAAAATTTCATATCATGCATACTACTCAAAATCAACTAATGCATATAGAAAATAATGGGTTGTTGATGATGTGTTACTTGCCTTGTTGAAGTTGGTGAAGATATCACACTCTATTCACAAAAGATCGTTGCTCTCCGTACAATCTATTCATTGACAACACAAAACCACATAAACAAGCATCCTAACAAACAACCACACAAGTGTAGAAAACATACATAGCAACTAACATATCAAAAGGGGCTTAACCAAGTTGGTTAGGATAAGGTCTAGGTTTGAGTTGAAAGATTCATTCTCTAGTGGTCTCATTCTTGTTAAGGAAATTCCAATGGTTTACTTGGGAAGGACTAGGTTGAGCTTGATGTGATCTAACTTTATTATAACCATACTTGTCGAGCAAGTTCCAAGAGTTCACTAAGAATAAACATATTACGTCTTCAACTAAAGTAATACATGCAAACACTTGGTCATATTCACCTTCAAAAATATTTGAGTGACTATGTTAGTATTTTCCATTGTGGTTAGGGTAGGTCTACTAACTTCATCATCAAAGGGAAAATATTACTAAGTCTTGGGTTTTCCATTTGGGTCAATGGTTGGACAAAAGTAACTTGTTACTCTTCAACTTGGGTGGATTGCTTCTAGTCCTCATGTGATTGCCTTCTTGAAGATCATCATCATGCCATCTAAGTTGTTTCCTTCCTTGGTGTGGTGCTTCTCTTGGTCTTGATAGTCTTCATGGTTTTCACTTCACTAATTGGTTTGGGTATGGGATGGGCACAAATACCACTAAGTCAATTTGAAAAGAAAGAAATGGAAGGGATAGGAAGAGAGAGGAAAATGTTTTCTCCTTGATTTTCTTCATACTCCTGTACTTCATTGAGTTTCTTCTTGTTGCTGTGGAGTCTATGTACTTCCTTCAATTTCTTCAATGATATTCCTCATAGCTCTTCATGTTGCCACCAAGTTGATATTGAAGTTTCATTCTTGTGCATGAGTCTTGATCTCCATTTTGCTGACTTGGTGAATTCTTGAAGCAAGAATGGGGGAGTGGAGAAGATAGAAAACTAAAGTTCACTACTTGGTACTATATGTGATTGACACATTCTAAGGACTTGGCTTGGCTCCAAATAGACATAACATCAAGGAATAACAGTTGAAAAAAATTTCTAAGACATGGTGAAAATGGATGTATCTTTGTTGGGTTTTTGGTCAAAACACATGGTCATGGTCCAAGGGTGTCCAAAATGGTTGGGCATAATGTCTATGGTTCAAGGTTACCAAATGGAGCAATTTTGCAAAAGGAACTATATTGAAAATATTTATAGAAATTAATCTATGTCAAAAATACTCAAATAGACAACTTAATTCTAAATTCAATTTTAATTTGTCCAAATATTATTTTGGGACAGAGGATATGAAAGTACACATTCTAAGGTTTCCAAATATATTTTATTTGCATTTTTTGGATTTGTAGAATTTGAATTATGCCAAATTTCATCAAACAAGCATATTTGAATTTGAACAAATTTAAGTTTGTCAAATTTGAATTTGGCCAGTGCCAAAAGTTCCTATATGTCAGGGGCTTTTCAAAAAGTCCAAGATTGCTAAATTTGGCTAAGTGGTTGAAAAGATATGATGATTTGAAGTTGCAGGGGCTTTTCTGCAAATCTACCAAAAATTCTACCGGGAGAAATATTCGAATTAAAGGGCTGGCCACGCGGCAGTCTCTGATTGGCTGGGCTATGCTGACTGGGCGCTGGTGTGGCATGTGCTGACGTGGATAAGTGATGGATCTGGGGCGTTAGATCCAGATCCAACGGTGGCGTACCCCTTCGGAGTGGATCTAATCTAGGCCACTAGACCTAGATCTAACGGCTGGGAGCGAGGGAGAGAGCTTACCGGCGTGGGGTGGCCGGAAAATGGCGCGACGGCGGCCGGAGTTGCAGCTCCTGGACAGCGACGGCGCTACGGGGGTCCTCGGGCTCGGGGAAGACCACGGGGACGCTCAGCGCGACACGGGGAAGAGGATGGTGGCGATGGCGCGCTCCCTCGCTTCCGGTAGTGGCGTCAAGATGCGGCCGAAGACGGCGCAACTCCGGTGACGCACGGACGAACTTGGCGGCGTCGATTGGCTGCGCAAAATAATCGAGAAAAGAGCTTAAAGGGTGCGCGGGGCCAGGGGGATTCGATAAGGACAGAAGAGGGCGGCCAAAACTCACCAAGGCGGCCGGAATCAACCTAGCACGGCGGCGGCGGTGAGAAACTCCGGTGAGCAAATTCTTCGCAGAGAGGGAGCGATTTACACGGGGTCCAGAGGGGAAAGAGAGAGGAGCGGTAGGGCTATAAGGGGAAGGCCTCCGGGCAGCGATTAACGCTCTTAATCGCGAGCAATTACGGCGAGGAGAAACGGCAGTGGCAGTTTCTGCCAGAGCTTGAAGGCGAGGTGATGTCATTGATGACATCATCAATTTTTTTTTTTCTTTTTAATTTCTGTTTTATCATTTCTTTAATAACTTCTGTATAAAAACTCCAATTGGCATGAAACCAATTTCCAAATTCTTAAAATTTAATTGCCTTTCCAGAAAAACCATTTTCACAAACTTTTGAACATATTACATTTTTGAATTATGAAATTTGAATGATTCATTAAAAGTGACATAATAGCATTTTTAATAGAAAATCAAATTTAATTTTGAGAAAGGGTTTTATAAAAATACAGAGACATTATATAAGTCAAATATCAGTTTTTAAAATCATTTACACCTGTTTTGCTATTTTATATTTTGAAATAGAAATGATTTCACTAATAGCATATTAATGCCATTTTAAAAATATCAATTATATAGATGAGAATTATTGGTTGAATAAAATATCAGAGACATCAATGTGATCAAATGACATTTTCCAAAATAATTTTTAATGGTTTTCATATTTTATGATTTTTAAAATATGAAGAAACAATGATAGTCACTTAATAGAAAACATTAATTTTTATATGATTAAAACAATTTTAAGAAATATTTTCTATGGTTCAACTATTGTTTTCTAAGACCCTTTTAGGAACTTTCATATTGTATATATTCAACATATTAGTGAAACCACAATTAGTATCCTTTTGTTATATTTCAAACATAGAGAATTATTTAATAAATTTGGAAATGGGGTTTAGTAAAAGCAGAAAGGTTTTCCCAAATGAAAACATTGTTTTATCAAAGTATCTTACTTGTTTTCATAAACAATTTATTTCTATAGCACTATATTATTTTGTTGATTGACATAACACTTGGAAAACAAGGATCCAACTTATATCTATTTTGGGGTTATCAATAATAGTGAAACCCTTTTTAGAGATAAGAAAAAAATATTAGAGATAACAATTCTCTAGTTTTTATATATCAAAAATATTTTCAAGATCATAATTGGGTTGAAAACATGTTTGGTGTAAGGGTTTGCTTAAGAAGAAATATTTTCTTTATGTAGAAATATTTATTTTGAAATGACTTTAGGGTTTATGGAATAGAGGTATATTAGATTTTCATTTCCAAAACATTAGAACATGTATTGTTTTCTTTTGTTTCTTGCATCTCATTTGGTTTTTGGTGACTTGCATAACATGAAAACAAAATGTTTCAATTTTTAGTGATTTTGGACTTTCCAAAAATCAGGGATGTTACAGACTACCACGCTTAAAAGAAATCTCGTCCCGAGATTTGGGAAGGTTAGAAAGAAAGATTTGGGTAACTGGATTCCAAAAAAACTGGATGGGCTACCACCCTTAAAAGAAGCTTTGGTGGGTAGTCTATTTTCATTAGATTAGAGTGTAGATTGATTCTAGATTAGCTTGAGTAGATCTTTCCTTTGTGGTAGAGGTGTAGACCACCATAGGTATGTTGGACTACCTTTGACACTGAGGGGTCAATCTTTGGGTCAATCAAAAGACCAAGTTGAGAGGATTTCACAACATCATCTCATTATAATGGGAACACATTTTCAGACATTCATTGTGGTTTATTACACTGGAAAAATTTCTAGGGAAAATAAATTTATTTTCAAAATGAACTTTGCCTAAGATTCCTTCTTTCAGAAAGTCATGTTTCCTTCCTTCTCTCTTTGAGGGCATTCATTTGCATAGTGTCCTTTATCTCTGCATTTGAAGCATGTCACTTGGCTGATGTCTCTATAGACAAGATTGGGGTTCTTCTGAAGTTTCTTCTTCTTCCTTGGTGGAGTTAAATTGGCCATCATATCTTCATACTGCTGCCCAGTATACTCAACTATGTTGGTTGAAGGTCTGGGTTTCTTGTTGGGGCAATTTCTAGATAAATGTCCATCTTCTTCACAAGAATAGCAATTCTTGGTGGAGTGTTTGGATGAATATGGATGTGGTGTAGTCTTGGCTCCAGTATCCATCTTGACATGGTCCACATGAATAGTATCCAACTTGCGTTTTCCCTTCACATCTGGTTTTCCTAAGTTCTATTGGATTCCACTAAGCATTTCCATTTTGGCTTGTTGTCCAACTTGTTGTACCATGGGGTAAAGTGGACATTGTGTTGGAACATGTGTTGTTCCTTCACACAGAAAACAAGTAACTTGAGTGACGTATCCTTCAGTTGAGTTGTTTGCATCACCATGGGGCCACTCATCAGGACAATCTTTGGAATAGTGTCCTATCTCTCCACAAGATTTGCAGGCTTTGAGTGTTGAAAACATTTCTTCTTCTGTCTCCTGGTTATCTCTAGTTACCAAGGGTTGATGGTTTCCACTATTGGTCATGTTTTGGGACATCATGTGCACTATCTGGGATTGGGTATCTAACACTTGTTGCATTCCTGGTGTTAACTCCATATTGGGGTTGCTTGCTTGGTTCTGGGTCATCAGTTGTATCAGCTGAGTTTGAGCTTCTAGTAGCATCTGCATTGCTATTGAGTTCTCCGGGTTGTTGGCATTCTGGATAGACATCTGTTTTGAGGTTTTAAGGAAGATGAGTAGAGGTTAGAAAGTATCTAAGAAGGTTCCTATCCAAACACAGCAGATCAAGGAAACTCATCTTACAAACAACACATAACAAACACAAATCAACACATTCATCACACCAAACAACATAGTTTTTGAAAACAAACTAATATTGCCATACCACACTCATTGGTATGATCAATACACTAATCGTGTTTTCGTGTCTCACAACTTTATTACATCTCATGGTGGTCTACTATTTAAGGCAGGGTAACAACTTTCTTGCTTTATTCCTCATGAGAGGTCTTCAATACTCAGTCTTCACGATGATCTCCGCGTTCTTGTACATTGTAATCTCTTTTTCAAGAGTGTTGATCTCTTCTTCGGCTTCCTTGAGACCCTTCTTAGTGTTGTGAAGTCTCCACTTGAGTCTCTCTGTAAGTTCTTTAATAGCACTCCATGCAGCACTTCTTGCTGAATCGAGGAATGAAAAATGCATTATCCTGTTGGTGAACATGCAATCTCCTCCCATCTTGTGGTCGTACTCCTTGTTTCTGTACAGATGAATATGCACCCACCAATATTCGAAACCATCCTCCTCATCTATGTAGGGAAAACCCCAATAGACTGCTGGTCCTTCAAATCCCATGATTTACATGAGATCCTTCAGTGCTCTTGGGAACTCAGTGTCACACTCCAGGGTCATGGTCATCATTGGTCCTTTCTTGAGTGATTGGATGATGCTGGCCATCTACAGATAAGAGTAGTCATTAGAAATGTATCATGGGAAGGAGTACGAGGAGAAATGAAGTTATAAAAGATTTGTTTGAGGAGTAGTTGTAAGATAGTAAAAAAATTATTCCTATGGATTTTCCTATTCTAATCCAAACCTAGGGTCTCGAATCCTACAGGCAACACAATGCTGTGATACCATTTTGTAGCATCCCAACTTTTAATAAAGATGGAATACCTCTGTTATTGTGCTAGTCCCTGGATCAATTGCTAGCACCACAGTACAAAATGAAATATCATGCAAATGCATCAAATTCTATTACATCGCATGATCCAGTCTTTACAAAATAGGATTACAACTTACATAGTCTTAGAAGACTAGAAGAAAACAAAGAAATACAGCAGAAAACATAGTACAACATTGAGCCCATCTTCTTCATGTGCCACAAGCAAAACATGTTGGCGATAGTCTCGAGATCCTAAACGAAATCCTCACTCGTCTTCAGAAATATCTGCAATATGGAATATGCAGCCACAAGGGAGTCAATACAATTTAATTTATTGGCAAGTAACACTATGGTGGATATAAATGGCAAGACTAATACTACATGCTTATTTGGCTGAGTGGAGTTTTGGCTAAGTTTGCATAAATCCAGTTTTCTCCTATCACTTTTGTAAAACAAACTTTTCTTTTCAAAAGGGTGGCAACATTGGATTAAGATCCAAGCACCACAATACTGTTCACTTGGTCAAATTTTACTTATTGAAATTGGTGATGAGATTCTTCCGCCATTCCTTGTCCAGCTGCTCATAGTTGTCCATAACCGGGGACACGGCTAAGATCTTAGTTTGTCGACTCTGCAGAGGTTGTGCACTTTCACCCTTTGTCTTCAATTAGGCCAAACATCCTATACACCCGGAGTGCATCATGGAAAGGAGAGAATTGAGACGATATCTTTCAGAAGAAGAAGTCCAAACCCACCGGCGAGACCGTTCCACCTATAATTTTGCTACATCTGCTAGTCAAGCCTGGGCTGAACTCTCACAACTTAGTTGATCAAGACAGAGCCCATAATGTCAAAAGGCTGCACGGGAAGCTACTAAACTTAGAAGGACATAGTAATCTCTTTGTTCCTGGGTGGCCATCCGCAAGTGACAACCTCAAGTGGAATAACCCTTAGATAAGGGCCCTGAGGCAACACTCAACATAAACCAGTCTTACCACTTCCACCCAGGTGGTTCATTCATTAGTTATACTTAGGATTTTTCCTGAACATCTAGTAAAACAAATTTTGTAGCATGGCTAAGCATCTAAATAAGTACCAAGGCATAAAAAGAACAAGGTATAAGGATGGCTACACACTACTAGGATATAGCATAGCATAATATAACTTATTAAAATTTCATATCATGCATACTACTCAAAATCAACTAATGCATATAGAAAATAATGGGTTGTTGATGATGTGTTACTTGCCTTGTTGAAGTTGGTGAAGATATCACACTCTCTTCACAAAAGATCATTGCTCTCCGTACAATCTATTCATTGACAACACAAAACCACATAAACAAGCATCCTAACAAACAACCACACAAGTGTAGAAAACATACATAGCAACTAACATATCAAAAGGGGCTTAACCAAGTTGGTTAGGATAAGGTCTAGGTTTGAGTTGAAAGATTCATTCTCTAGTGGTCTCATTCTTGTTAAGGAAATTCCAATGGTTTACTTGGGAAGGACTAGGTTGAGCTTGATGTGATCTAACTTTATTATAACCATACTTGTCGAGCAAGTTCCAAGAGTTCACTAAGAATAAACATATTACTTCTTCAACTAAAGTAATACATGCAAACACTTGGTCATATTCACCTTCAAAAATATTTGAGTGACTATGTTAGTATTTTCCATTGTGGTTAGGGTAGGTCTACTAACTTCATCATCAAAGGGAAAATATTACTAAGTCTTGGGTTTTCCATTTGGGTCAATGGTTGGACAAAAGTAACTTGTTACTCTTCAACTTGGGTGGATTGCTTCTAGTCCTCATGTGATTGCCTTCTTGAAGATCATCATCATGCCATCTAAGTTGTTTCCTTCCTTGGTGTGGTGCTTCTCTTGGTCTTGATAGTCTTCATGGTTTTCACTTCACTAATTGGTTTGGGTATGGGATGGGCACAAATACCACTAAGTCAATTTGAAAAGAAAGAAATGGAAGGGATAGGAAGAGAGAGGAAAATGTTTTCTCCTTGATTTTCTTCATACTCCTGTACTTCATTGAGTTTCTTCTTGTTGCTGTGGAGTCTATGTCCTTCCTTCAATTTCTTCAATGATATTCCTCATAGCTCTTCATGTTGCCACCAAGTTGATATTGAAGTTTCATTCTTGTGCTTGAGTCTTGATCTCCATTTTGCTGACTTTGTGAATTCTTGAAGCAAGAATGGGGGAGTGGAGAAGATAGAAAACTAAAGTTCACTACTTGGTACTATATGTGATTGACACATTCTAAGTACTTGGCTTGGCTCCAAATAGACATAACATCAAGGAATAACAGTTGAAAACAATTTCTAAGACATGGTGAAAATGGATGTATCTTTGTTGGGTTTTTGGTCAAAACACATGGTCATGGTCCTAGGGTGTACAAAATGGTTGGGCATAATGTCTATGGTTCAAGGTTACCAAATGGAGCAATTTTGCAAAAGGAACTATATTGAAAATATTTATAGAAATTAATCTATGTCAAAAATACTCAAATAGACAACTTAATTCTAAATTCAATTTTAATTTGTTCAAATATTTTTTTTGGGAGAGAGGATATGAAAGTACACATTCTAAGGTTTCCAAATATATTTTATTTGCAATTTTTGGATTTGTAGAATTTGAATTATGCCAAATTTCATCAAACAAGCATATTTGAATTTGAACAAATTTATGTTTGTCAAATTTGAATTTGGCCAGCGCCCAAAGTTTCTATATGTCAGGGGCTTTTCAAAAAGTCCAAGATTGCGAAATTTGGCTTAGTGGTTGAAAAGATATGATGATTTGAAGTTGCAGGGGCTTTTCTGCAAATCTGCCAAAAATTCTACCGGGAGAAATATTCGAATTAGAGGCTGGCCACGCGACAGTCTCTGATTGGCTGGGCTATGCTGACTGGGCGCTGGTGTGGCATGTGCTGACGTGGATAAGTGATGGATCTGGGGCGTTAGATCCAGATCCAACGGTGGCGTACCCCTTCGGGGTGGATCTAATCTAGGCCACTAGACCTAGATCTAACGGCTGGGAGCGAGGGAGAGAGCTTACCGGCGTGGGGTGGCCGGAAAATGGCGCGACGGCGGCCGGAGTTGCAGCTCCTGGACAGCGACGGCGCTACGGGGGTCCTCGGGCTCGGGGAAGACCACAGGGATGCTCAGCGCGACACGGGGAAGAGGATGGTGGCGATGGCACGCTCCCTCGCTTCCGGTAGTGGCGCCAAGATGCGGCCGAAGACGGCGCAACTCCGGTGACGCACGGACGAACTTGGCGGCGTCGATTGGCTGCGCAAAACAATCGAGAAAAGAGCTTAAAGGGTGCGCGGGGCCAGGGGATTCGATAAGGACAGAAGAGGGCGGCCGAAACTCACCAAGGCGGCCGGAATCAACCTAGCACGGCGGTGAGAAACTCCGGTGAGCAAATTCTTCGCAGAGAGGGAGCGATTTACACGGGGTCCAGAGGGGAAAGAGAGAGGAGCGATAGGGCTATAAGGGGAAGGCCTCGGGGCAGCGATTAACGCTCTTAATCGCGAGCAATTACGGCGAGGAGAAACGGCAGTGGCAGTTTCTGCCAGAGCTTGAAGGCGAGGTGATGTCATTGATGACATCATCAATTTTGTTTTTATTTTTCTTTTTAATTTCTGTTTAATCATTTCTTTAATAACTTCTGTATAAAAACTCCAATTGGCATGAAACCAATTTCCAAATTCTTAAAATTTAATTGCATTTCCAGAAAAACCATTTTCACAAACTTTTGAACATATTACATTTTTGAATTATGAAATTTGAATAATTCATTAAAAGTGACTTAATAGCATTTTTAATAGAAAATCAAATTTAATTTTGAGAAAGGGTTTTATAAAAATACAGAGACATTATATAAGTCAAATATCATTTTTGAAAATCATTTACACCTGTTTTGCTATTTTATATTTTGAAATAGAAATGATTTCACTAATAGCATATTAATGCCATTTTAAAAATATCAATTATATAAATGAAAATTATTGGTTGAATAAAATATTAGAGACATCAATGTGATCAAATGACATTTTCCAAAATCATTTTAATGGTTTTCATATTTTATGATTTTTAAAATATGAAGAAACAATGATAGTCACTTAATAGAAAACATTAATTTTTATATGATTAAAACAATTTTTGGAAATATTTTCTATGGTTCAACTATTGTTTTCTAAGACCCTTTTAGGAACTTTCATATTGTATATATTCAACATATTAGTGAAACCACAATTATTATCCTTTTGTTATATTTCAAACATACATAATTATTTAATAAATTTGGAAATGGGGTTTAGTAAAAGCAGAAAGGTTTTCACAAATGAAAACATTGTTTTCTCAAAGTATCTTACTTGTTTTCATAAACAATTTATTTCTATAGCACTATATTATTTTGTTGATTGACATAACACTTGGAAAACAAGGATCCAACTTATATCTATTTTGGGGTTATCAATAATAGTGAAACCCTTTTTAGAGACAAGAAGAAAATATTAGAGATAACAATTCTCTAGTTTTTATATATCAAAAATATTTTCAAGATCATAATTGGGTTGAAAACATGTTTGGTGTAAGGGTTTGCTTAAGAAGAAATATATTCTTTATGTAGAAATATTTATTTTGAAATGACTTTAGGGTTTATGGAATAGAGGTATATTGGATTTTCATTTCCAAAACATTAGAACATGTATTGTTTTCTTTTGTTTCTTGCATCTCATTTGGTTTTTGGTGACTTGCATAACATGAAAACAAAAAAAATTCAATTTTTAGTGATTTTTGGACTTTCCAAAAATCAGGGATGTTACAAGATCCACTACCTATTGATAAATCTTTCAGGGTAAACTTAGGGAGCAACATGATGAACAATAAAAAAGCAGGCTAACAAAAATAGCACTATAATGAGAACTATTATTTTTTTTGATATAGAAAAGAAAACAAGACAAAATAAAATAAACTAAGGAAAAATAAAACAAAGTAAAGAGATTGGAAGTGAGAGACTACCCTTGCAGAAATCCTCTTTCTCACAGGCAACAGCGCCAGAAAAAGTGCTTGATGCACGTAGATGTACGCTCGTTGGGAGACCCCAAGAGGAAGGTATGAAGAGCACATCAACAAGTTTTCCCTCAGAAAGAAACAAAGGTTTAATCGACCAGTAGGAGAAAGAAATCACTTCTGAAGGTTGATGACAACTGATGATAGCAGGGCGCACTACCAGGCTCAGCATGAACGTGGAATCTACACAACACACGCAATATACTTTGCCCCAACGAAACTGTGAGGTTTTAAATTTCACCGGTTTTGCTAACACAAAGGATTATATCTACAGTGTGGAAAACAATACTTGTTTGCAGTAAATGAAAAGAGAAAAGTGATTGCAGTGCATGAAAGGAAAACAATGATTGCAGTAAAGAAAACAGTGTTTGAAGTGGTTGTATTATCAGTGTAAAAGAATGGACCGGGGTCCAAAATTCACTAGTGGTGTCTCTCCATAAAAGATAGATAACATGCTGGGTAGACAAATTATAGCTGGGCAAATGAAATATATAAAGGCTTCCCCATAGTGCATATGCATGACATGATGATTACTATGAGATTCAAGCGGGCATTACAACATAATTCATAGACCGGTATCCAATCAATGACTAATGATTCACCCTCAAAGCGTTATCCAATCAAACCTCGGGTATTAGCTTGCAAGCAACAGATTATTCCCTTATGTAAAGTGTGTAATGTAAACAATGAAAACATTGTTGTTTTTTCCCAAATGCAACAACACATCCCCCATTTGTTACGGTTCTGTCACTCGAGCGTGGATGAAAGGGAGGAATGAACCCACTATCGAGCATAAAACTCCCTCTTGGAGTTACAAGCATCAACTTGGCAAAAGCATCTGCTAGTAACGGAGAGCATGCAAGATCATAAATAACATAAACATGATAGATTGATACTTACTTTACATAGCATTCAATATTCATCGGATCCCAGCAAACATAACATGTAGCATTACAAACATGTGATCTTGATCGTGTTAGGCATCTCACAAGAGCTAAACATGGTGGAATAAAAAGGAGAAGACAACCATTTAGCTACTGCTATGGACCTGTAGTCCATGGATAAAATACTCACGCATCACTCCGGAGGCAGGCATGGTGATGTAGAGCCCTCCAGTGATGATCCCCCCTCTCGCTAGGGTGCCGGGGAGAGCTTTAGAACCCTCTCGAACTAGGGCTGAAGATGAAGGCGGCTACGGAACTTTTTGTGGATGGAGGCTCGGGTATTTAGGGTTAACCCTAGGATGAGCTTAAATAGGAGAAAGGGCAATGTCGGTGGGAGTCTAGGGGGCACACCACTTGGTGGCGCGGTAGTGCCACCCTATGGTGTGGTGGCTCCAGGGCCCCCTCCGGACTCCGTGTACGTGACAGATTTCTAAGACCCTGGGATTTTGTTTCGTCCGATTCCGAGAATATTTCCAGAACAACTTTTGTGAAACCAAAAATAGGAGAAAACAGGAACTAACTCTATGGCATCTTGTTAATAGGTTAGTCCAAGGAAATCCATAAAAATTATGTAAAGTGTATAGGAAACATGTAGCAAATTTTATGAAAACAACATGGAACATCAGAAATTATAGATACGTTTCAGACGTATCATAGGTACATGCTCTTCTCTTCCCCCTCTTCGATTTTTACAGATCTCTCGTGTTGTTTTGGATACTAGTATGATGTTAGGTTTAGATTGTCATATGGTAACACATTTGAGTTGCTATTGTTGCAAATTTAGGTTTAGATTTAGGTTAGCATATTGTTACTTGTTGCTTAGGTATATGCTAATACATGCACATTGATTTCCTATTGTTAGATATGTAGTGTGCTACAATGCTTTAGTGGATGAATCGGATTCGGTTCATTAGTGAGCTTAGACAATCTAGTGTTAGTGTTAGATTAATTTAGTGTAGCCTGCAACTAGTTTGTTATAGATGGATCGAGGGGTGCATAGGATCAATATTTATGATGTCCTAATTAACATCAATGGGTATAAGGAGGATGTTGCATTGCCAATGTTGCATTCTCCTTCATTTATTAATGTTAGGATATCATTGATTAATGTTAGAATATGAAGTACAAGGATATTGTTACATTGTCGGTCACACAAGTTGCCCGTTAAGGGGCTCTCATTACTGTGATCTGGGATTACACCCCTACACATGCGGAAAGTATTTGGATTCATGTAGAACAAACTGTACTCCTTCGAGTTAAAGTTTGTGACACATAAATTCAAATGATTTCCTTTGATCTAGGAACATGTCTTTCCGTACCGCTGGAATGAGATCCCAGACCGGACTACCAATGCCGCATTCTCTTTCATACCTCATTGATGAATATTAGGATATATAAGACAAAGAATATTAGGATATATCATTGATTAATGATATCCTAATTAACATTTGAGTTGCTATTGTTACAAATTTAGTTTGATTTAAATGGATGTGTTTCATGATCTATTTAATGATATCCTAACATACATAAATCGGTATAAGAAGAATGTTGCATTGTGTTGGATGTATGCTGTAACATCCCTGATTTTTGGAAAGTCCAAAAATCACTAAAAATTGAAACTTTTTGTTTTCATGTTATACAAGTCACCAAAACCAATGAGATGCAAGAAATAAAAAGAAACAATACATATTTCAACGATATAGCTATTAAGAATCCATTATACCTCTATTCCATAAAGCCTAAAACCCTCTCAAAATGAATTTTCATTAGATACAGAAAACCATTTTATCTTATTAAAAACAATTACATAACATCTTTTCAATTCAAATGTTACTTTGAAAATAGATTATGGCAACAAAAATCAAAAAGTTACAACCCTTAATAAAGTTCTAAACCTGAAAAATATTTGATGAGAATAAAATTTGTTATTAATAACTTTTAGTTGTTTTTTCAAGTTTTAAACATAAAGGTGTGAAAATAAAAAGCATTCGCTTTGTAAATAACATGTAAGAGGGCATTGAAAACAATATTAAGACTTGTGGTTTTATTCTAAAATTTTATTAAGCCACTTTAATAATTATTAGTTTTTCTATTTAAAAAATGGCATTAGTTGCCATTAGGGTGTACCCCTATTTCAAATTATAAAATTGTGAAATCAAGATGAAATTAATTTCAAAAATATGTTTTCAACATTTAGAATTTCACTAAAAATTTAATTGAGCTTTATTTATATTTATATGTTTTTCTATTTAAAAATAGCATTAAGTTACTATTAACCATTTAATCATATTTTAAAAATACAAAATTTTAATACATCATATAAATGTTTTCATTTAAAAGAGTTTATTTTTATAAAATTTTAGAAACAATTTTCAGCTCATTTGAACTTATAAATAAAAAGTTATGTTTTACTAAAGAAAATAGAAACAGAAAAAGGAAAAGAAAAAAAAAAGAGGAAACCAGCCCACCCAGCAAGCCCACCTCTGCCCCCTCACATGCACGCGGCCGATAGTGTCCCAGGAAACGAGCCCATCAAGCATCAGCCCGCCCCCTCCCTTTCTCTCTCTTTCAGGTGGGACCAGCGCATAGGTCATCGATGACGTCAGCTCGTCTTCAACCGTGGAAACTGAAGAACATGCGTTTTTGGCCGTTTCTTCTCGCCTCGATACCGCGCGATTAAGCGCATCAATGCCAGCGCCGTAACGACCCCTTTATAGCCCATCTCCCCCTCCGCATTTCCCGTCCCGTTCCCCCTCATTCCATGCCCCAGGGACGGATATATTGCTCCACGGAAGTTTCTCTACCTCTGTCGTCTGTCTACGATTCCGGCACCGTGAGACCACCTCTGTGCCTGAGACTGCTCCCATTCATATCCCCTCATCCGCGCGCACTCTCTAATGCTCCTCTCTATCCTTTTTGCACCATAGAACAGCCACGTCGTGCACACCCGAGGGCGCCGGAGCCCTGCGCCATCTCCGGGTGTGCCTCTCTGTCGCCTAAGGAAAGACATGACCATACCATCACCTTCATCACGTTCGCCGTGCTCTCCCGCGCCGAGTCGTCGTCTTCATTGAACACACGGTCAGTATGCCACGCTGCAGCCCAGTCAGCAGCCCTGCCCAATCAGTTGTCGCCATGTGGACTAGCCTTTATTTGAATTTTTCTCCCGCTGGAATGAATTGGCAGATTTGCAGAATAGTCCCTATAACTTGCAACCATCATAACTTGTTAACCATAAGGCCAAATTGAGCAAACATGGACTTTTGGAGATCCCCTAGATATGTAGAAACTTTTGGCACTTGCCAAATTTAAATTTAACCATTTGAAATTGGTTCAAATAAATATGCTAGTTTGGTGGATTTTGGCATAATTCAAATTCTACAAACCCAAAAATTGCAAATAAAATATATTCGAAAATCTTGGGATGTGTAATTTCATACCCTCTGTCCCAAAATATTTTTTGATCAAATTAAATTTGAATTTAGAATTAAGTTGTCTATTGGAGTATTTTTGACATAGAATTATTTCTATAAATAATTAGAATATGTTCCCTTAAGCAACATTGATCCTTTTGGTAGCCTTGAAACAGAGACATGTTTGCCCAACCATTTTCGACACCATTGGACCATGACCATGTGTTTTTTACCAAAAACCTAACTTAGTGATACATCCATTTTCACCAAGTGTTAGAAATTATTTTCCATCATTTATTCTTTGTTGTTATGGCTATTGTGGAGCCAAGACCAAGTCCCTATTATGAGTCAATCACATATAAGACCAATTAGTGAACCTAAAACACTAGTACTATAGTTTTCTATCTACTTCTCCACTCCCCTATTATTGCTTCAAGAATTCAACAAGTTAGCAAATTGAATACAAGACTCAAGAAATAGAAGGCACATCACTTTCAACTTGGTGGAAACATGAAGAGCTACAAAGAATATAATTTCAGAATTTGAACTAAGGGAATTGGAAATCACAACAACCAGAAGCAACTCAAAGAAGTACACGTGTGAAAAAATTCAGAAGATAACATCTCCCTCTCTCTTTCTATCCTTCTTCTTATTCTTTCCATTTTGACTTAGTGGTATTTGTGCCCATCCCATACCCAACCCAATTAGTGAAGTGAAAGCCATGAAGAATTTATCAATACCAAGAGAAGAATCCATCCAAGGAACAAGACTACCATAGAAGCATGAAGATGATCTTCAAGAAGACAAGCATGTGAAGACTTGGAGCAATCCACACAAGTTGAAGAATAACAAGTTTTTTTTGTCCAACCCTTGACCCCAATAGAAAAGCCCAATACTTTATCTTGTTATCTCCATTGATATGAAGTTAGTTGAACCTAGACCTACCTTAACCCAAAATGGAAAGACTAAACTAGACCACTCAGATGTTTTGATGAAAACAACTAAGTGTTACACTTTATGATGTGATACTGAAAGTAAAGTATGGGCACCTAGAGGGGGGGGGGTGAATAGGTGCTACGGCAAATTTTAATTTTTCTCAAATTTAGGCTTGACAAGAAAGGTAAATTCTCTAGATAGTGCAACTAGTGGTGAATTTACCTATATGACAAGACAAGCAATCAAAGCAACAAGTACAAGTAAGTAAAGAGAGGGAGGAACGAGGTAACCGATGGAAGCACACGGAGACACGATGTATTTCCGAGTTCCTCCTTTTTAGGGGAGTACGTCTCGTTGGAGGGGTGTGAGCTCGCCACAAAGGCCTACTCAACGCCACTAAGGCTTCACCCTATTCTCCGATGAACTTCGCCACAAAGGCCTAGTTCACCTTCCACTATAGAACCCCTTTGAGGCGGGGATCAAATCCTTTACAAACACCTTGGGGCTCACACCCACAACTTAATTGGGGGCTCCCAACAACTCTTGAATCACCAACAAGAAACAAGATGCCTAGGTTCTCCACAAGAGGAAACCCTAGGCAAGATCCCTCTAGCTAGAGAGGGGGAAATGAAGAACGGGTCGGTGAAGATGTAGATCGGGGCCTTCTCCTTCAATCCTCCAAAGATCTTCAAGATTGGGTGGAGGGATTGGGAGTTATGAGGGATTTGGTGAGTTCTTAAATGCTCATCAATGCTAAGGGGAAGAACTAGATCTTGAGGAAGAAGAGGAGGGCTATTTATAGTCCCTCCTCACAACTAGTCGTTGTGCAGGAAAAAAGGTACCGGAATATCCGGTGCAAGTTTGGACCGGAATATCCGGTCAGTTTGCTCCACGCAGATCTGCAGTGCTGGACCGGATTATCCGGTTGATCTGAAATAATCCGGTACAAATAATCCGGTAGATGCCAGTATGCAAATCTTCTAGTCCTTAGCCATTTTTCCACTTCTTCAACTGCAACCGGAATATCCGGTATAGATATGAAATATCCGGTACAAATAATCCGGTTGACTCCAGTAGCTCAAAACTTCCAGTCCTTAGCAGTTTTTCGCAGCAACCGGAATATCCGGTCCGGGATGAATAATCCGGACCAAATAATCCGGTTGACTCCAGTAGCTCAAAACTTCCAGTCCTTAGCAGTTTTTCGCAGCAACCGGAATATCCGGCCCGGGATGAATAATCCGGACCAAATAATCCGGTTGACTCCAGTAGCTCAAAACTTCCAGTCCTTAGCAATTTTTCGCAGCAACCGGAATATCCGGTCCAGGATGAAATATCCGGTACGAATAATCCGGTTGACTCCAGTATGCGAAATTCTCAGTCCTTAGCCATTTTTGAGCTCCTTTCTCAGCAACCGGAATATCCGGTCCAGGATGAATAATCCGGTCCGAATAATCCGGTTGAGTTCTGTCCCAAAAACCTCAGGCCAAACTTCACCGACTTTTCGGTGCTCGATGCCGATGTTAAGTATAACACCTGCACACTTAACACCTCGATAAATAATGTACTTAGTATTGTTAACTAACACACAAAACACTGGGAAAACGAAATGCACTTTCAATCTCCCCCTTTTTGGTGTTAGATGACAATACTAAGATTTGCAATAAACCTTGACAGTAATCATGCTTGAAACAAGATGGAAATCTCTCCCCCTATCTCTATGCATATCTTTTGTTTGCCTCAAACACAAATGGATGCAATGATGTATAGGGAGAAATTTTCAACAAGTAGCAAGCATGACAAAGAGACAACATCCCAATATGTTGAGTGTAAAGAAGTATATACCTTGTGCGAGAATGAGAGAATGATATATCCAAGAATAACCAAGCACAACCATAGATAATCTCCTCAACATATACGATAGATAACCAACACACCATAAATAGATAACCATGATAATATCCAGATAGCCAATAGTCACACACATAATAGCACACATAGTTTTAAACGACAATAAACGACAAGTTCACAAGCACGACAAATGAAGATAAAATGGACACAGGCTCTCAAAGGAAGGATAAAAGCAAATGCTTGTGCCCGAACCCATGCAAATCCCGTAGTCTATAATAGCTACTTCTCCCCCTTTGGCATCGAGACACCAAAAAGGAGGGAAATAGCTAAACTAACGCCCCAGACACGGTCTAAGCATCCGACTCGTCTCCAGACTCCTGCTCATCATCAGACTCCTCCTCATCAGCAGCAGCATCATGAGCTCGTGAAGCAGTCTCCTGAGTAGACCTGAGAGCCGCCTCAATGCTCTCCCAAGGAGTGAAATCCCCAGCAGACCAAGCAGAGTAGGACTGAGCAGCAATAGGAGCAGGAACATCACCAGTGCCACCACTCATGTGATGGAGAATCTGACGCTGAGAGCTAGCCAAGTCAGTGTCCCTGCGATACGCCCTGTACTGTTCCTTGTGAATGTCCACCTTCATGCAGAGCACGTTGCGCTGAAACCAGGATAGCTTCCTGACGTTGCGCAAGGTGGTGATATCAGACACAGGCGCCCTGGGAGCAGACTGAGAGCTAGAAGGACCACCCATAGAGGAACCACCCTCAAATGGAGCACTCTGAGAAGCAGCCGCAGTCTTCACCTTCCTCTTGACATACAGCTTCCTGACCTTGTGCTCAACCATGGGTAACTCGGTGTACTCCTTCCTCATCTCATACTTGACAAGCATCATGATATAGGGAGCATAGGGAATGGTGTAGCCACCAATCATAGCAGCATAGAGCTCGTGAAAGATGATGTCCATCACATCCACAGTATAGGAGACAGCCGGGTCCTCTTCCTCCATACACTCCTTAGCTAGAATCAGAAGGTTGCACAGAGGAGTGGTGAGAGCATCGTTGTTACCTCCACTCGGCACAAGGAAAGCTCTGAAGATACGCACCAGCTGATCATAAAGTGGAAGAAGTCCCTCAAGTCCCCCAACAGTGAAACCAGGGGCATATAGCTCAGCCATGGACACCTCCCTCCTCGGCCTATCAACCTCATGGACGCGGCGACCAAGAGGAGGGTGCTCGCTGTAAGAGTAGCCAAGACGCCGAGCAAACCTCTCAAAAGATGCTTCACAAGGTGTATCCCCAGACATCCACTTGAGACGGGTCACAATATCACCAGTGGAGTACACGAGGGTGGACATAAACTGCATCACAAGCTGTGTGTTGTAGTTGCACTGAGTCTCCATGAGCTTCACCAAACCGAAACGCTCAACAATACTGGCTGCATCAGCAAATTCCTCCTTGGCCTTGAGAGCGGCATGGTCAAATGGATGCATAGGGCGGCACGGATAGCGGTAGTCACAATAGATGTCAGCATAAATATAGGACTGCTCCAGATTCCAGAAACGAGAATCAATATTTCCAATCCTCGGAGAAAGATAGGCATCCTGCTTTCTGAGCTCATTGAACTCCTGAGTAGGAATGTCGGTCTTATAGTTGAGCCGAGGTTTCCTCTTGTTACGGGTAGAAACTAGCTTCTTGCGCTTCGGAACGCTCCGATCGTGGTCACCATCTGTGAAACAAGATAGTAGGAAAAGCACAAGATGAGTACACTAGTGTCATACAACGGATACAATCATGCATAGAAACGATAGAGGAGATTACAGGAAACAATCGAGGTAGAAATCTGGGAAAGAAATCTATTTGGGGCTGTCCTAAAGCAGTACTGGACATAGCCGGATATTCCGGTACAAAGCTGAACCGGATATTCCGGTTACCCGGATATTCCGGTTCAGTCGTGGACCGGATATTCCGGTAAGTTGCGGATCAACACAAAATCAATCTAAATCACAGATTTCCACAGGGATTGCAAACAAGTAATCTAGTCTATGGTTTCTAGCATGTAGGGGGGTCCTCTCTGGAACGAAATCTACCAAGCAAAGCCAACAAAACGCAAATCCATGGAAGGTAAGGTTATAGCACCAAGATTCAAGAGATTTGAACATTACCGGGATCCATGGAGAGAAAAGCTTGGGTAGAAACGTTCCAAAACGCGAGGAGATCAAGATCCGGGCCAAAGCTCCAAGATCTTGCGGAGGAAACGGCCCGGGAGGCCAAGAATCACGGCGGCGGCGATTTGGTGGAGAGGAGCGGACGGGAAAAAGGGCAAGAACTGCCCCTCCCCGTCGGGCTCCAGGCTTTATGGATTTCGCCGAACCGGATATTCCGATTCAAGTTTGAACCGGATATTCCGGTACAGCCGGATATTCCGGTTCAAAACTGAACCGGAAATTCCGACTGCCTCCTGATCCGAAATTTCCTCGTTTTCAACGGACGACACTAGTGCTTAGAAAGAAAGGCTTTTTGACAGAAAGGCTTAGGATAGATTTACCAAACTGAGACTAGTACTTATCCCTCTCAAGAGCAAGAAGCAACCAACTAAAATACCAATTGAGTGGGATTTTCCTAGGAAGAACCACTTAGCCGGGGAAAACACACGAAATGCAATGAAATGACAAGTAGAAAAACCCAACTAAGATCCAACTCTTCGAAATGAAGAGGTTGGTGGCCGAAGCCACCATGTAAGAGTTCTTGGTATGCAACCGCGAAGATATATCTTGGGGGCATTGCCAAAACTCAACATTGAAGCTCACAATTCAACATTAGAAAAAGAGAGATCACAATGAATTTTTGCTATGGGCATAATGGGGGGAGGGAGAACCCAATGTGTTAGGATAGCACTCCCCCTATGTCCATGCCTACATCTAAGCTCGAACACATTTCATCTATAGGGGTGTGCGCAAGATAGTCAAGCCAAACTCCTTGAATCAATCACATTTAGCTCATTCCTCAAGAACATGAACCTTGCATCATCAAGTGGCTTCGTGAAAATATCCGCAAGATTGTCCTTGGTGGGCACATAACCGAGTGCAATGTCTCCTCTCGCCACGTGATCACGGATGAAGTGGTGGCGAATCTCAATGTGCTTCGTCCTTGTGTGTTGCACCGGATTGTATGCAATCTTGATAGCACTTTCATTGTCACATAGAAGAGGTACTTTGTCCAAATGAACTCCATATTCCTTGAGAGTTTGCCTCATCCATAGCAATTGGGTGCATGCACTTGCGGCGGCAACATATTCGGCTTCGGCGGTGGAGAGAGAGATGCAATTTTGTTTCTTCGAGGACCAACTTACAAGGGACCTACCAAGAAATTGGCAAGCCCCCGAAGTTGACTTCCTATCATCTTGATCACCCGCCCAATCGGAATCCGTATATCCATTGAGAGAAAATTGTGCCCCCTTTGGGTACCACAAACCAAATCTTGAGGTATGAACCAAAGAACGAAAGATCCTATGAACCGCCATTAGATGGCAATCCTTAGGAGCCGCTTGATACCTTGCACACACACCTACACTCAAAACGATATCGGGCCTAGATGCACAAAGATAGAGCAAAGAACCAATCATAGAACGATAAAGCTTTTGGTCCACATCCTTACTCCCTTTTGGATTACGAGAGAGATGACACTTGACTTGCATAGGAGATGTCTTGATCTTAGCATCTTGGAAGTTGAACCTCTTTATCATATCTTGGGTATACTTGGCTTGAGAAATGAAAGTCCCACGAGCCAATTGCTTGATCTCAAAGCCAAGGAAGAATTTAAGCTCACCCATCATAGACATCTCGAACCTGTCAGTCATAAGCTTAGAGAACTCATTATTGAAAGCTTGGTTAGTTGAGCCAAAGATGATATCGTCCACATAGAGTTGGCATATGAAAATCTCTCCCTTTACTCTCTTGGTGAAGAGAGTGGGGTCAATCTTCCCAACTTCGAAACCACGATCATCTAACAACTCCCTAAGGTGCTCATACCAAGCACGATGTGCTTGTTTGAGACCATAGAGAGCCTTTTCAAGTTTGTAAACGTGGTTAGGAAAGTTGAGATTCTCGAACCCCGGAGGTTGCTTAACATATACCTCCTATTTTAGTGGACCATTCAAGAAAGCACTTTTCACATCCATTTGTTGCAACTTGAAATTATGTGAGGATGCATAAGCAAGGAGGATACGGATGGACTCAAGGCGAGCCACGGGCGCATAAGTTTCATCAAAGTCAATGCCTTCAACTTGGGTGTAACCTTGAGCGACCAATCTTGCCTTGTTCCTAATGACAATGCCATTCTCATCTTGCTTGTTCTTGAATATCCACTTGGTGCCAATAACATTGTGGCAATCCTTGGGTTTCTCAACCAATCTCCAAACCTTGTTGCGCTCAAAGTTATTGAGCTCATCATGCATAGCTTCAACCCAATCGGAGTCCTCAAGAGCTTCATACACTTTCTTAGGCTCCACCATAGAGATATGAGCTTGATGCTCACAAAAATGAGCCAATTGCCTTCTAGTGGATCTTCTAGCTTGAACATCCTCCAAGACCTTGTCATCTTGGGCATCAATTTTCTTCAAAGCTCTTCTTATCCTTTTGATGCGACGGGCTTCGATCTCCTTATTATTGCGAGGAGGAATCACTTGATCATCTTGATCATTTGGGTCCCCATCTTGACCAACATGGCCTTGATCATCAACATTGTCATCAACAATATCTTCAATACTAGCTTCATCTTGAGAAGAGGATGACGAGGATGAATGATCTTGGCCTTGATCTTGACTCGCATTAGTGAGAGGAGTGGGTACGACTTGCGAAGTCACTTGATCAAAGAGAGGAGGGTCTTGAATATGTTCTCGGTTAGGTGTAGTAGTTGGCTCCTTGGCTTGATCTTCAAATGTAGAGGAGGGCTCCACTTGGGTAGAGCATAGTCCTTCTCGAGTCGCCATAAGGTGTCCCTCGATGGGGCGGAAGAATCCCACACCCATCCTTCCTATGGCTTCTTGAGGCATTTCAACATCTACATTCGAAACATGAAATTGCGCCACTTGGGAGCCGTCATTTTCCTCGAACACCACACTACAAGATTCTATGACAATCCGTGAGGCTTTGTCATAGACTCTATAAGTGTGGGATTCGGCACCGTAACCAACAAAAATACCCTCAATAGTTTTGGATTGAAATTTCGACAACCTAATACCCTTGATCAAATAAAAGCACTTACAACCGAATACACGGAAGTAGGATACGTTGGGCTTGTTGCCGGTGAGGATCTCATATGGGGTCTTGCTCAAGCCTTTGCGGATGTAGAGGCGGTTGGAGGAGTGGCATGCGGTGGATACGGCCTCGGCCCATAAATATTGGGGAGAAGAGTACTCCGCCAACATGGTCCTTGCCATATCCAAGAGAGTGCGATTCTTCCTTTCGGCAACACCATTTTGTTGAGGGGTGTAAGTGGCGGAGTATTGGTGACGAATGCCTTCTTCACTAAGAAATTCATTCAATGTATAATTCTTGAACTCCGACCCATTATCACTCCTAATAGCCATGATTTGCACATTGTGTTGACGTTGCACTTCGTTGGAGAAGTCGATGATGGTTTGTTGGGTCTCACTCTTGCACTTGAAGAAATAAACCCAAGTGTATCTTGAATAATCATCGACAATCACCAAGCAATACTTCTTGCTGCCAAGACTTGCCTCGGGCACGGCACCAAAGAGATCAACATGAAGAAGCTCCAAGATCCTCTTTGATGAGATAATAGTCTTGGCCTTGTGCACAATGTCATGCATCTTCCCTTCAACACACGACCTACAAACGCGATCCTTTGCAAAGGAAACATTTTCTTTTAGTCCAACAATAAGGCCACTTTTGTGAAGACTTTGCAAAGTTCTCATGTTGACATGGGATAGCCGGCGATGCCATAACCATCCCAAGTCCGCCTTCCCGAAAAGACACATTGCTTGAGTGTTGGTTGACTTCGAAAAGTCTACCACATACAACTCATTTTCAACATGTCCCACGTGAGCGACGTCAAGAGTCTTGCTCCTCAAAAGGACCACAATATCACCATCAAAGAAGACGGAGAACCCCATCTTACTAAGAGAGCGGACGGAAAGTAAATTGTAACCAAGGGATTCGACAAGCATGACGTTCACGATAGTGATATCGGGAGCCACCACAACCTTGCCAAACCCGGATACCTTAGACTTGGACGAGTCCCCATAAGTGACGGTTGCTTGGATGTCATTTGGTCGCAACTTCGTCACTAGTTCTTTGCTTCCGGTCATATGATAAGTGCATCCACTATCAAGAATCCATTTAGTCCCACCGGAAGCATAGTCCTGCAAGAGATCATTGACTAGAGTTAGGACCCGAGTTGGGTCCCTTCATGTTAGCAACAAGGGTCTTTGGAACCCATATAGTGTAGTCAATAAAACCCTCAATAGGACCAACATATTTAGCTTGCACAACACCATAATAATCAACATATAAGAAATGGTGTGGGTTGTTAGTTCCCGCGGAGGAGCTACGAGTAGTGTTGTCCCTCATGACAATACCACCCGAAGCACCATGTTTGTTCTTCTTCTTGTTCTTCTTCTTCTTGTTCCTTTTCTTGGCTACATAGCCAAGACCTTGCTTGCCCACTTGTTGCCTTGGAGCACTCGCTTGAGGTCTAGAAATGACCGCACTAGTGCTTGGGGCAACCACTTGTGGGGTGGCAAGCACCACCTTTTCAACTTGAGTGCTTTTGCCCTTGAGCCTTGCTAGCTCATCCTTCAACCTAGCATTTTCTTCAACAATATTTGCATGATCACAAGAAGAAGTAGAAGTGCTAGGGTGGTTAGATTGAGTAAGTTGAGTTTGAATTTGTTCATGCAACTCTTTGAGGGATGAGTGTTGGCTTTCCAAAGCTTTGTGAGCAATGGTTAGCTTTTCAAACTCCTCGGTTAGTTTACCATGACCAACCCCAAACTCTACTTTATCCTTTTTAGCCTTTTTATATTTAGCAATAGCAAGATCACGTTCCTTAATGATTTTAGAGACAAGTTCATTATGAGTGGTTTCAATAGTTTCAAGTTCATCCTCTAGAGAAACTCTACCATCATGCTCTTCTTCAAGAGTCATTGAGAGAGATGCAATTTCATCCGCATCCCTTCTCTCGATCTCACCTTTCTTCTCAAGGGCCTCTTGGGCCTCTCCCAATTGCCTCATGAGATGCTCAAAGTACTTCTTGGTCTCCCCTTGCATGTTAGACATAAAACGGTCCAAGGAGGCTCTTTCCTCTTCTTCTCTAAGACAAGCAATATGTTCTAGTTCACTAGGGGTCTTAGAGTTAGGAGAAGATGATACCTCCGTGGCCTTAGCCATGAAGCACTTGGCATCGCGTTGAGGAAGATTTTCATTGGGGGATTCAAAGAGAGATGACGAAGATGGAGTGGAAGCAATAGCTAGAGCGGCCACTTCACTTGTTGTTTCTTCTTCTTCATCACTCCCGGAATCATACTCCTCTTGAGTCAAGAGCACAAACTTGGTAGGAGTCTTCTTGTTGAAAGGTTTCTTCTTGAAATGAGGTTTCTTGTATTCAACCTTGGACTTGTCCTTGCGGATGAGCTTGCCGCTATGGTTTTCTCTATTCTCATATGGGCATTCCGCAATGAAGTGGTACTTGTCTTGGCAATTGAAGCAAGATCTCACTTTTTGAGCCCCATCATTACCATAACGAGACTTGGTCTTCTCCTCAACAAACTTCTTGCCTTTTGGGGGATTGTTCCAAAACTTTTGCACGGTGAGAGCTATTAGATCCTTTAGGACGGGATCATATTCTTGTTCCTTCAATGGAGGCAATGCTTCTTCACCATCTTCATCATTCTCAACTTCTCTTGCCAACACCTTGGCCTTCAAAGCAACGGAAGCTCCTTGATGCATCCCAATGGCCCTAGCACGGTTGTCAAGAGCATTCTTGGTTTGCACTTTGTAGGAGCTCAACTCTTGCATGACTTGGGTAGAGGTCATGGTGGAGAAATCATGTCTCCCTTGAATGCTCTTCATATCCGTGCCCTCAAAAGGCATCACGGAAATTATGAACTTCCTCTTGATCCAAGCATCATCAATATGTGTTGCACCCGCATTAGAGAAAGCGGTGGCAAGAGATTTGAGCCTCCGATACATGTCAACGTGATCTTCTCCATCACGCATGAAAAATCCTTCGGCCTCATTGGTCAAGGTGTCATAGCGATTTCTTTGCATGCTTTCATTCCCAACAAACATGACGACAAGTGCATCCCATGTCTCTTTGGCGGTGGAGAAGTGTTGAAGATGCGGCATGTGATTGGGGCCCACGGCTTGATGAAGGATGGACAAAGCGGTGTAATTGAGTTGGCAATCTACAACCTCTCTTCTTGTGAGATTCTTGGGATCATATGGCTTGTATCCATCACGAGTGATTCTCCAAAGATCTATACAAGAAGAGTTCAAGTGAGTCTCCATGTAGTATTGCCATTCACGAAAAGAATATGCATCAATTTTAGGTGGATCTCCCCTAGGAATTATATGAGGAAAAGGGATGGGAGGATCGGGAGAATATTTCCCTTCAACGGCATGATATCCTTCCTTTCCCCCCGCACCTTTCTTAGCGGATTGTTCGGCGGAAGCAGTTTTAAGTGGTTCACCATCAACCCCTTTCTTGGCACCCTCCGTTTCCGGAGGGGATGAGTCGGACACCTCCGGTCCTTTGTCTTTGAGGAATTGTGCCATGAATTGACGCAACTCATCAAATTTTGTGTCTATGGATGAGGTCAATGAAGTTCTCAATTCATTGAGATCATCCATGGTCACATTGACATCGGACGGAGGGTCAACCACATCATCTCCCATACTCAAACTCTTAGGCGGTTAAGCCCGATAGAAGAGCCGAGGCTCTGATACCAATTGAAAGTAAAGTATGGGCACCTAGAGGGGGGGTGAATAGGTGCTACAGCAAATTTTAATTTTTCTCAAATTTAGGCTTGACAAGAAAGGTAAATTCTCTAGATAGTGCAACTAGTGGTGAATTTACCTATATGACAAGACAAGCAATCAAAGCAACAAGTACAAGTAAGTAAAGAGAGGGAGGAACGAGGTAACCGATGGAAGCACACGGAGACACGATGTATTTCCGAGTTCCTCCTTTTTAGGGGAGTACGTCTCGTTGGAGGGGTGTGAGCTCGCCACAAAGGCCTACTCAACGCCACTAAGGCTTCACCCTATTCTCCGATGAACTTCGCCACAAAGGCCTAGTTCACCTTCCACTATAGAACCCCTTTGAGGCGGGGATCAAATCCTTTACAAACACCTTGGGGCACACACCCACAACTTAATTGGGGGCTCCCAACAACTCTTGGATCACCAACAAGAAACAAGATGCCTAGGTTCTCCACAAGAGGAAACCCTAGGCAAGATCCCTCTAGCTAGAGAGGGGGAAATGAAGAACGGGTCGGTGAAGATGTAGATCGGGGCCTTCTCCTTCAATCCTCCAAAGATCTTCAAGATTGGGTGGAGGGATTGGGAGTTATGAGGGATTTGGTGAGTTCTTAAATGCTCATCAATGCTAAGGGGAAGAACTAGATCTTGAGGAAGAAGAGGAGGGCTATTTATAGTCCCTCCTCACAACTAGTCGTTGTGCAGGAAAAAAGGTACCGGAATATCCGGTCCAAGTTTGGACCGGAATATCCGGTCAGTTTGCTCCACGCAGATCTGCAGTGCTGGACCGGATTATCCGGTTGATCTGAAATAATCCGGTACAAATAATCCGGTAGATGCCAGTACGCAAATCTTCTAGTCCTTAGCCATTTTTCCACTTCTTCAACTGCAACCGGAATATCCGGTATAGATATGAAATATCCGGTACAAATAATCCGGTTGACTCCAGTAGCTCAAAACTTCCGGTCCTTAGCAGTTTTTCGCAGCAACCGGAATATCCGGTCCGGGATGAATAATCCGGACCAAATAATCCGGTTGACTCCAGTAGCTCAAAACTTCCAGTCCTTAGCAGTTTTTCGCAGCAACCGGAATATCCGGTCCGGGATGAATAATCCGGACCAAATAATCCGGTTGACTCCAGTAGCTCAAAACTTCCAGTCCTTAGCAATTTTTCGCAGCAACCGGAATATCCGGTCCAGGATGAAATATCCGGTACGAATAATCCGGTTGACTCCAGTATGCGAAATTCTCAGTCCTTAGCCATTTTTGAGCTCCTTTCTCAGCAACCGGAATATCCGGTCCAGGATGAATAATCCGGTCCGAATAATCCGGTTGAGTTCTGTCCCAAAAACCTCAGGCCAAACTTCACCGACTTTTCGGTGCTCGATGCCGATGTTAAGTATAACACCTGCACACTTAACACCTCGATAAATAATGTACTTAGTATTGTTAACTAACACACAAAACACTGGGAAAACGAAATGCACTTTCAGATACTTTAGTTGAAATAGTGAGATCACCTTGGTGAACTCTTGGAACTTCTTAGATAAATATCCTTGGTGAACTCTTGGAACTTCCTCGACAAGTATGGTTAAAATAAAGTTAGTTCTACAAACTCAACCTAGTCCGTCCCAAGTAAACCCATGGAAACTCCATAACAAGTATTGAACCAATTGTAAATGAATATTTTAAAAATCAAACCTTGACCTTTTCCTAACCAATTTGGTTAAACCCCCGTTGTATATGTTAGTTCCTCTATATGTTTTCTACACGTGTATGTTTGATTGCTAGGATGCTTGTTTATTTTGCTATTGTGTTTTCAATGAATAGATTATACGAAGAGCAACGATCTTTTGTGAAGAGAGTGTGAAATCTTCACCAACTTCAACAAGGCAAGTAACACACCATCAACTATCCATTATTTTCTATATGCATTAGTTGATTTTTTTGAGTAGTATGCATGATAGGAAATTTTACTAAGTTATAATATGCTATGCTATATCCTAGTAGTGTGTAGCCATCCTTATACCTTGTTATTTTGAAGATTTGTTGCTTAGTTGATGCTTAGCTTGCTACAAAATTTATTTTATTTGATGTTGTGGAAATTTTTTAACTAACAACTTCAATGAACCACCTGGGTGGATTGGTTGTTTGGTTGTTGATAGTTGAGTGTCTCCCCGAGGGGAGTTCAGTTGAAGGAATGGCACCCAGGAACAAAGTGATTATGATGTGCCCCAAGTTTAAATTGCTTCCAGTGCAACCTTTAGTCATATGGGCTCTGTCTTGATTAACTAAGTTGAGAGGGTTCAGCCTGGGCTTGACAAGCAGATATAGCATAATTATAGGTGGAACGGGTCTTGCCATTAGGTTGAATTCTTGCTTCTAAAAGATCTCATCTCAGTCTTCTCCTTTCCTTAATGCACTCAGGTTGCATAGGATGTTTGGGCTGATTTGAGTCTGAAGGTGAAAGTGCACAAACTCAGCAGAGTCAAGAAACTAAAATCTTAGCCGTGTCCCTGGTTATGGACAACTATGAGCAGCTGGACGAAAAAGAACGGAAGAATCACATCACCATTTTTCAATAAGTAAAATTTGACCAAGTGAACAGTAGTTGTGGTGCTTGGATTTCAGTCCAATGATGCCACCCCTTGAAAAGAAAAGTTTGTTTTACAAAAGTGATAGGAGAAAACTTGCTTTATGCAAACTTAGCCAAAACTCCACCAAGCCAAATATGCATGTAGATATAGAATTGACATTTATATCCACCGTAGTGTTACTTGCCAATACATTAAATTGTATTGAATCCCTTGTGGCTGCATATTCCATATTGCAGATGTTTCTGAAGACGAGTGAGGTTTTCGTTTAGGATCTCAAGACTATCGCCCACATGTTTTGCCTGTGGCACATGAAGAAGATGGGCTCAATGTTGTTCTTTGTTTTGCGCTGTAATACTTTGTTTTCTGCTAGTCTTCTAAGACTATGAAAGTTGTAATCCTATTTTGTAAACACTGGATCATGCGATGTAATATAATTTGATGCTTTTGCATGATATGTCATTTTGTATTGTGGTGCTAGCAATTGATCCAGGGACTAGCACAATAACACAGATGTTCTTACATTATTTAAATGTGGGAACGCTACAAAATTGTATCATAGCATTGTGTTGCCTGTAGAATTCGAGACCCTAAGTTTGGAAAGGACCCTCGGATTGAAAAGTTTCTATGTTCAAATTTTCTAGAAACAAAACAATCATCTTAATTCTTCTCATATCATCTCATCTATTACTCACCTTCAAAATTTTCTAGATAACCTACCTCTTCAATACCATCAAGACGGGAATGTTGATGATCACACCGTGAAGTGCAAGAAGTATTTTCTTGAAGATATCCCTATGCTTCACAACAATAGAATACCTCAAGACATGGAGAGAAGAATTTGAAGAACTCAAGAAGATATAGATGAGACCACCAATCTAGTTACTTCGGTAGAACAAAGTTAACGTGTTAGTATATTGATCATACTAATGAGTGTGGTATGGCAATATTAGCGTTTTCTAAAAACCATGTTGTTTGGTGTGATGAATGTGTTGTTATGTGTTTGTTATGTGTTGTTTGCAAGATAAGTTTCCTTGATCTGTTGTGTTTGGTTAAGGACCTCCCTTACCTATCTTTCTAACCTCTGCTCATCTCTCCCTAAAACCCTAAAACAGATGCCTAGCCAGAATGCTAACAACCCTGAGAAATCAATAGCAATGCAGATGCTACTAGAAGCTCAAACTCAGCTGATACAACTGATGACCCAGAACCAAGCCAGGAACCCCAATATGAAGTTAACACAGTAATGCAACAAGTGTTGGATACTCAATCACAGATAGTGAAGATGACGTCCCAAAACTTGGCCAATAGTGAAAACAATCAGCCTTTGATAGCTAGAGATAGCCAGGAGATAGAAGAACAAATGTTGTCAACACTTAAAGCCTGCAAATCTTGTGGAGATAGGACACTATTCCAAAGATTGTCCAGATAAGTGGCCCCATGGTGATGCAAACAACTCAACTTACAGATACTTCACTCAAGTTCCTTGCTTTTTGTGTGAAGGAACAACACATGTTCCAACACAATGTCCACTTTACCCCATGGTGCAACAAGTTGGACAACAAGCCAAAGTGGGAATGCTTAATGCACTCCAAGATAACTTAGGAAAACCATAAGTGAAGGGAAAATGCAAGTTCGATACTATTCAGATGGACCATGTCAAGATGGACACTAGAGCCATGACTACACCACATCCATATTCATACAAACACACCACCAAGAATTTTTATTCTTGTTAAGAAGATGGACATTTATCTAGGAATTGTCCCAACAAGAAACCCAGACTATCTGCCAATATAGTTGAATATACTAGACAGTAGTATGAAGATATGATGGCCAATTTAACACCATCAAGGAAGAAGAAGAAACTTCAGAAGAACCCCAATCCTGTCTATAGAGACATCAGCCAAGTGACTTGCTTCAAATGAAGGGATAAAGGACATTATGCAAATAATTGCCCTCAAAAGGAGAAGGAAGGAATCATGACTTTATGCAGGAAGGCATAATAAGGCATGAAGAAATATCTGTCCAAGAAGGAGTCTTAGACAAAGTTTCATGTTGAAAATAAAATTTTCCCTAGAAGTTTCTTCCAGTGTAATAAACAACAATGAATATCTAACAAATGTGTTCCCATTATAATGAGATGATGTTGTGAAATCCTCTCAACTTGATCTTTTGATTGACCCAAAGAGTGACCCCTCAGTGTCAAAGGTAGTTCAACATACCTATGTTGGTCTACAGCTCTACCATGAAGGAAAGTTCTACTCAAGCCAATCTCAAATCAACCTACACTCCAATCTAATAAAAATAGACTACCCACAAAAGTTTCTTTTGTGGGTGGTAGCCCACCTAGTTGTTTTGGAACACAATTACCCGAACCTATCTTTTTTCTAGCCATCCCAAATCTCGGGACAAGATTTCTTTAAGGGTGGTAGTCTGTAACATTCCCTGGTTTTTGGAAAGTCCAAAAATCACTAAAAATTGACTTTTTTTGTTTTCATGTTATGCAAGTCATCAAAAACCAATGAGATGCAAGAAATAAAAAAGAAACAGTACATATTTCAGTGATATAGCTATAAGAATCCATTATACCTCTATTTCATAAAGCCTAAAACCCTCTCAAAATGAATTTTCATTAGATAAAGAAAACCATTTTATCTTGAGCAAACTTTATTACATAACATGTTTTCAATTGCAATATTACTTTGAAAATAGGTTATGGCAACAAAAATCAAAGAGTTATAACCCTTAATAAAGTTCTAAGCCTAAAAAATATTTCATGAGAATAATTTTTTTTAGTTATAACTTTTAGTTGTTTTTCCAAGTTTTAAACATAAAGGTGTGAAAATAAAAATCATTTGCTTTGTAAATAACATAAAGGAGGGCATTGAAAACAATATTAAGACTTGTGGTTTACTCTAAAATTTTATTAAGCCACTTTAATAATTATTAGTTTTTCTATTTAAAAAATGACATTAGTTGCCATTAGGGTGTACCTCACGGTGGGTATAAAACCCGATACCCGATTCCCGAACCCGAAAAACCCGAGCCCGAACCTGTATATCCCAAACCCGAAGAACTCAAGCATTATATCGGGTAGCAGTTTTGAAAACCCGATTTTTATTTAGAAAATTCGGGATAAAGGCCATGGTACCCGACTGTCCCGAAAAGCCCAAAATATTTCAGTGGCCCAACAAATATCACGCACGTGTAGTGAACTAAGGTAAGGTACGTCCCAATATCATCAAGGATATCTCGATAGCATCTGAACACTCGTGTGTCGACACTAGCCACTCAATCGATCGCCCCTACCACGATCGAGAGAGCAATCCCTCGCGTGTGCGCCTCCAGACTACTAGTTCCCTTTTTCCCAAGTCACACACGTGCGCCGCCGGCCTGGCCAATGGCCACCGCCTCGCATGGCTGCCGCTCGGCTCACACGATCTGCAAGAAACCGCGCCAGAGCTCCCCTCGCGCCACCGTTGCTGCCCTTCTCCGCCTCCTGTTCGCATCCGACGAACCTCCCGTCTGCAGTGTTAGCCACAGTGCTACGTCCGCCGGCTGCAGCTTGTGCCATTCTCTGCGAGCTTTGGACAAGAAGTTCCGCAGGTTCTATAGGAGAACTTTGACTCACCGATGACCTCCTAATCTGGCCAGCCTCCAGCCGTCATCGTCGCCCGTAAAGCATGATTATTTTTTCTTTTTTGTGTGTTGTATTTCGGGCGGATCGGGATATCCCGAACCCGAATTTTCGGGTACCCGAACTATCGGGCAGGAAAAATTATGAGGAAACTTCGGGTGTCATTTCTAGAATCCCTTAATTTATAAAACCTGAATTTCCCGACCCGAAATTTTCGGGAAACCCGAACGCCCAACGTGAGGTGTACCCCTATTTCAAAATATAAAATTGTGAAAAAAAGATGAAATGACTTTCAAAAATATGTTTTCAACATTTAGAATGTAACTAAAATTTTAATTGACCTTTATTTATATTTATATGTTTTTCAGTTTAAAATAGCATTAAGTTACTATTAATCATTTAATCATATTTTAAAAATACAATTTTTTAATACAGCATATAAATGTTTTCATCGAAAAGAGTTTATTTTTACAAAATTTTAGAAGCAATTTTCAGCTCATTTGGACTTATAAATAAAAAGTTATGCTTTACTAAAGAAAATAGAAACAGAAAAACGAAAAGAACAAAAAAAAAAAAGGAAACCAGCCCATCGAGCAAGCCCAACTCTGCCCCCTCTCCCCCTCGCACGCGTGCGGCCGACAACGGCCCAGGAAACGAGCCCATCAAGCATCAACCCGCCCCCTCCCTTTCTCTCTCCGTTAGGTGGGACCAGCGCTGAGGTCATGGATGACGTCAGCCCGTCTTCAACCGTGGAAACTTAAGAACGCATTTTTCGGACGTTTCTTCTCGCCTTGATACTGTGCGATTAAGCGCATCAATGCTAGCGCCGTAACTCCCCCTTTATAGCCCATCGACCCCTCCGCATTTCCCCTCCTGTTCCGCCTCATTCCATGCCCCAGGGCAGGAGATATTGCTCGACGGAAGTTTCTCTGCCTCTGCCATCCGTCTACGATTCCGGCACGGTGAGACCACCTCTGTGCCTGAGACTGCTCCCATTCATCTCCCCTCATCCATGCGCACTCTTTAATGCTCTTCTCTGACCTTTTTGCGCCATAGAACGGCCATGCCGTGCACACCCGAGGGCGCCGGAGACCTGCGTCGTCTCTGTTTGCGCCTCTCCATCGCCCAACGAAACACAGGACCACGCCATCACCTTGATCGCGTTCGACGTGCTCTCCCGCGCCCCGTCGTCGTCTTCATTGAACCCACGGTTCACCGGAAGGCGTCTCCGGCGAGATCCTGAGCACAACGCCACCGCAACGGCCATTTCCGATGACACCCCCGGGCCAGGTGAGCTCCTATCCATCCCTGTCTGTTAATCATGACCATACGGTGGCGATTAGATCACTTATTCGAAGGGGTATGCAACCCTCAAATCTGGATCGGACGGCCTAGATCCAATTACTTATCCATGTCACCTGCACAGTCAGCATGCCACGCAACAACCCAGTCAGCAGCCCTGCCCAATCAGCTGTCTCCACGTGGCCTAGCCTTTATTTGAATTTTTCTCCCGGTGGAATGAATTGGCAGATTTGCAGAATAGTCCCTGTAACTTGCAACCATCATAACTTGTTATCCATAAGGCCAAATTTAGCAAACTTGGACTTTTTGAAATCCCCTGGATCTGTAGAAAATTTTGAAACTTGCCAAATGTAAATTTAACTATTTAAAATTGGTTCAGATTTAAATATGCTTGTTTGGTGAATTTCGGCATAATTCAAATTCTACAAACCCAAAAATTGCAAATAAAATATATTCGGAAACCTTGGGATGTGTAATTTCATACCCTCTGTCCCAAAATATTTTTTGATCAAATTAAATTTGAATTTAGAATTAAGTTGTCTATTGGAGTATTTTTGACATAGAATTATTTCTATAAATAATTAGAATATGTTCCCTTAAGAAAAATTGATCCTTTTGGTAGCCTTGAAACTGAGACATCTTTGCCCAACCATTTTCGTCACCACTGGACTATGAACATGTGTTTTTTACCAAACCTAACTTAGTGATACATCCATTTTCACGAAGTGTTAGAAATTATTTTCCATCATTTATCCTTTGTTGTTATGGCTATTGTGGAGCCAAGACCAAGTCCCTAGTATGAGTCAATCACATATAAGACCAAGTAGTGAACCTCAAACACTAGTACTATAGTTTTCTATCTACTTCTCCACTCCCCTATTCTTGCTTCAAGAATTCAGCAAGTTAGCAAATTGAAAACAAGACTCAAGCAACAGAAGGCACATCAATTTCAACTTGGTGGCAACGTGAAGAGCTACAAAGAAGATTATTGCAGAATTGTAATTAAGGTAATTGGACATCACAACAACCAGAAGCAACTCAAAGAAGTACACGTGTGAAGAAATTCAGAAGATAACATCTCCCTCTCTCTTTCTATCCTTCTTCTTATTCTTTCCATTTTTACTTAGTGTTATTTGTGCCCATCCCATACCCAAACCAATTAGTGAAGTGAAAACCATGAAGAATTTATCAATACAAAGAGAATAATACATCCAAGGAACAAGACTACCATAAAAGCATGAAGATGATCTTCAAGAAGACAAGCATGTGAAGACTTGGAATAATCCACACAAGTTGAAGAATAACAAGTTTTTTTCCAACCCTTGACCCCAATAGAAAAGCCCAATACTTTATCTTGTTATCTGCAATGATATGAAGTTACTTGAACCTAGACCTACCTTAACCCAAAATGGAAAGACTAAACTAGACCACTCAAACGGTTTGATGAAAACAACTAAGTGTTACACTTTATGATGTGAAACTTTAGTTGAAATAGTGAGATCACCTTGGTGAACTCTTGGAACTTCTTAGATAAATATGTTTTCAATAAATTTTTATCACTACAAACCAAACCTAAATATCCTTGGTGAACTCTTGGAACTTCCTCGACAAGTATGGTTAAAATAAAGTTAGTTCTACAAACTCAACCTAGCCCATCCTAAGTAAACCCTTGGAAACTCCATAACAAGTATTCAACCAATTGAGAATGAATCTTTGAAAAGTCAAACGTTGACCTTTTCCTAACCAACTTGGTGAAACCCCTTTTGATATGTTAGTTGGTTTGTATGTTTTCTACACTTGTATGTTTGATTGCTAGGATGTTTGTTTATTTTGTAATAGTGCTTTCAATGAATAGATTATACGGAGAGCAACGATCTTTTTTGAAGAGAGTGTGATATCTTCACCAACTTCAACAAGGCAAGTACCACACACTCAACTACCCATTATTTTCTATATGCATTAGTTTATTTTTTGGAGTAGTATGCATGATAGGAAATTTTACTAAGTTATATTATGATATGTTATATCCTAGCAGTGTGTAGCCATCCTTATAACTTGTTATTTTTAATCCTTGTTGCTTAGTTGATGCTTAGCCTTGATACAAAATTTGTTTTACTTGATGTTGTGGAAAAAAATTATGTAACAACTTCAATGAACCACCTGGGTGGATTGGTTGTTTGGCTTTTGATAGTTGAGTGTCTCCCCGAGGGGAGTTCACTTGAAGGAATGCCACCTAGGAATAAAGTGATTATGATGTCCCCCAAGTTTAGATTGCTTCCAGTGCAGCCTTTAGTCATATGGGCTCTGTCTTGATTAACTAAGTTGTGAGGGTTCAGCCTGGGCTTGACAAGCAGATGTAGCATAATTATAGGTGGAACGGGTCTTGTCATTAGGTTGAATTCTTTCTTCTGAAAGATCTCATCTCAATCTTCTCGTTTCCTTAATGCACTCAGGGTGTATAGGATGTTTGGGCTGATTTGAGTCTGAAGGTGAAATGGCACAAACTCTGCAGAGTCAACAAACTAATATCTTAGTTGTGTCCCCGGCTATGGACAACTATGAGCAGCTGGACGAGGAAGAATGGGACAATCACATCACCATTTTTCAATAAGTAAAATTTGACCAAGTGAACAGTAGTTGTGGTGCTTGGATTTCAGTCCAATGATGCCACCCCTTGAAAAGAAAAGTTTTTTTTTACAAAAGTGGTAGGAGAAAACTTGCTTTATGGAAACTTAGCCAAAACTCCACCAAGCCAAATATGCATGTAGATATAGTCTTGACATTTATATCTACCATAGTGTTACTTGCCAATACATTAAATTGTATTGACTCCCTTGTGGCTGCATATTCCATATTGCAGATGTTTCTGAAGACGAGTGAGGTTTTCGTTTAGGATCTCGAGACTATCGCCAACATGTTTTTCCTATGGCACATGAAGAAGATGGGCTCAATGTTATTCTATGTTTTCCGCTATAATACTTTGTTTTCTGCTAGTCTTCTAAGACTATGCAAGTTGTAATCCTATTTTGTAAACACTGGATCATGCGATGTGATAGAATTTGATGCATTTGCATGATATTTCATTTTGTACTATGGTGCCAGCAATTGATCCAGGGACTAGAACACTAACATAGGTGTTCTTACATTATTTAAATGTGGGAACGCTACATAGGCCCAAAATGAAATAATATTTATACATATGTTTAATAATTATGATTCATATTACTATGCTATAACGGACGTGGTTCCTGAATATGAGATCGAGAGAAAAACTTACACTCACGTGTAGTAACATGAACAGAGAAACAACACCTAATCTTGCATTTTACGACTAAATCATTAGATGTTTGAATACTATGTTTTCCTGCTCATGGACATTGTTTATTTCAACATCAATGAATAGCATATTGTGTTGGGAATATGCCCTAGAGGCAATCATGTATGATGTATTCCTAATGTATTCATAAAGTTATTAAGTCGTCCTTGTTTTGAACATCTGATATATGTCATTGAATATGTGATTCAATTGTGGAACTATGTATTCATGTTGTTCATACTAAATTGTCCTTGGTCATCAAGGTTGTGCTGGACACACACCCTAGACTAATGTGAGTATGGGCTGATGACTCGGTTCCACTTGTCATGGGCATCGCGATGCCATTCCAACGTTCATAGACTTGGCTAAAGAGTTTAGCAAGTCAAACTGACCAATATTGAGATGCAACGAGTAAGTCATCATTTGCATGTCTCAATCAATGTAATCCTTAGACCTGAAGTTGTTGCACAATCCGAGTTGTGGATCACCGACTTAGGTTCTGTCAAACGCTGCTCTGTGACAAGGCAGTTATAAAGGCAGCGTTCGGGTCGAATGTGAAGCAAGCTGCGTGATGTGGATAGTCAAGATGGGATTTCGCCCCTCCGAATGGAGAGATATTCTCTGGGCCCTCTCGAGTGATATGATTCCAGAAGCATGGACATGTGTGACTCGGTTAAGTGTTAACTGAGTCTATTGACTAAGAGTTAGTCAAATGAATCATATATCACGGACCGAGAAGAGAGTTGAGCTATTAAGGGATGACGATAAATCGCCTATAGTTCGACAAAGTATATTGCGAGGAAAAAGGGACTAAGATGAAAGTCACATTGAAAGGTATGTCGTCATGACTGGGACTTGGGAGTCGGCACGTTCTGCTAGGAGCCGCTACCAATTGATCGATTGGGAGTCGGACTCCAATCGTGTCCAAGTCGCCATGAGCCTGCACGGTCGCACACTTAAGAGCGGGAGCAAATGTACTGGTCGGGTTGGACCCGAACCGGAAATGTACTGAGTTTATGAGTCGGACTCACAGAGGGAATGGGCCACAAGTGTTGTGAAGCCCACTACCATTCTCTATATAAAGAGGGGCGCAGGTTGCCCAGCGCGCACGTGACTCCACTCCCATGCGTTGGGAACCCTAGCCCCACTCAGTCCAGCCGTCGCACCGAACCTAGCAGTCCGCCGTCGGAGCTCCTCCTCGTACGTGTGGATACCAGTAGAGGTGCTGCACGTTTAGCACTTCGACGTTCGCAGGGTTGGATCGGCTGGATCGGATCGTGGAACTGCACTGCATCGATGCGCTGTATTGATAATCCGCACCTGCGCGTCTAGTGGTAATCCTCGTGGCCTTCAACCTCGGCTAGATCTTGGAAGTACCGCGTAGAAAAGTTTTCGTTTATCTCTACGCGTTCCAACATATTGTTGGAAGGGAACAATATGGATGGGTATTCCTTAAGTAGGATATGCTAAGAGATTCCACTAAGACATCATTGTCCTTAGAATCATATCACAACACAGTTATATCACTATGCATCATTTGACCATGAGGTTATCGGGATAATATATTCTAGGGGTTTTACTTTGGTGCTATCAAGAGTCGCACCATAATCTGGATGAACATAAAGATAGTTACTGGGTAATTCCAAAGGATCATATTACCTTGATGTTTTGAGATGGGAATTACTCCTCCGTAAAAAGAGAGATACACACATCGGCCTAATCGGTATTTCCTGATATCCATAAGTTTTACAGACAATGCATGATGATGATACATCATATGGGATATCATAATATAGTAACGGGAAAGAGGAAACTTATTGGATAACATGACGATACAAAGGTATTAGTGAACCAGAGATTGTTTCGCAGGCAATACCGGAATCAATAATCTCGGGGAAGTTTGGTATCGTGAGTAATGGGAGATTTTTATAATAACCAACTGGTTCAGCAGTTTATTCGTTTAGTATGTGGGAGTCAATATGGGTTTCCACAACCCCGCTATTGATTACTGAAAAGGAAAGAGTTTCCAGTTTCATGTCCCCACACTATCAAACCTGTAGGGGAAACACACTTAAGTTTGTGCTTATTTTTTGTGTGTATATCGGTAGATCTGGATCAACTAGGAGTATCACCAGAACAATTAGAATATACTTGTTAAGGAAGGAACTAGATACTTGTTAACTTTGAGAACACATGCAAAAGTCATTTTTTTTGTATCACATGGTTTAAATAAATTCAGCTTTTCTTAACTCCGAGCTCAGAGGAAAAATTTGGGTTAACATTGAATTGACATATCATTCAGAAATATAAAAGGAGGAAAAAGTAAGCATAGAAAAATAAGATCATTCCGACACTTTATTTCACGGTCACAATGATGATTACGTAGAATTTGGCTACGTATAGAAAGGACGTAACTGTTGGATGCTCCAAGGGCGATTTGTTTCTTCTAGCTCAACAACTATTTGCATGTCCTCTTGTGATTCTTATTCGTAGGATATTTTTCCTCATCCCGCATGTCTACAAGGTAGTATGACCCATTTTTCATAACTTTGCTAACAACAGATGGTCCTTCCCAAACATGGGCCAATTTGTGCTCCCTTTCCTGCACTCGTCTCGGCACTAAGTCAACTTATTTGAAATAATAATGCTTGATTTTGCGGCCATGGTGTCTTCGCAGTCCTTGCTGTTAAATGGCGGATATTTGAAACACAAGCTCTCTTTCCTCCTCCAAAAGGGCTAAGGCATCATGTTGTGCAATTTTGGCGTCTGTTTCGACATATGCATGCACTCTAGGGTAATCATGGATAATGCCGGTAGGTAGTATTGCCTCTGCACCATAAACCAAAATAATGGTGTTTGGCTAGTTGATTTGTTTGGTGGTGTTAGAATACTCCAAAGTACTGTTGGCAATTCTTCTACCTATGCTCCTGCTGGTATATGCAATGGTGTTTTGAGTCTTGGTCGTATTCCTTGCAATATTGAACTATTCATCTTTTCCACTTGTCCATTTGACCTAGGATGAGCCACAGAAGTGAGGTAAAGGCATATTCCGTTTTGCTTGCAGTACTTAGCCAGTGCTCCAATGGATAAATTCGTTCCATTGTCTGTGATTATGTTGTGTTGAATGACGAATCGCATGACTATGTATATAACGAAATTTCTAGCCGTTACACCATCAATCTTTTTGATAGATTTAACTTCTACCCACTTAGTATACTTATCTATAGCTACAAGAAGGTGTGTAAGTCCTCCACTTATCTATAGAAAACGACCATGTAATAGGGATAGTTCTAAGTGCTTGGGCCGGGCAATTTGTCTGCTTGGCGTAATACTAGCATCTGGCACATGTACTAACAATGTGCTCTGCATCCTTCTGGCTATAAGCCAGAAAACCCTGTGATGTCTATGCAAGCATCAATTCTTGTAGACAGTTTTGGGCCTCCAAGTGAAGTTGTTTGTAGAACAGCAGCAAGTTTCCCTTAAGTGGATCACCCAAGGTTTATCGAACTCGGGGAGGTAGAGGTCAAAGATTTCCCTCTCAAGCAACCCTGCAATTAAGATACAAGAGGTCTCTTGTGTCCCCAACACACCCAATATACTTGTCAGTTATATAGGTGCACTAGTTCGGAGAAGACATAGAGAAATACAAGTAATATGGATGATTATAAGTGGTAATTGCAATCTTAAATAAAAATGGCAGCAAGCAAACATGTAGCACAACTAGTTGTAAATGGTGTTTCAATGCTTAGAAAGAAGTCCTAGGGATCATACTTTCACTAGTGGACACTCTCAACTATGATAATGTAATTGAATACATAAATATCTTACCTTCACTATGCTACTCTCAACCACTCTACGGTTGGATAACAAACACCAATTCATTGTGTAGGGATGCAAAAGAACACCTTAAAGTCACATTCCCCATCTAGGTAACCCCATACTGTCACCTTGATCACACTAGATGGTTCCAGACAAACAACACAATTTCATAGAGACATCCAACAAAAATAATATAAACTGTATCTTAAGAGTCACACACGGTGCGCAAACTGTCACATTCACACCGTGGGACAGGGTGTCTCCGGAGGTCACATTAAAAAACCACTTGAGTAGCATAATAGATGAAGAGTAACATTTACTTATTCAACTAGATTACAAAGCTCATGATCACATAAAGATCACACCATGGGAGAGAGATCAACCACATAGCTACCGGTAGACCCCTCGGCCTCGAGGGAGAACGACTCCCTCCTCATCATGGGAGTCAGCAACGGCGATGAAGATGGCGGCGGAGTCGATGGAGATGGCTCCAGGGGAAATTCCCCGTCCCGGCAGGGTGCCGAAACAGAGATTTCTGTCCCCCGAAACTTGTCTTGGATGGCGACGGAACTATGAAACTTTTCATGGATGGAGGCCGATTGATTTAGGGTTTTTGCGATGTCGGTGGGTGCCCGAGGGTCCCACACCATTTGGTGGCGCGTCCAGGGGCGCGCCACCCTATGGTGTGGCCTCCTCGATGCCCCCTCCGGATCTCCTCTGGACTCTGTGTACGTGACAACAAAATAGGGATTTTGGCTTTTGTTTCATCCAATTCCGAGAATATTTCCAGAATAACTTTTCTGAAACCAAAAACAGCAGAAAACAGGAACTGGCGCTGTGGCATCTTGTCAATAGGTTAGTCTCAGAAAATTCATAAAAATGATATAAAGTGTATAGAAAACATGTAGCAATTGGCATAATATCAACATGGAACATCGGAACTTATAGATATGTTGGAGACGTATCAAGCATCCCGAAGCTTAGTTCTAATCGTCCTCGAGTAGGTAAAACGATAAAAATAAAATAATTTCTAAGGTGACATGCTACCAACACAATCTTGATCATAATTATTGTAAAAGAATTGCAAACTAAGATCATAGTACTCTAAACATAGGCATGATAGACAATAATTCTAACAACGTAACTTAGCAACTATGTTGCAACATGAATAGTAACACAAACAAAAGATCATGAATAATAATGCACTGAAAGTTGTACGTTTGTTTCGAGCATAAAGAAAACGTAGGAAAGTGGGAAGCAGTGATTACTCATGTGCTTGAGCTTTTTATTTGATTAAAACAGAGGTAGTGAAAACAATTTTGAGACAGGTGTATGTCTATGTCAATGAATGGTAAATAAACAATACATTAAGTCACAATTTAACTAGACTTTACAAGAGCGGCTCCCAATGAAGGACGTTCTTTCTAATGGGTTCGGTAGATCATCCCTCTTCTCTTTTGTTTACACACATATAAACTTTGCTTAACTGATAAATCAAGGGAAAAACGAGTGAAGAGAATTTTGTAGTAACTAAATTTGGGGCTAGGCACCCCTTTGCCAGCTCTTCTAGTGAACTGGATAGGCGGATGTGCCACTAGTCCAGGTGTGTAAAGTCTAATCAACAAGTGATACAAGATCGTCTACCTATGTCCTCATGAGCTAAAACAGAGCACAAAACAGGTATAATTTTGAAGGATTTAAAGTTATCACATAATAAATTTACTTGGAGTGGCGGCTAGATACCTCATATAGGTAGGTATGGTGGACACGAGGAGGTTTTGTCTAGTTATTTTCATCACATGTCGTTGATTAATCGTTATCGTTGTGGTAAGTTGAAAGAACATAGGTTCTAAATCCTGTTTTGAGTGTTTGATTACAACATATAGATGGACTAATGTGCTTTGCTAAGTGTACTCAGAAAATATCGACCCGTAAATGTCTTACAAGGTTCAGCAATGTGTGAGAAAAAGTTACGGGAAAAGACGAGGAAGAGGAGAAAAGAAACGGCGAAGAAAAAGGGTAAAAAGAAGAAGGCAAAGGGGTGGCCGGCCTCCAGGCCGGCCTGGCAGCGCCCCTGGCCAGCCCCACGCCGGCCCCAGGCCGGCTCCCAGGCCGGGCGGTTCGGGTGGGGGGCCGGCCTCGCTCCTCTGCCCCCGCCGGCCCCAGGCCGGCCTCCAGGCCGGGGCGCCCGGGTGGGGGTCCGGCCTCCCCCCCCAGCTCCACGCCGGCCCCAGGCCGGGCTGGCTGCGCCCACGCCGGCCTCCCCTGGCGCCCACGCCGGCCCCAGGCCGGGGTGGGTTTGGCCCGGCCCTGGTTGCCTCCAGGCCGGCCAGGCCGGCCCCTAGGCCGGGGTGGTGCGCAGGAAAGGTGAAATGACCCCCTAACGGCCATATTTTGGACGTGGGTATAAATACATCGCCTCCACCTACCTCCTTGCTTTGTCAATCCCACCCACACTCTCTCTCACCACCATTGATTGACCAAGCTCAAGCTCAAGAACAAGATCTCCACAAATCCCCAACTAAAGCTCGTGATACTTTGGGATTTGAAGGAGACACCCCCGATCTACAACTCCACCGAGTCGATTAGAAATCCACCCACTCATCCCATAGGGATCTTGTCATTCTTAGTTCATTGGAGCTAGGAATCTTGTTGCTCTTCGTTCATCGGAGCTCGGAGCCTTGTTGATATCCCCGGTGCTTTTGTGCCCGTGGATCTTGCTTCTCGTAGTCTTGGCGGCTCTCGGGATTTGGTGAGGACCCTCCAATCTTGTGGAGTGTGCCTCATCCTTGTAAAGGTTCTAGTTGTCAACCTCAACGGCAACATAGTGATTCGAGCCTATCCACATCGGTGGAAGGTCTCGAAGGAGATACGGTGTGGCATTTGAGGCCTACTCGGTGTTCCACTTTGGTGGCACCGCACCGCTCCAACGGAGATTAGCTTCCATTGGGAAGTGAACTTCGGGATAAATCTCCGCGTCATTATGTTCGGTTATTCCTCAACTTACCTTTACTTGTTACTACTAGCTTAGTCATATTACTCATCTTGTGCTAGTTGTAATTGCTCAACATATAGGATTGTCCATCTAGTTGCATACTCTAGATAATCTATATTTGAGCTTTGCCTTGATTAAACTTGAAAAAGAAGTTAAAATTTGTAGTTAACCTATTCACCCCCCCTCTAGTTAACCTCTCGATCCTTCAATTGGTATCAGAGCCTCGTCTCTTTATAAAAGGCTTTACCGCCTAAAGAGGAGGTAAGGATGGCCGATGATCCCGTCACCATGGATGGGATTCAAAAGCTAATCCAAGCTATGATTGAATCTTCCGAGAAGAAGATGGAGGGACTAATAAAAGAATTGACATCTCCATCTAAGTAACCTAGTGAAAAGATTATCTTAGATGAACATGGAAACCCCTTGCCAACTAAAGAAGGAAGTGATACAACTTCACCTTTAAATAATGGTGCACCATCAAATGGTAGTGGTGGCAATTCTTTTGGCTATGCATACAACAATGCTCCTAATGTTCAACATCCGCATGTTTCTAATCTTGGTCCACCTCCTTTGGTGGATCGGCATCGTTTTACTAATTGGAAAGCTTCCATGAAGTCTTATCTGTGCAGCTCTTCAATGCAAATATGGAGAATTGTTGAAAAAGGGTATGAGCCAAAGGACCCCGCAAATCTAAGCTCAAGTGACATCATAGATGAGCAACTCAACGCTCATGCTTTGCACATGTTGGAGAGGGCAATGGAAAAGGAAGGAGTTGAGCACATTCGGTCCTTCACTAGTGCAAAGAAATCTTATGATGGTCTTGTTGATATGTTTGACGGCAATGTCAACCTCCAAAGGTCCAAGAGGTCAATCATTCAAAGAAAAGTTGAACACTTTCATTTGGGCGATGGAGAGAACATAGAAGACATGTTTAGAAGACTCAAGGCTCTTGTAAATGATATGAGAGATAGTGGATTCACGGATTGTACGGAGAATTGGGTCAAGGAGAAATTCCTACTCACCTTAATGTCATACAATGAAAACATGGTGATGAATGTACAAGCAAGGGCCGACTATTTGGACCTATCCCCCAATGATGTCTTAGGTCTTTTTATCACTCTCAAGGTCATGAAACAAACCTCCGATGATGTCATGGCCCGTGTGAACGGAGCAAAGAAAGCATCTCTTTCCTTGAAGGCCAAGTTCATTCCCCATGAAGATAATGAATCGAGTGATGATGGTGGCTCTACGCATGAGGTCTCCGAGAAAGAAATGAGGACATCACATGAAGAATGCTTGGCTCTTGCTCAACACAAGTGGTGGAAGAAAGGAGACTTTAGATCCAATGCCACCAAGAACAAAGGGAAGTAATCCTCGAGCACGAAGAAAGCAAGAACTTGCTTCAATTGTGGAGATTCCGAGCACTTCGTTGCCGAGTGTCCCTTCAAGAGTAGAATTGAGAATGGATGAAGACTTATCAAGAAATCCACTTTCATTCCCAAGTCCAAGAACTTCATCAAGAGAGGCCCTCCTAGGGCAATGATTGCTAAAGAAGTCGAGTACACCTCCGGTGGTGAAGAGAGTGATGGTGAAGGCGAACAAGTAGGTATGGCGGCCATGGCTAGGGGCGTCATACCTCCTAACTTAAGCTCTCTCTTCTCCAACCCAAATGACAACAAGGGCCCCTCGATTCACAAGTGCTTCATGGCCAAGGGTATACCCCCAAAGGTGACTCCTACACTTAAACTTGCTAACTCCTCTATTCCTTCACTACTAAATTGTGTCGAGGAAGACCCCTTGACAAACTTTGTTGAAAAACTAGAAGGAGAAACTAAATCCATCTTTGTCTCTCTCATGGATCAATTAAGTGAGGAACATGGCCTCATTGATGAACATGAGGAGAGAATAATGTTACTTGAAAAGTTTGCTCGTGATGATGCTAGTAAAATTGAGGAGCTTGAGAAAGCTCTAGATGAATCACATTGCCTTAAAGAAAGCATTGAAGAAACCTTTGAAATTGCCATAGCTAAAGTTAAACTTGATTGTCAACATGCTTTTGCTAAGGTAACGGAATTCATGAGTTTAAATGATGCAACTAACCAAGGGTATAATGAACTCATTAAGGATTTTGATAAGCTTAAAATTGATCATCGTACTATCTCAAATGAGCTCAAAACCTTAAAAGGAGTTAGAATTGTGAATGAAAACTCTTGTGCTACTAACCCTTTGTGTGTCAAGGCAACTCTCATTGAGGAGAACAATAGGTTGAAGGCACAACTCAACAAAGTCCTTGCCACATGCATCCAAGGGCAAAAGAACCTCAATGATCTTTTGAGTAATCATAAGAGAGTTGTTGGTAAAGAAGGCCTTGGTTTTGGTTCCACATCGAAGGTGGCCTACAAGAAGAAGTCAACTCCCTCCACTAACTCTATTGTTTTTGTGAAGGAGGGGGAGTTGGCTAATGAGAAAGATGAGTTTGATATTATTGCTAAAAGTATTGTTTCTAGGAACACTACTACTCACAACAACTTTACGGGAAAGTATAACCCATCCTATGTGCTTCTAAAATCTACTAATGGTCACGTTTATGCAAAGTATGTAGGCACCTCATATGGTGATGATTACAAGCATGCTATTTGGGTCCCCAAGACCCTTGTGACTAACAAAAAAAGGACCCATTTAAAAATGGGTACCTAAGACAAGAAGTTGATTCATTGTAGGGTTGCATTTCCGGTGGAACATCATGGATGATTGATAGCGGTTGTTCCGCACACATGACCGGAAGCAAAGAAGTATTAGAAGACTTGAAACTCCAACTTCTCAAGTTTGCTCATGTAACTATTGGTGATCGCTCACAACTTAAGGTATTGGGACATGGCAAGGTGGTCATTTCTCCGGATTCATCCATTGAGAAAGTCCTCCTTGTTGAGTCCCTTGGCTATAATCTTCTTTCCGTCTTGCAACTTTGTGAGTGCTATTTTACATGTGTATTTGGGCGTCACCATGTTCTTGTCCTTCACACTATTTCTCTTAAAGTAGCCTTTTTTGGGTTTGTGGAAAACGGTATGTATGTAGTGGATTTCTCGAAAGAAACTACACATATCGCCACATGTCTAATGGCTAAATCCGACGTGGGGTGGCTTTGGCATCGTCGCCTAGGCCACGTCGGTATGAGAAATCTACAAACTCTTGTGAAGGGTGAGCATGTGGTAGGACTAACAAGTGTGAATTTTTCCAAAGATCGTCCTTGTAGCTCTTGTATTGCCGGAAAGATGCATGAGAAGAATCATCCTAAGACATCAATCATCGCCACAACAAGACCTTTTGAGCGCATTCACATGGACCTATTTGGTCCTCCCACATATGATAGTCTTGGTGGCAAGAAATATTGTTTGGTTATTGTTGATGATTATACAAGATACACTTGGGTTTTCTATATCAAGAAGAAGAGTGAAACTCAAGAAAGATTCATTACTTGAGCTACCGAAGTGCAACGCCAATATGACACCAAGATCCTATACATTAGGAGTGACAATGGTTTCGAGTTCAAGAACTACACCATGGATGAATTCTTGGGTAATGAGGGGATAAGACATCAATATTCCGCCGCGTACACCCCTCAACAAAATGGTGTTGCGGAAAGGAAGAATCGCACACTTATTGATATGGCAAGAACTATGATGGCCGAGTTCAAATCCCCATATAACTTTTGGGCCGAAGCTATCAACACCGCTTGTCATCTATCTAACCGACTCTTCCTTCGTCCGATGATTGGCATGACTCCATATGAGCTTCTAACCGGTAACAAACCCAACCTCTCATATCTTCGAGTTTTTGGGTGCAAATGCCAAGTATACATAAAGGGAACTAGATTGTCCAAGTTTGATGCTAGAACTTTTGAAGGTATTTTTGTTGGTTACGCCACGAACTCCCACACTTATAGAGTCTACAACATATCCACCGGGTGTGTTGAAGAATCTATGAATGTGGAATTTCATGAGGATAATGGCTCCCAAGTGGAGCAAATTTATTGTGATGATGTAGGTGATGAACCATCCTCCATAGCCATAGGAAGAATGGGTGTAGGTCCACTTATACCCATTGAGGGACACCTTGTGGCAAATGAGGATGGTACTAGCTCTACGCAAGTGGAGCCCTCTACATCAACCACCAATCAAATGGTAAACCAAGAACAAGAAGAAGATCTTCATGTGGATACCTCCCATCAAGAAAGTGATCAAGATCCACCCAATGATAATGGTGGAGATGGTCTTGGTGATACTTCACCAAGAACTCCAATAAGGGTGGACAATGGTCTTGATGAAGGAAATGATGAGGATATTCCACCTAATGAACATCCCGATGATGCTCTAGTTCGCATCATGACTCGTCAAGCATCAAGATTGCAACAAAAGTCACTATATCAAAAGAATATCATTGGTGGCTTGGGAAGAAGTGTCTCCACTCGTGGACAAGTACTCAAGTTTTGTGGTATTCACTCATATGTCTCTCATGTTGAACCCGTCAAAGTGTATGATGCTCTTGAAGATGAAGATTGGGTTCAAGCTATGCATGAAGAGCTCCATAATTTTGAAAGGAACAAAGTATGGTCTCTAGTGGAAAGACCCAAGGATCACAATATCATTGGAACTAAATGGGTGTTGAAGAATAAGCAAGATTCTCATGGGCAAGTGATTCGCAACAAAGCACGATTGGTTGCTCAAGGCTACTCTCAAGTCGAAGGACTTGACTACGGTGAAACTTTCGCTCCCGTAGCTAGGCTTGAATCCATTCGTATATTACTTGCATTTGCCACTAGTCATAACTTCATCTTGCATCAAATGGATGTTAAAAGTGCCTTTCTAAATGGACCTTTAAATGAAATGGTATATGTTAAACAACCTCCGGGATTCGAGGATCCCAAGTATCCTAACCATGTCTACTTCCTCCATAAGGCTTTCTATGGCCTCAAACAAGCCCCACGTGCTTGGTATGATCACTTAAAGGAGTTCTTAGTAGATCGTGGTTTCGTACTTGGGGTAATTGATCCCACTCTATTTACCAAAAGTGTAGATGGACATTTCTTCGTATGCCAAGTATATGTTGATGATATTATATTTGGATCCTCTAACGTGAGTTTTGCAGATCAATTTGCCAAACTAATGACAAGTGAATTTGAGATGTCTATGATGGGAGAATTAAAATTCTTTCTAGGTTTTGAGATCAAGCAATATCATGAAGGGACTTTCATTTGTCAAGCCAAATATATTCAAGACATGCTCAAGAAATTCGATATGATAAATGCCAAACCATTACCTTATCCAATGCCTACAACAACAAATCTCTCTTTGGATCATGAAGGTATACCGGTAGACCCCAAACTTTATCGATCCATCATTGGATCTTTGCTTTAACTTTGTGCATCTAGACCGGACATTATGTTTAGTGTGGGTTTGTGTGCAAGATTTCAATCTAACCCCAAGGAAAGCCATATGATTGCGGTCAAGAGGATTCTTAGGTACTTGGTTGACACTCCCACTCATGGTCTTTGGTATCCATCAAACACAACTTTTGATCTTGTGGGATACTCGGATGCGGATTGGGGAGGTGAAAAAGTGGATAGAAAATCAACCTCGGGTGCTTGCCAATTTCTTGGTAGGTCTCTCGTGTGTTGGTCTTCCAAGAAGAAAAATTGTATTGCCACCTCCTCCACGGAAGCGGAGTATATCTCCGCCGCAAGTTGTTGTTCTCAACTCTTATGGATGAGGCAATGTCTTAAGGATTTTGGAATTAAGATTAAGACAATGCCTCTTTTGTGTGATAATGAGAGTGCCATTAAGATTGGTCACAATCCGGTACTTCATGGCAAGACCAAGCATATTGAGATTCGGTATCATTTTATTCGGGATCATGTGGCAAATGGTGATATCTCACTCTCTTATGTCAACACTAAAGATCAACTTGCCGACATCCTTACCAAGCCACTAGATGTGAAGAGATTCAAGGAATTGAGGAGTGAGCTCAACATCATATGTGCAAGCAATTTTAGTTGATTGAAAATCTTGTATACACACCCCCACTAGACTCTTATTTGGATTTAGATGCACGCATAGACATAGGGGGAGTGTAGCTTAATCAATGAGCCAACACTACCTTTATAATACATAAATAAACAAATCATGCCTAAATGATCATTTTTAATGACATCATGTGCTTCAATGATGAGTCCCGACAATGCACCCAAGATACATCTTCGCGGTGTCCTATCGAACATACTCATACATGGTGGCTACGGCCACCGCCAATTTTTCAATACAACATTCGTGTTCGAGTGTTCACTCATTTTTTTTTCTCTTGGTTTCATATTTCATGGGTATCCACTGTTGCTCATTTCGTCTCTTATTCTTTCCCATTGGATACAAATGAAAACATCATATGCATGTCATCATCCTCATATCATTCGTGCACATGGTCAAATAAAAGTGCTCTAAGAACCAAACTCATGAAAATGTTGTTAGAATATATTTTCTGAAAATTCTTGTATTAAAACATTGCTCATGATATTTTTGTGTTGCGTGTTGTGGTTTGATATGTTGGGTAGGCTCATTTTTCTATTTTTTCTCAAACACAAACAAATAAAACACTAGACCAGCCAAATCAAAATTGCCAACGAAAAAAAAAACACACACACGCGCCCAAGCCCCCACCCGGCCCCTGCCGCAGCCGAGCCGGCCCCAGGCCGGGGGTCAGGCCGGGGGCTTCGGCCACCCATCCGGCCTCGCGGCCGGCCCCGCCCCCCCCCCCCGCCCCGGCCCCAGGCCGGGGTTCACACGCACGCACACACGCCAGGCCGGCCTGGCCGGCCACCCACCCGGCCCTAGGCCGGGGTGGGCAGTTCCCCCACATACACACGCGCACGCTCCTCCCCTACACCAACCGACCCCTATCCCTTTCTTCCTCCTCCCTCCACCTCCATTAGAGCACCTTGGTGCTCTTGCCCCCCCCCTCTCCCCCTCACCTCCATAGTCCATCCCCACCGCCCAAATTCACGGATCCGCGAGCCCTCGGCCCTCTCCTCCCTCTCCTCTACACGGTTTTCTCACTAACCCCTTATTGGAGGAGATCGGGACACTTGATTGCCTAGTGCTTTTTGTTTGAAGATGGCTTCACACTCGGGTAAATTTCCTTGGGCTTTTCTATGATTTAGGTGTATGTGAGTACTCTCTCTAGGTGTGCTAGTACTAGTGTTCATGTGCTAGATCTTTTGTTTCCATCTATTCAAGATTAGGGTTCATGCCACTCCTATGTCACTAGATTAAATCCTATCCATGGGTATGCTTGTACTAGGATTCATATGCTAAGTTTTTTTTCTCTCCATCTATTAATGCTAGGGTTCATACCACTTCGTTCTATTATGTTTTGTTCATGACATGTGTTCCATATATTCTTATGCTTATGCCATGATGTTGCTCACCTAGTCCTATGATACCATGTCTCACCTAGCCTTGCACATCCACTTCATAATTGGCCATGACTACATATTAATCTTTTCCTATTATTGATACAATTGTTCTATCATTGTGACCTTGTCGGACCCCGGACCCCGAGATATACAAACTGTCATGTGCTCCTAGCAGTGGACCCACAAGGGCTTCAGGGTTACCAGCCCCGGCCGCAACAAACAACGGCAGGCAGACCGGATTCATCGGCACGTAGTCCGGATCCCCGGTCTACTACTCCTTGTGTCCATGCTAGTCATAACCAGATATGTATACCCAAGCATCCACGAGTCGGATGAAACTGAAGGAACGGGACCAGAGTTATACAGAGATGCTATGTGTCCAGAAATTGCAACAACAATCGAGGGTTACTGGGGTTACCTCGCCCCAGGCCGGATATCTCCGGCAGGCGGGCTCGGACATGGATCATCGGCTCCACAACCCCTCGACTGCGACAACTATGCAGGCATAGCCAAAACTGTATAACAACGGGCTCGAGACCAACAATCGATCAAAGCAGTACTCTAGACATGAAAGTTGTATTAAACAAGGCATACTAGAGTAGCTTACACACAGAGGTTACAAGACCAACATAGGTCCAGCAACCCAACATTACAACAAGCAGCGAAAGCAAATATGTTGCTATACAACAAGAGCAAAAGGACTAAGAGTCCGAAACATAAGCAACGTAGCCAAACCCATACTACAGATACCAGACTGCTGCCTGGGAACTCCTAACTACTCGTCGACGTCGAGGTAGAACCCCTCTTCAGCTGCATCACCGAAGTCTGAAACAAAAACAACAACGAGGCAAGGTTGAGTACAAAAGGTACTCAGCAAGACTTGGCTTTTAAGGTTCTTTGCATAAAGCCAACTTTGTTTTCCGAAGTTGAGGAAGAAAAGCACGTGTAATAGAGCATTTGTAAAACAGAGGAGGAGTCTACTCAACTACTGAGATCATTATGTTCTTTTGTCCACCAAGTACTTTCTCATTCCCAGACTACCATAAGCTACAAGAATCACCCCTCTCGACTTAGTCGAGGAGGCATCCTTCATTCATTAGCAGCAAGTTTTAGTCATTCCGTTAGAGTTATCTATGACCCCGTGACTTTCACCAAGTTGTCCATAACCGTGGACACGGCTTTCCGAAAGATTTATCCCTGCAGGGTGGTACACTTTACCCACACGTATCGACCGACTCTTAATGCCACGCGGTAACGCTCCTCTCTAAGAGCGCGGCAGAGTGTGGTCGACCACGGCCTTTACCTTGCTTAACCCTATCCATGAGTCAACTCAAACAGGGCCACCCCGTCAACAGGGAGTTGGCCACCTCCTGACGGCACCTGTTCTGTGAGTCGGGACAAGATCCGTGTACGTCCATCACTGGTCCCGGTCACGCCCTAGTTTTCTCCAAAACGTTTTATGACACACCCGCAAATGGAAAACTCAAACTATGTGACCCATGGAAGTGATCAAACAAGTTAGTTAGCCGAGCGGGGTTCATTGGCCCGCGTGTGGCTGCACGCTCAGTCTTGGCTTCCGCGGCGAGACCTTAAATCCTAGGGTTGGCGAGTACGGAACGAATAACCACTACCCAAGTGGCCTCCCGTGCTAGCCTTAGTCAGTTTCATATGCTCAGTACTCACAAATATAACAACATACAAGATTATCGAAGTGATCCAAAACATCAATCGGATGTAGTAGATCAGAACACTAAGCATGGCTAAGCATAACACACAAGGCTCTACGATACTCAAACAACCCTAGTCATACTAGGAGGGTAAACAGGTATGAAGGTGACATGTGAGGGGAGGGTCATGCAATGGATAGGTTAACTCTAACAGGCTCAAAACCAAGTTGAATCGAATGCATGAGTAAGAGGTTCAAAGACTCAAAACATGGGTAGCCATGAGGTGGTGCTTGCCTTGCTCGTCGAAAGTAGAGCTTGGGTTGTCGTAGAACGCCGGGTCGACCTCCGGATCTCGGTCTACCGATAACGAACAACACCGGAAAGAAGGCAAACAATCAATACTTGACGACAGTGCAATGCACAATATGTATGCATGAGTAAAACAATGCAATTGAAATGAAGCTTAAGGGGTAGAGCAGGAAGCTAGGGTTTCGCGCCGTGAACGACGAACACCGGAGGAGGGGAAAAAACCCTAAACTGAAGATGTGACCAAGCTAACATGCTCAAATGACTTTGTAAACCTCATAGTTGGATTGCATTTGTTTCACTGATCAAAATGGCATATTACACTTAATTTTCTATTTTTATTGAATAAAAACTTTATTTTCAATATTTTAAATGAATTAAAAGTTAAGTACAAAAGTGACCTCATTTTAAACTTGGTTGAACATGTATGAAAAAGACATGGATAAATAGCTCTCATTTTTCTGAACACATACATATTTTTTTCATAATTTTTGGAGCTGTGAAATAAAAGTTATTAATTTTCTAAAGAACAATTATTTTCTGTTTTCTATTTTCCTCTGCGGGTCCCACTGCACAGTTCAAAAGAGACAGACGAGGCCACTTGGCACGCCACGTGGGCAGGTGATGTCACGGTGACATCACCGTGACCTCACGGTGGCCGGCCGGTGGCCGGAAGCGAACGCTGGCGGCGGAGGAGGGCATCCCGGGAAGCGCTGGATGGCTCCTCGGGTGCTCCTCGTCGCTGGGAGCCTAACAGGGGCGGCGCCGCTAGCTAGGGACGATCGGCGGCGAGGAATCGACGACGGCGGCGGCGGGGCTATCGGGTTCCGGTGGGGTTCGAGGATTCCGGTCGTTTGGAAGGAAACGGAGGGGGTGGGGAGGTGCGGTAGCTCACCACGGGCACGAGGAAGAGCTTGGCGGGGCCGGAGCTGGTCGGAAATGGCGGCGCGGTGAGGATTCTGGCGACCGGAGAGGAGGAAGGAGGCGGCGCGATTCGCGGCGTCTACGGCATCCCGGCTGCTGCGTCTGCTCGAGGGCGGGGAGGAGCTCGTCGCGGATCCGATGAGCCCAACGAGAGGGCCGGGGAGGGAGCGGAGCAACGGCGGTGACGGATCGACGGCGACGGCCGGTTTCGGCGGACGAGAGAGACAGAGGGAGGAGAGGAACTGCGAGAGAGAGAGGGGGGTTCTGCGAGCTGAGCTCGATGGGGACGTCTCCTTGAGCTCTCGGGGCGTCCACGTCGACAGCGGGGAAGCAGGAGGTGGCGCGCGAGGCGGCGGCTGCCCTCCTGTCACCGGACAGGAGGAAGACGACAGGGTTTTCAAGAAAACCCCCTGGGAGAAAATAAGATTTGCAAAGAAGCCCCTGTAAATTTTAAAACAGAACCCAAAAATGAAATTTGAGGGCCTTTTTGTGAACCAAAAATTGCACAAAAATAGTCGTTGGAAAGCTCTCCAAATTTGCCATCTTTCTAGCATAAAGTTGGTTCCATTTGAAAAACTTGGTAGAACAATTTTATTTGAAACAAGTTTAAGTGATTTTCTGGTAATTCTCTGATTAAACTTTAAAAGCAAAAATTTGGTCCAATTTTCATGCATGCATGCCATGTACACAACACCTCTCTTTATAACACAAAAAGTAGGGCTGTTACAAGTCTACCCCCCTTACAAGAATCTCGTCCCGAGATTCCTAGGTTTTAGAAAAGAAGTCGGGGTACTTAGATCGCAAGCGATCTTCTCGTTCCCAGGTTGCTTCGTTCTCGGAATGATGCGACCACTGAACTTTGAGGAATTTGATAGTCTGACTACGAGTTCTTCGTTCGGCCTCATCGAGGATACGGACAGGAACCTCCTTGTAAGAGAGATCATCCTTGAGCTTGATGGTTTCGTGGTCCACACCACGAACAGGATCTTTGAAGCAACGTTTGAGTTGTGAGACATGGAATACATCATGGACATCCGGAAATCCTGGAGGCAACTGCAGTTGATATGAAACTTGACCTCGTTTTCCAATGATAGGGAAAGGACCGATATAACGAGGAGCCAGTTTGCCTTTGATTCCGAACCATTTTCCACCTTTCAGAGGTGTGACTCGAAGATAAGCTTTCTCGCCAATCTCATAATGAACATCTTGGTGATGACGATCATAATAGCTTTTCTGGCGAGATTGAGCTGTTTTCAGTCGTTCACGAATGACACCAACGATTTCTTCCGCTTCCTTGATTACATCCGGGCTGAAGAACGATCTTTCACCGGTTTCAGACCAATTCAGCGGAGTTCGGCATTTACGGCCGTAAAGAACTTCGAAAGGAGCCTTGCCCAAGCTAGATTGATAACTGTTGTTATAAGTGAACTCGGCAAATGGAAGAAACTTCTCCCAATCCTTACCGAACGATATAACACAAGCTCGGAGCATGTCCTCAAGAATCTGGTTAACTCTCTCAGTTTGGCCACCGGTTTGTGGATGGTAGGCGGTGCTGAAAGATAGACGAGTTCCCATAGCCTTTTGAAGACTCTCCCAGAATCTGGAGACGAACAAACTGCCTCTGTCTGAGACAATCCTTTTTGGAATACCATGAAGACTGACTATTCGTGAGATATATAGATCTGCCAGATCGGAGACTCGAATAGTCTCACAAACAGGAAGGAAATGGGCAACCTTTGACAGACGATCAATCACTACCCATATAGCATTGTGCCCCTTTTTGGTGTTGGGAAGGCCGGTAATGAAATCCATATCAATCTCATCCCACTTCCATTCAGGGATAGGCAGGGGTTGAAGAACACCGGCTGGTCTTTGATGTTCTGCCTTCACACGACGACAGACGTCGCATTCAGCAACATACTGAGCGATCTCTCGCTTCATACGAGACCACCAAAACCTTTGACGTAGATCTTGATACATTTTGGTGCTACCAGGATGAATAGAAAGAGGTGTGTCATGAGCCTCTTGGAGTATTTGCTTTCTCAGATTCCGTATCTTCGGCACTACCAGACGGTTGCCAAAATATACGACACCTTGATCATCGATGGAGAAACATTTAGCTGCACCACTAGCAATGTTCTTCTTGATGTTGGCAATTCCCAGATCCCGCTTTTGAGCTTTCTTGATCTGGTCCTCAAGGAAAGGTTTTACCTCAAGGTTGGCCAAATAACCAGAAGGAACGATTTCAAGGTTGAGTTTGGAGAACTCCTCATGAAGGGGAGGTTGGGCCTGTTGTATCATCAAATTGTTGCAATAAGACTTCCGACTTAGCGCGTCAGCAACGACATTTGCTTTGCCGGGTTGATAGTTGAGACCCAAGTCAAAGTCCTTGATTACTTCCAACCATCTTCTGTGTCTGAGGTTCAGATCCGGTTGGGTGAACAGATATTTCAGACTCTGATGATCTGAGTATAACTCACATCGGTTGCCAAGAAGATAATGACGCCATTGCTTAAGGGCATGGACCACGGCAGCTAGCTCAAGATCATGGGTTGGATAGTTGTGCTCATGTGGTTTCAGTTGACGAGAACCATAAGCCACTACATGACCTTCTTGCATTAACACACAACCGAGTCCTTGTTGGGAGGCATCACAAAAGATGACAAAGTCCTTGCTCGTATCAGGAAGAACAAGCACAGGAGCGGTAGTCAGTTTGGTTTTCAGAGTTTGGAAACTTTCCTCTGCTTTTTCTGACCACTCGAACTTTTTGCCTTTCTTAAGAAGTTCAGTCATAGGTTTTGCAATTTTGGAGAAGTTCTCGATGAAACGACGGTAATAACCTGCCAGTCCGATAAAACTCCGAACCTCCTTGACTGATTTAGGTGTTTCCCAGTCCAGAATAGTTTGGATCTTGTCTGGAATAACGGCAACACCTTCGGCAGACACCACGTGTCCGAGATAGACGAGTTCTTTCAACCAGAACTCACACTTGGAGAACTTGGCATAAAGCTTGTGCTCACGGAGTTTGGATAACACCAAACGCAGGTGTTCAGAGTGACCATCTTCGGTTTTGGAATAGACCAGGATGTCGTCGATGTAGACCACGACGAACTTATCAAGATACTCCATGAATACCGAGTTCATGAGCCTCATGAAGGTAGCTGGAGCATTAGTAAGACCAAAAGACATGACGGTGTACTCGTAAAGACCATAACGAGTAGTGAACGCCGTTTTAGGAATGTCCTCCTTTCTGATCTTTATTTGATGGTATCCTGATCGCAGGTCCATCTTGGAAAAGACAGTTGCACCAGCTAATTGATCAAAGAGGTCATTGATTCTTGGAAGAGGGTACTTGTTTTTGATGGTCACTGCATTCAGCGGCCGATAATCAACAACCAGACATGGAACATTGGTATCCCGCTTCTTAACAAAGATAGTGGGACAACCCCAAGAAGATGTGCTAGGTTGGATGAAACCCTTTTCTTCTAACTTCTCAATTTGGCGTTTCAATTCGACCAACTCCTCTGGGGCCATACGGTAAGGTCTTTTAGACATAGGAGCGGTACCAGGGACTAACTCAATGACAAACTCCACACTTCGATCAGGTGGCATGCCAGGTAACTCTTCAGGAAACACATCAGGGAAATCACTGACTACAGGTAACTCATGAATTTCAGGAGGGTAATCACCTTGCATGAAGTACAACTGCAGTTCAGGAGAAAGTCGTGTGCGTGCTGAAGGAGGAATGGTGAACTCAGACCAATAGTCGATGATGGCACCGGAAGGATGTTTCAAGGTGAGGCATTTTGTTGCACAATCCAAAACAGCTCCATATTTAGCAAGCCAATCCATGCCCAGTATGACATCAAGGTCAGTGGATTTTAGGGCAATGAAGGTTGCAGGGAATTGTAAGGATCCCACCTCAACCATGAGCTCTGGCGTAACCATGGTGGTTTGCCAGTTGCAACCAGGGGAATTTACCATTAACGGTTTTTGCAACTTTTCGAAAGGTATCCCATGCATTTTAGCAAACCCTTCTGACATGAATGTATGCGATGCTCCAGAATCAAATAAGGCTAAAGCCGAAATTGAGTTGACACGAATCGTACCCAGTAAGACGCTTGGATCGTCCTGAGCATCCTCGGCAGTCACATAGTTCAGACGACCACGTCCAGCACCAGCAGGCTTTGCCATTTTCTTAGGAGGAGGAGGAGGTGCACGTCCAGCATGATTCTGAGGGCACTCCCTCGAGAAGTGACCAGACTGGCCACAGCGGTAGCACACATTGCTGGGAGGAGCGGCAACTGGAGGACGAGAACCTTGTCCACCACCATAGGTTGATGTAGCAGGTGGGGCAGGTGGACGAGGAGCATATCCAGATGGCTTTGGCTGGAACGGAGCCCTGGGAACAGCGCTGTATGGAATGAACACACGGCGCTTCCTCTTCTGACCAGAGGGTGAAGCACGGGAATCTCCAGCACTCTTCTTGATAGCAGTATCCATCTCCTTTTTGCCACGTTCAAGAGTGATGGCCTGGTTGTAAAGTTCCTGGAAACTCCGGAACTTGAAGGGCAGAAGCTCGTAACGAACAGTTGGGTTCAGGCCCTTGCGGAACAGATCCTGCTTGTCCTCGTCATTAGTGACATCACGAGGAGCATAGCGAGCCAGACGAGTGAACACACGACCATAGGCCTCGATACCCATACTGCCCTGAGTGAGATCAAGGAACTCCTTTCTTTTACCATCCATAACTGCCTTCGGAATATAAGCCTCACGGAAAGCAGTACGGAACTCTGCCCAAGTGACCTCATGATCGGGCGCCTGCAACGCCAGAAAGCCTTCCCACCAAGCACCAGCAGCACCTTCAAGCTTATAGGTGGCGAAGTTCACACGGTCACGTTCCTGGACACGGAGAGCAATGAACTTGCGCTCCATTGTGCGAAGCCAGTCATCGGCATCGAGAGGCTCAGTGGAGTCAGCAAAGTATGGTGGCTGAGCCTTGAGGAAGTCCACGAGTGTAACACCGGCAGCACGGCTCCAGAAGTTGTTCGTTCCTCAGACGATTGTTCTCAATGCTTTGCAGCACCTGCGCCATTGTGGGTGGCGGCGGAGGTGTTGGCTCAGGGGGAGGGTTGTTACGGCCACGAGTACCACCCGACATCTTGAGTAAAAGGAAGAGGAATCATGAATAACACATCCATGGTAAAAGGATACAATGGATCGACATGTAATAATTCCAACGGAACAACAAGATACATGCCGAAATGTAGTAGAACAGAATGAATGAACATGAAGTGTATCATTTCATCAACATGGAGACAACATATTACAACATTTATTGAAACCAGTCGAAGTACAAACCATACATAGTGGCGGTACAAGCTCACAAGCTTAAGTACATACAACACTGAAAGAAAGTACGGTAGATACACATCACCGAAGTTCTGCTCCTATACATTATTTTTCTACAACTTCGGGTTTCGAGTACATGAAAGCAAACATTACTCTAGCTGCAACCGACAACGGTCTCAGTATCCTCCGAAGTCGAAAGGAAGTGGAACCGGAGCACCAGGGTAGCGACGAACAGACTCGTCCTGCGGTCCGTGGAGAGACTGTGGTACACCACGCACCATGCTAGGCCTCCTAAGACGTCCACGAGGGGGAACATCACCTCCAACATCTGGAGATGCAACCGAGGAAGGCACAAGTACAGCTGGAAGCTCTATCTCAGAGGCCTGAACAATACCACTCTCAACGAATGGCCTCACTCTGGCTGTCACAGTCCTGAGACTAGCTGCAAGGGTGATAACTAGTGCACTAAGCTCACGCTCCCGACGAGCATAAGCAGCAAGGAGATCAGCGGTGCACCTAAGTGTAAGATCTTCCTCCTGGGAGGGATCAGCAAAGGTGTGGGTAAAACACCCCTCAAGAGTAGCATCTGAACCAGGGCAGTAACGGAAGGAGCTATGCTCGTGATCTGGATAGTGGTAACGAAGCTCATTGAGACAGTGCCGTGCAGCATCCTGCACAGCCATCTCAACGGTGAAACCAATACCCTCGGCATAGTGCTCAGCAGGAAAGATGGTGCCATCTAGCTGTGGAAGACGGACACCACACAAGTACTGGGTCTGGTGGAAGTCACGGTACTCCTCATACACGGTGTACACAGGATACCAAGGGGCTCCTATGTTTGCACAGGCTGAGGCTAGGAGATGAGGAAAACCGGGAACTCCAAGGCATAGAGTATGTCGAACAACCTGACCAGAAGGCATCTGAAACAAAGACATTTTCAAGATGTCAAAAGACATGAAGAAATGACTTGAATTTGGAACTATAACAACCTGAGACAAAGTACATGAGAGAAAAACACCCAACGGTTTTACTCCTAACTTTTGAGACAACAACAAGGAAACAACACACAAAAACAAATGAGATACGGTGACTCAGAGTTAGAGTGATACCAGGTAAGGAGCAAAAAGAATCCTAAGAGGGTTTTCATAGCTCATTTTGTCTTTTCAAAATAGTTTTCACAAGTTCTAGACTCAACATCGACCAACGGTAAGGGTTTCCTACAGGCAGTCCTGCTCTGATACCAAGACCTGTCAGACCCCAGACCCCGAGATATACAAACTGTCATGTGCTCCTAGCAGTGGACCCACAAGGGCTTCAGGGTTACCAGCCCCGGCCGCAACAAACAACGGCAGGCAGACCGGATTCATCGGCACGTAGTCCGGATCCCCGGTCTACTACTCCTTGTGTCCATGCTAGTCATAACCAGATATGTATACCCAAGCATCCACGAGTCGGATGAAACTGAAGGAACGGGACCAGAGTTATACAGAGATGCTATGTGTCCAGAAATTGCAACAACAATCGAGGGTTACTGGGGTTACCTCGCCCCAGGCCGGATATCTCCGGCAGGCGGGCTCGGACATGGATCATCGGCTCCACAACCCCTCGACTGCGACAACTATGCAGGCATAGCCAAAACTGTATAACAACGGGCTCGAGACCAACAATCGATCAAAGCAGTACTCTAGTGTAACAGCCCAAGTATGAAAACCTACCATTTAGAATGTTTGATTCCTTGTTATTTAAGTATTGCATCATGTCATCATATTGTTTTCATGTTGTTTGCTTTTGTTTCTTAATTGTTGCATTTGTTTTCCACTGTTTTCACAACTCAAATTCAAACCTCACTCAAACAATGTTTTCATACTTGTTCTGTTACAACTTTTGGAATAAGAATAACAAGTGAAAACAAACAAATTGTTCCATTTTATTTCATATTGGATCACTTATTAAATTGTTGCTTAATTCAATCAATCACTTTAATCAATTAATTCCAAATCACTTCCAAACTCAAACCATGTCTCAAAATCATTAAACTTTTGAATCCATGAAGTGCACCACTAATTTGAATTCCTTAAATCACTTTTAAACCCTAAAGAAAACCCTATTGAAAAAAATACTTTGTTTCCTAATATTGCAAATTTCAATCAATTTGGTTTAAATTTTAAACAACAATCAAACATTTAAAAGTTACAAACTGTTAGTAGGTGGCCTAAGGAGTTTCCCTAAAATTTTCTCAAATTTTTCTACTAACCAAAATCTCATGTTTTGATTCCACTTGCTTTCGCTACAAAAAAAAAAGTAAAACAAACAAAAATAACAAAGAGGAGAGGGAGGCATGCAGCCCATCCCTTTTCTTTTCTTCCCAAGCCCAACATTTTCCTGTTGGCCCAATACCCTTTCACCCCCTGTCACTGTCATCTTCCTCACGTCACCTGTACGATTGCTTCCCCTCCACTCGATCCCACCTCCCCTCCTGGATGCGCTGCCGTACAGCCCCTCTCCCCTATAAACTAGCTACCTCCCGAGCCCCTGCTAACCCTACTCCTTCCCCTCCTAGCGCCGCCGTCCTCTCTATCCTCCCTCCTCTCTGTTAGTCGTTAGTCGTTTCTCTGAAACTACTGAAGATGGACGAGCACGCCATGGCCGGGACTTGGCCTCCTTGGCGCCACCGAGGTGGCCCTCTCCGAGGAGCCCCGAGGGCGGGAATGGAAACGGGGTAGCTCCAGCTACCGCCCCGTCCCCTCGTCGCTTGCCGGGAGCGGCCGTGGAGCCCGCGCCGTCGCCGGCAAGTTCCCGCCGCGGCTGTACCTCGACAGCGACCAGAACCTGGCGAGCGCTCCGATCGCCTCCTCCCGATCGCGCAAGGTGAGGCCTTCCCCCTCCGGTCCCCTGCCTCCCTCTCTCCCCCCTGGAACCGCACCGCACACCACCTCGCCCATGGCGCCCTCCGGCGAGCAGCCCAGCTGCAGCCATCGATCTGCTGTCCGCCCCTTTCCAGTACGTGCAGTTACGTCCGATTCAGAAAAACAAAACCGCACCACACCTTATCCTCCCTCGCTTCCCCCTCCTAACACAAGTTCAGTTCAGCCCATCTGGTATCAACCTACCGCGCGCAAGCACCACGTCCTAGGATCAAATCCCAGCGGCCACACTTCTCTGCTCTTTTTTCGTTTTAATTCAGTTAAGTTCAGAAACCCGAAACAGAAACACATAACCCCCGAGTCCCACTCCCTATCACAAGCCACAACAACACCCCACTGGTTCTGTTCCCTTGAGCGCATCAGGAGGTGCAGGGGTCGAATCCCACCCCCTGCACATTAACCCAACCTTTTTATTTTGCAATAATTTGGTCACAAAACTTTCTGGTATTCACCAATAGGCCCCTGGTAATTAATCTAGCCCCTGCAAATATTTTTTTTCAAGTCCCTAGTGCAGTAAAAATGGCAGATTTGCACCCAATTTTGGAAATTGCATAAATAAATCATCCCAACTCCAAATTCAACATTTTTAATATGTTTTCAATACCAAATTAAATGATCTATCCAAATATAAAATTTGTTTACTGTTTTGAATATTTTAAATTGGTGCAAAATTTGAAAACTTGTCAAATTCACTTAAAATTGCAAAATTCATAACTTGAGCATAAAAATTCCAAATTCAACAAACCAAATATGTTTTCCAATCAACTTTTCATGTACTTTCCAAATATAAATTTTGTTTGCTGTTTTGAATAATTTAAATTGCTGAAAACAACTGTTTCTTGTTTATTGCATTTAAAATTGCCAAAATAATAACTTGCTCATTTTAAATCCAATTTCCACAAATGAAATATGTTTTCCATGAAAAATTAAACCCTCTTTCCAAATATAAAATTTGTTTCATGTTTTGAATAATTAAAATTTGTTAAATGATTTAAACCTTGTTTAAATCATTTAGTATTGTTAAATTCATAACTTGATCAAAACAAATTCTTTGGGACATATAAAATATGTTTTCAAACCACAAAAGTATAAACATTTCAAATATGAATCTCACTTAATGTTTTGAACAAATAAAAATTCAAATAAGTTCATGTTTGAATTAAATTCATTTAATTCTTGCTTAAACTTGTTTAATTCATAAATAATTTATTTGAAATCCCTTTTTCAACAAGTGAAACATGTATTCCAACTAAAATCTTGTTTTCTTTTCAAATATAAACTTTGTTATCTATTTTGAACAATTAAACTTGATGAAAACAACAATTGCATGTGTGACACCTTTAAGTAACCAAAATTTCTTAACTTAATAAACAAATCTTCAAACTTGTTAAGCCTTATTTCCATTTGATTCAATTGTTGTTATTTTTCTGTTTTCCTCATCCATGCATCATGCTAATCCACTTTCATATGATGATTAGTTGTAAAACAATTAATTCCACCATAATTCATGGGCTTTCCATATGCAATCCAATTGCATATGGGTCCATTTAATCCTGTTTCTATCTTGTCAAATAGTTTATTTTGATGCACCCATTAACTTGACATGCATCATCCCCTGATTGTGCACTATGCCATGATATTGATTGTCTACCTTTTCTGCATTGTCTGTTTGCTTCTTATCGGATAAACGGCGACGTTGAGACCGACGATACTTACGACACCCCTTCTAAGGAGTTAGCTCAGTACCAGGCTACTGGGTTTTGCAGGCAAGTTATCACTCACATGAACCATGGTGTTCCTTTCAACATTGGTTACCGATACTTTCTGTTGTCTATTTCTGCTAGCCTTAGTAGTAGTTGTTTCTGTTACGAACCTATCACATAAATCCCTTAACCCTGATATTGCCTCACCTCCATACCTATAACCATTGTTTGAGCCAGTGTCTTACTAGCATGCTTAGGTTGTTTTGCTCGAGTATGTTACCCGTTACTTTTCTGTTACTACTCTATTATGTTCTGGGGGCTCGATGTTTAATCAATCAATCATGCTAATGTTACTATTAATAATAAATTTGATGATAAGGCACCGGCAGGAGGCCCATGAGAGGTTTTGAAGCCTGCTAGTGTCGACCCTAATAGGAAAAGGGTCTTGTCTACTGATCCATGATGAGCGCACTACCCGCATTTGGGAAGCGAGTATGTGCGCCCCCCTCAACTTGACCTGATTCGCATCTCGTCCAAATCGCCTCATTTAGTTCGTGTTTTCCATTTGCCGCATGCATGTTTTTGCGAGCCCAGGCCAGGGTGGAACTTTCGTAGTCGGCATATAGGGGGACACGTTCTTAGAGTGCTATGAGGGTCCATTTTCCTCTCGGCTCGATTAGCCGTGCGCCCAAGGTGCTTTGGGCTTGATGCGAGGAATGGTTGGTTGTGTTGAGTACCCCGCTTGGTGGAAGGGCCTTTCCATCTGGCGGGTTATTCATGAGTGTACGGCCAAATTGGTGCAACCCTGCAGGGATAATCTTCTCGAGAAGCCGTGTTTTCCGCGGTTATGGATTACTTGGTGAAAGTACTGGCTGACAAGTACTCAGGACAACTTCAACATAATGATCAATCATGTTGCACCCAATGATTAATAACTTGACTAGTAATAGTTTATTCACACAAATAACTTGATTCATCTTAATCCATGTGTGTGAGTTATCCTCGGATTGCTTCTTTGGATAAGGGGCGAGATCCAGGATGGGTTTGTTTGAAGTTATCTTTCAGTTGGTTACAATCCTCGATCTTATCTCCTTTCTGTTAGCCGGGAGTGGTAGAATCTTTGTAGTTGGTTAGCGCAGCCAGTTGCAGCATCCTTTTATATTCCCTCTCTTCCGTTGAACCCAAAGCATCTGTGCTTGGTGTTGACGGGTTACACTTTGGTGAACTGTGAGTCTTGCTTGCCAGTACGTTTATGTACTGACCCCTTTGGGGCTGTGGTTTACGCAGACGACGTTTCCGAGGATCTACATGGTGGCAACTACGTGGAGTATGACGACGAGACTGCTGACGAGTAGATAGCGGACCCGGGCAGGATCCGAGACTTCGTGGATGGGCTCCGTCTTTTCGTTTCCGGCCTCTTAGGCCTATTTGGTTCTTGTCTGTACTCAGACATGTTGAATGCTTCCGCTGTGATGTAATGATGTATTGTTGGGGCAGGTGCCCTCTGAATGATTGTATTTGCTATCTCTGCTCTAATGAGAGCCATTTGCAACTTATTTCAATCTTTTGTGTCGTAGAGATCTGTTGTGATATCACTTGTTAAACGCCGTTGACGTACCATGTGTGTATGGTTTGAAGTACGTCGACGCAAGTGCCTTTGATCTCTAGTGGATAGTTTACATCGACGATGGAATAGCAGGGCTTGTGTTGTCGCGCATAAGCGCAGGCCTACCAGGAAGCTGGGACGTGGGAGCAGTTATGCCCCATAATCCAAGCATCTGCTATCCAGTTCGTACGGTGAGTATCCCCTAGAAATCAGGGTGCGACAAATGGTATCAGAGCCTGTCTGCCTGTAGGATCCCTTTTTACTGGTCGCAGTTGAGTCTAGAAACTATTTTGTAGCTATATAAAAAAAATGAAACGTGAGAGTAGGAATTCTGTTCTTTTTCTTCTTTTCCCCACCCTCCCTCCCTTTTTCTGGTAAGGAAGTGCAACGTTGTTTTCCCTTCTCATCTAAACTTTCAAGTTAGGATTTCACGAATTCTGGTTTCTCTAGGATGGTTATATCTACTAGATCATAGGAATGGAGGTGGTTGTGACATGATTTATCATGTTGCCTACTCACGATTGAGAACGGAGGCGTGTAAGCCCCGGAAGCAGATCCTCTATTCCTTAAGCAGTAGATATTGATCCTTTTGAAGCCCGGATGGGTTTTCCGTAGTACCTCAGGAGTTTTGATCTCGTTTTCCCGGTGTTGCTTCGTTATCCTGTTCTTCTAAACATCCTTTTCGTCCGTTGAAATCTTGTTGTTGTTTTCCACTTCAAATCTTCTACCGGCGTCTAATCAAAACTTCCTCGTAAACTCTTTTCCAACTAAAGTGTTATTTCATACCGGAGAATCACATTCCTTTGTGTCAACAATCTTTTCCACAACATAAAACCCAATTCTGGTTCCACTAAGCAATCAAAACTCTGTTCATTCCCCGGGATCTCAAATGTTGACTTCCAACATAAGTAAGAACAATCCAATTCTAATGAGAGGCCACATATTCCTCGTTACTCTCATGTTGATGATTCTGACATTGATCTCATTCTTAGTTTTGGATTGATGTCAATAACTCTGTTCCACCCCTATTACAGATAGTCTATTCTACAAATGAATCAAATTCTATCCAGCTATACACCCTTGATACAAAAACCTATCCCCTTTACTTGAAAAATGTTCCGGTGGTTTCCAAATTCCCTGACATCCTTCCAGAAGAGTTGCCAGGAATTCCTATCGTTTTGAACTTCCAGAAAAACTATCCAAGGTGCACGATGTGTTTCACGTGTCACAGCTCAAGTGGATCTTTCCAAGAAGTTTCCGGACCTTCTCTTTTCTCAGTAGGAATCTCGGGGCGCGATTCCTTCAAGGGGGGGCGTTTTGTAACAGCCCAAGTATGAAAACCTACCATTTAGAATGTTTGATTCCTTGTTATTTAAGTATTGCATCATGTCATCATATTGTTTTCATGTTGTTTGCTTTTGTTTCTTAATTGTTGCATTTGTTTTCCACTGTTTTCACAACTCAAATTCAAACCTCACTCAAACAATGTTTTCATACTTGTTCTGTTACAACTTTTGGAATAAGAATAACAAGTGAAAACAAACAAATTGTTCCATTTTATTTCATATTGGATCACTTATTAAATTGTTGCTTAATTCAATCAATCACTTTAATCAATTAATTCCAAATCACTTCCAAACTCAAACCATGTCTCAAAATCATTAAACTTTTGAATCCATGAAGTGCACCACTAATTTGAATTCCTTAAATCACTTTTAAACCCTAAAGAAAACCCTATTGAAAAAAATACTTTGTTTCCTAATATTAACTAATATTGCAAATTTCAATCAATTTGGTTTAAATTTTAAACAACAATCAAACATTTAAAAGTTACAAACTGTTAGTAGGTGGCCTAAGGAGTTTCCCTAAAATTTTCTCAAATTTTTCTACTAACCAAAATCTCATGTTTTGATTCCACTTGCTTTCGCTACAAAAAAAAAGTAAAACAAACAAAAATAACAAAGAGGAGAGGGAGGCATGCAGCCCATCCCTTTTCTTTTCTTCCCAAGCCCAACATTTTCCTGTTGGCCCAATACCCTTTCACCCCCTGTCACTGTCATCTTCCTCACGTCACCTGTACGAGTGCTTCCCCTCCACTCGATCCCACCTCCCCTCCTGGATGCGCTGCCGTACAGCCCCTCTCCCCTATAAACTAGCTACCTCCCGAGCCCCTGCTAACCCTACTCCTTCCCCTCCTAGCGCCGCCGTCCTCTCTATCCTCCCTCCTCTCTGTTAGTCGTTAGTCGTTTCTCTGAAACTACTGAAGATGGACGAGCACGCCATGGCCGGGACTTGGCCTCCTTGGCGCCACCGAGGTGGCCCTCTCCGAGGAGCCCCGAGGGCGGGAATGGAAACGGGGTAGCTCCAGCTACCGCCCCGTCCCCTCGTCGCTTGCCGGGAGCGGCCGTGGAGCCCGCGCCGTCGCCGGCAAGTTCCCGCCACGGCTGTACCTCGACAGCGACCAGAACCTGGCGAGCGCTCCGATCGCCTCCTCCCGATCGCCCAAGGTGAGGCCTTCCCCCTCCGGTCCCCTGCCTCCCTCTCTCCCCCCTTGAACCGCACCGCACACCACCTCGCCCATGGCGCCCTCCGGCGAGCAGCCCAGCTGCAGCCCTCGATCTGCTGTCCGCCCCTGTCCAGTACGTGCAGTTACGTCCGATTCAGAAAAACAAAACCGCACCACACCTTATCCTCCCTCGCTTCCCCCTCCTAACACAAGTTCAGTTCAGCCCATCTGGTATCAACCTACCGCGCGCAAGCACCACGTCCTAGGATCAAATCCCAGCGGCCACACTTCTCTGCTCTTTTTTCGTTTTAATTCAGTTAAGTTCAGAAACCCGAAACAGAAACACATAACCCCCGAGTCCCACTCCCTATCACAAGCCACAACAACACCCCACTGGTTCTGTTCCCTTGAGCGCATCAGGAGGTGCAGGGGTCGAATCCCACCCCCTGCACATTAAACCAACCTTTTTATTTTGCAATAATTTGGTCACAAAACTTTCTGGTATTCACCAATAGGCCCCTGGTAATAAATCTAGCCCCTGGAAAATATTTTCTAAGTCCCTAGTGCAGTAAAAATGGCAGATTTGCACCCAAAATTGTAAATTGCATAAGAAATTCATCCTAACTCCAATTTCAACATTTTTAATATGTTTTCAATACCAAATTAAATGTTCTATCCAAATATAAAATTTGTTTACTGTTTTGAATATTTTAAATTGGTGCAATATTTGAAAACTTGTCAAATTCACTTAAAATTGCAAAATTCATAACTTGAGCATAAAAATTCCAAATTCAACAAACCAAATATGTTTTCCAATCAACTTTTCATGTACTTTCCAAATATAAATTTTGTTTGCTGTTTTGAATAATTTAAATTGCTGAAAACAACTGTTTCTTGTTTATTGCATTTAAAATTGCCAAAATAATAACTTGCTCATTTTAAATCCAATTTCCACAAATGAAATATGTTTTCCATGCAAAATTAAACCCTCTTTCCAAATATAAAATTTGTTTCATGTTTTGAATAATTAAAATTTGTTAAATGATTTAAACCTTGTTTAAATCATTTAGTATTGTTAAATTCATAACTTGATCAAAACAAATTCTTTGGGACATATAAAATATGTTTTCAAACCACAAAAGTATAAACATTTCAAATATGAATCTCACTTAATGTTTTGAACAAATAAAAATTCAAATAAGTTCATGTTTGAATTAAATTCATTTAATTCTTGCTTAAACTTGTTTAATTCATAAATAATTTATTTGAAATCCCTTTTTCAACAAGTGAAACATGTATCCAACTAAAATCTTGTTTTCTTTTCAAATATAAACTTTGTTATCTATTTTGAACAATTAAACTTGATGAAAACAACAATTGCATGTGTGACACCTTTAAGTAACCAAAATTTCTTAACTTAATAAACAAATCTTCAAACTTGTTAAGCCTTATTTCCATTTGATTCAATTGTTGTTATTTTTCTGTTTTCCTCATCCATGCATCATGCTAATCCACTTTCATATGATGATTAGTTGTAAAACAATTAATTCCACCATAATTCATGGGCTTTCCATATGCAATCCAATTGCATATGGGTCCATTTAATCCTGTTTCTATCTTGTCAAATAGTTTATTTTGATGCACCCATTAACTTGACATGCATCATCCCTGATTGTGCACTATGCCATGATATTGATTGTCTACCTTTTCTGCATTGTCTGTTTGCTTCTTATCGGATAAACGGCGACGTTGAGACCGACGATACTTACGACACCCCTTCTAAGGAGTTAGCTCAGTACCAGGCTACTGGGTTTTGCAGGCAAGTTATCACTCACATGAACCACTGGTGTTCCTTTCAACATTGGTTACCGATACTTTCTGTTGTCTATTTCTGCTAGCCTTAGTAGTAGTTGTTTCTGTTACGAACCTATCACATAAATCCCTTAACCCTGATATTGCCTCACCTCCATACCTATAACCCATTGTTTGAGCCCGTGTCTTACTAGCATGCTTAGGTTGTTTTGCTCGAGTCTGTTACCCGTTACTTTTCTGTTACTACTCTATTATGTTCTGGGGGCTCGATGTTTAATCAATCAATCATGCTAATGTTACTATTAATAATAAATTTGATGATAAGGCACCGGCAGGAGGCCCATGAGAGGTTTTGAAGCCTGCTAGTGTCGACCCTAATAGGAAAAGGGTCTTGTCTACTGATCCATGATGAGCGCACTACCCGCATTTGGGAAGCGAGTATGGGCGCCCCCCTCAACTTGACCTGATTCGCATCTCGTCCAAATCGCCTCATTTAGTTCGTGTTTTCCATTTGCCGCATGCATGTTTTTGCGAGCCCAGGCCAGGGTGGAACTTTCGTAGTCGGCATATAGGGGGACACGTTCTTAGAGTGCTATGAGGGTCCATTTTCCTCTGGGCTCGATTAGCCGTGCGCCCAAGGTGCTTTGGGCTTGATGCGAGGAATGGTTGGTTGTGTTGAGTACCCCGCTTGGTGGAAGGGCCTTTCCATCTGGCGGGTTATTCATGAGTGTACGGCCAAATTGGTGCAACCCTGCAGGGATAATCTTCTCGAGAAGCCGTGTTTTCCGCGGTTATGGATTACTTGGTGAAAGTACTGGCTAACAAGTACTCAGGACAACTTCAACATAATGATCAATCATGTTGCACCCAATGATTAATAACTTGACTAGTAATAGTTTGTTCACACAAATAACTTGATTCATCTTAATCCATCTGTGTGAGTTATCCTCGGATTGCTTCTTTGGATAAGGGGCGAGATCCAGGATGGGTTTGTTTGAAGTTATCTTTCAGTTGGTTACAATCCTCGATCTTATCTCCTTTCTGTTAGCCGGAAGTGGTAGAATCTTTGTAGTTGGCTAGCGCAGCCAGTTGCAGCATCCTTTTATATTCCCTCTCTTCCGTTGAACCCAAAGCATCTGTGCTTGGTGTTGACGGGTTACACTTTGGTGAACTGTGAGTCTTGCTTGCCAGTACGTTGGTGTACTGACCCCTTTGGGGCTGTGGTTTACGCAGACGACGTTTCCGAGGATCTTCATGGTGGCAACTACGTGGAGTATGACGAGACTGCTGACGAGTAGATAGCGGACCCGGGCAGGATCCGAGACTTCGTGGATGGGCTCCGTCTTTTCGTTTCCGGCCTCTTAGGCCTATTTGGTTCTTATCTGTACTCAGACATGTTGAATGCTTCCGCTGTGATGTAATGATGTATTGTTGGGGCAGGTGCCCTCTGAATGATTGTATTTGCTATCTCTGCTCTAATGAGAGCCATTTGCAACTTATTTCAATCTTTTGTGTCGTAGAGATCTGTTGTGATATCACTTGTTAAACGCCGTTGACGTACCATGTGTGTATGGTTTGAAGTACGTCGACGGAAGTGCCTTTGATCTCTAGTGGATAGTTTACATCGACGATGGAATAGCAGGGCTTGTGTTGTCGCGCATAAGCGCAGGCCTACCAGGAAGCTGGGACGTGGGAGCAGTTATGCCCCATAATCCAAGCATCTGCTATCCAGTTCGTACGGTGAGTATCCCCTAGAAATCAGGGTGCGACATCTAGACATGAAAGTTGTATTAAACAAGGCATACTAGAGTAGCTTACACACAGAGGTTACAAGACCAACATAGGTCCAGCAACCCAACATTACAACAAGCAGCGAAAGCAACTATGTTGCTATACAACAAGAGCAAAAGGACTAAGAGTCCGAAACATAAGAAACGTAGCCAAACCCATACTACAGATACCAGACTGCTGCCTGGGAACTCCTAACTACTCGTCGACGTCGAGGTAGAACCCCTCTTCAGCTGCATCACCGAAGTCTGAAACAAAAACAACAACGAGGCAAGGTTGAGTACAAAAGGTACTCAGCAAGACTTGGCTTTTAAGGTTCTTTGCATAAAGCCAACTTTGTTTTCCGAAGTTGAGGAAGAAAAGCACGTGTAATAGAGCATTTGTAAAACAGAGGAGGAGTCTACTCAACTACTGAGATCATTATGTTCTTTTGTCCACCAAGTACTTTCTCATTCCCAGAATACCATAAGCTACAAGAATCACCCCTCTCGACTTAGTCGAGGAGGCATCCTTCATTCATTAGCAGCAAGTTTTAGTCATTCCGTTAGAGTTATCTATGACCCCGTGACTTTCACCAAGTTGTCCATAACCGTGGACACGGCTTTCCGAAAGATTTATCCCTGCAGGGTGGTACACTTTACCCACACGTATCGACCGACTCTTAATGCCACGCGGTAACGCTCCTCTCTAAGAGCGCGGCAGAGTGTGGTCGACCACGGCCTTTACCTTGCTTAACCCTATCCATGAGTCAACTCAAACAGGGCCACCCCGTCAACAGGGAGTTGGCCACCTCCTGACGGCACCTGTTCTGTGAGTCGGGACAAGATCCGTGTACGTCCATCACTGGTCCCGGTCACGCCCTAGTTTTCTCCAAAACGTTTTATGACACCCGCAAATGGAAAACTCAAACTATGTGACCCATGGAAGTGATCAAACAAGTTAGTTAGCCGAGCGGGGTTCATTGGCCCGCGTGTGGCTGCACGCTCAGTCTTGGCTTCCGCGGCGAGACCTTAAATCCTAGGGTTGGCGAGTACGGAACGAATAACCACTACCCAAGTGGCCTCCCGTGCTAGCCTTAGTCAGTTTCATATGCTCAGTACTCACAAATATAACAACATACAAGATTATCGAAGTGATCCAAAACATCAACCGGATGTAGTAGATCAGAACACTAAGCATGGCTAAGCATAACACACAAGGCTCTACGATACTCAAACAACCCTAGTCATACTAGGAGGGTAAACAGGTATGAAGGTGACATGTGAGGGGGAGGGTCATGCAATGGATAGGTTAACTCTAACAGGCTCAAAACCAAGTTGAATCGAATGCATGAGTAAGAGGTTCAAAGACTCAAAACATGGGTAGCCATGAGGTGGTGCTTGCCTTGCTCGTCGAAAGTAGAGCTTGGGTTGTCGTAGAACGCCGGGTCGACCTCCAGATCTCGGTCTACCGATAACGAACAACACCGGAAAGAAGGCAAACAATCAATACTTGACGACAGTGCAATGCACAATATGTATGCATGAGTAAAACAATGCAATTGAAATGAAGCTTAAGGGGTAGAGCAGGAAGCTAGGGTTTCGCGCCGTGAACGACGAACACCGGAGGAGGGGAAAAACCCCTAAACTGAAGATGTGACCAAGCTAACATGCTCAAATGACTTTGTAAACCTCATAGTTGGATTGCATTTGTTTCACTGATCAAAATGGCATATTACACTTAATTTTCTATTTTTATTGAATAAAAACTTTATTTTCAATATTTTAAATGAATTAAAAGTTAAGTACAAAAGTGACCTCATTTTAAACTTGGTTGAACATGTATGAAAAAGACATGGATAAATAGCTCTCATTTTTCTGAACACATACATATTTTTTTCATAATTTTTGGAGCTGTGAAATAAAAGTTATTAATTTTCTAAAGAACAATTATTTTCTGTTTTCTATTTTCCTCTGCGGGTCCCACTGCACAGTTCAAAAGAGACAGACGAGGCCACTTGGCACGCCACGTGGGCAGGTGATGTCACGGTGACATCACCGTGACCTCACGGTGGCCGGCCGGTGGCCGGAAGCGAACGCTGGCGGCGGAGGAGGGCATCCCGGGAAGCGCTGGATGGCTCCTCGGGTGCTCCTCGTCGCTGGGAGCCTAACAGGGGCGGCGCCGCTAGCTAGGGACGATCGGCGGCGAGGAATCGACGACGGCGGCGGCGGGGCTATCGGGTTCCGGTGGGGTTCGGGGATTCCGGTCGTTTGGAAGGAAACGGAGGGGGTGGGGAGGTGCGGTAGCTCACCACGGGCACGAGGAAGAGCTTGGCGGGGCCGGAGCTGGTCGGAAATGGCGGCGCGGTGAGGATTCCGGCGACCGGAGAGGAGGAAGGAGGCGGCGCGATTCGCGGCGTCTACGGCATCCCGGCTGCTGCGTCTGCTCGAGGGCGGGGAGGAGCTCGTCGCGGATCCGATGAGCCCAACGAGAGGGCCGGGGAGGGAGCGGAGCAACGGCGGTGACGGATCGACGGCGACGGCCGGTTTCGGCGGACGAGAGAGACAGAGGGAGGAGAGGAACTGCGAGAGAGAGAGGGGGGTTCTGCGAGCTGAGCTCGATGGGGACGTCTCCTTGAGCTCTCGGGGCGTCCACGTCGACAGCGGGGAAGCAGGAGGTGGCGCGCGAGGCGGCGGCTGCCCTCCTGTCACCGGACAGGAGGAAGACGACAGGGTTTTCAAGAAAACCCCCTGGGAGAAAATAAGATTTGCAAAGAAGCCCCTGGAAATTTTAAAACAGAACCCAAAAATGAAATTTGAGGGCCTTTTTGTGAACCAAAAATTGCACAAAAATAGTCGTTGGAAAGCTCTCCAAATTTGCCATCTTTCTAGCATAAAGTTGGTTCCATTTGAAAAACTTGGTAGAACAATTTTATTTGAAACAAGTTTAAGTGATTTTCTGGTAATTCTCTGATTAAACTTTAAAAGCAAAAATTTGGTCCAATTTTCATGCATGCATGCCATGTACACAACACCTCTCTTTATAACACAAAAAGTAGGGCTGTTACAGACCTAATGTGTATGATATAACTTAAATATTTTTACATCCTCATGGTCGTTCGTATGCTTAAATGCCAAATATTTTGTTTCACATCAAACAATTCTATCCACATGATATGATAATATGCAAACACCCCTCATCTTGTTTTCACTAACTATTGGGCTAGTATTTCGTTTACCATGTCGTTGTCCCATAGATTCATGGTTTAATTATTTCTTCTCCCCTAAACAACGACCATGTGCACTCATTATCATGCTCCATCTCCATGCATCATATGTTTCAGGTGATTCTCCTCCTCACGATGATGCCTCTCGCTCTCTCCGTCCTCACACCTCTCGCAAGAAGAGTGCCTTGGAGGTTGCTGGTTCCACTCCCTCACGGAGACATGCTCCCACCCTTCCAATCAATCCGAATGAGCCCGTGATCAAAAACTTGGGTGGCCTCAGTACCGCTGATTTTGAGGAAGCTAGGCTGAAATTTAATCCTTATGAGTTTGGTCAAAGGACGTGCTCGGATCCTCGGTTTTATTGCAAGATGCATCAAGTCATGCATGAATTCATTCTTGGCAAGCTACAGCACACTCACGTGGATCAACACTTCTTTGACATTGAGTATACTCGCAACAAGTGGCCTGAAGTTATGACCATCATGGACTACCACAACCTCACCCCTCTCATGGGTGACACACTTGCTCATCCGTTCTCTCCAGAGTTGCTCAGGGAGTTCTACTCCACCGTTCACTTCGCCTCTGGTGGCCCCACGCGTCTCCCGCCTACCTTGATATGCATGAGCGGTGGCACCAAGTGTGAGGCTACTATGGATGAGTTTGGTGCTATCTTGGGTATCCCTGAATATCGGTTTGACTATACATTCTATTTCCGCATTCATGGGGAGTCCAACAAGATTATGAAGGCCAAGGATGGGATTCGTCATTGCTATCCCGAAGGTACCGGCTCCATGCATATTCCTAAGATCAAGTTCTTCTCTGAGCATTGGTACATGATACACGCCGTTCTTCGCAACACCATCAACGCCAAATTTGGTGAGAAGGGCGAGGTACGCAAGTGGATGATCAACCTTCTCTTCCACATTGAGTCTCGGATGCAAGCAAAGAAGCAGTTGGATGTACTGGACTACATGTGGCAGGAGATGCAGAATGTGGTTAAGGAGAAGAGGGTACCCATCTATGGCTCATACATTCAGCGTCTTATTGAGACCCGCATCCCCGAAGGTCTTGTCAACAACTATGCCAAAGTTACTCCCAAGAAGAACATTCTTATGTATGATGCTCCCATTGAGACTGCTCATGAGCCAAGGCCTAAGCGCACCCGCACCGAGTCTGTTACTCGCCGCTCTCCTTCACCTTCTCCTCCTCCTGAGACATTTAATCTTAAGAAGATTCTTCAGAAGATGAACTGCTTTTTCATTGATAAGCAACATCAGGATTATGAGGCTTATCGCAAAGGGAAGGCCTCTAGTCGCCGTCAGCGCGACATCCAGACTGCTCTCCAGATTCCTCTTAGTCCTCCCAGCTCCGACGAGATTTCCGAGGAGAAGTGGAAGTCTAAGCATACTTATTGGTGTGGAGATGATGTTACCTCTCTCGGCTCTTTTGCGGGGCCATACACCGCCGCTGAGGCTAGCTCCAGTCAGGCTCCTCCAGAGGACTTCCATGAGGACGAGGATGAGGATGAGATGGGCGACGAGTGATCGGGTTGCATTTTTCTCCCTTTTTGGTGTATGATGCCAAGGGGGAGAAACACTCACGCATAGCATTGCATTTCATGCATTCATTTGCGTCTTATCTTCGTGATTTGCTTTTATCCTTTTAGTTGAAACTATTTGTGTGGTTTGTGAACCTTGGTGTTATTGTAAGACTATGTTCTTAATTATCTATCGTACTCTCTATTATGTGTGTGACAATGGTTATTGAAGATCATAACAAGATTATCAAGTTATTTCATCCACTCACTATTTCAATATGTTGAAGCCATATTGAGGGAAGTTATTATTCGTAAGAAGAATGGTATGGTAAGATCTTCCTAGTAGTAAACATTATTGTTCATACATGTGTATCTTCAAGGGTAAACATCATGGTTGAACTAATTACTAGCACTTCACATAAATATGTTATAGTCTCAACATCATCATGATTATCAAATATACATGTCAATTGTTATGGGCACACAAATAGGGGGAGTACGAATATATGTTATTTCTCTCACAAATAGCCATGCAAAATTATCTATTATGCAAATCCGTATGTTGTCATCAAACATCAAAAAGGGGGAGATTGAAAGAACATAGGTTCTAAATCCTGTTTTGAGTGTTTGATTACAACATATAGATGGACTAATGTGCTTTGCTAAGTGTACTCAGAAAATATCGACCCGTAAATGTCTTACAAGGTTCAGCAATGTGTGAGAAAAAGTTACGGGAAAAGACGAGGAAGAGGAGAAAAGAAACGGCGAAGAAAAAGGGTAAAAAGAAGAAGGCAAAGGGGTGGCCGGCCTCCAGGCCGGCCTGGCCGGGCTCCAGGCCGGGCTGGCCGGGCTCCAGGCCGGGCTGGCAGCGCCCCTGGCCAGCCCCACGCCGGCCCCAGGCCGGCTCCCAGGCCGGGCGGTTCGGGTGGGGGGCCGGCCTCGCTCCTCTGCCCCCGCCGGCCCCAGGCCGGCCTCCAGGCCGGGGCGCCCGGGTGGGGGTCCGGCCTCCTCCCAGCTCCACGTCGGCCCCAGGCCGGGCTGGCTGCGCCCACGCCGGCCTCCCCTGGCGCCCACGCCGGCCCCAGGCCGGGGTGGGTTTGGCCCGGCCCTGGTTGCCTCCAGGCCGGCCAGGCCGGCCCCTAGGCCGGGGTGGGGCGCAGGAAAGGTGAAATGACCCCCTAACGGCCGTATTTTTGACGTGGGTATAAATACATCGCCTCCACCTACCTCCTTGCTTTGTCAATCCCACCCACACTCTCTCTCACCACCATTGATTGACCAAGCTCAAGAACAAGATCTCCACAAATCCCCAACCAAAGCTCGTGATACTTTGGGATTTGAAGGAGACACCCCCGATCTACAACTCCACCGAGTCGATTAGAAATCCACCCACTCATCCCATAGGGATCTTGTCATTCTTAGTTCATTGGAGCTAGGAATCTTGTTGCTCTTCGTTCATCGGAGCTCGGAGCCTTGTTGATATCCCCGGTGCTTTTGTGCCCGTGGATCTTGCTTCTCGGAGTCTTGGCGGCTCTCGGGATTTGGTGAGGACCCTCCAATCTTGTGGAGTGTGCCTCATCCTTGTAAAGGTTCTAGTTGTCAACCTCAATGGCAACATAGTGATTCGATCCTATCCACATCGGTGGAAGGTCTCGAAGGAGATACGGTGTGGCATTTGAGGCCTACTCGGTGTTCCACTTTGGTGGCACCGCACCGCTCCGACGGAGATTAGCTTCCATTGGGAAGTGAACTTCGGGATAAATCTCCGCGTCATTATGTTCGGTTATTCCTCAACTTACCTTTACTTGTTACTACTAGCTTAGTCATATTACTCATCTTGTGCTAGTTGTAATTGCTCAACATATAGGATTGTCCATCTAGTCGCATACTCTAGATAATCTATATTTGAGCTTTGCCTTGATTAAACTTGAAAAAGAAGTTAAAATTTGTAGTTAACCTATTAACCCCCCCTCTAGTTAACCTCTCGATCCTTCATAAGTGTTATGTGGGTAGACCTATGCTAGTGCATCGTCCTATCCAAGACTAAAGCACACTTATGATTACACTACTTGCAAACGTCCGCAATTACAAGAAATAAATTTAACTGCAGCAGTAAACTCGTGGTGTCTACTACTCCCTTATGTCAAGTATTGCAAAATGTGGTTTAGGTTTCAGTCACTCTGGCAATCAACCATAAGCAACCCAACACACAATGCATTCTTGTAAGCTCTTAAAATGTGAAGTGCTATGTAGTCGACATTGGCATAACACCACTACTGAAATAACAACATAACTTAAATAACAAACAGGTAAATATTACTCAAAAAAACATGACTACTAATAGCTATACTTCTCACATGTCCTCAATAACTAAACAGTCTACTCACAAAACATCATATGGTACATGATTAGAGGTGATAAATGGATGAATAACAATCTGGTCATAAAGTGGAAACACCGATAAATCTCACAAGCATCAACTACAACGGGTAATTCACACCAGCAGAGAGATCTAGTGGAAAACAACGATACATTACCCTAATTGTTACAGTGGGACAGAAGTGGATGGTGAAGATGATGGTGCTGATGGCGATGACGATGATGATCTTGATGATGCCTGGTGCGATGACGGCAACAAGGGTGACAATCCCCCCGGGAGGGAATTTTCCAGGCCGAATCTCCCCGAGAGGAAGGTGTTTCTTCTCTCTGTCGTTTCTGTCGCGAAGAGGCGGCGAAAAATTCTACGAAGTGGCTCGTGGATAATTTTAGGTCACATGTGGTAAGTACCCCGGAGAAGAGCTGGAGTGGGTCACTTGCTACCCCTGGCTCCCCTTTGACAGCCCTTTGGGATCCCTCGGTGATTTCTGACGAAACGTTGTTTACTGATTTTCCCGATTTTTCTGACGCCCGAAAGATATCCCCTCTGAAAGGTTCTTTTCCCAACTGATTTCTGACTCTGATAAATAATTCCATAAAACTGTAAAACACAGAGAAAAAAACAAATAACATAAGTGTAGTGTTCTAATATGGAAACCATTAATGAATATGGGAAAATTAACATATAAAATAGTGATGCAAAATTGACGTATCACAAAGTAAATAAACAGATGGGAAGATATGGCACGTTATTCACCCAGCATTTTTGGGGCACGTAAAAATGTCCTAAGAGCACCAACAAGCTACAAAGTTGCGTCCAGTACGAAAACGAAACCAACGTGGATTTCATATCAAGATGGACCGCAATGAAGAATAGCTACGAGGGGGTAAGTGAACTCCAAGCAATGCATGCCTTCGTCAATGGACTAAGAAATGGTTTGGTCAAGCTCATGATAACATCGTCCAACCATCTAGACCTCGGATCCATGCTGACAACCGCCAACAAGCACACAACATCGGACGACTTGAATGGCGGATAATTTGTCCAATACACCAATAGTCAAAGGCAGGCAAAGGCAGAGCGCAGGCCTAACCAGGATCCTCCAAAGACGCAAAAGGAGGTCAATGTCGCCTTCGGAAAAGGCGGACAATCCAATGGCAGACAAAAAGGCAAACCAAAAGATACATACTTAAACAAAGATATCTAGAAGATGGATTGGGATAAGGTGAGAACAGAGCTATGTCTCCACCATTCGGGGTTCGGGACGCCTAACCACACAAATCAGCAATGCCCTCTCAACAGTGTGTTGAGAAAGGAGTATGATAGCGGGTACAAAGGGAAAAACTTCAAGAGGAAGTTTGACCAAAAAGCCAAGCTCAAAGACGGACCGACAAATAGTACCTCCGATATGGATGACCAAACCCAGGAACAATAGAGAAAAAGGGAATGATGCGTGTAGACACACATCCGTTCGAAGACCCCAAGACGAAGGTATGATGAGTACATCAGCGAGTTTCTCCTCAGAAAGAAACCAAGGTTTAATCGGACCAGTAGGAGAAAGAAATCACTTCTGAAGGTTGTTGACAGCTGATGTTAGCAGGGCGCATGTAACATCCCAAGTATGAAAAACTCCCTTTAGAATGGTTGTTTCTTGTTTTATTATTGTTTTGCATCATGACATCATCATTGCATTTGTTTTGCAATTGTTTTCATCTGTTTCACTTGTTTTCCAATATGAATTTCGAACCAAAATTCAAATTCTTGTTCATACTTGTTATGTTACATGTTTCAAATAAGAACTACAAAACAAACAAATAAATTGTTCCACTAAACTTGAAATCAAAAACTTTAAATTGGCTTAAGTTTCATTTATTCTTTTGATACCAAAAAAAAATTGCTCAATTCATTTGAATTATTCCAAACAACAACACAATTTCAAAATTTTGAAAAGCAAAAGTTTGCACTTTGGTGTTGTTATAAAAACTAAGCTATACAAAATTTGCCCTACAATTTTAGCAACTATAAAGCTATGTTTTCTCACCTTTGTCAAATCTGCAAAAACAAAAAAAGAAACAGCAAGAAAAAATAAAGAAAGGAGAGGTGGAAAGGGCTGCCAGCCCAATTGGGCCAGCCCACCTAGCCCTGGCCTGCTACCCCCCTCGCTCATCCCTAACCTTCGTACGGCAGGCAGATGCGCCTGTCCACGTTGACAGGTACAGAGGAGGAACGGCCATCCGAGCTCGACCCCCTCCTCTTAAGACCTAGCCGAGCCATCGAGCCCCCCTCGGTGCCCTAACCCTCCTCCTCTCTTCCTCTCGCCGCCGCATCTCCTTCCTCCATCTCCCTGCATGCTGCTCCTCTCTCTCTGTTCTGTACCGAAACCCACCGCTCCACCTCGATTCCCTCCGGCGATCGCCGCCGTTTCAAAGCCCCATCGGCCAGGCTAGGGACGGGAATAGGCCCCCCTCGACGCCGGCTACCCCCTCGACGTCACCACAGGGACCGGGAGCGAAGGAGTTGCCGCCGCCATCCTCGTTTCGCCGCCGGTCGCCACCACCGCGGCTGCACCAAGCCGACCTCCTCCTCCGTTTTTCCCTCACGGTGAGCCCACCGTTCCCTTCCGCTCTCCCTCCTCTCTGGTTCCACGCACACGCCCACAGCACACGCACAAGCGCAGCAGCGAGCCACCGCGAGCCGAGCGCCGCCGGCGGGCTCTGTTCCTCCATCGAGGTTCAGTAACGCACCTGCAAAAATTTCAGTTAGCGCCGATGTCTGAAGGTTAACCTTCCTCGTGCCCCTTACCTGTCACCAAATCGCAGAGCACCCTAGTGGCAGCACACCCTTGCGCGCGAGCACCGCATCACGGGTTCGATCCCCGCGGGAGGCATTTCGCCTCCCAATTATTTTCCCTTGCACGCGCACACGCTGGGCCCGCGCGTCAGTGGCCCTGGAGGCCACGTCGCCCCTCAGCCACGCCACCTAGGCGCCACGGAGGCCATGGCCCACTGGCAGTGACCTATTCTAGGTCCCTGCACGGTGCAGTTAGTTTTTCTGCCCCAGTTTTCTTTATTTTTAGGTCCCTGGCTTTCACAGATTAGTCCCTAGGTCCAAAATGCAAATAACTTTTGATTTCCAAATCCAAATAATACAAATGAAATATGTATTCTGCACCAAATTAAATTCTCTACCCAAATATAAATTTTGTTTCCTGTTTTGAACATTTCAAATTGTTTTAAAATTCAAGTTCAAACAACTCCTTTTAAATTTGGTTAAATTTATAACTAATTCAATATTAATCCAAATGTCACATGTGAAATATGTTTTCCATGCTAAATTAAACCCTCTTTCCAAATATAAACTTTGTTTCATGTTTTGAATAATTAAATTGGTTAAATAATTTAAACCTTGTTTAAATCATTTAAAATTGCTAAATTCATAACTTGGTCAAATTAATTTCTTTTTGAACATATAAAATATGTTTTCAAACCAGAAAAACATAATCTTTTCAAATATGAATTTTATTTAATGTTTTTGAACAAATAAAATTCAATTAATATTAATACTTGATTTAAATCCATTTAAATCTTGTTTACCCTTGTTTAATTCATAAGTAATTCATTCTAATTCCTTTTTCAATAATTGAAACATGTATTCCAACTAAAATTTTGTGGTCTATTCAAATATGAGCTTTGTTATCTATTTTGAACAATTAAAATTGCTGAAAACAACAAATGCTTGTGTAACTCCTTTAAGAAGCAAATTTCATAACTTAATAAATAAAAATTCCAAACTTGGTAAACTTCATTTCAAATTGATTCTATTGTCGTTTCCTTTTTGTTTTCATCATCCATGCATCATGCTAATCCACTCTCACATGTTGGTTAGTTGTAGATCAATTAATTCAACCCTAATTCATGGGCTTCTCCATATGCAATCCAAATTGCATATGGGTCCATTTAAACATGTTACCATGTCAACTAGTTTATTTTGATGCATCAATTAAATTGTCATGCATCATCCCATGTTTGTGCACTATGCCATGGTATTGATTGTTCGTCTCTCTTCGATTGTTTGTTTGCTTCTTCTCGAATAGACGACGACGTTGAGACAGACGAGGTTTACGATACTGCTTCAGAGGAGTTAGCTCAGTACCAGGCTGCTGAGCTTGCAGGCAAGTATTCACTCACATGAACCATTGTGTTCCTTTCCACACTGGATACCGATACTTTCCATTGTCTATTTCTGCTAGCCCTATGTATCGTTGCTTGTGTTCCGAACCTATCACATGTTATCCTGTAACCCTGATATGGCCTCACCTCCACACCTATAACCCCGTTGCTTGCGCCCGTGTCTTACTAGCATGCTTAGGGTTGTGTTTGCTCGAGTCTGTTGTCCGTTACTTTCTGGTATCATATTTTATTATGTTCTGGGGCTCGATGTTAAACAATCAACCTGTTAATGTTATGGGTAATAATAATTTGATGTTAAGGCACCGGCAGGAGGCCCGGCGTGGTTTTGAGGCCTGCTAGTGTCGACCCTAATTAGGAAAAGGGTCTTGTCTACTGATCCATGATGAGCGTGCTCACCGCATCCGGGTGGTGGTATGGAACCCCCCTCGGCTTGACCTGATCCGCAGTTTGTCCGAAGAGCCACACTTAGTTCGGGTGTTCCATTTGGCTCATACGCATGAATGGGTCGCTCCCATGGTTACTGTTGATAATGATGACGCACACATATAGGGCGAGGCCTGTATTGCCGGGGTGTTGCGTCCGGGAGTTTTGCACACTTGCGCTGAGTATTCGGCTGCGTGGCTGGGACCTTATAGCTCCGTGGCTCCTAGGACAGGCTGTAGAGATGGTTCGAGTCGTGTTGAGTCCACCTGAGTTTTAGTTGGTGGCTCGAGTGTGTACGGGTAATGGAGCACACCCTGCAGGGATGAATCTTCTCGAGAAGCCGTGTTGTCCGCGGTTATGTGACGACTTGGTGAAAGTACTGGCTAACAAGTACTCAGACAACTTACACCTAACTATAATAACTTGACTAGTAATATAGATTACTTCCACCATAAGAATGATGTCACCCTAATCAACAGTGTGAGTTATCCTTGGGTTGCTTCCTTAGTAGGGGGTAACATTGGATGGGTTTGTTTGAAGTTAGTTGCAGTTGGTTACGATACGCGATCTTATCTTCTTTCTGTTAGCCGGAAGTTGTAGCGTGTCTCTGTAGTTGGTTAGTGCAGCCCGCTGCAGCATCTTTTATATCACCTATTCTTCCGTTGAACCCAAAGCATCCGTGCTTGTGTTGACGGGTACACTTTGGTGAACTGTGAGTCTTGCTTGCCAGTACTTGTCTGTACTGACCCCTTTGGGGCTGTGGTTTCCGCAGACTACGATTCCGAGGATCCCCATGGTGGCTACTACGTGGAGTACGACGAGACTGTTGACGAGTAGATAGCGGACCCAGGCAGGATCCGAGACTACGTGGATGGGCTCCGTTTTCCTTTCATTCTCGGCCTCTTAGGCCTATTTGGATTTGTCTGTACTCATACGCTTTGAGTGCTTCCGCTGTGATGTAATGATGATATGTTGGGACATGTGTCCTCTGGATGATTGTATTTGCTATTCTCTGCTCTAGTGAGAGCCAGTTGCAACTTATTTCCATCTTTTGTGTCTTAGACATCTGTTGTGCTATCATTTCGTTTAACGCCGTTGACGTACCATGTGTGTATGGTATGAAGTACGTCAATGGTAGTATCTTGATCTCTATGGGATAGTTTACATCGACGATGGATAGTAGAGATTGGTTGTCGCACTTAAGTGCTGGCCTACTCGTAAGAGGATGCGGGTGCAGGTAGGCCCCGTAATCCAATCATCTACTATTCAGTTCGGCCCGGTGAGTATCCTATAGAAGTCAGGGTGCGACAAATGGTATCAGAGCCTGTCTGCCTGTAGGATCCCTTTTACTGGTCGCAGTTGAGTCTAGAAACTATTTTGTAGCTATATAGGAAAAATGAAACGTGAGAGTAGGAATTCTGTTCTTTTATTTCTTTCCCCACCCACCCTCCCTTTTTCTAGTAAGGAAGTGCAACGTTGTTTTTCTCTCCTCACCTAAACTTTCAAGTTAGGATTTCACGTATCCTGGTTTCTCTAGGATGGTTATATCTACTAGACCATAGGAATGGAGGTGGTTGTGACATGATTTATCATGTTGCCTACTCACGATTGAGAACGGAGGCGTGTAAGCCCCGGAAGCAGATCCTCTATTCCTTAAATAGTAGATATTGATCCTTTAGAAGCCCGGATGGGTTTTCTCCGTAGTACCTCAGGTGTTTGTGGTCTACTGTTTCCCAGTTGTTGCTTCGATATCGTCCTTCACAAATCGTCTCTTTCGTTGTTAACCTCCATCCGTTTTGTTCCGGAGAATTTTCTTCTTCAGCACCGCATCCGTGTGGTGCTCGAACCATTTATGGTGAACGTTGAGGGTAGTATATGTTTGCTCCATGCTACCTTACTTACCGTCTGAAGTAATCCTTTTAAGCACTTATATTGGATTTTGTTATCCGGTTAGTGTGTTAATCTTGGTATCCTCTTCAAGATGGAAAGTGGTGACGAAGAACACACACTGCCACCTGAAATGGGGAAAGTGCTGTCTCAGATGACACAAGTTATAAGGCAGATGCAGCAGAACCAACACCTTGGGAGTAATGGCAACGCCCGTGTGTCTATTCGGGAGTTCCTTGAGCTCAACCCGCGCACGTTTGATACCTCCTCCGAGCCATTGGATGCTGATGACTGGCTCCGTGAAATGAACCGTACTCTTATGGTAGCTCATGTGGCTGAGGAGGACCGTGTTCCTTACGTGACCTACCTTCTCCGTGGGCAATCCATGTCTTGGTGGGAGAACTTCCAAGAAATGAGAGGTCCTAGTATGGCAATCACATGGGAGGATTTCAAGCAAGCCTTCGTGCGCCATCACATTCCCGATGGGCTCATGGAGAGAATGCGTGAGGAATTCTATTCTTTCACACAAGGCAATTTGGACGTTCTCGAATACCAAAGAGAGTTCAATCGTCTAGCTCGCTATGCCGGAGATGAAGTCTCCACGGAAGCGAGAAAGATGGCAAAGTTCCGCAGGGGTCTCAACCCGGAACTCAAGTATGCTCTCACCAACGTCAAGGCCAAGAATTTTGAGGACCTCATCAACATCGCTCTAAATGAAGAGCATGGGCGCAAGTTGGTTGAGGAATCTCGTAAGCACTCTCGTGAACAGGCTAATCTCTCAAAAGCTATCATGCCTCCACAAAAACGAAGAGTTTGGGTTCCATATACCACTCCAACACCGCCCATCTGCTTGCCAAGCCCGGCAGGATTTCTTGCCCGCCCTCCCACCCCAGTGGTATCTTTAGGAGGTGCTCCATCTCAGCCAAGTCCAACAGCTCCTCGTTCTGCTAGTACATGCTTCAAGTGCGGTCTACCAGGACACTACTCCTACAAGTGCCCGCAGAACAAGCTACCATCACTACCTATCTCTAATGTCAATCATGTGATGGTACACACTTCTTCGCCTAGGCCCCGCAACAAGAACAAGTCTGTCTTGAGAACTGTGAGGGTGAACCATGTCAAGGCCGAGGGAGCAGAAGAATCTCCAGAGGTTGTAATGGGCACACTTCTTGTGAACTCGTTTCGTGCTAAAGTCTTGTTCGATTCTGGTGCTTCACACTCCTTCATCTCTCAATGCTTTGCAAACAACAGTAAAATCAACTTCGAACAGTTGTCTATCCCTCTCCTAGTGAAATCACCGGGATCTAGCTGACAAAGCAATAAAGTTAGCAGGAACATCGAGATCACAATTGGAAACCTTCCATTCCATGCATCTCTGATAGCTCTCCACTCTTCAGATATTGATGTCATTCTTGGAATGGATTGGCTGGTAGCCAACAAAGCAGTCATTGATTGTCCTGCTAAGTTGTAACACCTGGGGTGTTACCTTAGGCTAGAAAGTTGTTTGTTTTCTTTTGTTTTGCATCCCATGCATCATAAGCATTGCATCATGTTTTCCAAACCACTCAAAACTCCAAAACAATTTAAATTGTTCAAAACCCTAATGGTAAATGCAAACAACACATTCAAATCAAATCAACTCCTACTTGGCAATATTTCAAATGGGAGTTTTAAAATTAAAATCTTGCAAATAAATTAAAGCTAATAATGTTTTCATAATTGCTTGAACCTATTTAATATAATTTGTTATTTCCAAAAACTCCAAATTAAACCTTAATTGGAATTCAACTAACACATTAAAACTCAAATTAATATTCTAAATTTTGAAGTTAATATTAACATTACTTTTATGTGCTGTTTTGCAAATCAACAACATTTAATTATAAAATAAACCCCCCCCCCTATTTCTTTCCATCTCTCTTTCCTTTCTATTCCTTTACAAAAAAAAAAGAATGTCCTTGAGGAAATAAGATGAAAAGAGAGGAGAGGGAACCAGCCCAACCCCATCCTCTTAATTCTTCCCCCTGCCCACTTCTCTCTTGGCCCGGTACCCTTTCATCTGTCGTCTTCCTCCTAGCAGACGTCATCACTGTACGAACCATCTTCCCACCACCCGATCACCTTCCCCCCCTCCGATGCTGCTCCGTACAAGCACCAGCTCCCCTTAAGTACCTACCTCCCCCTCTGCTGCTAGCCCTAGCCACCCTAGTTCCATCCCTCTGCGCCGCCAACCCCCCCTCTTCCCCTTCGTCTAGCTGCAGGAGCTCCACCTCGTTTCTGAACCCTGCAGACTGCAACCACCGCTGCCTCCCGTCGCCCCCACCGCCACCGTCACCTCGAAGCTGCGCCGTTAGCGGGAATGGAACGCCGACGTCCTCCGCATCGTCCACGCGGGAGGTCGGAGCCGGAGTCGCGCCAGGGAGGGGCTGCGCTTCCACGATCTCCGGCGAGCCCCCTGCCGCTGCCACTTCGCCTCCAGCAGAACAGGTCGTCGTCGCCGGACCTCCTTCCACGATGCAGCCCCGTGGTGAGCGTTCCCTCCTGGCCTAGGCCACTCCCCCCCTCTGCTCTGTGATGTTTGGCCGCCCCCATCCCCTCCAGCACGCCGTGGCCGCCGGAGAAACCCCGTCGATCGCTCCTGTAAATCGCAGAACAGTTTCGTCCGTCAGTTTTGTCAGAGTAACATCCGGATCCTACACCTCACCTTTGTTCCTACGTGTATCCCTACACAAACATGCAGTCACCCCAGTGGTTCGAGCCCAGATGCGCGCGGTGGGAAGTCCTGAGCTCGAATCCGCTCGGAGGCATAAAACCTCCCAATTTTTGCCTCTCTTCGCGCGCCGCAGGCCCACCCGTCATACCCTCTCTCTGCCACCTCACTTACCAACCGCGCCACTGTGGCGCCACGCAGCACTGGTCCCACAGGCAGCCAGCGTGGCTGGCTGTGCCACTGTGCAAATCCCTTTTCCTTTTTCTTTTAAATAGCAAATTAAACCCGATTATTGAACAAATGATATCTCCTTCTTTATAACTCCAATTTGCACAAACCAAATATGTATCCCAACCAAAATTCCATGAACTTTTCAAATATCACATTTGTTTTCTGTTTTGAACTTTCAAAATGCAATTCAAATTTGAATTCAAATAATTCAATTGTAATTTGCAACAATTCATAAATAATTCATACTAATTCCAAATAATGCAAATAAAATATGTTTTCCATACCATTTTGAATAACCTTTTCAAATATAAATTTTGTTTCATGGTTTGAATAATTTAAATTGCCTAAATAATTTAATACTTGTTTAATTCATTTAAATTTGATAAAATCATAACTTGCTCAATATAAAATATTTTTGAACATGCAAAATATGTTTTCAAACCATCAAAGTGTGAACTTTTCAAATGTGAGTTTGAAATTATGTTTTGAATAAATAAAATTCAAATAATATTCAAACTTGTTTTAAATTCAATTAAAACCTGTTTAATATTGTTTAATTCATAATTAAATTATCCTAATTCCAATTTCAATATTTGAAACATGTAATCCAACTAAAATTTGATGTTCTTTCCAAAAATAAACTTTGTTATTTGTTTTGAACACTTTAACTTGTTGAAAACAACAATTGCTTGTGTGACATGTTTAAGTAACCAAACTTTCCACCCTTAACCAATAATTTCCAAACTTGTTAAACCTTATTTCAATTGATTCTATTGTTGTTATTTTGTTGTTTTCCTCATCCATGCATCATAATAAACCACTTTCACCTGATGATTAGTTGGAAAACAATTGTTTCAACCATAATCCATGGGCTTTTCATATGCAACTCAAATTGCATATGGGTCCATTTAAATTTGTTTATCATGTCAACTAGTTTATTCTGATGCATATTTAACTTGTCATGCATCCATATCTTGATCATGCTGGATCTTTTGCCGTAGTAGTAATTGTTGCATTCCGTTGTTTGTTCGAGGTTCGTTGCTTCTTCCCGGATAGGACGTTGAGATGATGTGAGCAACGACAAGTTCTGCTACCTTGCGGGATCTCAGGCAAGTATACTCACTTGCTGCCATATGGCTGCCTTTCATCACTTGTTACCGATTCTTTCCGTTGTTCTTATTCTAGCCTGTTGTTTCGATGCTTGTGTCTCGATCCTATTATATGTTACCTTGCAGCCATGATATAGCCTTTCCTTCCACTTCCTATTAACGGTTGTTTGTTTACCTTGTTGGCCCCCGTGTCGTAGTTGCATGCTTAGGTTTGTTTGCGCTCTAGTTTTGTTTTCCTTTGTTCTATCACCTGTTTAGTTGATATTTGGGTTTCAATTTAATCAACAACCTATTAATGTTTTGGGTAATAATAATTTGATGATAAGGCACCGGCAGGAGGCCCGGGTTAGGGTTTTGAAGCCTGCTAGTGTTGAACTTAATTAGGAAAAGAGTCTTGTCTACTGATCCATGATGAGCGTGCTCACCGCATCCGAGTGGTAGTATGGGACCCCCCTCGACTTAGACCTGATCTGCAGCTTGTCCGAAGAGCCACACTTAGTTCGGGTGTTCCATTTGCTCCTTGCATAATGGGAGGCGCCCCCATGGTTACTGGTTATGATGATGATGCATATAGGGCGAGGCCTGTAGTGCCGGGGTGTTGTGTCCTGCGGGAGTTTTGCACACCTGCGCTGAGTATTCGGCTGCGTGGCTGGGACCTTATAGCTCCGTGGCTCCGAGGATGGGTTGTAGAGATGGTTTGGGTCGTGTCGAGCCAACCTGAGTTTTAGTTGGTGGCTTGAGTGTGTACGGGTACTGGAGCACACCCTGCAGGGATAAATCTTCTCGAGAAGCCGTGTTTTCCGCGGTTATGGATTACTTGGTGAAAGTACTGGCTAACAAGTACTCAGACAACTTACACCTAACGATAATAACTTGACTAGTAATAGTCTTATTAACACAATAACTTGATCCATCATTAATCAACCGTGTGAGTTATCCTTGGGTTGCTTCCTTAGTAGGGGGTAACATTGGATGGGTTTGTTTGGTGAGTAGTTGTAGATGGTTTCGATACGCTATCTTATCCCCCTCTTTTAGCCGGAAGTTGTAGTGTGTTTCTGTAGTTGGTTAGTGCATCCCGCTGTCGCTTATTTGCAATAACCCCTTCCTTTCCGTTGTACCCAAAGTATTTGTATCTTGTGATGACTGGCTACGCCGGTATCTTGTGAGTATGGTTTATCCACTTGCCAGTACTTAACCGTACTGACCCACGAATCTCTTTCGTGGCTGCATATTCAACATTGCAGTCAACAGGTTTGAAGTCTGACGACGTTAGCTTGGGCATCCCTCCGGCTTGGCCTGGGCAGGGATTGGACGCTCTCGGTTATCTTCAGGACTCTTAGTCCAATTTGGATCTTGTCCGTAGTCGGACACTATGTTGTTCCTTCCGCTGTTATTTGGATCTTTGTATTGTATCAGTTGTATCCTTGACTCGTTTGAGTCCTCTTGTATATATCTTTTCTGTTGTTGTTGTGGATTATTCGTGAACTGTTGTAATGTTATCATAAGTGGCAACCTGGAATCGGTTATTATGTGGATTTTGGCGGGAATGCTGAAATCTGCATAGTGCCCGATCTCGGGGCGTCACAAATGGTATCAGAGCCTTGGTTCCGATTCCCGAGATTGTTTCGATACGAATGGTTATCGAAGCAACGGGTCCGCAAAGCCTGTAGGATAACCTCGCTAACGGTCGTTGTTCCTAGAATGTCAAAACTATTTCTGCTAAACTATTTTGGAAAAACATCTCAATAGGATTCTTGTTTTCTCCTTATCCCTATTCTATTTCCCCTCCCATCTTATTTGTTTTGGAGTCTCCCCTCTTGTCTATCTTTCAAAGTGTTAGGATCCTACGTGGGTGGACGTTTTCTGAGCCCTTAACCTAATAGGTTCGATCATCGGAAGGTTCCTGGTGGAAAAACATCGTCGTCACTCCGAGCAAGAATCTCTTGTTAGTGGTGTCGAGGAGATCAACTGGAAGCACGAAGAATCGATAGTCGAACTTCTTTCCCCTCCCGGGTTAGCAGGTGGGTTGCGAGGGCGCAATCCCTTGTTAGTGGTGTCGTCTGTAACACCTGGGGTGTTACCTTAGGCTAGAAAGTTGTTTGTTTTCTTTTGTTTTGCATCCCATGCATCATAAGCATTGCATCATGTTTTCCAAACCACTCAAAACTCCAAAACAATTTAAATTGTTCAAAACCCTAATGGTAAATGCAAACAACACATTCAAATCAAATCAACTCCTACTTGGCAATATTTCAAATGGGAGTTTTAAAATTAAAATCTTGCAAATAAATTAAAGCTAATAATGTTTTCATAATTGCTTGAACCTATTTAATATAATTTGTTATTTCCAAAAACTCCAAATTAAACCTTAATTGGAATTCAACTAACACATTAAAACACAAATTAATATTCTAAATTTTTAAGTTAATATTAACATTACTTTTATGTGCTGTTTTGCAAATCAACAACATTTAATTATAAAATAAACCCCCCCCTATTTCTTTCCATCTCTCTTTCCTTTCTATTCCTTTACAAAAAAAAAGAATGTCCTTGAGGAAATAAGATGAAAAGAGAGGAGAGGGAACCAGCCCAACCCCATCCTCTTAATTCTTCCCCCAGCCCACTTCTCTCTTGGCCCAGTACCCTTTCATCTGCCGTCTTCCTCCTAGCAGACGTCATCACTGTACGAACCATCTTCCCACCACCCGATCACCTTCCCCCCCCTCCGATGCTGCTCCGTACAAGCACCAGCTCCCCTTAAGTACCTACCTCCCCCCTCTGCTGCTAGCCCTAGCCACCCTAGTTCTATCCCTCTGCGCCGCCAACCCCCCTCTTCCCCTTCGTCTAGCTGCAGGAGCTCCACCTCGTTTCTGAACCCTGCAGACTGCAACCACCGCTGCCTCCCGTTGCCCCCACCGCCACCGTCACCTCGAAGCTGCGCCGTTAGCGGGAATGGAACGCCGACGTCCTCCGCATCGTCCACGCGGGAGGTCGGAGCCGGAGTCGCGCCAGGGAGGGGCTGCGCTTCCACGATCTCCGGCGAGCCCCCTGCCCCTGCCACTTCGCCTCCAGCAGAACAGGTCGTCGTCGCCGGACCTCCTTCCACGACGCAGCCCCGTGGTGAGCGTTCCCTCCTGGCCTAGGCCACTCCCCCCCTCTGCTCTGTGATGTTTGGCCGCCCCCATCCCCTCCAGCACGCCGTGGCCGCCGGAGAAACCCCGTCGATCGCTCCTATAAATCGCAGAACAGTTTCGTCCATCAGTTTTGTCAGAGTAACATCCGAATCGTACACCTCACCTTTGTTCCTACGTGTATCCCTACACAAACATGCAGTCACCCCAGTGGTTCGAGCCCAGATGCGCGCGGTGGGAAGTCCTGAGCCCGAATCCGCTCGGAGGCATAAAACCTCCCAATTTTTGCCTCTCTTCGCGCGCCGCAGGCCCACCCGTCATACCCTCTCTCTGCCACCTCACTTACCAACCGCGCCACTGTGGCGCCACGCAGCACTGGTCCCACAGTCAGCCAGCGTGGCTGGCTGTGCCACTGTGCAAATCCCTTTTCCTTTTTCTTTTAAATAGCAAATTAAACCCGATTATTGAACAAATGATATCTCCTTCTTTATAACTCCAATTTGCACAAACCAAATATGTATCCCAACCAAAATTCCATGAACTTTTCAAATATCACATTTGTTTTCTGTTTTGAACTTTCAAAATGCAATTCAAATTTGAATTCAAATAATTCAATTGTAATTTGCAACAATTCATAAATAATTCATACTAATTCCAAATAATGCAAATAAAATATGTTTTCCATACCATTTTGAATAACCTTTTCAAATATAAATTTTGTTTCATGGTTTGAATAATTTAAATTGCCTAAATAATTTAATACTTGTTTAATTCATTTAAATTTGATAAAATCATAACTTGCTCAATATAAAATATTTTTGAACATGCAAAATATGTTTTCAAACCATCAAAGTGTGAACTTTTCAAATGTGAGTTTGAAATTATGTTTTGAATAAATAAAATTCAAATAATATTCAAACTTGTTTTAAATTCAATTAAAACCTGTTTAATATTGTTTAATTCATAATTAAATTATCCTAATTCCAATTTCAATATTTGAAACATGTAATCCAACTAAAATTTGATGTTCTTTCCAAAAATAAACTTTGTTATTTGTTTTGAACACTTTAACTTGTTGAAAACAACAATTGCTTGTGTGACATGTTTAAGTAACCAAACTTTCCACCCTTAACCAATAATTTCCAAACTTGTTAAACCTTATTTCAATTGATTCTATTGTTGTTATTTTGTTGTTTTCCTCATCCATGCATCATAATAAACCACTTTCACCTGATGATTAGTTGGAAAACAATTGTTTCAACCATAATCCATGGGCTTTTCATATGCAACTCAAATTGCATATGGGTCCATTTAAATTTGTTTATCATGTCAACTAGTTTATTCTGATGCATCTTTAACTTGTCATGCATCCATATCTTGATCATGCTGGATCTTTTGCCGTAGTAGTAATTGTTGCATTCCGTTGTTTGTTCGAGGTTCGTTGCTTCTTCCCGGATAGGACGTTGAGATGATGTGAGCAACGACAAGTTCTGCTACCTTGCGGGATCTTAGGCAAGTATACTCACTTGCTGCCATATGGCTGCCTTTCATCACTTGTTACCGATTCTTTCCGTTGTTCTTATTCTAGCCTGTTGTTTCGATGCTTGTGTCTCGATCCTATTATATGTTACCTTGCAGCCATGATATAGCCTTTCCTTCCACTTCCTATTAACTGTTGTTTGTTTAACTTGTTGGCCCCCGTGTCGTAGTTGCATGCTTAGGTTTGTTTGCACTCTAGTTTTGTTTTCCTTTGTTCTATCACCTGTTTAGTTGATATTTGGGTTTCAATTTAATCAACAACCTGTTAATGTTTTGGGTAATAATAATTTGATGATAAGGCACCGGCAGGAGGCCCGGGTTAGGGTTTTGAAGCCTGCTAGTGTCGAACTTAATTAGGAAAAGAGTCTTGTCTACTGATCCATGATGAGCGTGCTCACCGCATCCGGGTGGTAGTATGGGACCCCCCTCGACTTAGACCTGATCTGCAGCTTGTCCGAAGAGCCACACTTAGTTCGGGTGTTCCATTTGCTCCTTGCATAATGGGAGGCGCCCCCATGGTTACTGGTTATGATGATGATGCATATAGGGCGAGGCCTGTAGTGCCGGGGTGTTGTGTCCTGCGGGAGTTTTGCACACCTGCGCTGAGTATTCGGCTGCGTGGCTGGGACCTTATAGCTCCGTGGCTCCGAGGATGGGTTGTAGAGATGGTTTGGGTCGTGTCGAGCCAACCTGAGTTTTAGTTGGTGGCTTGAGTGTGTACGGGTACTGGAGCACACCCTGCAGGGATAAATCTTCTCGAGAAGCCGTGTTTTCCGCGGTTATGGATTACTTGGTGAAAGTACTGGCTAACAAGTACTCAGACAACTTACACCTAACGATAATAACTTGACTAGTAATAGTCTTATTAACACAATAACTTGATCCATCATTAATCAACCGTGTGAGTTATCCTTGGGTTGCTTCCTTAGTAGGGGGTAACATTGGATGGGTTTGTTTGGTGAGTAGTTGTAGATGGTTTCGATACGCTATCTTATCCCCCTCTTTTAGCCGGAAGTTGTAGTGTGTTTCTGTAGTTGGTTAGTGCAGCCCGCTGTCGCTTATTTGCAATAACCCCTTCCTTTCCGTTGTACCCAAAGTATTTGTATCTTGTGATGACTGGCTACGCCGGTATCTTGTGAGTATGGTTTATCTACTTTCCAGTACTTAACCGTACTGACCCACGAATCTCTTTCGTGGCTGCATATTCAACATTGCAGTCAACAGGTTTGAAGTCTGACGACGTTAGCTTGGGCATCCCTCCGGCTTGGCCTGGGCAGGGATTGGACGCTCTCGGTTATCTTCAGGACTCTTAGTCCAATTTGGATCTTGTCCGTAGTCGGACACTATGTTGTTCCTTCCGCTGTTATTTGGATCTTTGTATTGTATCAGTTGTATCCTTGACTCGTTTGAGTCCTCTTGTATATATCTTTTCTGTTGTTGTTGTGGATTATTCGTGAACTGTTGTAATGTGATCATAAGTGGCAACCTGGAATCGGTTATTATGTGGATTTTGGCGGGAATGCTGAAATCTGCATAGTGCCCGATCTCGGGGCGTCACATAAGTCTGTCAAAATCACACACCCTTCTGGCCAGATAGTCTACTTCCATGCTGAAAATCCAGTTGTTCAACTCTACACTCTCAATGCAAATCCTCTACCATCTATTGAAAATATTCCGGTGGTTTGTGACTTCCCCGATGTCTTTCCAGAAGAATTGCCAGGAATGCCTCCTGACAGAGCAGTTGAGTTCGTGATCGAACTTGAACCAGGTACTGCTCCAATCTCTAAGCATCCATACAAGATAGCTCCTCCTGAACTGAAATTGTTAAAGGAGCAAATCGATATGTACATGGAGAAAGGTTACATTCAACCTAGTTCCTCGGCTTGGGGTTGCCCAACTCTGTTCGTTGCGAAGAAGGATCAAACAAAGAGACTCGTTGTTGACTATCGTCCTCTTAACGAGAAAACCATCAAAAACAAATATCCAATTCCTCGTATCGATGATCTTTTTGATCAACTTGCTGGAGCCTCAATATTCTCCAAGCTGGACTTGAGAATGGGTTACCATCAAATAAAGATCAGAAAGGAAGATATTCCAAAGACAGCCTTCACCACTCGCTATGGTCTATATGAATACACCGTCATGTCCTTTGGTCTCACCAATGCACCGGCGACCTTCTCTCGACTCATGAATTTTGTCTTCCATGAATACCTCGACAAGTTTGTTGTGGTACATCTTGATGACATTCTTGTCTACTCAAAATCCGAGGAAGAGCATGAAGAACATCTTCGTCTCACTCTCATGAAGCTTCGCGAGCATCGCCTCTATGCCAAGTTCTCCAAATGTGAGTTCTGGATTTCAGAAGTTGCTTACCTTGGTCATGTCATCTCTGCCAAGGGCATATCCATTGATCCAGAAAAGGTTAAGGCAATTGTTGATTGGAAACCTCCTAAGACGGTGAAGCAAGTCAGAAGTTTTCTTGGCTTGGCTAGCTATTGCCGTCGCTTCGTCCAAAACTTCTCCAAGATTGCCAAACCTCTCACTGACCTCACAAAGAAGGACAAGAAGTTCGTTTGGTCTCCACAATGTGATGAAAGTTTCAACCTCCTCAAGACTAAACTCACTTCTACACCAGTTCTGGTTGGCCCAGATACTACCAAACCTTTCGAGATATTATGTGATGCTTCTCTCCAAGGTCTAGGTGCAGTTCTTATGCAAGAACGTCAAGTTGTGGCTTATGCTTCACGTCAGTTAAACGCACATGAGCTCAATTATCCCACACATGACCTTGAACTTGCAGCAGTTGTGTTTGCCCTCAAGAAATGGAGACAATACTTGTTGGGTAATCGCACTGAAATCTTTTCTGATCATAAGAGTCTGAAATACATCTTCACTCAACCAGATCTAAACCTCAGACAAAGGAGATGGATTGAAAAGATCAAAGACTTTGATCTTACCATTTCTTACACTCCAGGCAAGGCTAATGTTATGGCCGATGCTCTCAGTCGCAAGTCGTATTGCAATAATCTCATGATCATGGAAAGCCAACCTCCTCTTCATGAAGAATTCCAGAAGCTCAACCTTGGTCTTGTTCCTCCAGGTTATCTTGTAAACTTGACAGCCAGTCCAACTCTCGAGGACAAGATTCGTTCTGAACAACTTCGTGATGCTGAGATCAAGAAGATCGCAAATAACATCAAAGCAGGCAATGTGAAGTATGAGTGCTTCTCAATTGATGACAAGGGAACTGTGTTCTTTGAAGGACGCATTGCAGTTCCTCAAATTCAGAGTCTCAAAGATGTTATTCTCAAGGAGGCTCATGAAACTCCTCTATCCATACACCCTGGAAGTACAAAGATGTACCAGGATCTCAAGACACTGTATTGGTGGTCTGGCATGAAGCGTGAAATTGCTCAATACGTTTCTGAATGCGACGTTTGTCAACGTGTTAAGGCAGTTCATCAGAAAACAACCGGTCTTCTCCAACCTCTGAAAATCCCTGAGTGGAAGTGGGACATGATTGAAATGGACTTCGTCACTGGTTTTCCAAAGTCCAAGAGGGGCAACGATGCAATCTTCGTTGTCATTGATCGACTCACTAAAGTAGCTCACTTCTTTCCTGTCAAAGAGACAATCTCAGCTAGCCAGTTAGCAGAGCTCTACACAACAAATATTGTTCCTCTTCATGGTGTTCCATTGGAAATAAGCTCAGACCGTGGAAGCATACTCACTTCTCATTTCTGGAAGAGTTTTCAAGAAGCATTAGGCACCAAACTTCTGTTCAGCACAGCTTATCATCCTCAGTCTCAAGGGCAAGTCGAAAGAGTCAATCAGATTCTCGAGGATATGCTCAGAGCATGTGGTCTCTCCTTTGGCATGAAATGGGAGGAATGTCTCCCATATGATGAATTATCCTACAACAACAGCTTCCAGGCAAGCCTAGGCATGGCACCATTTGAAGCTCTCTATGGCCGCAGATGCAGGAGTCCAATCAATTGGTCTGGAGCTGGTGAACGTTCACTCTTAGGCCCTGACATTGTTATGGAAGCCGAAGAGAAAGTTTGCATCATTCGTGACAATCTCAAGATTGCTCAGTCCCGTCAGAAAAGCTACTATGAAAGCAAGCACATGGATATGATCTATGCACCTGGTGACAAAGCATATCTCCGTGTAACTCCCCTCAGAGGCACACATCGTTTTGGTGTGAAAGGAAAGCTTGCACCAAGATACATTGGTCCTTTCAACATTCTCTCAAGGCGTGCGGAAAATGCCTATCGTCTTGAACTTCCAGAAAAACTATCCAAGGTGCACGATGTGTTTCACGTGTCACAGCTCAAGAGGTGTTTCAAAGATCCAGATCGTGCAGTTGATCATGATTCAATCGAACTGCAAGAAGATCTCTCTTATGAGGAGCACCCTGTTCGAATTCTCGATGAGACCGAGCATAAGACTCGCAACAAGAGCACCAAGTTCTTGAAAGTGCAATGGTCGCATCATTCCGATAAAGAGGCAACGTGGGAGACCGACGAGGATCTTCGCAAGAAGTATCCGGACTTTTTCTCTTCTCAGTAGGAATCTCGGGGCGCGATTCCTTCAAGGGGGGGCGTTTTGTAACATCCCAAGTATGAAAAACTCCCTTTAGAATGGTTGTTTCTTGTTTTATTATTGTTTTGCATCATGACATCATCATTGCATTTGTTTTGCAATTGTTCTCATTTGTTTTCATCTGTTTCACTTGTTTTTCAATATGAATTTCAAACCAAAATTCAAATTCTTGTTCATACTTGTTATGTTACATGTTTCAAATAAGAACTACAAAACAAACAAATAAATTGTTCCACTAAACTTGAAATCAAAAACTTTAAATTGGCTTAAGTTTCATTTATTCTTTTGATACCAAAAAAAAATTGCTCAATTCATTTGAATTATTCCAAACAACAACACAATTTCAAAATTTTGAAAAGCAAAAGTTTGCACTTTGGTGCTGTTATAAAAACTAAGCTATACAAAATTTGCCCTAAAATTTTAGCAACTATAAAGCTATGTTTTCTCACCTTTGTCAAATCTGCAAAAACAAAAAAAGAAACAGCAAGAAAAAATAAAGAAAGGAGAGGTGGAAAGGGCAGCCAGCCCAATTGGGCCAGCCCACCTAGCCCTGGCCTGCTACCCCCCTCGCTCATCCCTAACCTTCGTACGGCAGGCAGATGCGCCTGTCCACGTTGACAGGTACAGAGGAGGAACGACCATCCGAGCTCGACCCCCTCCTCTTAAGACCTAGCCGAGCCATCGAGCCCCCCTCGGTGCCCTAACCCTCCTCCTCTCTTCCTCTCGCCGCCGCAGCTCCTTCCTCCATCTCCCGGCACGCTGCTCCTCTCTCTCTGTTCTGTACCGAAACCCACCGCTCCACCTCGATTCCCTCCGGCGATCGCCGCTGTTTCAAAGCCCCATCGGCCAGGCTAGGGCCGGGAATCGGCCCCCCTCGACGCCGGCTACCCCCTCGACGTCACCACAGGGACCGGGAGCGAAGGAGTCGCCGCCGCCATCCTCGTTTCGCCGCCGGTCGCCACCACCGCGGCTGCACCAAGCCGACCTCCTCCTCCGTTTTTCCCTCACGGTGAGCCCACCGTTCCCTTCCCCTCTCCCTCCTCTCTGCTTCCACGCACACACCCACAACACACGCACAAGCGCAGCAGCGAGCCACCGCGAGCCGAGCGCCGCCGGCGGGCTCTGTTCCTCCGTCGAGGTTCAGTAACGCACCTGCAAAAATTTCAGTTAGCGCCGATGTCTGAAGGTTAACCTTCTTCGTGCCCCTTACCTGTCACCAAATCGCAGAGCACCCCAGTGGCAGCACACCCTTGCGCGCGAGCACCGCATCACGGGTTCGATCCCCGCGGGAGGCATTTCGCCTCCCAATTATTTTCCCTTGCACGCGCACACGCTGGGCCCGCGCGTCAGTGGCACTGGAGGCCACGTCGCCCCTCAGCCACGCCACCTAGGCGCCACGGAGGCCATGGCCCACTGGCAGTGACCTATTCTAGGTCCCTGCGCGGTGCAGTTAGTTTTTCTGCCCCAGTTTTCTTTATTTTTAGGTCCCTGGCTTTCATAGATTAGTCCCTAGGTCCAAAATGCAAATAACTTTTGATTTCCAAATCCAAATAATACAAATGAAATATGTATTCTGCACCAAATTAAATTCTCTACCCAAATATAAATTTTGTTTTCTGTTTTGAACATTTCAAATTGTTTTAAAATTCAAGTTCAAACAACTCCTTTTAAATTTGGTTAAATTCATAACTAATTCAATATTAATCCAAATGTCACATATGAAATATGTTTTCCATGCTAAATTAAACCCTCTTTCCAAATATAAACTTTGTTTCATGTTTTGAATAATTAAAATTGGTTAAATAATTTAAACCTTGTTTAAATCATTTAAAATTGCTAAATTCATAACTTGGTCAAATTAATTTCTTTTTGAACATATAAAATATGTTTTCAAACCAGAAAAACATAATCTTTTCAAATATGAATTTTATTTAATGTTTTGAACAAATAAAATTCAATTAATATTAATACTTGATTTAAATCCATTTAAATCTTGTTTACCCTTGTTTAATTCATAAGTAATTCATTCTAATTCCTTTTTCAATAATTGAAACATGTATTCCAACTAAAATTTTGTGGTCTATTCAAATATGAGCTTTGTTATCTATTTTGAACAATTAAAATTGCTGAAAACAACAAATGCTTGTGTAACTCCTTTAAGAAGCAAATTTCATAACTTAATAAATAAAAATTCCAAACTTGGTAAACTTCATTTCAAATTGATTCTATTGTCGTTTCCTTTTTGTTTTCATCATCCATGCATCATGCTAATCCACTCTCACATGTTGGTTAGTTGTAGATCAATTAATTCAACCCTAATTCATGGGCTTCTCCATATGCAATCCAAATTGCATATGGGTCCATTTAAACATGTTACCATGTCAACTAGTTTATTTTGATGCATCAATTAAATTGTCATGCATCATCCCATGTTTGTGCACTATGCCATGGTATTGATTGTTCGTCTCTCTTCGATTGTTTGTTTGCTTCTTCTCGAATAGACGACGACGTTGAGACAGACGAGGTTTACGATACTGCTTCAGAGGAGTTAGCTCAGTACCAGGCTGCTGAGATTGCAGGCAAGTATTCACTCACATGAACCATTGTGTTCCTTTCCACACTGGATACCGATACTTTCCATTGTCTATTTCTGCTAGCCCTATGTATCGTTGCTTGTGTTCCGAACCTATCACATGTTATCCTGTAACCCTGATATGGCCTCACCTCCACACCTATAACCCCGTTGCTTGTGTCCGTGTCTTACTAGCATGCTTAGGGTTGTGTTTGCTCGAGTCTGTTGTCCGTTACTTTCTGGTATCATATTTTATTATGTTCTGGGGCTCGATGTTAAACAATCAACCTGTTAATGTTATGGGTAATAATAATTTGATGTTAAGGCACCGGCAGGAGGCCCGGCGTGGTTTTGAGGCCTGCTAGTGTCGACCCTAATTAGGAAAAGGGTCTTGTCTACTGATCCATGATGAGCGTGCTCACCGCATCCGGGTGGTGGTATGGAACCCCCCTCGGCTTGACCTGATCCGCAGTTTGTCCGAAGAGCCACACTTAGTTCGGGTGTTCCATTTGGCTCATACGCATGAATGGGTCGCTCCCATGGTTACTGTTCATAATGATGACGCACACATATAGGGCGAGGCCTGTATTGCCGGGGTGTTGCGTCCTGCGGGAGTTTTGCACACTTGCGCTGAGTATTCGGCTGCGTGGCTGAGACCTTATAGCTCCGTGGCTCCTAGGACAGGCTGTAGAGATGGTTCGAGTCGTGTTGAGTCCACCTGAGTTTTAGTTGGTGGCTCGAGTGTGTACGGGTAATGGAGCACACCCTGCAGGGATGAATCTTCTCGAGAAGCCGTGTTGTCCGCGGTTACGTGACGACTTGGTGAAAGTACTGGCTAACAAGTACTCAGACAACTTACACCTAACTATAATAACTTGACTAGTAATATAGATTACTTCCACCATAAGAATGATGTCACCCTAATCAACAGTGTGAGTTATCCTTGGGTTGCTTCCTTAGTAGGGGGTATCATTGGATGGGTTTGTTTGAAGTTAGTTGCAGTTGGTTACGATACGCGATCTTATCTTCTTTCTGTTAGCCGGAAGTTGTAGCGTGTCTCTGTAGTTGGTTAGTGCAGCCCGCTGCAGCATCTTTTATATCACCTATTCTTCCGTTGAACCCAAAGCATCCGTGCTTGTGTTGACGGGTACACTTTGGTGAACTGTGAGTCTTGCTTGCCAGTACTTGTCTGTACTGACCCCTTTGGGGCTGTGGTTTCCGCAGACTACGATTCTGAGGATCCCCATGGTGGCTACGACGTGGAGTACGACGAGACTGTTGACGAGTAGATAGCGGACCCGGGCAGGATCCGAGACTACGTGGATGGGCTCTGTTTTCCTTTCATTCTCGGCCTCTTAGGCCTATTTGGATTTGTCTGTACTCAGACGCTTTGAGTGCTTCCGCTGTGATGTAATGATGATATGTTGGGACATGTGTCCTCTGGATGATTGTATTTGCTATTCTCTGCTCTAGTGAGAGCCAGTTGCAACTTATTTCCATCTTTTGTGTCTTAGACATCTGTTGTGCTATCATTTCGTTTAACGCCGTTGACGTACCATGTGTGTATGGTATGAAGTACGTCAATGGTAGTATCTTGATCTCTATGGGATAGTTTACATCGACGATGGATAGTAGAGATTGGTTGTCGCACTTAAGTGCTGGCCTACTCGTAAGAGGATGCGGGTGCAGGTAGGCCCCGTAATCCAATCATCTACTATTCAGTTCGGCCCGGTGAGTATCCTATAGAAGTCAGGGTGCGACAGCGCACTACCAGGATCAGTAGCAATGTGGAATCTGCACACAACACAACCAAGATACCTTTTTCCAACGAAACTGTGAGCTTGTCAATCTCAACGGTTTTACTGAACACAAAGGATTAGACGTATAGTGTAGAAAATGATGTTTGTTTGCTGCGAATGAAATGAGAACATTGTTTGCAGTAAAAGAGAACAGTGCTTGCGGTAGGTTGTATTATATGTGTAAAAGAACAGACCGGGGTCCACATTTCACTAGTGGTGTATCTCCAAAACAGATAAATAACATGTTGGGTGAACAAATTACAGTTGGGCAATTGACAAAAATAGAGGCTGCGCCATAGTGCATATACATGACATGATGATTGCTTTGAGATTCATTTGGGCATTACAACATGATACATAGACTGTAATCCACCCTCGGGATGCATGAAGCGTGGCGAGTCGTGTCGTGCGCCTATGGCGAGCTGGGACCACCGCGTCCCATGGAGAAGCGCCAGAGAGTCATGTGACCGTCGGGCTCGAGGCAGGGAAGGCGGCTGCAGTAGCGGAAAAGTTGGAGGAACTACATGCACAGGTCCTCCCACAAGTTCACAAAGTTGTTGGGGAGATTTAGGAGCCACGCGAGCGCGGGGTCACAGAGAGCCAGGGGGAAGTACCTCAGGAGGCACCGGTCGCCTCCCCCGGAGCCCTGACTCGTGGCTCATATATCCTCAAGAAGTCCAGCTGGGGAATGCCGCCGGTGTAGTGAGGCGGGAGGCGAGGCCGAAAGGCTGAGGGCCACCTTGCCTCTCACAGGTCCCTGTTGAATGCATAACAGCACCCGGCCCGGGCGCTCACCTTCCGATCCCGGTAGCCAGGCCACTCTGAATTGACGGTTGTGTTTCCCGAGACGAAGGATGTCGTACCGTGCGCTTGAGGATGCAGAGCCCTGGGCGCAGGGCCTCGCCGGCCTGGCAATAGGCCTGGCCGCAGGGGTGGAGCCGGTCTGCTCCCAATCAGCCGATGGTGCTGGGGTAACCTCGACGGTATGAACCAACTGAGAATCATGTGCGCCGAGCTTGAGTGGACAGCGCATCGGTCCATGTGCTCTAGGCAGCGCTCCCGGCGAGCGTTGTCGGCCGTGCGTGCGCATAGCCGATGGACACAAGGCGAGAGTTGCTCGCGTAGGAAGCTACAGGAACCACGTCAGGTCTGCGAGGGACTCGTCGACGTGCATCGTGTCACGCTCGTGCCGCAACACGGAGGAGCGCGAGTGGGAGAGTCTGATGCTGGAGAAGCTGGTGACACTACCATTAATGTCGTTCCGCTTCCAGGACCGTGCCCTGCGACTGGTCCGATCGGTGCAGGAGGGGACCATGGCGACGGAGATGCGAGAAAACGCTTTAGCCCCGTACCTGGCGCTCCAATGTCAGAGTTGCTGTTACATCAACAAGAGGGTAACACTCAAAGGTTCGAATAATAGGGGATAACCATGTTCTATCGCACCTCCGGTGGCTTCAGGAAGGCAGCTCTCGAAGGAAAACAATGGAGACACTAGGAGTTTACCCAGGTTCAGGCCACCGTGATGGTGTAAAACCCTACTCCTGCTTGTCTGGTTGATTGCACTTTGGTGGTTACAGTGCAACGGGAAGTTCTGGCGGTCTAGCTACTTGGTCACCAGATTTCTCTCCCTTCCCGCAGTGGTGGGGGTATTCTACTTATACTGGAGATTGGACCTTTTTTCCGCTCACTTGGCAGGAAAAGGATACCACATGGGGCCAAAGAGGGGAGTGCCATGTACTACTACGCCTCCTGCGCGGTCCTGGTCGCCAGCGGACAGCTCCACCGTCCATGGCGTTGCGGCGGGGGAACTCGGTGATGCCTCCTCTGTTTGGTAGCGCGTACTTGGTCTACTTGCACCAAAGGGGAAAGCCCCAGACTGGGCTTCGGTGCGGGCAGCGGAGCTCTGCGCTTTATACACGAGAATGGCAACTGCGGCCAAAGCCGCTCTGTCTCATGCGGTGCCTTCGTCATCCGCGCAGAGACCAGAGCGTCACCCTCACATGGGTTGTCTCCCAACGGGCGAGGCTCTTTCCAAGAAGGAGCGGGAGCAGAGCAGGGCTCCTTCCCATCGAAGCACGGTGAAGCCCTCGAGGGAAGACTCCTCGCCAAGGGGCTGCCTTCAGCGAGGAACCGTTGGGGGCTCCTTTCCTTGTGGTGGACAGGTACAGACTCCCTCCATATCTGATGGGATGGTCTAGCAGCAGACGGACCAGGATACCCTGATATCCACGTGTCCGACAACATGGTGTGATTATGCGCCAAGTCGACCCGAATAAAGCATCAAAGGAGTATACCATGATACTATGCTTCGATATGATAAAAACAACACATGATTTATTTCAATGGCACATTAAGCACTCTCAGCTATTTGAGACAAGTCATGCTACATAATAAAATACTAATCATTTAATTAAAATAATATCTAACATGACATGTTAAAGTCTAAGCCACAGTCTAGATGAGCTTCCTATTGCGTCGTTATAAGCATGAAATATTTTACTCTTCTCCAACACCAATCAAATTTTTTGAAACAACTCTCATAGATAATAATCATCAAAGACCAGAGAGCTAATCATATATAACTAAAGCAAACCAACAAGCTCTAAACAAAATACGAGTGGAGAACAAGAGCTAAACGCAATACTAGCAAAAAGTAAACGCTCACACAACATTAAGAGTGAAAACTAGAGTGTTCTAAGCAATGAAAACAGAGCGTGTCTCTCTCCAAACAAAATATGCTAGTATCCAACCATATACTACAGCAAAGAAAACAAAACAAAGGAAAGCAAAAATAATGTACGCTCCAAGAACACACATAATATATGAAGTAATAAAAATATAGTGTCTTGCAAGAGGATTTGATATTTTTGTTGATCAAGAAGGGGATGCCCAAGGCATCATCAAGATTTTATGCTTGTCGGATATATACAGATTAGGGGTATATCTGATAGTGTCCCAAAGAGCTGGATTACCAGGGTGGCCTGAATGGTAATGGATCACGGTCCATTAGGCAGCCCAGTAAGCTGACGCACGAAAGTCGGATTCTAGAAGAACCCGACCACGGCCCACGTGGTATGGCTTGGAGTAGAAGGCGGATTCCTTTTTTCCAAGTTAGAAACTTACCGTAGTCTTCTAGGTTTCTGTAAACCCTAACCCAGCTATCTATATAAAGCCGGACGGGAGAGAAGAAAGACACAAACAATTATCTAGAAGCCAACTCGCCGAGAAGTTGATCCTCGTCGAGTAGCTAAACCAACTCACATTGTACTTTGTATACTTTCGGCTTCAGCCCTGATTTAGTGAGATTGCAGGAGTAGGAACGCCGCCTAGTTGCGACGTACCGAACCTAGGTAAAACTTTGGTGTGCGTGGTCGTCATACTACCACGTTCATCCCCACGTCTCTATCAGTAGTCTCATGACACCCCCGTCAATGAACTCTACTACGATGTCTCGATAGTTGGCGCCCACCGTTGGGCAAGCGACGTCCGGCGTTATGTTTCGATCAGGGATACTCGGCGGAATCGACAGTACCATAACTGTCGGAAGCCTGGAATTCGGCAACGACGTCGGGCGCTTCCTCGACAACGGATCGTACATGCCAGCACAAAACCACTAGTAAGTGCCTGCGTTTTACCTATTGGATCTGCAAACATCTTTATCAGATTAACTACAGAGGCAATGGGATTCTATGGTGGAAGCAAATTTATCCTACCGCCCTATTCCTGTTGGGAATATGCCCTAGAGGCGATCATGTATGATGTATTCCCAATGTATTCATAAAGTTATTAAGTCGTCCTTGTTTTGAACATCTGATATATGTCATTGAATATATGATTTTATTGTGGAACTATATATTCATGTTGTTCATACTAGATTGTCCTTGCTCATTAAGGTTGTGCTGGACACACAACATAGACTAATGTGAGTGTTGGCAGATGACACGGTTCCACTTGTCATGCGCATGGAGATGCCATTCCAACGTTCACAGACTTGGCTAAAGATTTTAGCAAGTCGGACTGACCCACATTGAGATGCAACGAGCAAGTCGTCATTTGCATGTCTCAATCAACGTAATCTTTAGACCTGAGGTTGTCGCACAATCCGAGTTGTGGATCACCGACTTAGGTTCTGTCAAACGTTGTTCTGTGACAAAGAAACTATAAAGGCAGAGTTCGGGTCGAATCAGAAGCAAGCTGCGCGATGTGGATAATCAAGATGGGATTTTGCCCCTCCGAATGGAGAGATATTCTCTGGGCCCTCTCGGGTGATATGATTCAGGAAGCATGGCCATGCGCGACTCAGTTAAGTTTTAACCGTGTCTATTGACTAAAGAGTTAGTCAGATGAATCACATATCACGGACCGAGAAGAGAGTCGAGCTATTTAAGGGATGACGTTAAATCGCCTATAGTTCGACAAGGTATATCGTGAGGCAAAAGGGACTAAGATGAATATCACATTGAAAGGTATGTCGTCATGACTCAATGGGACTTGGGAATCGGCACGTTCTGCTAGGAGCCACTACCGATTGATCGATTGGGAGTCGGACTCCAATCGTGTCGAAGTCACCATGAGCCTGCAGGGTCGCACACTTAAGAGTGGGAGCAAGTATTGGTCGGGTCGGACCTGAACCAGAAATGGACTGAATTTGTGAGTCGGACTCACAGAGGGAATGGGCCACAAGTGTTGTGAAGCCCACTACCATTCGCTATATAAAGAGGGGCGCAGGTTGCCCAGCGGGCACGTTAGTCCACTCCCATGCGTTGGGAACCCTAGCCCCACTCAGTCCAGCCGTCGTACCGGACCTAGCAGTCCGCCGTCGGAGCTCCTCCTCGTACGTGTGGATACCGGCAGAGGTGTTGTACGTTCAGCACTTCGACGATCGCGGGAATGGATCGGCTGGATCGGATTGTGGGACTACACTGCCCCGACGCGCTTCATCGATAATCCGCAACCGCGCGTCTAGTGGTAATCCTTGTGGCCTTCTACCTCGGCTAGATCTTGGAAGTACAACGTAGAAATTTTTTCGTTTATCTCTACGCGTTCCAACAGTGGTATCAGAGCGGTAGCTCCTGGTATTAGGCCCGAGATCCATACATATGTGATATGTAGTTAGCGTTAGATGTGATCTAATTGCTGTTTTGGTGGTCGTTCTATGAGATAGATCGATTTTGTACAAGGTTGATTGGATCAATCGTACTCGGGGTTAATGGATGATCCGGTTTCCGTGATCATACTGCTAAGGTCGTGGAGCAACTTACCCCTACCGGTCGGCTTCCGCCATCGGGGTATACAGTGACACATAAATCCAGTTGCGGTGATCGAAGATCAAAGAGTTTGATCGAATCGGAATACGGATCAGATTTGGGTAAAATCGTTTTATCCGATGAAGAAATCCATGATCAGAATGCAGATGAGATCTGCGTTTTCCGAAATTGTAGCTCCTTAGATGTCGTTACGAGTTTCACAACGCCGGTAGATATCGCATCTATGCATAACTTGTTTTTGCAGGAAGTTGTGAATGGTATGGCTTATGTGCATGTGATGTGTGTAATCCATACATGATCTGGTTATAATGTTTTTGTCAGCTGTCTGGAGCCTAGGTGCTGTCATTTTATTTTATACCGCCCTGCGTGTCGGATTCTCTATGTAAATTTTCATTTACTAGCTAGTGTAGCTTGTTGGAGAACCCGGAAGGCATGCAAGTCGATGTACAAGTCGGCTACATGGAGTAAGATGGCACGTGACAAGAGTTGGCACGAGTCGACTTACAAGCTTTATGGAGATGGAGATCACCATGAAGAGAGTCATACCATTTCACATTATAATTGCTTTATTTCTGTTATTGTTATGTCTATTTACCTCTATTTAGATAGTTGGTAGATTTTAATCCCTCAAAGAAGGTCTAGTCGGTCGCTCCGCCAGTGCTGCACCATCACAAGTCGGACATTCTTGGTAGTGGGCTCATAAAATTAGGTGCTGCCAATTCTTTCCGGTTAGGTGGGTTTGAGTCGGACTCTTACAAGCGGAAGCACTCGGTAAGCTAGATGAGTCCATCACAACGGTTGTGGGGCTCAGGGCGAGGTAGGTTGGGAGCCGGAGCATGTGATGTCACCCAACTAACAGGAGTCGTATTGGATACGATTGGCAAGGTGTTGCCTACCTAGATCACTTGACGGCTAGCGGTGATGCTAAAGCTCACTAGTCGGTTTGCTTATTTAGGATCTTGAATCACTTAGAAACCATCGGAGGGGGGTTGGTTCTAGTGGGAGCATAACTATTAAAACGTTTAATATGCCTTCTCTTTTATGAATACATGTGTTAAGTGTTTTGCATATTTCTGTTGTAGATCAATGTCACCTACCAACCTTACTCAGTTATCCGCGTTTGCGTTGAGGTCAATCCTAGAGAAAGATAAGCTTAATGGAACTAATTTCACCAACTGGTATCGTAATCTGAGGATAGTCCTCAAGTATGACAAGAAAGAGCATGTTTTAGAAACTCCACTTCCAGAAGAGCCAGATGACGATGCGACTGTCGCAGTCATGAATGCCTACCGTAAGACTAGAGATGAGTCTACGGAAATTAGTTGTCTCATGCTTGGACACATGGAACCGGACTTGCAGCAGCAGTACGAGAATGTTGAGGCCTACGATATGATCGAAAGCCTCAAAAGTATGTTCCAGGCTCAAGCAAAGACCGAGAGGTATCAAGTCTCTCAAGCTTTGCTAGGCTGTAAGCTGGAAGACGACGATCCACTGAGTCCGCATGTAATCAAGATGGTTGGTTACATACAGTCTGTGGATCAGCTGGGCTTCCCAATTAACAAAGAGTTCGCTACTGATATAATTCTGAATTCTCTTCCTAGTGCGTATGGTCCGTTCATCTCGAACTACCATATGCATGGTATGGATAAGAAGATCACTGGATTACATGGGATGCTCAAAACGGCAGAGGCTGATCTCAAGAAAGGCGCCAGTCAAGTGTTGATTGTGCAGAAAAAGGCTAAGTTCAAGAAGAGTTCTTGGACTAAGAAGAAGGATACGTCAGGAGGCAACGTCCATGGCCCTGTCCAGAGCGCTTCCTCAAAGACTAAGCCATCTCCTACAGCTGGAGCCAATTTCTTCTATTGTAAGAAGGATGGCCATTGGAAGAGGAACGACACCAAGTATTTGGCTGACAAAGCCAAGAGTGGAGGTATGACTTCCGACTCAGGTACACTTGTGTGCAATGTTATAGACATTTATCTTGCTGATGCACCTAACAGTTCTTGGGTATATGATACCGGATCAGTCATTCACATTTGCAACTCGTTGTAGGGACTGGTAAGAACTAGGAGCTTGGCAAGAGGAGAGGTTGATATCCGGGTCGGCAACAAGGCGAGAGTCGCCGCGTTGGAAGTCGGCACGATGCAACTTCATTTACCTTCAGGATTTTTATTAGAACTGAATAATTGTTATTATATTCCAGCGCTTAGTCGAAACATTATTTCCGCCTCATGTTTGATGAGACAAGGTTATGAGTCGAATATTAAGAATAATGGTTGTTCTTTATATTTGAAAGATATGTTTCATGGCTTTGCACCCGTTCAAAACGGGTTATTTATTTTAAATCTTGACAGTGAATCGGTTTATAACATAAATGTTAAAAGGTTGAAACCAAGTGATCTGAATATGACTTACTTTTGGCACTGTCGACTTGGTCATATAAGTTGGAAGCGCATGAAGAAGCTCCATGATGATGGACTTTTAATTTTCGTTCGACTTAGAGTCATTCAAGACATGCGAATCATGCCTACTAGGCAAAATGACCAAGACACCTTTTGCAAGGAGTTGTGAAAGGGCGTCCGACTTGTTGGAACTAATACATAGTGATGTATGTGGTCCAATGAGCACGACCGCCAGAGGTGGTTATGACTACTTCATTACCTTCACTGATGATTTGAGTAGGTATGGATATATCTATTTAATGAAACACAAGTCCGAAGCCTTTGAAAAGTTCAAGGAATTCCAGAGTGAGGTACAAAATCAGCTCGGCAAGAAAATAAAGTTTCTACGGTCGAACCGTGGAGGCGAGTACATGAGCCATGAGTTTGATGACCATCTAAAGAGTTGTGGAATAGTTCCGCAACTCGCTCCGCCGGGTACACCACAGAGAAATGGTGTATCGGAACAGAGAAACCGGACTTTGTTGGACATGGTACGATCAATGATGAGTCGGACAGATCTACCTTTCTCATTTTGGGGTTATTGTCTAGAAACTGCAGCGTTCACACTAAACAGGGTACCATCAAAGTCAGTAGAGAAGATACCGCATGAGATGTGGACTGGCAAGAGGCCAAGTTTGTCTTTTCTTAAGATTTGGGGTTGTGAAGCATTTGTCAAGCGACTTCAGTCGGACAAGCTCACGCCCAAGTCGGATAAGTGTATTTTCGTGGGGTATCCGAGGGAAACCTTGGCATAGTACTTATACAACCGGGAAGAGGGCAAAGTGTTTGTCGCTCGGAATGGTGTCTTCCTTGAGAAAGAGTTTCTCAGTCGGGAAGTCCGTGGGAGCACAGTGCAGCTCGGAGAAATTCGAGAGGAATCGGTTAGGGGCGAGTCGTCGACTGCCTTGGAGGCTGAGCCAGTCATGGTACCTACACCGGTAACAGCACCTGAACCACGGAGATCTGCCAGATTAAAAATGCTCGTGATGTTTTACTGTTAGACAGCAATGAGCCGGCAACTTATTCGGAAGAGATGGTGGGATCTGATTCCGAGTCATGGCTTAGAGCCATGAGATCTGAGTTAAAGTCCATGGATGAAAACCAAGTTTGGAATTTGGTTGATCTGCCTGACAGTGCAAGACCCGTCGAGTGCAAATGGGTCTTTAAGAAGAAAACTGATATGGATAGAAATATTTCCGTCTATCAAGCACGACTTGTCGCGAAGGGGTTCCGACAGGTTCAAGGAGTTGACTATGATGAGACCTTCTCGCCAGTAGCGATGGTTAAATCAGTTCGGGTCATGTTAGCCATAGCAGCCTATTTCGACTATGAGATATGGCAGATGGATGTCAAAACGGCTTTCCTTAATGGAAATTTAACTGAAGACGTGTATATGATATAGCCCGAAGGTTTTGTCGATCCAGCTGACGCTGACAAGGTATGCAAACTTCAGAAATTCATTTATGGGTTGAAGCAAGCATCTCGGAGTTGGAACATTCTCTTTGATGAGGTAGTCAAATCGTTTGGCTTCATCAAGAGCGATCATGATTCTTGTTTATACAAAAAAATTAGTGGAAGCAAAGTAAATTTTCTAATCTTATATGTGGATGACATATTGGTGATTGGAAATGATGTCATGATGTTGCAAGAAACCAAAGAGTCATTGGAAAGGAGTTTCTCAATGAAGGATTTGGGTGAGGCGACTTACATATTAGGAATCAAGATCTATAGAGATAGATCAAGGCGGCTCATTAGATTGAGTCAGAGTACATATTTGGACAAAGTTTTGAAGAAATTCAAAATGAAAGAGTCCAAGAAGGGATTCTTACCAATGTCCCATGGCATAAAACTTAGCAAGACTCAGTGTCCTTCGACGACTAATGAGCGAAGTCGGATGAGTGTGATCCCGTATGCTTCGCCAATCGGATCCATCATGAATGCCATGATTTGTACTAGGCCAGATGTTTCCTATGCTCTAAGTGTTACGAGCAGATACCAGGATGACCCTGGTGAAGCCCACTGGGCAGCGGTTAAAAACATCCTTAAGTACTTGAGAAGGACTAAGGAAATGTTCCTAGTTTATGGAGGTAATGAGGAATTCAGTGTAAATGGTTACACTGATGCAATTATCTCACCGACTCAGATGATTCTCGTTTGCAATCAGGATACGGTGTCTGCATCTACAACAGAGGCTGAGTATATTGCTGCCTCGGAGGCAGCAAAGGAAGCTGTTTGGATCAGGAACCTCCTGATAGATCTTGGTGTGGTTCAGGGCGCGTCCAATCCTTTGGACGTATATTGTGACAACAATGGTGCTATTGCACAAGCCAAGGAACCTAGACAACACCGGAAGAACAAACATATACTCATGCGGTACCACTTCATTCGCCAGTTTGTCGAACAAGGTGATATCAAGTTATGCAAAGTATACACGGATGCAAACATTGCAGATCCGTTGACAAAGGCGCTACCACAGCCTAACCATGAGACGCACATGAGAGGTATGGGAATTCTATGCCTAGGCATATGATGTCAGGATGATTGACTCTAGTGCAAGTGGGAGACTATTGGGAATATGCCCTAGAGGCAATCATGTATGATGTATTCCCAATGTATTCATAAAGTTATTAAGTCGTCCTTGTTTTGAACATATGATATATGTCATTGGATATGTGATTCGATTGTAGAACTATATATTCATGTTGTTCATACTAGATTGTCCTTGGTCATTAAGGTTGTGCTGGACACACAACATAGACTAATGTGAGTGTTGGCTGATGACACGGTTCCACTTGTCATGGGCATGGAGATGCCATTCCAACGTTCACAGACTTGGCTAAAGAGTTCAGCAAGTCGGACTGACCCATATTGAGATGCAACGAGCAAGTCGTAATTTGCATGTCTCAATCAATGTAATCCTTAGACCTGAGGTTGTCGCACAATCCGAGTTGTGGATCACCGACTTAGGTTCTGTCAAACATTGTTTTGTGACAAGGCAACTATAAAGGCAGAGTTCGGGTTGAATGAGAAGCAAGCTACGCGATGTGGATAATCAAGATGGGATTTTGCCCCTCCGAATGGAGAGATATTCTCTGGGCCCTCTCGAGTGATATGATTCAGGAAGCATGGCCATGCGTGATTCAGTTAAGTGTTAACTGTGTCTATTGACTAAAGAGTTAGTCAGATGAATCACATATCACGGACCGAGAAGAGAGTCGAGCTATTTAAGGGATGACGATAAATCGCGTATAGTTCGACAAGGTATATCGTGAGGCAAAAGAGACTAAGATGAATATCACATTGAAAGGTATGTCGTCATGAATCAATGGGACTTGGGGATCAGCACGTTCTGCTAGGAGCCGCTACCGATTGATCGATTGAGAGTCGGACTCCAATCGTGTCCAAGTCGCCATGAGCCTGTAGGGTCGCACACTTAAGAGTAGGAGCAAGTATTGGTCGGGTCAGACCCGAATCGGAAATGGACTGTATTTGTGACTCTGAATCACAAAGGGAATGGGCCACAAGTATTGTGAAGCCCACTACCATTCGCTATATAAAGAGGGGCGCAGGTTGCCCAGCGGGCACGTTAGTCCACTCCCATGCGTTGGGAACCCAAGCCCCACCCAGTCCAGCCGTCGCACCGGACCTAGCAGTCCGCCGTCGGAGCTCCTCCTCGTACGTGTGGATACCGTCAGAGGTGTTGTACGTTCAGCACTTCGACGATCGCGGGATTGGATCAGATGGATCGGATCGTAGGAATGCACTGCCCCGACGCGCTTCATCGATAATCCGCAACCGCGCGTCTAGTGGTAATCCTCGTGGCCTTCTACCTCGGCTAGATCTTGGAAGTACCGCGTAGAAAAAATTTTGTTTATGTCTACGCGTTCCAACAATTCCCAGTTGAAGAAAACTATGATGACGGATTTTGCTCAGATCGTCGATATCCTGCTGAATTTGCCGCCTCCTCGGAGATGCCTGCAATGATATCGCACTTTATTAGTATGGTGCAATCCGAGATCGCCGAAATCACGGATGAAAGCAATCCCGTGGAAAAGACAGAAGAAACCAATCCCACAATAGAGGTGGAAGATCCGACATCCGTCAACGTGACAACAAACTTGGAAGCCAATTCCGTACTAGCCGCCATCGAGGCGAGATTGGAATCGGAACCCGGCTCAGATGAACTCGATTCCAAAGATGAAGACGAAGATGCTTTCGAAAGAAAGGCCAAATCTCTTCAAGAGGGATTCCATGAAGTACTTATGGCAAAACCGGCTGAAAACACGGATGTCGAAAGTCAGGAAAGCCCCCAAACACCTCCGCCAGATGAGGAAAGAGAGTATGGTGAAACCACTCCAACTTACCATGATGTCAAGGAATTGACAGAAGATGAACCTGGTAAAAAAACCTCCCTCTTCCAAGAAAAAAAAAGGCTTCCAAGAAACTCCAGTACAAAATCCGGAAGAAGAACCTGGCAGATCCGGCTAATGAAAACCTGGAAGCGGGAGGAGGAAGCGGACTCAAGCCTGCGGAGAAAAAAACGAAGGAAATCTCTGTTCGGCCAATGTCAGAACAGGATGAACGGGATTTACTTCAAACACCAGTGGGACCCCACGAACCCCCTGAAGTGTTGGAAGCCAGGAGACAAGATCTCCAAAGGCAACAACAACATCTATTCAGAACTCGGGAAAACCTCCAAAAAACCCAGGCTAACATTAAGTTGCAGCAGGAAGAAATTGAGGAGTACGAAAGAAGGAATAGATCTGGCATAAAACCTACACGGTTAACCGGAATCGCAAGACCGAAAGTGCTGCAGCCAAAGGAACGGTTCCAAAACCCTACCTGGCAAAAGCAAGTAAACGGCATGGATGCCAAGGGCGAACCTTTATACAAAACCGCAGCAGAAAATGCGGAAGCCGCATTTTCCATCCTCAACAATGATTTGTACTCCAGTGGAGAAAAGCTTCAAGGGGTGTGTGCTTTCTTAGGAAAAGCATTGCAACAACAGCAGCGTGGGCAGGCAAGATCAGGGAAGTTGCACGACGACTCGGCCCTATGCAAAACAGTCACATGCGCCGCTGGAGCACCTGGACCTAAAGAACTTGGAGATTCAGACAATTCAAAAGAGAAGAAAGGAGATCCGAGAAAGGACAAGAAAAATCCAGATAACAAGGACGCAGCGTCCAGAACCGGATCCCATCTGCCGAAAGGCGGAATTAACCCCCGAGATCGGGAAGAACAAAACCGGAAAGACGGAAAAGCAATGTCGCCTCCGAGACACCCTGCTGAAAAAGCTGCAAGATACGATATTCCTCACAGGCGTGAGGGATCCCGTACTCCTCCTAGGAATAAGGAAAGATACATGAGTAGAACTCCACCCTATTCCAAATGACACGACAATGGAGGAAATAGGGATAACCCCGGAAAAGCGCGCTCGCGCAACAATGGAAAAGAAAGGAGCAGATCCCCTTCTATCCATTCAGTCGGTAGATACTCTGTTCACGCTGATAGAGCGGAAAGAGAAGATCTATACTTCGGACCTGAGTGTTTCACTGACAGGATTCGAAGAATAACTCTACATTCTGGCTTCGCCAAAGTTGGTCCAACATATAAAAAATATACTGTCCGTACAAACCCGGACCTGGCTCACAGACTATTATACAGCCGTCCAGATTAACAACGGGATAGATCTAGAGGCAGTAAAATTCCTCCCCCTAATGTTACTGGATGGAGCCAGAGTTTGAATTAACAGGCTTCCGTCAAGGACCATAGATAGCTGGGATGATATGGCCAGAGTTTTTTACTCAGCATTTTCGGGGAACTTACAAACGCCCCAATAGCATCAACCAGCTAAACTGCTACACCCGGTTTGAAGATGACCCATATGTTGACTTTATCTCGAGATGGACTGCAATGAAGAACAGTTGTTCTGGAGTAACTGACGTACAATCAATGCATGCTTTCGTCAACGACTTAAAACCCGGCCTCGTACCGTTCATGATCGGTTCAAAAAAGCACAAAGATCTCGGATCTATGATTACAACCACAAATGAGCATGCAGCGGCCGAAGATGGCATCAGAGCGAGAGGTGGAATATCGACGCTTTGATTCAAGCCAAAAAGACGCCTCGTTCTGAGAGAAAAGCCACTCTAGAGGCATAGCAAGATCCCAAGAAGTTAACCTAGCCTTTGGAAAGGACAAGGGGAGCAAATGGAAAGGAATAAGTATAGAACCTATCTCCTACACAAAGGAAGAGTGGGAAAAAATTTAGTCATGCCATTCGCAATTTGGGAAACCCACCCATACTAACTCACAGTGTCGGCTTAATAAGCATATGAAAGGCAGTGCAGGATCCGGGAGCAAGGGAAAGAGTTCCAAGAGGAAATTCTCCAAGCAAAAGCCAGAAGCTAGAAAAAAAGACAGTGAATCGGACACTGACGAAAAAATCCAGGAACAACAGTGGAAAGGCAAACCAATGTTCCCGAGAGTTGATGAAGAGTGCAATTTAACTTTTCTTGCAACTCGCTCAGCAAAGGTGGCAAAGAGGACACTTCGAGAAATAAATGCGGTTGTTCCACCAACCCCCAAATTCTTGAAGTACTCTAATACATCAATTACCTGGGATCAATCTGATCATCCCGGGAATATCCCAGAACCTGGCACATAATCTCTAATTGTAATTCCTATTGTTCAACACACTAGGCTAAAAAGAGTGTTGATAGATGGAGGATCCATCATTAACATAATGCATCTGGATACACTGAAGCATTTGCGAATCTCCGAGACCCAGCTCAATCATAGCAACATACGTTTCCACGACATTGTTCCTGGAAGGCAAACACGATCCCTAGGAAATTTCTCTAGACGTAACCTTTGGAGAGAAAGAACATTTCCGACAGGAGAAAAATTCTTTCGAGGTCGTGCCGTTCAAAAGTGTATATCGCGCAATACTCGAACGTCCAGATTTTGCCAAATTCATGGCAAGATCATGTTATATCTATAACAAGCTGAAGATGTCAAGACCAAAAGGAGGAGTAATCACCATATCGGGAGACTTCAAATTGGCAAACGAGCTGGAAATAGAAAACGCCCTTTGCGCAGAAAAAGTGATAGCAAAGGAGGAATTGAAGGAGCTGGCAAAAGAAGTATCGCCGACAGAAATGTCGGCAGGAAAAGAAAGCCGGAAGCCGGCAGATAGTTTCAAAGCTTCCGAAAATACAAGACAGGTTATCTTAGATTCCAAAGATCTGACAAGATTTGTCTTAGTGGGAACCGGGATGATCGACAAATAGGAAGGAGAGCTCATCAAGTTCCTCCGTGAGAACTGGGATATTTTTCCTGGTGTCCTGCGGTCATGCCAGGTGTACCCAGGAAACTTGTTCAAGGTCTCCGTCGATTTGACGGAAGAAGACAGAAGGCTATTGGCAAGGAGATTATCCGGCTATTAGCAGCTGATTTTATCTGGAAAGTTATACATACTGAATGGTCTGCAAACCTAGTATTAGTCTCGAAGAAAGATAGTACTGTTCTTAGGATGTGTATAGATTACACCGTCCTGAACGAATTGTGTCCGAAAGATAGGTTTGCGTTACCGCAAATCGATCAAATAATAGATGCCACTGCTGGCTCTGAGCTTTTATGCTTTTTGGATGCTTATTCCGGGTACCATCAAATACGTATGAAGGAAGAAGACCAAATAAAAATATCCTTCATAACCCCGTATGGAACATACAATTACATAACCATGCCTTTTGGCCTTAAGAACGCATGTGCAACCTACCAGCGTTGCATGCAACGATGTTTGCATAGTCAGATTGGCAAAAATATTTACGTTTACGTGGACGACATTGCCGTCGTTTCCAAGGAAAAAGACACACTCCTTGAAGATTTGCGAGCAACCTTCGAGAATTTCCGCACTTACAAAATGAAGTTGAATCCATTAAAGTGCGTATTCGGGGTTCCCTCAGGAAAACTTCTCGGTTTATCGTTTCTCGAAGAGGAATAGAAGTAAACCCGAAAAAGATCAAGGCAATTTTAAACATCTCAAGGCCTGCGTGCTTAAAAGATGTACAAAGATTAACGGGTTCTGCAGCCTCCGTCAGCAGGTTTATAAGTCGGCTAGGAGATAAAGCTCTGCCATTATACAAGTTGTTGAAGAAATCCGACAAATTTGTATGGACAGAAGAGGCAGACGTGGCATTAACCCAGTTAAAAGAAACCTTGATGAAAGCTACGATTTTGGCATCACCAAAGGACGAAGAACCCATGTTACTGTATCTCACAGCAACAAACACGGTTATTAGCGCAGTGATAGTCGTGGAAAGGCGGAAAGATGAGCAAAGCATACCAGATCAACATCCGGTGTATTATGTAAGTGAAATTTTTTCCGAGTCCAAACAAAGATACCCACACTATCAAAACCTGGCATATGGCGTGTTTTTTGCATCTAGAAAACTCCGTCATTATTTCCAAGGACATTCCATAACAATGGTATGTAAAGCACCATTAGGGGATATTATCAACAATGCGGACGCAACAGGCCGAGTAGCCAAATGGGGCATCGAATTGGCTGCGTTCGACATTAAGTACCAACCCCGGACGGCAATTAAATCTCAGGCGTTGGCAGATTTCGTCGCTGATTAGACAGAAGCAATGGAAAACACACCAATGCGAGAGTCTAAATACTCGGTTATGCACTTTGATGGATCCAACATGAAGGAAGGCACTGGAGCTGGTGTAGTCCTAAAATCCCCAAAGGGAGATACTATGGAGTATGTATTACAAATACACTTCAACGCCAGCAATAATGTGGCAGAATACGAAGCTTTGCTTCATGGCTTGCATATTGCAAAAGAAATAGGTGCCAAATGCATACTATGTTGTGGTGACTCAGACTTGGTACAACATCAGCTCAACCAAACATGGGACGCCAAAAGCCCCATCATGGCCGAGTATGGGAGAACGGTGGACGAGTTTGCTATTTGTTTACTAGGATTTGAAGTACTTCACGTCAAAAGGGAAGAAAATTGGAATGCGGATGCATTAGCCCGCATGGGCTGGGAAAGAGTGAAAACCCTACCACCAGGTGTGTTTGTCCAACATTTGCATGAACCATCGATAAAAGGTGGAGACATCGACTATCCTCACATTTCTGAGTCAATTGAAGTCCTGCTCGTTAACCCGGATTGGACAATTCCATATTTAAACTTCTTAGTGGATCAGAAGTACCCGGATGGAGCAGACGAGGTCTTGCAAAGACAAATAAAACGTCGATGCAAAGGATACACGGTAATCAATGGTTGCCTGTATAAACGCAGCACTATCGAAATTTTTCAGCGATGTATTTCGCCAGAAGAAGGCCGAGAAATATTGCAACAAATTCATGCAGAAGATTGCGGACATCATGCTCAATCAAAAAGCATAGTTAAGAAAGCATTCCGTGCAGGGTTTTTCTGGCTAACAGCCAAGACAGATGTCGAACACATAGTAAATACATGTGCCGGATGTCAGTATTATGCGAAGCAGACGAATATGCCAGACCAAACACTCAATCCCTATTACATGGCCATTTGCGGTCTAGGGACCATTCAAAACTACAAGAGGTGGACTTACACATCTACTCGTGGCAGTAGATAAGTATACCAAGTGGGTGGAGGTAAAACCAATCAAAAAGCTTGGCGGTGTAACCGCCAGGAATTTCATCATTGACGTAGTCATGAGATACGGTGTTCCACATAGCATAATTACCGATAATGGGACAAATTTCTCTATTGGAGAGTTGGCAAAATATTGCCGGCAAATGGGAATACGCCTAGATCTCGTATTTGTGGCACACCCACAATCCGATGGATAGGTTGACAGAATGAATAGCTCAATCCTGCAGGGAATACGCCCAAGACTCGAATCTCCTCTTCATAGAGAAGTTGGAGCATGGGTTGAAGAGTTACCTTCCGTGCTTTGGAGTATTTGAACGACGCCAAACAGGTCAACAGGGCAAACCCCGTTTTTCCTGGTTTATGCCGCAGAAGCACTGCTTCCAACGAACATGATCCATGGTAGCCCAAGAGTGCAAGCTTTCGATGACTCGGATGCCTAAAGTGCATAACAGGATGCGGTCGATCTCCTAGAAGAAGAACGAGAACTTGTGCTTCAAAGATCTGCCATTTGTCAGCAAGGATTACGATGTTACCATAGTCGGAAAATCAGGCATCATTCTTTCAAAGAAGGCGACTTAGTGCTAAGATTGGTGCAAGAAAGAAAGCACAAGTTAGCCCCAGTTTAAGAAGGACCATTTGTCATTAGCAAAGCTATGAAAAATGGAGCATACTATCTTGTAGATATCCGGGATACGGAGGATGACCCCAAAAGACCGAATCGCAAAAGAAAGAGAAAGATAGATGACGAACTAGGGGAGACCAAAAGACCCTGGAGCATCCAGCAGTTACGTCCCTTCTACACTTAGTTCAATTTCTATGTAAACATCTTTGAGATCATGAAATAAAGTTGTCGGAATTCATATATCTATGTTTTTTAATGTTTATTATAGTACAAAGTATAAATCCGCCTTATCTATTTCCCAATGATCTTTCAAAATACTCAATGTAACCCGAATTGTGTCTGCGTGGTCGGAGTTAAAAACTGAATGATTTTCAGCCTAAGATGGCTTAAGGAAACCCAGATTGTGCCTGCGTGCCTGAGTTTCATACAAAATTCCTCGTTTATCTCTAAGTATTATCTGATTGTTTTTATGTTGAGTCACTGGATCTAGTAAGTAAAAACGCCTTTAGTATAATCCATGTTCCCGAGTTTCGACTGATTGGTTATTCCCAATCACTTGGCATGAAGATTAGATATTATTGAGCCATTTCAAACACTAAGGACAGTTAAGACATATAAACTAGAGAACTTAGAAGATAAAGGAATAAAAACACGGAAAACTTGCAAAGACTTAATAATATAATGCAAAAGCGAAGTACTTGTTTATACAAAGGAATATAAAGCATTACAATAAGGTTTACATCGTAAGAACAATAATGCTTCTATTTTCCTATCTCTACCCTGGACCAGGCAGCTTCTTCAGGCATCCGAGTCGTCCTCTTCGTAGCTGGATTCCTCAGGAGTTGCCGGGATTGCTTCCTCGGGGTAGAAGGTGGAGATGTTCACCATATTGGCAATCTTGGTGGCGTGACCTTTGATTTCATCAAAGATGTTGGCCCGTTGAGCCTCTGTGTATCCTTGAGGGATGTCGGATGCCACACGCCAAGATTTGGCGGTGGGGTAGTGCATGCGCATGAGCCCAAGAGCCATGCGTGCACCACCACGAGCCGCAGAACGGAGCAGGGACTCCTTGGATTCCCCCACCTCCACGATAGCATCCAAAAAAAATTCAACTTCCGAGAACTCCGCAGACCTGGCGGGAAGGTACCTGTTGATAAGCAACATTCCCGCAACCTTGATCGTGGTGAATACCTTCCCAAAAGACCGGATTTTTTCAATCCTTGTAAGATGGGGGCTATCTCGTGTTTCAGTAAACACACAAGTGTTAGAAAAAACAGAAGAAGATGAAACATGGAAAATCCGGTCAAAGTACTTACCGAGAATCCGGTCCATCTCGATGCCTTCTTCCAGGCGTTGGTTTAAGGCGCTCTCCAGATCCCGGATGGTGGCCTTATCTTTCTCAGCCTGGTTGGAGGCCTTAGATTTGGCAATGCCAACAGCTAGTTGGCTGGCCTCCAGGTCCTGCTACAGCTTCACATTGAGCTTGTGAAGATCCAGGTTCTCGCGGTGGAGGTTTTTGGTATTACCGGCATCTTCAGCTACTTGTTTGGCTTTCACCAAAGAAGCTAAAAAGAAAGTAAAAAAAAAGAGTTAGAAACTCGCAAAAATACTTAGACAAAATTGCGAATGAACGCAGAGAAAAATTTAATACCTGCTAGTTCACTCAGTTGCTGCTGAGTAGATGCAAGATCCGCCTCCTTATCTTCAAGAATTTTAAGAAGGGTTTTCACCTCCTTATTCTTGATGGTAAGTTTGTTGAAAACCTCCATGTTGATGTTTTCAGCAGTTTGCTGAAACACGGGAAACAAAGAAAAAAATGCTTTAGTCCAAAACAAGCATAACAATGGAAAAGGTATTAAGTCGAAAATATACATTCAGCTTATTACTTGGGGGCTGGAGATATTACCTGGCTCATCCTGGTTAAGTTTGCCAAGTTTTCATTAAATTCTTTTGCATAGTCTGCAAAAAGAATCCCAACGTTGCAAAGGCCGTCCGGGATGACCTGCTGAGGTGAAAATATGAAGTTATTCCTTACGATTAGCCCGCCTTGCGGCCAAGGACGGATTGGAGGCGCTGGTGGGAAGAACTTTGTACCCAACGGATGAATATATCCGAGTTCATAAACTGGTTCTTCTTTTGCCTTGAATTCTTTGTCGAAAGACGGGATGGGCGTCTCTTCAGCTGCGTAAGAAGTTCCACCCGTCTCTGGTACCGCCATTTTCCTCGCGTCCGGCTTGGACGTAAAAGGCTGGCTGGTCTGCAAGGGTTCCTCCTCCCTACCAACCACATTCTCCTCCACAGCTGCGACCGGGGTGTCGGGAGCAGCAGCAGGAGAAGGATGTGACCCTCTCCGGGAAACAGACTTAAGTTTTTTCAGCCTTTTTGGCTTCAATGTTGTTGGAGCCAGGCTAGAAAGAAAATTCCCTAGAAATCAGAATTCCGAGACAAAGGAATGAAATTCCGAGAAAAAGAATAAACCCGGATGTCTAACCTGGAAGTAGCGACGGGAACCCCGTCAAGGTCGATTATTTCTTGAGTGGCAGAAGGCTTCTTGCGTTTCCTCCCACCTGCAAAGTTAGCACGCATGGCGTCTAACTCAGCATCGGATGCAAGGTCTTCCTCGGGAAGATCAACAAGCTGTCAAAAAAGGACAAAGTTCTAGTTAAACTAAATATCCGACAAGGAAGAAACGCAGAATCAAAAGCCCAAAAATGAATAACCATACCTTTGGGGCTGGGTTTGCCGCCGTGTACATTGGCCGACTTTCCTCATATTGATCGCGAGTTGCGACCAACTGATTGACGCGCTTCCTCAAATCTTTGGCCGCCAAATATTTGTTTGTTGTCCTCATCGTGTCTTTGCTTTTCGAGTATTCACACATAAGCCGGGAACCATGATTGGCCAGAGGCTGAATCCGCCTTTCTAACCACCATAGGATTGTGTCCATGCCGGTAAGGGGCAGAGATGCGGAAACAAGCTTGGCAATGCGCCGCTTGATCCTGGGTAGATCTGGTGGAAGAGTCTGAACTGCCTCCACTGCCCAGTTTTCCTGAGGAGTGGTGGCAGAATTGACGAAAGGTGGAATCCCCGTTTCCTTTCCAGGAAACGAGATGTCTTGGTGGTAGAAAAAAGAACCCGTCCAAAATTTGACGGATTCTGATGTTTTGATCTTGGGGAACCAATCCTCCCTAAATCGACGTAGGGTAAAGGATATGGTCCCGCAAGTCAGGAGTGCGCCCTCGGAGGGGTTTCACTCAACCCCGAAACAATACAACCAGAAATATAGACTAGGATCTATTCCTAGATACCCTTCGAAGAGGGCCTGGAACCCAGCTAAATATAGAATGGAGTTAGGAGGAAGGTTGTGGGGTTGTATGTTGTAGTGGTTGAGAACTTGGAGAAAGAAGGCGGAAGGTGGAATTCCCATACCTAGAGAAATATGCGAGGTTAGGAGAACCCTTTCCTCGACTCTGGGCAAGGACTCGGAGTCGTCCTCCTCGTGCCGCCGCTTCCCCTTCACAATCAGACCATCTTTCTCCATTCTCGGGAGAAGGGAAGGGGACAAGTTGCACCGGATCCAATTGCCTTACATCTCGCCTTTGTCCTCCGCTCCGGTGGCGGCGGCCGCAGCGGTGAGCTCCTCACCGACGAGGAGAATATTCTCTTCCGTTGTTTTGGGGCCAAAGGCGGAGGCGGCGCGGAAGAAGAGGCGCCCAGGTTCTCACCCGCGAGAAGAGAATCCTCGCGGGCCTGGTCGCCGGTGGTTTTCTCCGGCGTGGTTGCGACGGCGCGGCTCGGAGAGTCGAGCTGCGGGTCCATGTTGTTTATGATCTCGTCGATGTCGACGGAGACCGAGTGTTCCTCTACAGCGCGTGGAGAATCTCCGGTGGCCATTTGCGGGCGGCATGGGGAAGATCTTGAGCTTCCGATGAAGAAATTCCAGGAACGATGCCGGACGTGCACGGGCTCTGCTCTCGCTAGAAGAACTTTGGATCGGCGGCATGGCGCTTGAGAGCTGGGAGGTGAAGTGAGAGTGGAAGGATCGCCGGAGGGCTCGAGGTAGGCTATTAATAGCACGAAAACCTTTGAGGTACGCTTCAACGGCTCTTTTGACCGTTAGATCTTCGACGCATGTCACTCGCCAGAAAATCCGGGAAATGAGGGGACGGGTGATTATTGCTATCTCCTCGTTTCTCATGAGAATCTGTCAGAGATACGTTTTAGGGTTTCACACTCGAAACCCAAACGTCCCTCATGTCAGCATGATTTTACCGCTGACGTAGGAAGTTCCTTCCCCACGAAGGCTCGTGGCAGAAAAGGCCGGATTTTCCCAAAATCCGAGTTTCGCGTTAAAGCATGATTTGAGGAAAAGAAGAATCGAGACAAGCGCCATAATTTCTCGGAAAACAATGCAAATTGACGAAAGATGGAATATTAGAGTCTCAATCCTTCTTGGGGGCTACTGTCGGATATATACTGATTAGGGGTATATCTGATAGTGTCCAAAGAGCCGGATTACCAGGGTGGCCTCAATGGTAATGGATCACGGTCCATTAGGCAGCCCGGTAAGCTGACGCACGGAAGCCGGATTCTAGAAGAATCCGGACCACGGCCCACGTGGTACGGCTTGGAGTAGAAGGCGGATTCCTCCTTTCCAAGTTAGAAACTTACTCTAGTCTTCTAGGTGCTATCTATGTGTTTGTTGCGGGGGGGGGGGTACAACAGTGAAAATACATTTGTTTGTGTTCAATAGTTATGTCTTAGATACAGACATCTCCCATGCACATATATTTTAGAGTCCACCAAAAACTGTTCCCACACACTGAATGTCCAAATAATTCGCCCCCTCGCCCCTAAATAAAGTAGAAAAATCAAGTCCAGAGTAACCTCCTATTTTATCCCCACCCCGTTTGGGCTGCCACACAGAAGCTTCATCATTCATAGATCTCTCTCACTGTACAACCACACCGGCAAGTCCCCCCACTGCCGACACACACACACCACCATCTCTCCCACCCGTCCACACTATAAATCCATACCTGCTGCCAACACCGGAGCCGAGAAGATGCGGAAGACAAGGCACAACGCAAGCTCGAGCCATTGTACAATCCGGCGAAGAGTGAACTCAGACACGACATCTGAATGGGCTCCTTCCGGTGTCCCCACGCCAGCAAATTGCCACCTGCCGAGGCGGTGGCACCTCGACTTGGACGGTGTCCTCGTGCCACCGCCGCTGACGGGAGTCGCCTGCGCACTTTCCATCGCCGAACGTAGGGCGCGTTTTCCTTTGGTGTTACGGGAGGATCCAAAGTACGAGCCCAATGCGCCATACTAGCGCCCCCTATTTGACGACAAACACGAGGACATGCACCGCTCGTCCTGAAAAGCCCGAACGCCTTGCGGTGGAACTTGTCGGCGCGACACCGTCTCTGGGACGAAGCCCCCACCGTCATGGCTTCAGGAGCGGCACCCACTCCTGAATAATTTGCAGAGCCCAAGCCCGAGCCCAAGAAAGAATGGGAGGGCTTCGATCAGATGATACACGCATGACTTGAACCCGCCGTCAAGCAAGAGCCTGATGCGGAGTGGGGGGGCTAGAAGAGCTCATGCGCGCGTCGCCTGAGCTCGCCATCAAGCCGGAGCCCCAGGGCTCCGACACCTCAAGATACATCGATTGGTCTGATATCGAGGAGGAAACAAATGAGATGGAGGAGATCCGCCAGCTGCCGCCAGCGCCTCCTCAGGCCAAGCCTGGCAAAGATCCGGCCTGGCTGGGCACCCAGACCGCCTTTCACAGTTCCATGGAGGATATCCTGATTGTCGTCGAATAGACAAACAAAGATTACCCATAGATTGATCTAAGTTATGTTCGAAGTTTTTAATTTTCTACTCGTAATCCGGCTAAGTGCTCGATTAATAAATCAAAGGACTTGCATTTAGGTTCAATTTTAGTTAAATTTATGATATAGTATATGATAATCACTACATTCTATTTTATTGTGGTCTCTGTTATTTTCCACGATTCTAATTTTCACCAAAATTGGTTTAATCCACAGGTTCGTGTAGGCGTGGACCATTCAAGTTTTTGGTCGGATGGTCCAACCATTTTTATTTTGGCGGGGGAATTTCATTCCCGGCCATTTTGAACCACAATTCGTATTCCCACTCGAATTAATTCAAAGGGCACACATTTCTAATTTCCACCCTGGCCTCATTCAGCTCCACCGACAACATCCCCCTTCCCTCCCCACAGCCTCAACCTAGCCCCCACGCCCGAGCGCTGGAGCTCCGTCGTGCTCTGCCCCCACCCCTAGCATGCTCATCCTTCTCCAAGCTCTCTCTACATATGACCCTCCCTCCCACCATCCCCTACCACCCCCAGTACTCATATTTTGTCCGCCCGCCATGAATGGACCCACCCCCCATTTCCCCTGGCCGGAGTCCCTTCTCCTCACTGAGAAATGGGACATAGATTTTTCGCACTACATCTGTATGGCTCAATTTGTAATGTATTTCAATGTGTTCTTATTTTAGGCTCCTTGCCGACTGTGCCTCGGCACTGAAGGACGGTGCAGAATGAAGAACAAACGAACCCCGTTTTTGTTGGTAACCATGCATATGGGTTTCCGAGATTACATGGTATGTGTGTTTATTATATCATTCATGGTCATGCCAATTATAATAAAATGCATTTAAAGGAATGCATTAATTACAAGTATTTTTTGTGCATGTACCTATTTTTCTTAATTTGTTCCTCTCCCTAGATCATAAAACAATCATTATTGTTTTTCGTACACAACTTCGCCTGTATGGATCACATGGTGATGTACAAAGATTTTTTGTATACAGTTTTTATAAATGCGTACGTCCCTTCATATTGCACCATTGCTCAAGAATAGTTTAACACATGTTCCCTATACTTGCTTTTATTTCAAATTTATACGATAAAGAATGCTAACATGAAAATTTGTTGTAGTATGTTCCTTGCCATGTCAGGGAACAGTTTAATGAAACGAGTCCTGGTGGTGAGTTCAAAGTTGTGACTCAATATGGCTTTCTGTATGACTTTGATATTAACAAAGAAGAGGAAACAACACTGGTAACAGGTGGAGAGAGGGACGACCTTATCGAACACTACTGTTTGAACTGCGCCGATGAGATAGTGCTGAATTTGGATGGTGACCATGAAATTTTCAGGGCTACAACGTTTGACGTCAACAATAAATTGAAGATTATGGTCGATGAGCCAGATCATACTAATATTAAAATGTAGCGCCTCTATCTACGAAGTTAATTTTATCTGTCGACATATATATTGTACTAACTGGTAAATGTACATTGCGGAGGACCAAGTCAACATGATTCGTTATCCCCTAGCCATACAAGATAACATAATAAACAATCTCTATACCTGATCTATAATCTCTAGAACCTCATATATATTAGTACACTGCTATTAACTGAAGATGTGGTGGCTCGAAGCTAACTTCGTAGGACGTACCGACATTCTTAATTCTTTGGAAAAATATCCTGCATTGCCACTATCTTCTGCACAAATTGGTAGAGTTGTTGCTTTTGCCATAGAACACTATAAACGAATTGGCTCTCTTGTTGTCCATAAGATCGCGGATAAGAACATTGGGTGCAGTACACTTGTAAGTGATAAACCTACAAAAATTTCAACTGACATTGCACGGATTAGAATCCTATGTGCAATAAACGTTAGTACTAATTCTCTTGTCTCATTTTGCATAAAATTAGAAATGGTTTTCACCAACGGTACAACATTCCCTTATCAGGTCGACTCTGTTTATTGATGGAACCGTTGAACCATGTCTTTGGAAAATGGTATGCATATGCAAGAGGCAGATTTTCTGTGGATAAAGAAATATGGAATGAATTTGTTAGCGAAGCTAGCATGCAAATCATATTAGTCATCATTCTCAGCGTCACGAGGTTCAATGGTGACATCCATATGTATTTTTGACTACTTTGAAGAAGTGATCATATCAATCCTTTTAGATATCTTGACTAGTAGTATATATTAGGTTGTCTATCATGTTAAAAAGTCCTTCTTTTTATGTACTCATGATGTACTGAAATGTATTAATGCTAAATCATAATTATATATACAAATTTTCCATTTAATTGCCCCACCCGTAGCATCGTAAAAAATTCCGAACAAATCTGGCCCCGCCGAATAAAAAAAGAGCCATCTGAAAAAACCCGACTTAGGGATAACTATAATATTAAAATGTTTACCCTACGAGATTCTGCAGAGGCTCCAAGTGTTGCCCAGCCCGCTAGAAATAAAAACCGCTTCCGCCTATGCCGAATCAGTTTTTTATTTAAACGGGCTCTCTGTTTCTTAACCCGGAGCATCTAAAATACAACGGAGGTCCTGCGTCTCTTACAGTCATTCGTTAAAATAACCAGCTTCTAAGCTAAGTGACAGACTTTTGTTTTGACTTCTTCTGAAGAATAGCCCATTAGAGGCGGTAATTTTCGAAAGCAGTCTGAGTGCTACTGCACCACAGATGGGCCGAGAACCCGGCTCCAATAAGGTCTGCTTATTAGCACCTTATGCAACGAGCCTGTCGGGGGAACCGCCTCAGGCCTATGTACGAGAATCTGAAAGGTTCGTTCCATACAAAACATAAATTTTCCTACGCAAGATAAATCCGAAGGGACAAGATCTAATCTAGGAGATGAAGGCAATAGTGAGAAAGAGTCTTAGGAAAACATACCTCGAAGACACAGAGAGTTACGAGATCAAATCTCGTTGGTGATGTAGTCGTACCCACATCGATCTCAAGATCTCAAAGATGAGTGATGCAATCCGGCAGCGCTTCCGCACTCGGTCACACGTACAACTCGATGACGACCTCCGTTCCCTCGATCCAGCGGGGCAGCGGAAGGAGAGGATCCACTGGAATCTCCAACAATACGACGGCATGGTGTGGTGAAGAAAACGTTGCTTGGGGCTTTGCCAAGCGCATGAACAAGTGGTGGAGCAGCGGGAGGAGGGAGGAAGAGATGACACAAGTGTGTGGGGGGGGAGAGGGAGGTCCCATCCCTCCTTATATAGGAGGGGAAGGCAGCCACGGATTTTTGGGTGTCTCCACCTCTCCCTCATCATGTGAGTGGAGTCTCCACTCAACCCACTCATTCTTCCATTAACTCCCACTCAAAATCCCAAGAGTTTTCTTTAATAAATAAATAAATAAAATTATTTCTTTATTTTAATATTTGTTAATTTCATTAACAAACATATTAACACATAACCCCTTGAGTTAGTTGTTAAATCTATTGAGAACCATTTGACAAGAATGCCCTTGAACTATTTCAAAATTACCCGAAATAATTTCGGTGTTTTCCAAACTTTTCTCCGATATTCTGTATCCACTCAAACGCGTCATCGAACCTTAAGTGTGTCACCCTATGGTTCGTAAATAACGTAGACATGATTGAGACACCTCTTCGATCAGTAGTCAACAACGGGACCTGGAGATCCGTAATGACTCCTACACATTCAACGATGAATCTAGTGATGGGGTGAACCATAAACGTCGTAACCAATTCCCTTTGTCTCGCAATATTTTACTTGGACAAGATCTTATCATTGGTATCAACAAACCTAGTTCAATCTCGTTACCTATAAGTACTCTTTTACTCGTTCTGTGATATGACATCCTTGTGTGTCGATGTGATATCACCGAGAGGGACCAGAGTATATCTCTCTGTTATTTGGATGAACGAATCGCACTCTTGATCCATGAGCCTCAACTAATACTTTCTGAATACCCAAGACACCTTTATAGTCACCCTGTTACGGCGTGACGTTTGATGACATCGAAGCACCCTTCCGGTATTAGTGATTGGCATGATCTCATGGTCTAAGGAATAAGGTTACTTCGTATGTTTGATATAACAATGTAATTTAATGACTTGATCGCGTTGCTATATTCACTTTGGGTCTATATTCATCACATCATTCTACCAATGACATGACCCTGTTATTAACAACATCCAATGTTCATGATCAGGAAACCTTGATCATCAGTTAATCAACAAGCTAGTTAAACGAGAGGCATTACTAGGAACTCTTGTTTGTTTATTAGACACACATGTATCAACATTTCCGTTTGATACAATTCTAGCATGAGAAATAAACATTTATCATAAACAGGGAATAAGATAATAACCACTTTATTATTGCCTCTCGGGCATATAACCTTCAGAACCCACTGAGACTGTGAGTATCATAGTAGTGGAATTAGATCTATCCACACCTTTATCTACATAGTAGATCTTGTGTGCTACATAGGCCGGAAAATTTTAAATTCTCCTACATACACCAATAACGGTGAATGGAATAGGTAGAACAAAATGGAGATGGTAACTTCGTCTTTATACCCATTTCTGAATTTTCAAACCGCCCGTTGGAGGCGTGCTGGATACGCGCCACACAGAACTCACTAATTGTTGCGGTGATGCCTACCACAACGAATCCTTGATTTACGCGCCGGAAGAGCAAACTAAGCTATTTCCTTCCCTGTGGCTTCGCTCTGGTTCAGACTCGGGTTTCACGTCGGGGAAGGCTTGATGACATATTTGCAGGACGTCACGTCGTGTTGAACGTGAAAATATTCTCCTATAAAATATAGAATATGAGTTGTTTTTTGGCTTATGTGTCATCGGAGCTACTTTTCCGTATGAAGATACGAATTACGTTGGATTAAGGAAAGATTCAAGATCTCATTTTTCTTGAGTTTAGCCGAAAACCAGAAGCCAACATGGAGCTTAAACCTTTTCGGGGGCTACTGTTGAGTTTATGCCGAATGGGGGTATCTCTCGGCATAGCCCAAAATCCGTAATGCCAGGGTGGCCCGCGTGATTGTAAGGTTTATCCTTACAAGACGGCCCAGCAGGCCAAAGTGAAAGTCGCTAACTTGGCGTATAGAAGGGGAAAATGTGGAAGATTCCAACTTGAAGAAGAAGATGGATAATTGGGTCTGTTTGTAGCTAGGAAGAACCCTAAACATGACCATTCTCATTGTAATATGTACACAACTTCGCCCTTTTTATTGGATCTTGCAAGAAGTAGGGAGTCGGCTGATACGTCATAAACGTATCCTTAATTTCTGATGTTCCATGTTGTTTTCATGTTGTTTCCCACATGTTTTCCTTACACTTTATGTCATTTTTATCGATTTTCCGGGACTAACCTATTAACAAGATGCCACAGAGCCAGTTCCCTCTTTTCATCTATTTTTAGTTTCAGAAAAGTTGTTCTGGAAGTATTCTCGGAATTGGAAAATTTGAAAGCCAGAAGTCTTAGAAGTCCCGGAAGCTTCCAGAAGTCCCGAAGATCCCTGGAGGGGGCCACAGGGTTGCCACACCGTGGGGTGGCGCGGGTCCCTCCTGGCCGCACCACCTAGGGGTGTGGGCCCCCTGGCCACCCCCTGGCATCGCCCTTTCGCCTATTTTTACTCCCCCGAGGGAAAACCCTAAAGGGATAGACCTTTTCCACAAAATACATCTGTAGCTCCGCCGCCGCCACCAACAAGTTTCGGGGGACATATCTCTGTTCTGGCACCCTGCCGGGATGCGAAAATGCCTCCGGAAGCCATCTCCATCGACTCCATCGCCAGCTCCATCGCCATTGTTGTCTCCTATGATGAGGAGAGAGTAGTTCTCCTCCGAGGCTGAGGGATCTACCGGTAGCTATGTGGTTCATCTCTCTCTCCTATGGTGTGATCTATATGTGATCATGAGCTTTGTAATCTATTTGAATTCGTAGATGCTACTCTTCATCTTTTGCTACTCAAGTGCTTTATTAATATGAACTTTGGAGTCACCTTGTATCGCGGTGTGAAGGTGATAGTGTGCACATCGTGTGTGTCTCCTCTATGAAATTGTGGTGTTTGCGTGGAACCATCTGGGTCCCATGGTGATAGCATGGGGGTTACTTAGTTGGGAAATTGCTTACTCTGAGGAATGATGTTAAAGCCCTAGGCAATGATTAGTGTTCGTTATCCAACCGGAGAGGGTTAAGAGTAGCATAGTGAGAGAAGATATCTAGTTATTCATTTATGTGATCATTGTTGAGAGTGTCCTCTAGTGAAAGTAGGAGCCCTAGGCCTTATTTCCAAACATTGAAACACCGTTTTCCGCCTGTTCTGCTACATGTTTGCTTGCTGCCATTTTTATTTCAGAATTCTATTATCACCTATTATCATCCATATTACTTGCATTTTACTCTCTCTTTTCCGAACTAGTGCACCTATACAACTGAGAATTGTATTAGGTGTGTTGGGGACACAAGAGACTTCTTGTATCTTGATTGCAGGGTTTCTTGAGAGGGATATCTTTGATCTCTACCTCCCTGAGTTCGATAAACCTTGGGCGATCAACTTAAGGGAAACTTGCTGCTGTTCTACAAACCTCTGCACTTGGAGGCCCAACACTGTCTACAAGAATAGAAGCGTGCGTAGACATCAAGCTATTTTCTAGTGCCGTTGCCGGGGAGGTAAGGTAAAAGGTACTCACATCCTCGGGTGTGAGTGCTCGAAGTTATTTCCTTTAGATCCTGCAATTATATCTTTTTGTTTCTTGTTTTTATTTTCACTAGTTAGGCTTAATGGAAAACAACAAAAATATGAGAGATCTTTATAATCTTTATCTTGAGTTAGGAGATGAAGTGTTTGAAGAGAAAATTTAAAAACCTATGGAACTTTATTTGCATGCTAATAGCAATGTTATTAGTATGAATGCTTTGAACACTATTATTTCTAATGCTATGGTAAAGTCTAAGCTTGGGGAAGCAAGTTTTGATGAATATGATATTTTTAGTCCCCCAAGTTTTGAGGAGGAAATATTCTTTGATGATACTTTGCCTCCAATATATGATGATTATAATGATTGTGGTATTCTAGTTCCACCTGTTTACAATGATGAATATGATATTTTCAGTCCACCTAAAATAGAGTAAAATATTAATTATGATTACAATATGCCTCCTATATTTAATGATCATAGTGATGAGAATAATAATGATAGCTATTTTGTTGAATTTTCTCCCACTACTATTAATGAGAATGACTATGCTTATGTGGAGATTAATAATTCTTTTATGCATGTGGCTCATGATAAGAATGTTATATCTGATAGTTATATTGTTAATTTTATTCATGATGCTACTGAAAGTTATTATGAGAGAGGTAAACATGGTTTTATGCATCTCAACAATATTAAGTTTCCCCTCTTTATGTTGAAATTTTTGATGTTGCACTTATTTTTGTCTTCCTATGCTAGTCACTTTGTGCTTCGTTGACTTTTTTCTACAAGATTCTTTCTCATAGGAAGTGGGTTAGACTTAAATGTGTTTTATATTTTCTTACTGATGCTCTATTATTGTGCTTCAACTCTTATTCTTATGTGAGCATCTTTTAAGAATCATTGTGCCTAGCTGAAAGGCGTTAAAGAAAAGCGCTACCGGGAGACAACCCGTTTTATTTCTCCGTTTTCCTTTGTTTTCTTTTGTGTGCTTTGCACCTGGGTGTTGTCTATTTTCTTAGCAACCCCTATTTATCTTTTATTTTGTGTTTTGTTTAGCCAAGTAAAGTCTCTAGTGGAAAGTTGAGGCTATATTTCGGATTTCTGCGCAGGAAACAGATTTCTTCTGTCCACTGTTTATTCTGTATAAAATCACAGAAAATTCAAAATGACATGTGGTTTCTTGTACAGCATCCTGGGATATATACGCAACTTTTCTTAGTTGAATACTTTTTTATTTGAGCAACAGAAGATTTTTGAAAAAGAAAGTATCTTTACCTGATGTCTTGTTTTCACAGATTTCTGCCAATAATTGCATTTGCATCTTAATCTCTTCCTTTTGGTGTTCTTTTGAGAAAAAGAATTTTCAAATAATTTGTGACAGTATCTAATGTGTTTATGAGTGTTAGGCTTGTGTTGAAACTGAAACATGTGAGTTTATTATTTCGATTGCACAAACGTTGCTAATGAAGATTGTGAGAACTTTGGTGTGAAGGAAGTTTTCAAGGGTCAAGAGAATAGGATGATATGATGTGATCAAGAAGAGTGAAAAGCCTAAGCTTGGGGATTCCCCGGTGTTACATCCCAGAAAATTCCAAGAATACGCAAGCATCTAAGCTTGGGGATGCCCAAGGCATCCCCTTCTTCATCAACAATTTATCAGGTCACTTCTAGTGAAACTATATTTTTATTCAGTCACATCTTATGTGCTTTACTTGGAGCGTCTTTTATTTTTGTTTTCTGTTTGTTTGGTTTTCTTTGCTACAATAAATAGTTGGATCTTATCATACATGTGTGGGAGAGAGATAGGCTCCGTTTTCATTGCTTAGAACACTCTAGTTTTCATTCTTATTGTTCTTTGAGTGTTCACTTTTTGCTAGTACTGTGTTTAGACTTTGTTTTCATGCATCTCTTATTCAGAGCTGTTAGTTTTAGTAAGATTTATGTGAGTACTCTCATGCTTGCTTTCTGTATCATAAAGACCATTTTTGTTAAAACATATCTTGTATGGTGCTTGTTGGGAAAAGAAAACTACTGCTTGATGTAGAATTTATAACAGTGCTAGTAGAAGCTTGTATAGACTGTGGCTAGAACATTTTCATGCCATGCTAAATGTTATTTTAATTATAAAGCCTTGTGGTTATTGAGTAGCATGAATATCCTTAAATAGCTTAGAGCGTTTAATATGTCTTGAAAGATTCATGAGTTGTTCTTGTCATAGTAAAGCATCAATATATGGTATTCTCTTTCGAATGTTTTATTTGGTTGACTTGGCGCATGCTCACACCATATTTATGACTACAAACCAGTAACGAATAGCCTCCATGACCACTTAGTTTATGAACTTGTGACACCGCTTATGCTTTAATTAATGATGCTTATGTCGCTGTGCATGATTATGGCTCTTATGCTCTCTTGATTTGTCGCTCCCAGTCTTTTTCTAGCCTCCACCTGTACTGAGTATGGAATTCTACTCGTGCATCGAAACTCCTTAAACCAAAGTTTTCCCATTGTGTACACCATACCTACCTACATGTGGTATTTAACTGCCACTCCAAGGAAATTGCTCACGTGTTACCTTTAAAACCTTCAAAACTATTCATGTTTTGTGTTCTTGTTTTTGCTCATGAGGACGTCAATAGAGAATCTTTATCTCACTTGTTGATTGGCTTTCACACCCTGGACTAGTGGCTTCATCCTTTTATCCAAATGATAGAAGTGGTGGCAGCGGGCTGCCCAGCCCCAAATTAATACAAACAACTTCTCTTCACTATTTTTGCCCTTTATTTATGAGTCAAAACATAATTGTGTAAACAAAGCAGAAAGAGGGTTGACCTTCTACACTAGTTGCGTCCTTCACAATGGGAGCCGCTCTTGTGAATCCAGTTGGCTTGTGACGTACTGTATTGTCTGTTTACCATTCGTTGACATTAACATATACCTCTCTTAAAAACGTTTTTAATACCCATGTTTAATAAAATAAAAAGCTCTAGCACATGAGTGATCCATGCTTCCATCTGCGAAGGGCCTTTCTTTTACTTTTATGTTGAGTCTCCATCTTCTAACTTTATGCACAGTTGAGAGAGCATTTTTGCCATTCTGAGTTCTATGTGCATTTGTCCCATAAACATCAATAATTACTTCATAATGTGATATTATTTGTTCTTAAATCATTTGTTCTAGTCTTCCTCTTGAACTTTGAAAGTATCCTGGCATTTATGTTTTCTCCCACTCTTAAGGACTAGCGAAATACCAATTTTCCATGCTTTCTCTATACCTGAAACAAACGTTTATCTTTCTTCGCATTATTATCCATGATCCTTTATTTAAGATACTCTTCATGATGCAAAGTGATTGCTATGCTTTATTATTAAAGTTCTATTTATCATGTTTGTGTTTGAATTTCTATGATCTCAGCGTACATATGCTTTTACATTATAATGATCAAGTTTATGATAGTAGCATGTCACCTCAGAAAATATTTTGTTTTATCGCTTACCTACTCGAGGACGAGTAGGAACTAAGCTTCGGGATGCTTGATACGTCATAAACATATCCTTAATTTCTGATGTCCCATGTTGTTTTTATGTTGTTTACCACACGTTTTCCTTACACTTTGTTGTCATATTCATCAATTTTCCGGGACTAACCTATTAACAAGATGCCATAGAGCCAGTTCCATGTTTTCTACTATTTTTAGTTTCAGAAAAGTTGTTCTGGAAATTGGAAAATTCGTAAGCCAGAAGTCTTAGAAGTCCCGGATGCTTCCAGAAGTCCCGAAGAGCCCCGGAGGGGGGCCATAGGGTGGCCACACCATGGGGTGGCGTGGGTCCCCCTGGCCGCGCCACCTACCCCCCCCTCGGCATCGCCCTTTCTCCTATTTATACTCCCCCGAGGGACAACTCTAAAGGAATCGACCTTTTCCACAAAATACATCTGTAGCTCCGCCGCCGCCACCGACAAGTTTTCGGGGACAGGTCTCTGTTTAGGCACCCTGCCGGGACGGGGAAGTGCCCCCGAAAGCCATCTCCATCGACTCCACTGCCATCTCCATAGCCGTTGTTGTCTTCTATGATGAGGGGGAGTAGTTCTCCCCCGAGGCTGAGGGCTCTACCGGTAGCTATGTGGTCCATCTCTCTCTCCCATGGTGTGATCTATATGTGATCATGAGCTTTGTAATCTATTTGAATTCCTAGATGCTACTCGTCATCTTTTGCTACTCAAGTGCTTTATTAATACGAACTTTGGAGTCACCTTGTATCGCGGTATGAAGGTGATAGTGTGCGCATCGTGTGTGTCTCCTCTATGAAATTGTGGTGTTTGCGTGGAACCATCTGGGTCCCATGGTGATAGCATGGGGGTTACTTAGTTGGAAAAGTTCTTACTCTGAGGAGTTCTGTTAAAGCCCTACGCAATGATTAGTGTTCGTTATCCAACCGGAGAGGGTTAAGAGTAGCATAGTGAGAGAAGATATCTAGTTATTCATTTATGTGATCATTGTTGAGAGTGTCCTCTAGTGAAAGTAGGAGCCCTAGGCCTTATTTCCAAACATTGAAACACTGTTTTCCGCATGTTCTGCTACATGTTTGCTTGCTGCCATTTTTATTTCAGATTGCTATTATCACCTATTATCATCCATATTACTTGCATTTTACTCTCTCTTCGCCGAACTAGTGCACCTATACAACTGACAATTGTATTAGGTGTGTTGGGGACACAAAAGACTTCTTGTATCTTGATTGCAGGGTTGCTTGAGAGGGATATCTTTTACCCCTACCTCCCAGAGTTTGTAACATCCCAGTGTTTGGGAGGTTATAAAGATCTAAATATAATATGTGCATTTGCAAAGCATGCATCTAAAAGTACGGGAAATTTTGGCGCGGAAGTTTAAACAAACCAAAGTGACCAATGTTTCACTTGACATGATGAAATAGGTCTAGATCATCTAGTCAAGAGTACATTTGGAGTGATCTTTATAAGAAGTATCTTATGAAACCAAATCATCTGGTTACACAAACCATAATTGGTTGTGACCAACACTAACTCTCAACAAGCCTAACCTCAAGTCTATAAGTGACTTGAGAGAAATCAACTAGGTATCTAGAACTCGAAGAGGGGTGAGTATCCAAAACACAGTTGATGATCTTACTTCTGCAAGTTAGTCATGTATAACTGGATGATCTCATCAATCCCGAAGGATGAATCTGAACGAGGAAACAAACCTTCTTAAACCAATACTATACCCTGATCACTGTCTCTGATCTTTCCAAACTCTTGTCTACGTTCCTGCATGATCAAGGCTACAAGAGAAGCAAACCAGGAGGGAGTCAAGATCAGAGGACATCAACTGAGGGGGGTGAAATCCTGGTGTTTGGTGTCATACAAGAATAATTTGCGTACAGGACCTGATCAATCTTGTAAGCAGATTATTTCTGAGGGCATTAAACACTGGAGTTTCAGTAGGTTAACTTATACAAGAACAAATTGGTAATTGACTCAAAATCAATATCAAAATAGAAGTGGCAACTAGAGATTTGTTTGCAAATCCTTAAACACTGGAGTAATAGGAGTTTCGTCGTCTTCCTGACATAGGATTTAGTATTGAAGAGGGGAGGTGGAAAGAATTTCGACATGACCTCTAGGTATTGTTTGATTTGAGGATTCAATTCAAAATTTGAAACAAAAGAATGTTTGTATTTGAAATTTGAATTCAAATTGGTAACCGGAACAATTAGTTATTAATTAAGTTTGCAACACTTAACAATTAAATATTTATTCAATACAATTTAATTAAGAGAGGTTGTAAAAGAAAAAGAATAAACTTTGTTGGTAATAAAATAACACAAAGTCATTACATAATCCAACAAATGGAAAATTACATGTTCTATTACAAGTGGACATTTAAATAATGAAATTCCTAAACTATTTCTTGCAAATCTTTAAGTCTCCAATTGATCTTTTGTTCCTGCAAAATAAACAAGAAAACAATTAAAAGTAAAAGAAGATTAGTGGAGAATAGTACTCTCAGCTAGGCAGTGAGGTGCACTGCTAATCGCATCACTGAGATTAGGCTAAGTCAAGTAAGTATCTGTTCATATCAGTTATAAGCCTCAGAACAACCTCATTGGCCAAGTCATTAAAGTATCAGGATTACAAGTGTCAAGTCCAAAAATAAGTGTAGCACCAGGATAAGACCAAGGGCAACCCGAGCACATCTCCCAGGAAATATCTTAGGAAACATAGACAAGCACACATCACACTCACCAGCACACTTTGGTGCTGTCAAGACCACTGCTACAGTATAAATACCACCTCAGCCGTAGAGGGGAAGGGACAAAGTCCATTTCTTCTTCTCTTCAACTACTCGAGCTACACAGCTCAAGCTCATACCACAAGAACACCACCACCAGGAAACCACAGCACCACAAATCAATCCATCCATCAAAGATCTGTGAAACCATAGATCCAGTAGGATAACAACAAGGCCAAGCAAGGAGCTGGAGGAGCAGACCTGAAGCATAACAACAAGACCACAAGCACAACATGGGAAGTAGCTTAAGGGGAAATGGATCAAGAAGCCAAGATCCATCAGGAAATCACAGCCACAACATTAACACCCCAAGGTGATTTCTACACACATCCTAGCAAGGGATCTTGCTAAATTATGCACATAAAGTGGGCTGGGATTTATTTCCCTCAGCCTGGCATAGTGTTGCTATGTTAAACACATCACATGGAATTAAAAGGTAGCATAGTATCTGTTCTTATCTACAAGATTACCTCAGAACAACATCACAGGCTTTGGCCACTAAAAATCATGTGTGATCTGTTCTTGTCAGTTATAGAGTCACTAGTTAGCGTGCACGTGCAACGCACGATCTGATAATTATTTTTCTCACGATCTGCTAATTATTTGTCTCATAATTAGTCATTCTCTCGTGTGAATTTACATCATTGAGTGATTTTCACAATTACATATTGCAATTTAAGTCTTAAGTTTTTCGTAGTAAACTTGAAGACCAATCTATACATAATTATTGATCAGTTAGTATTGAACACATATCGAAAGGCTTTTTTTTCAAGGAGCACAACAATATTCTATTACAATAACTAGCTTCTCGCAAAATGAAAAATAAAGCTGGCGACAACCGGCTAGGCCTGCGGGGTGCTACAGCTCTGATACAATTTTTTAAATTGGCCAAACGAAATTTAATAACGGCCTACATCCATGAGTACACCAGGCTCTCTACAGCATAACAAACCCAAGTGCAATGTACAACTTCCACGTCATTGAAATGTAGACTTAAATGGAATTTGATTGCTCTAAAGATAGCTCTAAGCGCATGAGTGTAAATGGTATCTTCAGACCTAATTCTTTATTTAAATATTTCAAATTACATGAGCCAGTTTTAGATGTTACATGTCGACAACCCATTTTACATGATATAATAGCAGCTTGTAGGAATGCTTGAGCTTCAGACAGGATCACTGCGAACAATAAAGCCCCATCACTACTAGGAAAACAGCTATAGGAGTGATGATAGCCGTGACGCACCAGCAATTTGGCGCGTCACGCCTAATAGTCGTGGCGCACCTCTGTTTGGTGCGTCGCAACTATAGCTTTAGCCGCGGCGCACCAAACGGAAGGCGCGTCGCGCCTATGTGTGGGGCCGGGGCGGCGAGCCTCCGAGGCATACCAGCGACGCAGCGCCACTTTGGTGCGTCACGGCTATGTTGTATAGGGGCGGCGCACGCCAGGCCGGTGCGCCACGGGTTGGATAAGCGTGACGCACCGTGGAGTGGTGCGCCATGGTTATTGGGAGTACAGGAGGAGGAGGCCGGAGCCGTCGATCCGGTTCGTCCACGACAAGGAGGAGGAGGAGGCAGTCACGCTGCTGCCGTCTGGTTCGTCCTCGACGCCGGCCATCTTCTTCCCTATATTAGATACTAAACTGAGCCAAATATCCAGGTATACTTGACATCTAAACTCGCTAGTGTTGCCCACAATCCGGTCTTCACCCAGCTCGTATCTGAAGCTTTTCGCCAATGTATTTCTTGCCATACTGTTGGAGATATTTTACAAGGAAGAACATTCGGATTTATACATTTTCACAGGGAAACAACATTAGTGACATAGAAGTTGCAGCGCACTTTTACTATCTACAAATACAATGTCCCATCTCGTTGCTGGCATTCTAAGATCCCATCGGCGATATCATACCTCTTATGAAGTGAAGCCAATCAAGGATAAATAGCCAATGTGTTTTAAAGCTGGATATGATGAAGGATTCGACATAGTTGAATTGCCATAAAAACATACATGTATTTTTTTGAACATTGAATTTTTTCACCAAGATCATCGCAGACCGAGTATCATTTGTTGTTATAATAAAATAACCCACTTTTATGTCAGTGGTGTCAAATTTTACTTATAAGTATAGCAATTATTTAGTGAAATAGTTTTATGTGCGCCTCTTTGAGGCTAATATTTTCCTCAAACAAATTTACTCATTCATGACCATAACGTGGCACCATAGCCACATATGTCATCCTCTTGACCAATGGGAACAGTCCAGTTGCACAATGAGCCTTTATCCTTCAATGATTGGATCAGCCATCACGTGGTTTTGCATGTCTTTTCTGTAGCATGTTTAGAAAAACATATTCTTGTGTGCATCTAAGCCTGTTTCCATTGATCTGGTGTAGGGGAAAGCTAAATTTTCTATTTTATTATTTCAAAAATTGAATTTTGCTTGTGGCAAAAACCTTGACCCCATATATACGAGCATGTAGATGTAGTTGCTTCTATGCATATGCAGATAGAGAACCCCTAACTTCAGATACCCAAAGTGAGTATGGGGATAGATGATAATTAGACACCTCTTACCGTTAATATTCCGTATGAATATGACACATCAGGAATTCAAGTTCCAGGAATACAGTACCTCTTAGTAGAAAACATAGAAAGGACCACACAGTTAATACAACACGATCTCAACCTAATCATGCATACTTACTAAGTTATCCAAAAGATCAACCATCCTTTATGTTTTCACCTCTTTGGGATTGTTAGTCTTCCTGATCATCCTGGTTACTGTGTATTACACAAAAAGGTGGTGTCTCCAATAATGTCAAATCTGCTACCTATAGGACAAGAGTCAGTTGATCCGAATTGTACTTCCAGCTGAATTCTATGAATTGAAATTATTTTCTATTAATTCAGCTTTGCTGATTCAGTATGTTAAATGTTGGATTATAAGTTCACAGGTAATGAATCTAGAGCAAAATATTATGATAAACTGAGCCAAATATCAAGGTAGCCTTTACATATGAACTTACCAATGTTTTGTACCAAGTGTATTGCACCAAGGAACTGAGACTGAATTTTACCTTGCTATGAAGAATTTACAACTTTCTTTGTCCAAACACAACATAAACATCTGATTGCTCTGCAAAATAACACTCATCCACCTTCCTAAAATTGTAGGGAAAAATAAAAGTTAGCATACATCAGCTTACCCAAAAGCGAAAACCATGTTTCTGTTGAGACCTTGTCCAAGTGGACATTCACTGACTTGGATTAGACAATCTTACTAGCATCCATGGTCAGGCTCGCACACAGGCACCTAATTTAATAGCAATGTTTAGGCATCAGAAACAAAGGGTGGAGCGTCTGACCGGGAAATTAAAATTACAAAATATAAGAACTATTGAGAAAGTATTAACATAAGAAACAAAAGTAGATATGTGCCTAAGTAGTGAGATTTACACAGGGAAACAATACCAGCTGGACTTCATTTTCTACAATAAACCTTCTAGGTGTAAATGAATGTATGTCTACAAAAGTACAAATCTGAATCAAACATAGAACATGTACCCCTATAGGTGTTGAGTACTATTTTGCAGTACTCCCCCTAATGATTTTCTAAGCAACATCCATCGATTAACCTGGCCTTGTGCCTTTGTTAATGATATTAAAGAAAGGCAACAACAAAATTAAAAACATTGAGTCCTTCTGTTTTTACCATTTAGATTGTGTATTCATCATTGAGAGGAAATCCTATTGAAACAAAGCTCATCCTTTTACACATCTAATTTAATAGCAATGTTTAGGCATCCTAAAATGTATGCATGACTTTTAGATAATAGAAAAAAAATGACCAACGACACAGGCACCTTAATAGATTGTTTCATCATGTCTTGGTTATATTTGGTGGCTATTATTTATTTCATCTACTGCATGTGTCTGTTTTGAAGTTTGGCAAGTGAGTAGCTAGGGTGGCCGTTGCAATCACTGTTAAGGTGCAGAAATTTTAAATGTGCAAAATATTTCTGTCTCTGCTGATTAACCATTTCACTAATAATCCACAAAGAGGGAATCTGGATCCTATGTTCTTTGAACTTAAAAAAAGGCTAAACCCCAAAAGTACTCTAGCAAACAAAGAGGGAATCTGGATCCTAGTTTAACCATTTCATTAATAGCCTTTCTGCATTTGTTTTGTGATAGGTAGGTTTTGCCATTTGTCTTTGTTTTGTGATAGCTATGCTCCTCTAACCTCTATGTGTCATTTCTTAATTTAATAGAACATGGCTTGCGAAGTATGTCGGTCTCGATGTGCCGAAGGACGATTCACTGGGGCTTCTTTTATGCTTCAGCTCCACGACGGTGACGTTGATTCGTTGGTAATTAACAATTCTTTTTATGTTAACTTGTTCTTTCGTTTTACTATCTAGCTTGAGACTTGTGTTTATTAACAAAAGATTCTTTATATTTCTTTTTTAGATTCTACCATGCAATATTCGCGAAGAGTTCAACGAGTTAGTTGGCAGTAACGTGGATTTCAATGTTCACGGGACCACCTACATTCTTCGAGTGAAAAAAGAAAGAACGAAGACCTACTTCTGCGGGCCACAATTGCAAGCTATCATCGCCACGTACAATTTAAGCGGAGCTGATTACATTCACTTCTCTATGGAAGGACCGCAACCTCGCATCAAAATTCTGTATATGGGCGGGATTGCGAGCGAGGATGGCGGGAGTGAGGAGGAAACTGGGAACACCGAGGATATGGACACTGAGGATGATATGGACGAGGAGGACCCATGGAAACATGTGGTGGTTGCTCAAAGAGCGAATCTTAGCGAGTTTGAGAAGGACCGTGTCCTTCAGAAACTTGCCCAGATAGATAGCTACATCGGGTCCCCTTTCGTGCATCGCATCACCAACACTAACATCTCCCATGGACATGTCATGGTATGTTTCTTAACACTTTCTTATTCGTATAGTTGCTTATGTTCTTAACACTTTCTTATCCGGTATTTGACATTGTGCTTTTATTCTTTCTTGGAATTGTGTGTTGTAGAAAATACCGATGGCGGTAGCAGATAGTGCTGGCATGGAGCAAGGTACCATTGGAGTACGCCGTGGAGAATCAGGACATGTCACCGCAGTTTCGATCACCAGGGATAACGCTGATGGTCGCGTCATCCTCAACTCTCAAGCATGGAGGCAGTTCCATTCCGCAAGAGTTGGTATGGAGGTTGGCCGAGCTATTCTGATCACCATGAGGAATAGTGACATCGCCAACTTGGACATGATGATGGTCATCGACTACATCCGCGCCCGCTAGATAGATTATGTGGTGATGATCAAGACTATGTAATATGGTTGTTTTCGAGACTAACTCCTGGATTTATTAGTAGTATATATGTTTGTTTTTGAGACTATGTAATATTTCTGCTATGCAAATTTATTCTATCAATTGCATACCTGTATTTGAGCTACTGATATTCTTCTGTATTTTGTGTACTGATATTCTTCTGTATTTGAGCTGTATATACCTGTATAAATACGGTACTGCCTTGTTTAAAAAAATACAGCATAGAATAGCCGTGACGCACCAAAACGAGTACCCGTGACGCACCAGGGAGATTAGGCGTGACGCACCTAGAACTAGCCGCGGCGCACCGGCCCAGTGCGTCACGGGTATAAATAGTCGCGGCGCACCATCCAGGTGCGTCACGGATAAATCCATAGGCGCGGCGTGTTACCCGTGACGCGCCCAGGTGCGTCACGGATAAGAAAATTGGTGCGTCACGGGTAAGCTTTTCTCTAGTAGTGCATCCTCCTCAGCGAGCAGCCTCTTTGGAAATGCCATCCGCTGGCTGTTTAACTTCAAGGCATCAGCTAGCTGTGGAGACCATATTTAAGGGCATGTACAACGCTAGCCTCTTGTAGAGGCTCTTGAGTGCAAAAAAATAAATACTACAAAATTTAATGATTAGCTAAGCGTTCTACTCCGCACCGCTGGATGCTTTGTTTGATCGCTATCTCGATTCCTGTTGTCTCGTCAAACTGCCACAGCCTAGAGAATAGGAGCCTTAGCGCCCGACTCCACAATTTGCGTCGACGCCAACAACAATCCTGGCCTCCAGCGGGATTTCCACCTAACTACTGGGATTTTTTCCCTTAGCGCCCGTCTTAGAGTCCGCGTTGTACGTGCTCTAAGCCTTCGTTTGCTTGCTTCCCTAGCTTTTTGTTGTTCCTAGACACACTTTGATAACGTAGATCAACTGTCAAACAAATTTCTTCAGAATTTCTTATCACTTCTCACACATTTTCCTTATTTCTTTCATGCCACCATAATGGCATACTCCAGATCGAGGAGCAAGATTGACTATATACATTGATCTTCTTTTAGTTTTAGTACTTCCATCAAAGAAGTTTATAATATATGAACATGGGGCAAGATGCATCCTGATTTGTTACATTTAAGCCACTCTCCACAACTCCTTTTTTTTTCTTTTCCTTTTTGCATTTTAGAAAACCATGGCCTCCACCCTCTTCCAATCTAAAACACGAACCAAAGTGAGTATCAACATGCTAATATTCGTACATGAAACCTGCTTAGCTTATCTATACCTAATAATAAAGGCGTTAAGACTTCCTTGGTTTGGTTTGGTTTGGTAGGTCATTAAAACAACCCTCAAAGTTGACACAAATTACCCACCTTGCCACCGGTAAGTTATACCTATTGAATCTAAATATATATCTATTTCTTCTATCTCTTCTCTATCTCTTCTCTGCTCTCTAAAAGAAAAGATTCGTTCCGTCTTCGCCGATACGTCGTTTCGCTTCGTCCGCCCTCCCGCCTCGTCGGTCCTCACGCGCTCCCTTCGCACCGCGACCACCGAGTACGCGGATGGGCCAGGCCCACGTCCGCGAGTCCTCGGCTCCCCGCCCCCCCCCCCCCCCCCCGCCGCTTCTCCCATGCGCAGCCTTCCCGCAACATCTGCGTCATCGTCAACCCCCGACGCCAAAAAGGAGACCTCCGCCACTCCCACGCCTTCGTGGCAGCCAGCGCGACCCCCCAGCGCCGCCATGCCTTCCTCATGCACGCGCCCCGTGCTCCTAGCATTGTCAGCCGCCACACTTCCTCTCTAGAGCTGGCGATGTGCTCCTTACCCATCCATGCTCCCATCCCCGTTGAGGCAGGCCCGATGTCCTCCACCCCGTGTCCGGTGTGGAGCAGCGTTGACCTCGACGACCCAGCCTTGAAAACGATAGGCGGCCGTGGATCTAGATGGCTAGGGTGTTCGTCCCGCATCCGCTCCTCCCCGACCGCTCCCAGTCCCCACGCTACGTACACACCATCCCATGGAGGGGCGGCCGGCGCCGAAGCACAAGATTCTGGACGCTCCGCCCCCGCTCACCGCCTTCATCCCGGCCCACGCGGGAATTGAAAAGGTAATCGCCGTTTCCCCCAGATTCGAGTTTTCAGCTGATCTGCTCGTTCAGCGCTTATATGACATGTTGGGTGATTTTTTAAGCTGCAGAAGAGGGAGGAGGGGCTGAGCCCGTGACCGGCCACATCATCTCAACAACTATCGGTCGGAAGAATGACGAGACCAAGAGGGTGAGAAGCTCGTTTGCCCAAGCTGCTGTATGGCAAAATGTGTCTGTTCTGCGCAAAGGGGAACTTCCAAGGGATTTCTGTTAGCTGCATATGAGTTCTACTCTTTTGTCCCTTGCTTATTTTTTTTATTCTTTTCAATTCTGAGGTCAATAAGGTAGGAGTTTTCATGTCAATAATTAGATGAAGTATTTCCTTGAGCTTAATTTTTTCTTTTCTTTTAATTTGAATGCGCACCTTGTGCAGGCAGGGATGGTTTAGCACCAATATATTAATTGGAGAACATTCATGCACACTAGGAGAGGAAAATAATTTGCAAGATAAGATGCCAAGGTGTATGCACAATTGACATGGATAATGGCTGCCAATAGCTAGAGGTAACAATGCTACCACCCTCTAATCAATTATTCGTGCTGCTACATCTTGTTTCATGTACTAGCCATGCTATTGAGATATTTTTGTATTGGACACTCTTAGTGCAACTGTCAGAGTAACATCAGAATAGTATGGCTAGAACAACTTATTACAATTAAATCGAGATATTTTACTTTGTCTCTATGTTGCTACATATTTTCTGCATGACTATGAACTGTATGACTTTGTCGTTCTCAATTTCTGAACTAGGAGAAAAATTTGAAGTTTCTGTAAGCAATAAATCTTTTATGACGAATTACCAGTTTTCAGGAAAATATGATTTTATGCAACATCACCCATCACTTGAATATGCAGGCATACCGTCGACGAACCATTGTTGTATTTTTTACGGGGTATGAGTTAGTTCAGACATCCACTGCAACTCTCAGTCGTGGTCAGGTTATTTCTACCAGTCCACAATGTTTGCAACCTTCACCTTTCTTTGCATAATGTATTCACCAGAATGCATAACCTCTCCTTTTGAAACTAAATTTTTGAGAAGGTAACATAGAAATACTTCTAGCCTGCATCATAAACCTTAAGTTGACATTTGGGTAACATTGGTTTTGTAGGGTGCAGGTGTTGATACTGTCGCCGACTAGAGAGCTCGGCATGCAAACCGAGAGAGTGATGCAGGCGCCACGCAAACTGAGAGGCGGGGAGGCACGTGTGAAGAGCTGCAGGTCGCCTGCCCGGACCTGCTGTTGCCGGCGTCTGGTTCATGCTTCGACTTCTGACTTAGTAATTCTTCTTGCCTCTATTCATTATATATTGTGTTTTAGACATGGGCCATAGTCGTGAGCAAGCATGGCCTGACATTATTTAGACCATATAAACATAAGCTAGACAGATAGTTTTTCTTTTCTTAATATTATTCCATTTTTGTAGAAATCTGAAGCACAAGATAAATAGTTTGTCATACACTTGACAGAAAACTGCAGTCACACCTAAGAACGGGAAATCTGTAGGAAACAAGAGGGGAATTCTGTCATGCGGCATGAGCTGGAACCACACTGTAGACTTGAAATCTGCTTATCTCTGTGCCAACCAAGTAATTAAACAGAAACTCGTATAATGCTGAAAGCACAAGGTTAATCCTTTATTTCCCACAGTTTTTCGCCAGACTTGGTTTGTTCTCATGTTACCTTCAAGTCTTCAACCCAGAAGATATTATATGCCTTGAATTGTGACTATCTTGTTAAGGTGATTTACAATGGATCAATTTTTTCTGTAACTCAAGTTCTAGCTTTTTTTAGCTAAACTTTAGATTGCTAAATATTTGAATAACTGGATAAACGTGGCAACATGAATAGAAACTATAAAAAAGGGAATTCATGATTCCAGAGTAGTGCAACCACATATTAGGCTTCAAAAAATTCAGATGCATATGGACGTGGGAGTCGAGCAGCTCGAATCCATACTCGCGCTCTACACCGACCACCTAATCAGTGTCAAGGACAAGAAGGTTATAGATTCTTTACAGAAAATTACTGTGTCCAGTGGCTCCATCTCTAATTTGATGTTTCTGTCTTTCTGTTGCAGATATGCATGAGACGCTGCTGGAAGAGAACGCGCCGCTGTTGAACACCGTCAAGAATCTGAACAGAGACGTCGCCAAGGTAAAGTGCGAATATTGTTGCATTGCATTCTCGAACCATCTTTCGAGACATGAGTATCTTCTCTTCCAATGTCAAAATCTTAATATATTGACACACTGTCTTTCCTACCGCCACGGGCCACGGGTAAAGAATTTAGGTAGATATAACTTGCCCATCCAACGTTGTTTTGGGGGTTTCGTGGAAGCTTGCTCTTACTATACTTCCTATCTGTTATGTTGAGAATTCTAACACAAAGGTAGGAGCATATTTCTAATTGCATCAAATATATGGCTGGGAATTTCCTACTGATTTATCCAGTGCTTTAGTGATGACAATTAGAAGTATGATGCAAAAACAGTAGGTGTTTCTCAAGTCAGCCTTCTATCAATAGACGTCAAAGTTTCCTCTGTTTCTCTTGCGCGCAACTTCTTCATAGGTTTATTAGCCATGCTTCATTTAACTGTAGAAATACAATATGTGGTAGATATACCTGGACGGATGAATTAGGAATACATTCCTAGAATATTGTTACTCTAATCTGATCAAATTTCTCATAATTGTTAACTTCCGGTTCACTTATGATTTTTCTCATGCTTAAACTAGAATCTGGGAGAGGAATCGAAGTTGTATAAGCTTATGGTTTGTTGGGATTAATTTATGGCATGTGGTATATTCAATTTGAGTGCCTCCTCACATATGTTTCTTGATGCCAGCATGCGTTCGTCTGAAACATGCTTTAGTTTACAGTATTTACCAAGTTGTCTATTAGAGAGCTTCTCTGAACCAAATATTTTCGGTATCATCTTCATATCTTCCCATGTCATTTATACCTCTAATTTCAACATGGTCAGTTGATAGGTAATATATTTCTTAGTGAATGCTCTTCATCATATTTTTCATGTAGACAAGTGAATGGGATAAGGTTTGCATTTGTTACTTAGTTTCCAGTTTAAAGTAAATTCAAAATAAAATTACCATAGTGAAAGCAGACGATGAATGATAAGTTTGTCATCTCTATATAGAATACACATGTTGCACCAACATCTACTGTTTTTACTTGAAAGCAATGATAAAAGGGTAAAGTCCACTTCTCTGTTGGGCATTTAGTTGATTCATCGAGGAGCAGATCATCCAATTACAGTTTGAACCGGATAGAATGGCTGATGTTGTTGCTGAAATGCGGGCCTACAGAGGATTCCTCCCAGCCGTCTTATTGCCCTTGTCTGACCCGTGTAGTGCTAAGAATTAAACAAGAAGAGGATGCACGGTGGCCAATGACGGCGGCCAATAACAATCAACAGAAACATGTATCATCTCTCTTTCTTTAACCAGTCCACCCTACATGGTATCATCAACGAGGCCAAATGGTCTACAATATTTCATAAACAAGAATCCAGATTGTAGGCAAGAAGGCTCTTATGCTTCCCAAGGCCTAGAATTTGTAATACGAATTTTCCTAATCATTTGCATTATTTTTCTTGCTCTCACCTCTGTATTTTAGCTGCAGGTCCTTCATTGTTGATCAATGTACAAAATGTAATAACTTAATGACTTTTTTTGTTACATACATTGCTCTTATTTGTACTTCCCGCAATTAAACTTCTGTGTGATATGTGGATTCCAGTCTCTTGATCCAGATCAACTTTTCTTCAATTGCCATTTTGCAAAGGCCCGTTGTCTTTCCCCTTGAATTTCCCTTCAGTCAGATTGCAGTGCTAATCTCTTGTCTCCGAAGCAAGGCCATTTTTATGGAGAACATTATAGTAGCTTCTTGAATTATTTGGGTTTTGCCAAGACATATTACAATTTCATAGGAATCTAGCCCAACCTTTGTAGATGCAGGAATGTTTTCAAATGTGAGTACATGTATAGGATATTTGACAATATGTTGGAGTTATGTGGCTTATGCATGGGGCATACCTTTTTCTATTCTTTTTCACCTATTTTGTAAGAGCACCAAATACATATTTTGCTCTTACCAATTGTTACTTAAATAGCTAAGTTTTCCAATTGCATTGTATTACAGACGGCAACAGTAGAGGCTTGTGAACCTAATTGACTTCAAAAATACTCACAACCTGTTATATGTGCATTGATCAAGATGTTAATGCTAGACCTATATATATCATATAAGTATAGTGAAACGTGGCCACCTTTTCCTAAATTATCAAAGACTTGGACATTTTTCGCTCCATGTTGTGCTTATGTTTGAATAAATAGCATGCATCTTTGAAAACGATTGGAGTATTCCTCTAAAAAAACTATTATACTCAATACCATTGTATAAAGTGGTGTCCGTAGCAACGCACGGGCATTCAACTAGTACTATAATATGGCTTGTTACCGTGATGGTAGGTCTATGGTACGTCCGTTTTGGTTCGGTTTGTACGTCCTCGCTCAATCGCTATCGCTAAAATACCGCACCCTTTCCGTCTGTGTCTCGTCATAAAAACCGCACGAGGAAAGACTATTCAACTCGGTATTGGACATGAGTCATGATACCAATCCAAACATGAGTACCGTAATTAACCAGACCCGAGACGTCTTCTAGCCTTCTCTCTCTATGCCTTTATGTACGGGATCGATCAATTGCCGACAGCTCAAATTGATCAATGCTTCCAATCCAAATCAAGTATCCAAGCTATCAGAGACGCAAGCTAGCAATTCGGCGAGAGACCAGACAACAACAATGCCGGCGAAGGTAGCAGACGAAATCAAAGTCGACAAGAGAGAACGTGAGAGATAAGGCAAGAACAATGGCGACGAACCCAGAGGATGAGAGCAAAGGCGACGAGAACGTGGCTCAAAGAGAAGAGCAATATGATCACGCCGGTAAAATACGTAGGCGAGCGCTTCGAGATCATGCAGGAGGCGGCGGCGGCGCTGTTGCATCCACCACATGCGAGCGCTCCGAGATCACGCAGGAGGGGGCGACGGCGCTGTTGCATCCACCGGATGATTGAGAACGATTGCGGCGAGAACATCATCCCTCTCTGCCGCTGCAAGATTCACCAAGGTCCGAGAGTGCTGCAACGTACACGCTGCTGGTGGAGGAACCAGCTTCGCCAACACAACCACGTCCGGCGAGCATGACATGGAGAGCTCCTGCTGCATGTTCCAGGACGACCTTGCGCAGTACATAGGTGCCAAACAGCCCCAATGATCTACCAATTGTAGTTACGGCGATTAGACCACCAGTCCTGGCCCAAAATTCAGCATGCCCACTAAATAGATGTCCTGCCTTAACTATCTCTGTCTCACGATCCTGATTTCATGTATATTACATGAAAGCCTCCAGCTATCAAATCACCTTTACATCATAGGAATGAATTTTGTCAGCGTGTTGTTTTGTGAATTGGGACTTTGTCAAGTAATTGACGTATCGGGGGCAGATTACTGAGACGGGGACCAGATCATGGTGTTCAAAGCATGCCCATATTGTGCACCATGGTTTATATTACTAAGATGGGTGACAAAAGATTCTGGCATGTCTCACCTGGTAGATGCACAAGGACCCGGCATGGGACATGGAGGTCAAACTCAAGCACTTCAAGGCTACTGATCTGCTATGTCGCTGATTCGGCCATGATGGAGCTGGCCGACATTAGTCTTGTCCACTGCTTTTCATGGTACCGCACTACCAGCTCCTCCAAGGTTACAATTGTTTTATTCTGGTTTGGTCCAATTACAAGGACGAGGAGCAAATCCATACTTTTTTCTCTTAAACTTTTGTTCGATTAATCAGAATATGTTTGAATCGAATGCGTATAAGTTAGCTTCTTTTGCTGTCAATGTCATCTATTTTCCTGTGGCCAAGAAGTTATTTGATGTTCTTTGTTGTCTCGTGGCTTGGAAGCAGCTTCTACTAAACCACCTTTTGTATATTTCATCATTATATAAGCAGTTGCATTTGCATATAATGCATGTGTATACGTGGAAGGCGCAACAGTCTTCTCAGTTATGCGCATTACATGTGTACAAGGGGCAAGTTCGGGTGTGTGCGACACACGATAACGAAACATTGGATCCATCATGGGAGTGACATCAGTAAAATTATTCAATGAAAATTGACCCGTAATTACGCAAGGCTCTGTTTACTCTAAATATTATTTACCTGGAAAATCTCATTGAAATAAGTTTACCGGTACATATTTATGTTACAAATTGTAATAAGAAATAAAAATATTAACTTAGCTAGCCCTGTGCGATTATTGAGCTTCCTCGCCATCGAAGGAGATAATGGGAAAATTGACGGGTCTGACTAACGTGTTTCAAGCAGAACTTAGATTTTCCACTCCCGTTGCAACGCACGGGCATTTTGCTAGTTATTCTTAATGACTTCAGACTGTTGTTTTTAAAGGCTTCCCAAGATAACCTAAGCATCGGTATGCATTCACCTGCTACCAGCTTGACATTATTTGGATCAGTATTCATGAATTCCTGGCCATATACAGTACATGAAGTCCAGAGGAAAGCAATATGGACTGCTTAGGGGTAAAGTTTAGAAATGTTCGCTTACACCTCCCAAAAATATTAGTGCCAAAATCCAATTTTGAAAAAAAAACAAATAATTAGAAACAATTAGTTATTGAGCTTCTATCCATTATGCCCGTCCATGACCATCTATACCTTCAAGGATATGGATGCCGGTGTGTCCTACTTCACTCCTAGTGAGCTGTCGTACACCAGAGGCAACTCTATGTTGCTCTCGTTGTCAATCCAGACTGATGTGTGCCATGAGGGTGCAGGCATGATACTTCTTTGTGACACATATGAACAGTTCAACAAGGTTAAATTTATATCCATCTAGCCTCTAATTTATAGTATTTTTTACTACAAAATGTATATAACATATTTCCAATTATGAATATCTTCTCTGTACATGAAAGATTGAGTCCATCAAATCCAATTTCGAACCTGTTCAACCCAACAATATCTTGTTAGGGTTCTAGGATCCAGGAGAGTAATAAGCAGTCGATTCGGGTAGCTAGATAGATCTGATACAGGCTCGGCGTCACGCACGAGCAGAATCACGAACACGCAGGTTCGGAAGAGGAAGGAGAGAGATTAACCCAGCAGGGCTCTACGAGTTCATACATCCAACTTGTCCCCCTTCTCTGTGTCGATTCCCCTTTTGTGGTCGACGACGCGACGATCTCCAGTGCTGGGCCGACCCTCCAGTTGGGCTGCACGCAAGGCCCGACGCTTCCCGGCCCGTCTCGCAGCCTGTAACGCCCTGGGTAGATGACGTGTCGTGACATCACCCCCTTCTCGATCACCGGCTTGTCCCCAAGCCGGACTGTCCGGGAACGCCTCCACCACGGCATAGAGCTGCTCCCAGGAAGAGCATGAGGACGGCAAGCCTTCCCAGCGCACCTGTATCTGTGGCGTCATTTTCCCTCCTTTGCGGACCATGCGCTCACCAACGATGCTCCCAGGTTGCACTTTCACCTGCATTCGCAACATAGCAATTGGAAGTGTTGTGCTCACCTCGTCAGTAGGCTTCAAACCTTTTTTGAGTTGTGACACATGCACAACCGGGTGTATGCGAGAGGTTGGTGGAAGCTGAAGCTTGTAGGCCACTGGCCCAATGCGTTGCAAGATGAGGTATGGCCCAAAGAATCGGAATCCCAGCTTCTGCGATGTTCTTTTCTCAACGCTCGACTGAACATACGGTTGGAGCCTGAGATAGACATAGTCCCCAACCGCAAATTCTCTTTCGCTGCGTTTCTTGTCAGCTTGGGCCTTCATTCGTTGTTGAGCACGTTCGAGATGTTGCCTGATCAGAGGAACCATGGCAGCCCTCTCCCGCAACCATTCTTCAACGTCAGTATGGCCTGGTAGGGACGCATTCTCTACCGCAAAATGTCTTGGCGATCTACCATACAACACCTCAAATGGTGATTTTCCCAAAGCGGAGTGAAACGTTGAGTTGTACCAGAATTCTGCCTGAGGAATCCATTTAGCCCAGTGCTCTGGTTTGGCATGTACCAAGCATCTCAGATATGTCTCCAAACATTGATTTAGGCGTTCTGTTTGCCCGTCCGTTTGCGGGTGATACGAGGAGCTGAGGTTCAATGTCGTATCCGCCAGCCGGAACAGATTCTGCCAAAAAGTGCTGATGAAGATTTTATCCCGATCTGATATAAGCACTTTTGGCATCCCATGATGCCTGTACACATGATCCATGAATACCTGTGCAATGGTGGCAGCTGTGAATGGATGTTTGATGGGAATGAAATGCCCAAATTTAGTGAACTTATCTACTACCACCAAGATTGCATTGAACTTGTTGGAAGATGGCAGGCCTTCAACAAAGTCCAAACTCACAGTATGCCAAGCAGATGGTGGTATATCGTGTGGTTGCAATCTGCCAGGTAGCCTCACATGCTCACTTTTTGCCTGATTACACACTCTGCACTTAGCCACATAATCCAAGACATCTTTTTTCATTCCTGTCCAAGAGAAAAGTTGTTTCACCTTCTGATATGTTGCAAGAGTGCCAGAGTGCCCGCCCAATCCACTGCTGTGCAAGGCTAACAGGACTGCAGTGTGTGCCTCTTTGTTGTTTCCCAGCCAGACTCTTCCCTTGTGTCGAATGATTCCATCTTGCAGGGAGAAGCCTTGATCATTATGGCCATGTATGCTGAGGTCAACTAACAATTCTTTGGCGCGAGGATCCTGCTGGTATCCTTCAATGACCGTCTCAACCCATCGCGGCTGTACTTCGGAGATAGCATGGACTGTATAAGAGCACGGTCGTCTAGATAAAGCATCAGCTACTGTGTTGGTGCTGCCCTTCTTGTACACAATGCGGTAGTGCAAACCCATCAACTTGAAGAAAGCTTTCTGTTGGATCTTCGTATTAAATTTGTGATCTCCCAGGTGAATAAGGCTACGATGATCGGTGTGAATCGTGAACTGACGGTGTTGGAGGTACGTTTTCCACCTGTCAATCGCCATCAGAATGGCCAGGCACTCTTTGTCGTAAATGGACAAGGTTTGATTCTTTACTCCCAATGCACGGCTGAGATAAGCCAATGGGTGTCCATGTTGCATGAGCACGGCACCAATCCCAGTCTCACACGCGTCAGTTTCCAATACAAAGTCCTTGGAGAAATCTGGCAAGGCCAGCACAGGGGCTTGTGTGAGTGCAACTTTGATTGCTTTGAATGATGCATCCGCTTCAGGTGTCCAAATAAACGGCACGTTCTTCTTGAGCAAATCTGTCAATGCACGGCAAAGCATGCCAAAGTACTGGATGAATTTCCTGTAGTATCCTGCTAACCCCAGAAATCCTCTTAATTCTTTTAGAGTTTGTGGTCGCGGCCAATTTTGTATTGCCAAGATTTTATCTGGATCCGTTGCAACCCCCCTAGCGCTGATAATGTGTCCCAGGTATTCCAGCGATCTCTGTGCAAAGGAACATTTAGATTTCTTCACAAATAGCTGATTCTGAGCCAGTAACTGGAACACGGTACTCAAGTGTTGTGTGTGCTCTGGCAGAGTTTTGCTGTAGATTAGGATGTCGTCTACAAACACAAGCACAAATTTTCGAATGACTGAAGCAAACACTTTGTTCATTGCTGCCTGAAATGTTGCCGGCGCTGCTGTCAATCCAAAAGGCATCACACGGAATTCGTAGTGGCCGCTGTGTGTTCGAAATGCAGTTTTGCATTCATCTTCTTCTACTAATCTGATTTGGTGGTAGCCTGATCGCAAATCTAACTTAGTGAAAAATTGGGATCCCGACAGTTCATCCAGCAACTCATCCACCACTGGCATTGGGTAACGGTCCTTAACTGTCACAGCATTGAGATGCCTGTAATCAACACAGAAGCGCCATGTCCCATCCTTTTTTCTCACCAACAATACAGGAGAGGCAAATGGGCTACGGCTTGGCTGAATGATTCCCTGCTTGATCATCTCTTTGATTTGTCTCTCGATTTCATCTTTTTGTTGTGGCGAGTATCTATAGGGTTTCACATTGACCGGTTGGACCCCAGGCAACAGAGTGATGTTGTGATCATAGTCGCGGTGTGGAGGTAAGCCTTTTGGAGTGTTGAAACAGTGAGAATATTGTTGCAGCACCTGTTCAATTTCTGTTGGGATTGTCTCCACTTCACCATTCTCTGCCACATTCAACTGCACCACATGTTCTAGTGCTCGATCAGCAGCCAAGGTGTGTAGTTCTTCTAATGAAATAGGTGTGCAATTCTGCACCTTGCTAGAAATTCCTTTGAGCACCACACGTGCGCCATTCATCTTGTACCGCAGTGTCTTCTTGGACCAGTCCACCCACATGGGTGGCAAGCTCTCTAACCAATCCATGCCCAGCACCATGTCATATCCAGGCACACTGAACACTTTGAAGGAAGTTGTGAATTGAGTCCCTTGACATGACCATTGTACATCTGGAGTTGCTTGGTTCACTGTCGTTCGGTTCCCGTCAGCCACTGCCACTTGAATGGGTGATATTTGTACAACAGGAAGGGCTAGCTGGTCCACAGTGTCTGCACTCACAAAACTTCCTGCACTACCAGAATCAATCAAGAGTAGGATTTGTTTCCCATTGCACTCTCCTTGTAATCTGATGCTTTTCTTGGACTGCACTCCAGCCAAAGCACACAGGGATATATGGGTCAATGGTTCTTCATCACTTGAAGTGTCCTTGTCAGGCTCACTGTCCAGAGTGGTCACCTGTAGCACTGCCAACAGCTCCTCCACCACATTCAACGGTACTGTCTTGCTACACTTGTGCCCAGGCTGAAATTTATCCCCACATGTGAAACATTCCCCTCTAGCTCTTCTCTGATCTCTGAGAGTTTTGATTCTATCATCCCATTGTGCTTTTGGTTTGGGTTTTTCCTCTGCGAATTTCCCCCCTTCATTGGTTGGAGCTGAGAAAATTCCTTTGCCAGGAAAGCCAGTTCGAGAATAAGAATGCTTGAACTCTGACTTGTACTTGCTGCTTGAATAGCCACGAGTTTCTTCCAGCATCTCCTCCTGTTTTTCAGCAAGAATCAACGCAGCATCAACTGTTCTAGGATTGTGTAATCTAATAGCTCTCTGAATATCTTTCTTAAGACCACCAACGAATTTTGTAACAAAAAATGCTTCATCATAATGCTTATTGTAAATCAAAATTTTGTGTCTAATGCCCTCAAATCTATGGTAGTAACTTTCTACAGTATCAGTTTGTTTACACCTCTCTAATGCCTCTAAATGTTTGTGGTGTTTATCTTTGCCAAATTTGGAATGAATGGCTACACAGAGCTCTTCCCAACTATCCACTTCATGCTCAGCCTCATAATTTTGTAACCAGAGAGCTGCATTTCCAGTGAAATGCATAGTAGCAAAGGTCGCCCAAGTTTCACGGTTCACATCATATAAGCTAAAATACTTTTCGCTTGTCTGCTTCCACCACTTTGGGTTGTCACCATCAAATCGTGGGAAATCAGTTTTAGGTGGCCTAGACGATCTACCATGATTGTATCTCGATGCAGAATAGGGAGTGTCACAGTATGCATCCGGGGGATCTCCTAACTCAAAGCGGACAGGGGTATGAGGAGTAACACGCGTACCCTTGTCCAGGGCCGGTGTCTGTGCCCGTGAGGCAGCAGCCACGGTACCCTGGTGTATTGTGTCGTCGCCGTGCCATTCAGGCCTAGTGGTGTTGACGGGAGGTAGTGTAGGGCCTGCCTCCAGCGCCGTCACTCGCGCGCCGACCTCAGTGACCGTCCTCGCGAGCTCCTTCACTGTGGTGTCCACTTGGGGCATCCACACATTCAGGCTCTTGAGTGTGTCGGAGATCAACTGGATGGAGGTCGCCGTTTCTGCCCCCTGCTTGCGCAGCTCCACCAGGTCTGCCTGCAGCTTGTCCATGGTGACGGAGTCGCAAGTTGTCCAGATCGCGTCCGTGGGTGCCAACGCCTGCCGCCTCCTTCGAGATGCGCCTCCAATGGCGCCGAATCCGGGTTCGTCGACACGGGATTTTACCGATTGCAGTGAGATCTGCAACCAACCGTTCGATGACCGCCCGAATTACGCCTCTAGCAGTCTACCGCCACCAACGCCGCCGTGCGAGCTCCATAGCTAGGCTCCGCCATCACCGCCGCCGCAGGGAGGAGGCTGACCAGAGGGATTTTACAGGAGATCCAAACCCCTGCGCCCCCAATCTACCTGTAACGCCACCGGCTGCACCAATTTGTGGACTGGCTGTGAACGAATTTTGGTGTGGAAAAATTGGAAGCACTCGATCTATGGCTCTGATACCATGTGTTAGGGTTCTAGGATCCAGGAGAGTAATAAGCAGTCGATTCGGGTAGCTAGATAGATCTGATACAGGCTCGGCGTCACGCACGAGCAGAATCACGAACACGCAGGTTCGGAAGAGGAAGGAGAGAGATTAACCCAGCAGGGCTCTACGAGTTCATACATCCAACTTGTCCCCCTTCTCTGTGTCGATTCCCCTTTTGTGGTCGACGACGCGACGATCTCCAGTGCTGGGCCGACCCTCCAGTTGGGCTGCACGCAAGGCCCGACGCTTCCCGGCCCGTCTCGCAGCCTGTAACGCCCTGGGTAGATGACGTGTCGTGACATATCTAGAGGAGGATTCAAGTGGAGCCGCTGCTGGTGGAGTACCAGTCTGCTTGAAGAGTAGGAGGCAGCGGCGCAGAGTAGGTTGACGTCTGCCGGCGAGTTCAACGGAGGCGGTGTTTGCGTGAGCCTTGCGTGGCGGCGTGCAGGGCGGCAGCGGCGGTGGCGCCATTCAAGCTCGGCGAGCTGGCTCCCGCAGCGGCAGCGCCGGCCCCTGCGGGCCCAGAAGCAAGCGAGCGGCGGCTTGCCGGACTGCCGATCTGGCTCCGAGGAGCTTGTTGGCGTCTGCGGCCGTCGGCCTCGCCAATGACGTGAAGGGAAGCGGAGGTGTCGCGCCTGACGGGCGAGAAGATCGGGAGGATATGGCAGAATTGAAGAGGATCGTGGGAGCAGGGTCTCATGTACTCCTGTTGAGGGCTAGTTGTTATGTTGACCGTCGGATCTAGTTAGTTCGGTCTGATTGTAGGGTGATAATTATTCAGAGTTGTTCTGTGTACAATTGTTGGGGTGGGTTTAGGAAAGAAAATGTTTGCTCTTTTAATAGTAGTGTAGAAAAGAGGGCCAATTAACAAATTCTAGATCATACCACAGCAATACTCATGTTTTACATGAGCAAAACCTGGGCACATCCTAAAGTAGCACCTCAGTATGCAAACATGCAAACAATTAAGCACTTGGGCACAAATTAGAAAATGTTTAAACAAGATATGTTAATTCCCAAGCATCCATTCACAAGGATTAGGGCCTCAGACTTTGCATCACTGGCCAGGGACATACTTGAAGATATAGATATATGTTCCGATCAGATAATAAATCCAGGAGCAACAAGATCAATTATACAATTGTTCTTATCGGATAAATTGTAGGGTCTTTATAGCAGTAGCACTGTGCCCTTATTGGAATAAAAGGCTACCAGTAGTACAAATTACAAACCATGGAGCCAACCAAAATTTCTTAACTCACAAGCATGCAATCAATTGATGCTGGGTACTACTCCATTAGAGCAGCACCTCAAACACAACTCTACACTAGCTAGCATCACCAAGATTCATAAATAACTGAAATAAGGAATCATTACAATCTTCAGATAACAAAACCACAAAATGGTCCAGGGTGGCACATCTCTGAACCAAATTGCTGAGGGTAGCACTCACACACCTGATATACTATCATGAGCAAATAATTGAACTTGTCCATCTAACAAAAGCATCAGGGCATCATCAAGGCCGTGGTCCCTAACAACAATAATGATCCGGGCCTAGATCACATCCAGTGCACACTAGGAGCAACCAATAATTAGGAAATTATCCAAGCAAGGGCATCCATACACATATATGAGCAAGTCATCCAAACTGAGGCATCATCACAAGCATAGCACTGGCACATGTACACATCAGTTCATCGCGGGGATGAACTGGTGCAGCACTACACATCACAATTCATCGGCTCGATGGCCGGTCACACGAGAGTTCTCACCTCGAGGAAGTGTAGCCGAGGCAGTGGAGATAAGAGTGTCGACGCCGGGGTTACAGTCATGCACTGCCGTCCTGCCCAAGTCGACGGGTTGCAGCAGCGGCATCACCGCAGCGACGGCGGCACAAGGAGCATCCCAGCAGCGGCGCATCACCTGCGCCGAGCCACACCAGCAGCAGCCACACCACCGCACCATATCACCACACCACCTCACTGCACCACCAAGATCACCAAACCACCGCACCTCCGGGGCTGCAGGCCTAGGAAGCTCGGAGCATCGAGTCGGAACAGAGGCTCGTGGATATCGGGGGCATGGTCGAGCCGGTGAACGAGGGGATGTTGAAGGAGGCGTGACCTGCGAGGATTCAGCAGAGGAGACGGAGAAGTGAGCGCCGGCGAGCTCCAGCCGCACGGCTAGGGTTCCACGGGCAGGCTCGATTGGGGCGCTCTGGAACGAATCGACGGGAAGGATTCCGAGGAGGTGATACGCCGGAGCCTTTCTGCGAAGCGGCAGCGCTGGCGAGGGCTAGAGTTTGCCGGAGCATGGGGGGCGGCAGCGGCGTCACAGGGGAGAAGAGGGGACGAGGTGAGAAAGTGGAACGACAGAGGAGAGGTTCCCTCGTATGCTGTCTTCTTCATGTACGTGTACGTGGTTCACTTGGCCATCCTATGTATACGTACACATCCTTGGCCCATTAACTCATTCCCGTAACCAATTGGGCCCAATGAAGTAAATCAGCTATTTCTCTTTCCTTTAAAAATAGTCCTCAATTAAATTCAGTCCTTGAGAGTTATTAAATCCAATTTAAGTTATTCTAAAAAGTCTTATAAGAGAGAAAAAGGAAAATTCGAAAGTCGGCACCTTAGTGTGGGAAGTGTATAAAGAAGATTTTTACTACTAAAAATTAAATATTTTTGAATGATAGTCTTGAAAGGAAATTAACCTTAATGGTTAGTTTTAAAATTTTGAAACTAAAATTAATATCCTAAAATGGATTTTTCTAAAATAAAATTAAGCCTAAGTTTACAACGATGGGAAAACCCTAAAATATTTTAAAATAAATATAATTACTACTCTACTACTCCTCGTAATTTTAGAATATTCTAAACCATGAAATAAATCCATTACTTTATAAAACTTGGTCACTCATTTCTCTAAACCCTTATTGCATGATTAAGTTTGGTATTTGAAAAGTTTAAATTCACTTAAGCTATTATTTCTAAATTAACAATGTTGACAAATCATAATAAACTTTGTTATTTTTCCTTTAAGAATTATTCCTAAATAAGATATATCTTACTGTTTGCATAAAATGAACAATACTCAAATTCCTAAGTGCATAACATTTTGAAATGTTAAATAACCAAGTAAATGAGGTAAAACTCCAAAACTTGAATAAGTCAATCAACCATGTTATTACCGAGTCCTTAAGAGATGAAAATCATCACAACAAGAAGTAATACAGCAACTCTAAGTAAGTAAATCTAATAAAATCTAAATATCGTAAGAAAAAGCTTATTCTTTTGAGTTTGGGTATTTTCGGGGTAAATCACGATGCATCTCATTACTATGCATAATAGCATCTTGCCAGTTTTTCTGTAGTCCTTACCAGGACTACTTTGCTATCTTTCAGATGTAGGGATTTTCTACGCGACCCTCGAACCCCGGAGACGTTGATTATTATGGTTATTTCAATCTCAGGCAAGTTCATCACTTGCTCATATCCTTTGCAGTACTTCATAACAAACTATTTGCAGAAACCCTATCGTATTACCACCTATTCTCAAAAGAATGCAAGATCCTATTTTTATAATAATATGACTACTTCAATGACTACCCGAGTGGTAGTGTTCTGTTTGGTGGGCGGATGGGACCATGGTAAGATGAATAGGTCAAAGGAAGGTTCCATTTGCATGGGAAAGTATTACCTAGGAATTAATCACAAATGCCGTCAGAACTCGGTGCGCCGTAAATTCGCGTTAACCATGGGTCTTAGTCAGTTGTGATACTTCTCTCGTTCGCATGTCAACGGACTGCCAGAGACGTACGCTGTAGGTTCTGCGGGACTACATGCACATGGGTGGGATCCCTTACGTCCCACGGACTCTGGGGTCTATGAGTGTCTGCCAGGGGCGCGTAGATCTCCATCGTGAGGGGTGGAATTAGGCGTTCAACCTGCTGGCGGAAATGGGTGGGCATGCGTTGTGCGGAGAAGCACGGTTTGGCTTGGACCAACAACCGGGCCCCACACCTAAGTAGGCGTGGACAGGAACGATCGCCTGGTTGTGCAACATGGTCTTGGTCGTCCATGGGTAAAGTAACGCACCTCTGCAGAGTGTAAAAGGATGTGGCATGTTACCCCCTGTTCCGGGAAGGAACTGCGAACGCTACAGGAAAGGAAACTCCATGAAGTTCTAGCTCATGTGATGGTGTGGCGGGCATAGTTTTCAGAATTAAAAGCAACCTCTTGAAGAAAGTTTTACAAAACCTTGCATTAGCTTATGACTCTTTCGAGTCTAAAGCTGTAGTTAGTGCATCAAACCACCCACTATATATCATGAACTTGTTGAGTAACGCTCGTTACTCATTCGTTCCCGTTTGACCCCCTGCTTATAGTTGAAGCCTGATGGAAGTCGTCATCGTGAAGCATCGTCATCAACAACGCTGATGTAGGAGAAGCTATCAAGGTGTAGATGGAGTCTATACTAGGACTTAGCTGTTACAAGCCATAGATTAGGGCTGACATTAGCCGTAGTGGATTAGTTCTGAGCTAGAGTTCTTCTCCGGCTTGGAGCTTCGAATTGCTTCTTCTGATGTTTCATTTGCAGGAGATCTTTTTTATTCATCAAGGAGATTCTCAAGATTTTGTAATGAAGTTTGTATCATATAGCTTTGCTTGGACCCGTTGTGTTTCTGTTGTACCACTCTGAGAGATGTAATATTCACGGATAAGTCCTTCTGCGAGTATTATGTCACCGACTTGCGCACTACACATGCAGTGGTGTGCTGGGTCACCACAGAGTTCGATAAACCTTGGGTGCTCCACTTAAGGTAAATTTGCTGATTTTCTACAAACCTCTGCACTTGGAGGCCCAACAGTGTCTACAAGTAAAGAAGCGTGCGTAGACATCATAGCCTCCAGCTAATTTAAACCTAAGTAAACTCGTGTCCCCCGTCTCCAGCAAAACTCTCTCCACGTCACTCCCCCACATTTTTAGTCGGGATATGGCACCCAATAGGCTGTCTAAATCTACAAACCCCAACACATGTAGGATCAGCTAGGATTTTTTCTATGGAAACTATCATGTATATATATGCACTAATAACCATGTCCATCTCACGAAGGACAAAGACAACAAATTAAGAAAGAGAATATCTATGTGTTCGGGTTTGCAGTTTTTAAAGCAAAATCATATCTCAATGTCCATCGCCTCAGGCCAACCTACTAGATACGTGCCCTCAAGATGCAAACTTATTTACGACATTATCTTATCTACAATTTTTATAAAGTAAAACCGCACTAACATGCATTAATGATTTTTCTATCTCAACATGCAAGCTATTCACATAATCCATTCTCCTAGTCAATCAATTGTCCATGTCATCTCCCCTAATAATTATTAATCACTACATGCAATCTACACATCATCCATTTTTTAAATCATCTGATTATTCATATTAATAATTTAAAATATATACTATGATAAATGAAATTGTGCATATTCCCTTTAAAAACAAAATGTATCATATCTCTTATAAACTTTTGTTTATAATATAGTTTCTAAAGCGATCCCGCAGCAATGCGTGGGGTATCTTCTAGTACTTCTTATAAAGCAAAACCCCACTAACATATATATGATTTTTCTATCTCAACATGCAAGTTATCCACATCATCTATTCTTCTAACCAATCAATTGTCCATGTCATATCCACTAATATTTATTAACCATTACATGCAAGCCACACATCATCTATGTTTTTAACCATCCAATTATTCATGTTAGTAATTTAAAATATATATACTATTATCAGTTAATTGAATTTTGTATATTCACTTAGAAAATATAATGTTTCACATCTCTTATAAGCTTTTGTTTACAATGTAATGTAGTTTCTAAAGCGATCTCGCAGCAATGCGCGGGGTATCCTTCTAGTATATATAAATATAAATTAACATATACTCCATCGTGTCGGGACACCCGTATGATTTCTAAATTTTCTTATATTATGTAATCATCGCTCACTATTTCCACCTTTTCACTAAATGATCCGTGCTTACATTTGGATTAACGGAGTTTGGCCCATTGGGAGGGGTAGATACAACCAAAATGAGAAGAAAAAAACTACTGAAAGCAAGAGTAGGGCCCGCACGCAGGTGGTCTCGAACACATCCGACAGAGAGGCAGATCCGATGCCGCAGTCATACAATTAGCCAAAAGTAAAGCCATTTAAAAATAGGAAAAATTGGAAGCCCATCATTTTTAGCTAAAAATCAGGGAGGTGATAGATGCATACATTTAGGGATAACCATTAATTCTTACAATAAATCCAGATGCATACATTTATGGGTAGCAATTAATTCATACATTAATTCCAGCCAAAAATACGGATGACCGCCATAAACGGGCAGGATATCGATCAAATTGTCTGCCCCACTGCAATATATAATCGAACGGAGTTGAGCGTCAACATATCGTCAGTAGATCAAAATCGCGAAAATATTAGAGATCCTTTGTCTTGTCTCATGGCGTTTAGCAAAAGGAATACAAGCGTGGTATGCTTGGCAGCCCTCATGGTGGTGATGGTGATGGCCACCTTGATGAAGTCTTTTGATGCATCAACAGGTTATATATAAAATAACCTTGCTTTTCCACTACATATATGTAAATCTAAGATATTTCACTTATGACTGGAGATTATGACTCCAAAATGTGCGTGCTTGTTTGAGATCGACATGTTTCGTGTGTCATATACTCTTATGGCATCAACGATTCAATGTAGTCTCCTAGTTTTTATATGCCCACTTGGAACAATCTTGATTAGGACAAGGCCACATTGACAATGGACTAGTAAATCCATTATATTTATCTCACTTTTGCAAATTCATTTCTTGTATGTGTAGTCTGCTTCCCGATGCAAGATGTGTGCACGGAATTCGCATGCAAGGGTAACTGCACCAGTCACGGTTATACGAAGAAGACATATTGCTTGAAGCATGACCACCAGGACCACCATTGTTGCTGCGAGTCGGGCTCGAAGCGTGAGGTCGACGTTTTCGCGCCGTGATTGATCCCTTGTCGCACATAACGAATAATTTTCCTCAAAATAAAAGGATAACAAATAATTAATTTCATATATGGTGATCAGGATACATATGTGTAATATGGATAAATGCATGTATGTGACAGAGGGTGCGTAAGAATGTCTGTGTGCGCTTGCTATATCTTCTTCCGCCTCTGTGGCCTCTTTTTGACCAAAAATTAAAGGTGTATAGTGAGCATCCTATTTGATCATCAACGACTTTTTCAATTGAATTTTCATAAGTTGGATGACCAAATCATAGAGTCATAACTCTATGACCAATTCTTTTGGTCATGGGTTGTCCTTACATGGCCACATCAGATCCTAAATGGCCAAGTCTATGTGAAAAAATTATGACCAAATGGGTAGGTCATGGATGAGATTCAGCCCAGTCCATGATGCTCCTTTATATGGGCTAGACCAACATTTTGGCCCATTTAATATTTTTTTCCAGCAATTTCTTCTCGGGTTAACAAACTGATGTGAACAATTCAGCCATTTTAGTTTCTGGGCCTTAGGCTCTTTTATCCATTTCGACTCTGGGCCTTGGCCTACTTATGGTCCAATTTATTTTCTGGTTCTAGACTTTTTTGGGGTCCATTTATTTTCAAAATTTATTTATTTTATTACAGAATACATCCTACTACTAGTTGGGCTAGTTGAGTTGAGGCCTTATATTACAATCTAGTTATTTTCACCATGGGCTTTATACTCTTAAGCCCAATTACATAGAGCTAGATAAAATTCAAATCCATATAAACACATTTGAATTCCCGTAAATTTGAATTACACCACATATTCTAGGAATGCAAATCATCACAATACATATTATCACTTAACTTATAACATACCACCAAGTTAACATCATATACAAGGTTTATATAAGGTTCACATAACTCATAAGATACCACCAGAATCGAAACACAAGCAAAATTACACCAGATTCACATAAGTCATAACTCATATTCTAAAGATAAGAATTAAAACAAATACACTTTCTATCTTCAAATCAACTTCCTCTTATCTAACCTGAAAAAAAGAACATAATAGAAGCTTTAATGCACATTCACTACTATGATACCCACAATCTCAGCCAGTTGTCGTACATAGGACTGAGGCGATTCCCCCAACCGGCTCGCTGCATAAGGTTCTAATAAGTAGGCCTTATTAGAGTCGGGTTCCCGGCCCGTCTATGGTGCAGTAGCCCTCAGACGGTTTTCGAAAACGCCGCCTCTAATGGGATGTTATTCGGAAACAGAAAAAACAAAGGCCCATCGCTTAGCTTAAAGGCGGGTTACTTTAACAAACAACTGTAAGAGATGCAGGACATTCGTTGTATTTTAGATACTCCGGGTTAAGAAACAGAGAGCCGGTTTAAATAAAAAACATACTCAGTGTAGGAAGAAGCGGTTTTGATTTCTAGCTGGCTGGGCGACGCTTGGAGCCCCCGCAGAATCTCGGAGGGGATACATTTTAATATTACGGTTATCCCTGAGTCGGTTTTTAGCCCTCTCTGCTTTTATTCGGTAGGGCCAAATTTGTTCGGAAGTTCTTACGATGCTCTGGGTGGGGCAAATAAATGGCAAATTTGTATATATAATTATAATTTAGCATAAATACATTTAAGTACGTGATGATGATAGATAACCTCATATATACTACTAGTCGAGATATCTCAGAGGACCAATATGATCACTTCTTTAGAGTCGTCGAAAATGCATATGGATGTCACCATTGAACCTCGTGACGCAGAGAATGATGACTGATCCGATCTCAATGCCGGCTTCGTTCGCAGATTTATTCCATATTTCCTTCTCCACAGAAAATCTGCCTCTTGCATCTTCATACCATTTTCAAATACATGGTTTATCGGTTCCATCAATAAACAGAGTCGACCTGATGAGGAATCTTGTATTGTTGGTGAAAACCACTTCTAATTTTCTGCAAAATGAGGCAAACGAATTAGTATTAAGTTGAACGTGTTGTAGGTTTATTACTTACAAGTGTACTACGCCCAATGTTCTTATCCATGATCTTATGGACGACAACAGAGCCAATTCGTTCATAGTGTTCTCTAGCAAAAGCAACAACTCTACCAATTTGTGCAGGAGATAGTGGCAATGCGGGATGTTTTCCAAAGAATTAAGGATGTCGGAACGTCCTATAAATTTAGCGTCCAGACACCACATCTTCAGTTAATATTAGTATACTAATATATATGAGATTCTAGAGATTACAAATCAGGTATAGAGATTGTTTGTTATATTACCTTGTATGGCTAGTGGATAACGAATCACATTGACTTGGTCCACTTCAATGTACATTTACGGTTAGTACAATATATATGTCAATAGATATAATTAACTCCGTAGATAGAGGCGCCACATTTTAATATTAGTATGACATGGCTCATCGACCATAATCTTCATTTTATTGTTGGCGCCAAATATAGTAGCCCTGGAAATTTCATGGTCACCATCCAAATTCAGCACCATCTGATCTTCGTAGTTCAAATAGTAGTGTTTGATAAGGTCGTCCCTCTCTCCATCTGTTATCAGTGTTCTTTCCTCTTCTTTATTAAGATCAAGTTCATACAGAAAGCTATCTTGACTCACAACCTTGAACTCACCACGAGGAGTCATTTCATTAAACTGTTCCCTGACATAGCAATGAACATATTATAACAAATTTTCATGTTAGCATACTTTATCGTGTAAACTTGAACTAAAAGCAAGTACATGGCACGTGTGTTGAACCATTCTTGAACAATGCTGCAATATGAAGGGACATACGCATTTATAAAAACTGTATAAAAAGATCTTTGCACATGCGCCATGTGAACCACAGAGGCAAAGTTGTGTACAAAAAACAATAATAATTGTTTTATGATCTAGGGACAAGAACAAATTAAGAAAATGGGTACATGCACAAAATTACTTGTAATTAAAGCATTTCTTTAAAGACATTTTATTGCAATTGGCAAGACCACGAATGGTATAATAAACGCACATAACATATAATCTCGGAACCCCATATGCATGGTTAGCAACAAAAACGGGGTTAGTCTGTTCTTCATTTTGCACCGGCCTTCAGTGTTGAGGCACAGTTGGCAAGGAGCCTAAAATAAGAACACACTGAAATACATTACAAATCAAGCCACACAAATGTAGTGCGAAAAACCAACATACCATTTCTCGGTGGGGAGAAGGGACGCCGGCCAGGGGCAGATGGGGAGTGCGTCCGTTCATGGAGGGGGTCAAAATATGGCTTTGGGGTGGATGCTGGGAGTGGAAGGGGATAGTGGGTGCGAGGGTCAGATGCAGAGAGAGCTGGGAGGAATGTGCAGGCTAGGGGTGGGGGAAGAGCACGCCGGAGCTCCGGCGCTCGGGCGTGGGGGTTGCGTTGTGGCTGTGGGGAGGGGTGGGGACGAGGTTGTCGGTGGAGGTGGATGAGGTCGGGATGGAAATTATAAAAGTGTGACAGACGAATTAATTCGAGTGGGAATATGAATTATGGTTCAAAAATGGCCGGGAATTAAATTCCCGAGCCAAGACGAAAATGGTTGGACCATCCGACCAAAAACCATAACGGTCCACGCCTACACGAACATGTGGATTAAATCAATTTTGGTGCAGATTGAAAACATGGAAAATAACAGAGACCACGTTAATCTAGAATGCAGTGATTAACATATACTTTAATTAAACATGAACATATACAAAAGTAAAGGAAAGTCCTTTGATTGATTAATCGAGCACTTAGCTGGATTATGATTAGAAAATTATAAACTTTCGAACATAACTTAGATCGAACTACGTGTAATCTTTGTTCGTCTTGTGTACGACGATCAGGACGTCCTCCACGGACCTGCGCAAGGCGGTCTGGGTGCCCGGCCAGACCGGATCGTCGCCAGGCTCGGTCTGAGGAGGCGCTGGCGGTGGCTGCTGGATCTCCTCCATCTCATTTGTTTCCTCCTTGATATCGGACCAATCAATGTAGCTTGAGGTGTCGAAACCCTAGGGCTCCAGCTTGATGGCGAGCTCAAGCGACGAGCGCATGAGCTCTTCCAGGCCCCCCACTCCGCATTGGGCTCCTTCTTGACATTGGGTTCAAGTCACGAGCGCATCATCTGATTGAAACCCTCCCATTCTTCCTTGGGCTCGGGCTTTGCAACTTGTTCAGAAGCGGGTGCCGCTCCTGAAGCCACGGTGGCGGAGCCTTGATCCTAGAGACGGTGTCCGCCGACAAGTTCCACCAACGAGGCGTTCGGTCATTTCGAGAGGAGCGGCGCATGTTTTCGTGTTCGCGATCGAACATAAGGCGCCAGTGTGGCGCATTGGGACCGTAGTTCGGGTCCTACCGTAGCATTGAGGGAAAACGTGCCCTGCATTCGGCAATGGCAAGTGCGCGGACGACACCCGTCGGCGACAGGCACGGGAACACCGTCCAATTTGAGGTGCCACCGCCTTGGCAGGTGGCAGTTTGTCGGTGTGGGGACACCAGAAGAAGCCCATTCAGATGGTGTGTCCGAGTTCACGCTTCGCCAGATTGTGTGACGGCTCGAGCCTGCGTCATGCCTTGTCTTCCACATCTTCTTGGCTCCGGTGTTGGTAGCGGGTATAGATTTACGATGTGGGCGGGTGGGGGACTTGCCGGTGTGGTTGTACAATGAGAGGGATCTATGAATGAGTTAGCTTATGTGTGGCAGCCCAAATGGGGTGGGGATAAAATAGGAGGTTACTCCGGACTTGATGTGTCTACTTTATGTGGGGGGCAAATTATTCGGACATTTAATCTGTGGAAACAGTCTTTTGTGGACTAGAAAATATGTGTGTACAGGAGATTCATGTTCGTAAGACATAACTATTGAACACAAACAAATGTATTGTCACTGTTGTACCCCCGCCCCAGCCGGTCATAGGGGCAGGTGGATCAGGGACCCCCCCCCCCCCCACCGCACCAAATAAACTGGCCCCCTCCCCACACAAAAAAAACAGCATCAACATTTGCGATTCAGTCGTGTAGGATGTCGTTCTATAAGATCAACAAAGGAAGGGATTACGTCAACTTGGGACCAATTTTTGTTTGCCATGATCATACATACGACAAATCTTAACACCACAAAGATAAAATTCGGTTATGGCCCGGACCCCTCAAAGCTGGCTAGAGGACGAGCCTAAAATCAGCTAGGGTTCCCTTGAAATCGTGCGATCGAGTTTTGGGTACCATCCCCCCTTTGCGTGTTGTTGTATTCTTGTTATATTATCATGGGTGTATTAGGAAATTAGTGCACAACTTCGATGTGCCAGTTCCGTTTAGAAAACATGAGTATGTGTAGTTTTTGTTGGGGCAGAAATTTACTAGAGTTCCACAGATATACGGACACTCCGGACCAAAACATACGTTTTGTACTCCTAAAATTATTCAAAATAGAGTTTACATACAAAAAATTGGGTCCACCTACGCTTCATGTCTGTACGACATAACTATTTAGCGTAAACAAATAAATTATCAATCTCTACAAACGTGTCTAGGGCAGACGTTCGTCATGCGTTGGAGCCCGACACCAACCCTCCACCCAAAAAACCATCACCAACATTAGTGTTCAGTCGTGTAGGATGTCGTGCTATAAGATGAAACACAAAACTTTGGTGTGGCATACTTTTGGACATTTGGACATGGTGCGAGCCCCGCCCCCTCCCCTCCCCTAGCCCCACGCAGCACCCGATCGAAGCAACATGAGGAGGGGATTATGAAAACTTGGGACTATTTTTTTTTCCATGAAAATACATACGACAAATATTAACACAGTAAAGAGAAATTTTCGTTATGGCCTGACCCCTCAAAGTTGTCCATAAGTATAGGACACAACAGAATCAAGTTTCCCTCAAAAACTAGCGACGGGGTCTCGGGAACCACTCCCCTTTGCGTGTGGCTATACTATTGTTATATATGACCATGGGTGTATTAGGAAACACGTGCACAACTTCGATATGCCAGTTACGTTCAGAAAACACGAGTACGCGTAGTTTTTGTTAGGGCCGGAATTTTACTGGAGTTCTAGAGTAATGTGGACATTCCATATGAAGCAATACTTTCTGTACTACTCCTAAATCTATTCAAAATAAAGTTTGCACATGAAAATGTGACACTTTCTTTCAAAAAAAATAAGCATTGTGTGGTCGCATAACCCACTAAATTTTGTTTCACATCAAATAGGAGTGTCCATATAACATTGGACCCTCTAGAGGGAACCGAGCCGTGGCACAGCCCAAATTCGGACCCTTCTCTGGCCGGGATATTCCTTTGCACATATTTATGGATTTCCACGCTAAAATTTAGAAACAAACATGTTCATAAATATGAACACAGTTACATTCCCCCCCCCCCCCCACACACACACACACGTTCTGTATTTGGGACAGTTAAAATTTTGGCCCCAGGTTCTGTACTTCTCCACGGTTCTATCGCGCATCCCCACGGCCCCCACTGTTTGGTTTTCTGACGGTTCCACTGTTCTTCCCCCTTCCCGGCCGTCGCCATGGCTGACAAAGTAGCACCATTTACGCATCTTCTTCCCGTTACCGCCCATAAAGCGGGAGATATTCAGGTCGTGTACACCGACGACGTGGAAGAAGTACACGGATACATCCAGAAGTTAAAGGGGTAGCTCACCGTCAAGAAGGACAATTTCATGGGTCTTGACTTCGAGTACACCGCTGATGAGAAAGACATCGCCGTCGTCCAACTTGCGATGCGCAACCACGTTCTGGTATTTCAGTTGTCAAGGTATTTTTTCCGCTCCAATCTGGCATATATATAGGATTAGCAAAATGAGGTTGAAATGCAAAATTAATTAATGAGATTGGATTCAGCCCTATATTAGCTATATATATGAAGAAGTGTACAAATTGGTACATATACATCGCATTAATTTACATGTTTGATAAATTAGTTCTACAACTTTGTACTAGTGCAATTTACAAGTTTGATTTGACTCTCTCTCCGTACAACTTCGTACTAGCTAGTAGTGCACTTACAAGTTCAATTTGACTCTCAATGTGATCATGATCTCACTTTATATATTGATTGCTGCAGCTGTGTGAAGGATTGCCAGCGTCTGATTGATTTTCTTACTAAAAGTTGTACAAGTTCTGCTAGCGTTGACATCCGGAATGGAGACTGATGTACAATACCTGGAAAGCTACAATTCCACCACAGTTCCATGTGGATATTCAAGAATTGTTACAGTTCGACAAAGAATAAGGGGAGACTACTCTCCGCACAAAAAACGACGGCTACCTTCCAACGGAATACCCCCCCCCCCCGCTACAGTATCGTTGAGAGTCAACCGCCGCCGAGGAGGGTTTCCGGCCATCCCCGCCGCTAGCCCCCGGCCTGGTTGGTGTGGTGATGTGCTAGAGGGCCGGCTCAACCTATACAGAGGTAGATTTAGTTTAGGAGTAGCCAGTGTGCTAGTCGTCGCCGTCATGGCTTCCTCTCTTCTCTCCGGCCGGTTCCTCGTGGCTCGCAGCGGCGCGAGGGCTCGAGCTTCTCTATGGTGCAGGCCATATCCATGGTGGATCTCGTCTACAGGTGAGGAGCATCAAGGCCGATTCAATAAATCTTCTGCTTGCCTTATCTGCTCTTCGGGGGATCTGACGAAGAAGAACCTCCATCATCCTCTGCCTCATCGTGGTGACGAGGGGAGGGCGATTGGAAGCGATACTTCATCGGGCTCCGCCGGATGGCTCCTCCTGCATCGACGAGCAGATCAAGCGAGGGTGTTGTTCACCATCGCCAATCAAGGCCAAGAGGGTGGCCTTTCTTCCTCCTCCGTGTCGGAGGTCTTCAGCATCCGTCGTCGGAGCTCGACAGTGCGCTGCCACCAAGTGGTACGTCCCCGGTGGCTGCGTGTCTGCCGGCGCTACGGATGCCACGCCGGAAGGGAGAGATCGAGTGTACCAAGGTGCTCTGATCTCGGCGAGCTTCTCGCCTGGAGATCGCCGACGTTCTGTGGCGGAGACTCCCGAGGACCTGATCGCTTTTTATCCTTTTGTCTTAGGGTGTTCTTGTATTTTCGCAGGCCCTTCCTTCGATTTCTAGGTCTTTAGAGCAAGATTTGAGAAGGGCCTCCGCGCAAATTGTACCTGCCACGTATCAATGAAACTGCAGCAATCGGGGTCTCGACCCCAACCTTTGTACAAAAAAAAGACAAAGAATAAGACCGAAATGGCTGACCTTAATGCAGAGCTAATCCATCCCAAGTACAAAGACATGAAAAAGGAATTCCCAGATAAGGGGCACAAATTATGGGCGCAGAAGCCACTTGAGATTCTTAACATCGAGTACGCAGCTAGAGATGGTTATGTTGCGTACGAGTTGTACCGCAAGATCAGGATAGTGAGTAAAGGGCAACGTCACCTCGAACCAGTAACGACGGAAATTGTCTGCACTAGTTGTCGTACCAGAACCAGTGAGCAGCAAGCCTCTCTACCAGTGAACAAGCATTGGAGGTGGGACTCATGATGATGCAACACAGTCTTAGTTAGGTTTCAGTGTTTTTCGTTAAGTTTGTACATATATATGGCTATATTTCATGTGATCAAGTTTGCGTGTAAGCACTATAGATGATTCTCTTGTGTTATCGTACGTTAAAGTTTTTTAGTCGCAGAGTGTCAAAGCCTGTCTCATCGAATTAAACATGGAAACCAAAATGCCCAAAGCACATCGTCGAACGCCATTTTACTTCTCTCTCCACCTTTCAGGCCGGTCAAACAAGTCCCCAGTACAAGCTCAGAAAACCCCAGGAACAGAGTAGCAGAGGAGTGTAGAGGATTCCCGTTGTCGTCGTTGTCTCCGACGACGAGGGAGGATAAGAAGAGGAGGCGGACCGTCCCCTCTGCATGTATTTGTTGCCGGTGCGCGACTTTTCTCCGGCGCCCGTCGACGAGGCAAGAACCCTGGGTTTATTCCCCGCCGAAACCAGAACGTCCGACTCCTAGGTCAATCCGTCAGGACACATAATTCGACAACAAATTCCTGTATTATCTATATGTCATCTTCCAATAACAATAGCCTAACTGTCTAAATTAAAATATGTGAAAGCGCATGATCCCTCTAATGATTTTGGTGATGATGATAACATGGGTATCACCTATCTAACAATGTTGTTTTAGATTGTGCAGCTATTATCTCAGATAATTATTGTTATACTCTTGTCAAAAGATCAAAGAGAAGGTCTACACTCTGGAATTACTGCCACAGGATATTTCAGTATGCAGTACGGAAATTCCGGTGCTTATGGGGCGGAATATCCAGCCCCAGCACCGGAATATTCCGGCCACTCTGGCATCTTCAAAATGATCAAGATCTTCTCCAGCTGCCCGCGGACAGAAGCTAGGGCGGAAATTTGCCCAGGAAATTTCCGGTGCAAAAATCCGGCCCTCTAGGACTTAGCAGAAAAAGGAGTCCTCCCAGGTGCCCGCGCACAGAAGCTGGGGCGGAAATTTGCCCCGGAAATTTCCGGTGCAAATATCCGGCCCCTGGTCCTTAGAAATTTTTGTCAACAAGTTGGTGCCTGCGTGCAGAGATGGGGGCGGAGTATTGGGGCGGAAATTTCCGCCCCCGGATATTTCAAAAATCCGCCCCCCGGACTATTCAAATTTCCGGCCCGGGCAGACCGGAATTTTCCGGTGTTAACACCGGAATATTCCGGCCCTGCCGGACTGCAACGGTCAGAAATTGGAGGAACCTATAAATAGTTGTCTTCTTCCTCTAGATAGGCAGCTCGTCCATTCCTCTCTCTCCTCCATTGTTGTAGAGATCAAAACGCCCCGATCTCCCTCCTCCTCCAACCAAACTCGATGCCCTTCAAGGATCTAATGGAGGAGGCCTAGATATACCTTTCCACCAAGCCAAAGCGTGTGTTCCCACACCACAACTCTTGGGATCTTGTAATCTCTTGGTTGCCTTGTCATCCAAGGGAAACCCTAGTGCTTGTAGCTTCCACCTTGTAGCAAGAAGCTTCGATTGTTGAGAGCCTCCATCTCACTTGTGGAGTAGCCTCAACCCCTTGTAAAGGTTTGGTCAACGCCTTCAAGTCAACCTCATAGTGGAAACGAGAATCTCCCTCACCAGAGAAGCTCACGGAGAATAAGGTGTGCACATCCGTGCTATTGAGGAGCGCCTAGGTGGCTCCCCACCTCTCCAACGTAGACGTACTTCTTTCAAGAAGGAAACATATCCTTGTCTCCGTGTTTTTCACTTGTGGTTATATTGTGCCTTTGCCATACTTCCGTTGCTACTTGTTGCTTGTCACATAGGGTGTTCACTTAGGTGCACATTTAGATAACCAAGCTTTTACTTTCCCTAAGCCACCTCTAAAAGTAAAAAAGGATTAAAATTTGTAGGTCACCTATTCACCCCCCCCCCCTCTAGTTGACCATCTTGCACTTTCAATTGGTATCAGAGCCTCGGCTCTTTTATCGGGCTTAACCGCCTAAGAGTATCATGGTCAACGGAGATGATCCCGAATCTTCTAAGGAGGAGCTCGCCAAAATGGCTAACACTATAGCCAACCTAGAGACAACGGTTTGTACCATACAAACCCAATTGTCCAAGGTTAGCTCTAGTGTGGGCTCGGAGGTTTCCTCCATGAAGAAGATGTTGGAAATCATGATGGGTAAACCTAAGGAACCGTCGCACTCTCCCCATATCTCCGATGAGGATAGTTCGGATGAGGAAACGACTCCGGACAACTCCGAACTCGAAGAGAACATTGCCAAAGCTAAGGCTAAAGCCACACAAAAGGCTAAAGCCAATGCTAAGGAGAGTGACGGTGGTTCCAAGTCTCAAACGGCTAATGGTTCGGGTTCAAATTCAAAAGTTCCACTATCCACCCAATCGTTTCCATGCCACACATCCTTAATGTTGGAATTCCACCCATCCTTAACACTAACGAATTCTCCTCTTGGAAGTTTTTGGATTGTGTTGAAAATGTTTGCGAGGAGGATGGTGAGTCTAATGAGTTAGGCATGTGGCTATCAAGCCTCAAAGGTGAGACTAAGGAAAAGGTGAATGCCCTTTTAAGGCAACTTGATGAGGCTAACTCTCTTGTAGATGAAAAGGAGGAGATCATCATGACTTTGGAAAGCCATGAAGGTCACACTTGCAATGAACAAGAGCTTGAAAAAGCGCTTGAAAATGAGCGTTCCATTCGTGCCTCACTTGAGGAGAAATTATCTTGTCTTGAAGAAAACTTTGCCATAAGTGTCTCTAAGCTTAGGAAGGAAAATGCACAATCTCTTGCTATCATTAAAACTCTTGAACATGAATAGTTGAAGCTAGGAATTGCTCACGAGGAACTTGGCACTCGTCATGAAAAACTCGAAAAGGAGTTCATGTCTCTTAAGGAAATTCATGACAAGTTAACCAAATCTCGTGACAATCTTCTAGCTCAACTATCTAACAAGCAAGTTGTGTCCACTTAATCTCCTAGCTTAAATTTCTTGCCTAGCAATGCTTGTAGTGCAACTAATCTTGTAGGAAGTGAGAAGAATCCCCATGTGATTGCTTCTCAACGAGTCAACAATGGAAAGGAGGGATTTGGCTATGTAGCCAAGTCAAAGAAAAAGTACAAGAAGAAGAACAAGAAGAAAGTCACCTCTCCCTCACAAGAAGTAATATTTGTGAAAGAGGGAGAGGTGACCAAAGGGAAGGAGACCAACACCTTTGTGGGTGGTGAGACCTCTAGGGGGAGCACCACTCACAATGACTTTGCCGGGAAATACAATCCATCTAATGTTCTTATGAAATCTAGAGATGGTCATGTATATGCTAAAGATGTTGGTACTTCTTATGGTGATGATTATCATTGGAGTATTTGGGTTCCTAAGACCCTTGTCGCTAACATGAGAGGACACATTCAAAGATGGGTACCTAAATCAAGAAACTAATCTATTGTAGGGGAGGGCTTCCGGTTCAAGCAAATGGACGGTGGATAGTGGTGCATCCCAACATATGACCGGAAGCAATGACGCAATGAGTGATCTTCAACCTCCATAACCTCATATCAATTGTGTTACTATTGGTGATAATTCCGAACTAAAGGTATTGGGACGAGGCAAGGTAGCAATCTCAAATGACTTGTCAATTGAGAATGTTCTTCTTGTTGAGTCCCTAGGCTATAATCTCATCTCGGTTCTTCAGCTTTCTAAGAGTGGTTTTACCTCTTTCTTTAATAAGGAGAATGTGATTGTCACATGGGAGACGACTCTTAAGGTAGCCTTTGTTGGGCATGTCGAGAACGGCATGTATGTAGTGGACTTCTCTAAAGGAGACACGTGTGCCGCGACATGCCTAATGGCTAAAGTTGATGTGGGTTGGCTATTGCATCGCCGGTTAGCCCACACAAATATGAGGACGTTGCATGACCTTCAAAGTGGCAATCACGTTCTAGGACTAACAAATGCTAAGTTTGCCAAAGATCGTGTGTGTAGCCCTTGCTTTCTAGGAAAGCAACATGGAGAAGCACACCCCACCAAGACGAACATCACCACCTCAAGGATCCTCTAGCTCATTCACTTGGATCTCTTTGGTCCCCTATCATACGATAGTCTTGGGGGCAAAAAGTATTGCTTGGTGATTGTGGATGACTATTCACGATATTTTGGGTGTACTTCTTCAAGAGGAAGAGTGAGACTCAAAAGCGGGTCATCGAGTTCATCACTTTGGTGGAACGCCAACATAATACGAGTATCATGGCCATCCGAAGTGATAACGGCTCCGAGTTCAAGAACTACACCGTGGAGGGTTTTCTTAGTGAGGAAGGAATTGCTCATCAATACTCTACTCCCTACACCCCTCAACAAAATGGTGTGGCAGAGAGAAAGAATCGGACTCTTATGGATGCGGCTCAAATCATGATTGCGGAATTCTCTTCTCCTTATAATTTTTGGGCCGAGGCCGTCTCCACCGCTTGCCACGCTAGCAACCGATTATATCTTCGCAAGATCTTGAACAAGACCCCTTATGAGATTCTCACGGGCAAGAAGCCGGATGTTTCATACTTCAAGGTCTTTGGTTGCAAGTGCTTTATTCGCAAGAGAGGTAAACGCTTGTCAAAGTTCAAGACTAAATCTTATGAGGGTATCTTTGTTGGTTATGCCACAAACTCTCACGCCTATAGAGTCTACAACAAGTCCACCGGACAAGTTGAAGAAGCTATAGACGTGGTGTTTGATGAGGATAATGGGTCGCAAGGGAGCTGTATAGATCATGGTTTTGTAGGAGATGCAATTCCTCCCATCGTCATATGAAGAATGGAGATTGGTGAAATAATCCCCATTGAGGGACACCGGATGACGGAGGGAGAAGGACTATGCTCCACTCAAGTGGAGCCATTGACTACATCCATTGATAACCAAGCTACCCAACAAGATGCACCAAACCCTCATGCTTCACCTCAAGGCCAAGCTAATGATCAAGATCACTCAATCAATCAAGGCCAAGCTAACAATCAAGGCCAAGCTCATGATGAAGGCCAAGCTCACAATGAAGAACAAGATACACATGATGATGATACAACTAGACACATAAGGGATCCACCTCCCGTCAATGATCAAGATCAAGGTGGACATGTCTCCGATGATGAAGGTGATGATCAAATGCTATCCAAGGAAACTTTGGAGGCGATGCTAGCTCGTAGGGCAAAGAGAAGGCTAGATAATCTTGCTCGTGCCGGTCACATGGAGGACATGATTCTTGGACAAGTTCGTGGAAGGGTCATCACAAGGAGGCAACTAGCGGACTTTAGCAAAGATCATGCATTCGTCTCTCACATTGAGCCAAATAAGGTCTATGAAGCTCTTGAAGATCAAGATTGGCTTGAAGCAATGCACGATGAACTCAACAACTTCGAGCGCAACAAGGTGTGGAAGTTGGTGCCAAGACCCAAAGATTGCAAGAACGTCATCAGCACTAAGTGGATCTTCAAGAACAAACAAGACAAGGACGGCATCATCATCCGCAACAAAGCTAGATTGGTAGCCCAAGGCTTTTATCAAGTCGAAGGTGTTGACTTTGGTGAAACATTCGCTCCCGTAGCTCGTCTTGAATCTATTCGCATCTTACTTGCATATGCTTCTCATCATAACTTTAAATTGCAACAAATGGATGTGAAAAGTGCATTTTTGAATGGTGCCATCCACGAGTTGGTTTATGTCAAGCAACCTCCGGGTTTCGAGGATCCCAACCACCCAGATCATGTCTACAAACTCAATAAGGCACTTTATGGACTTAAACAAGCTCCACGTGCGTGGTACGAGCACCTTAAAGAGTTTTTGGTTGATCGTGGGTTCAATGTTGGTTTAATCGATCCCACCCTTTTCACCAAAAAGGTTGGAGGTGACTTGTTCATATGCCAACTCTATGTGGATGATATCATCTTTGGTTCTACTAACGTCGCATTCAATGATGAGTTTTGCAAGCTTATGACGGATAAGTTCGAGATGTCTATGATGGGAGAATTAGAGTATTTTCTTGGCTTTGAGATCAAGCAATATCCTGAAGGCACTTTCATCAAGCAAGTCAAGTATACTCAAGACATGCTCAAGCGATTCAACATGCATGATGCCAAACCTATGAAGACCCCCATGTCCACGACCATTGACTTGAAACCCGACCCGAATGGTAAAGAGGTAGATCAAAAGGTATACCGCTCCATGATTGGCTCTTTGCTCTACCTTTGTGCATCTAGACCCGATATTATGTATAGCGTAGGTAAATGTGCAAGGTTTCAAGCCTCTCCGAGACAAAGTCATTTTGAAGCGGTTAAGCGCATCTTTCGATATTTAGTTCATACCCCAAACTTCGGTATTTGGTATCCCAAGGGTTCAAGCTTTCAGCTCATTGGGTATTCGGATGCGGACTATGCGGGAGAGAAGACGGATAGGAAATCTACATCCGGAGGTTGTCAATTCCTTGGCCGCTCATTGGTGTGTTGGTCATCCAAGAAACAAAACTGCATTGCTCTCTCTACCACCGAGGCCGAATACATCTCCGCGGCGAGTTGTTGTGCTCAATTACTTTGGATGCGGCAAACATTGAGAGATTATGGCATCGTCTTCGACAAAGTTCCCCTCTTGTGCGACAATGAGAGTGCCATCAAGATTGCCTACAATCCCGTTCTTCACTCCAAGACGAAGCACATTGAGATACGGCATCACTTTATTCGGGATCATGTTGAGAAGGGTGGTATTGATCTCTCCTATGTGGCAACCAAGGATCAACTCGCGGATATCTTCACGAAGGCCCTTGATGAACCAAGATTTCGGGGTTTGAGGAATGAACTAAATGTGATCGATGCGTCCAACTTCTCTTGAACCCTTGCATAAGTACCTTCACTATATGTGCTATCTAGTTTAGATGTAGGCATGGACATAGGGGGAGCGTAGTTCAACTCATGAACAAACACTCCACCTATCATGCGCAAAACAACCAAAGCGTCATGCATATCTAGTCAATTTGTGACTTATTGTGCTTAAAACGTGAGTTATAATTTTGAGTCCAAGATACATCTTCGCGACTCCTTGGTATCACTCAAACACGGTGGCTTCGGCCACCAACTTTTTCCTTTGTTATTTGTGTTTGTTTTGTTGGATGTTTCACTCGTGTTAGTGTGTTTGTTGTTTGTGTTTCTCGTTTTTGGAGGCTCACGTCTTGTTCCACCTTCCACAAAAACTCGGATGGCTTGGGAACACCGGAAATTCTGGCCTAGGGCCCGGCATATTCCGGCCCTCAGACATTTTCCCCAGAAATTTTTCTCATTTCCAAAGTGCCCGCTCGCAGATGGCACACCGGAAATTTGAGCGGAAATTTCCGGGGAAAATATCCGGGGGCACGGAATATTCCGCGCCTTAAGCCCCGGAAATTTCCGTTGTTCGAGATTGACTCGAATTTTTGCCCAAATATCCAGCATGCCTGCTCGCAGAAGGCACACCGGATATTTGGGCGGAAAATTCCGGCCCAAATCTTCGGACACCGGAATATTCCGGACTTAATACCGGAAATTTCGGGTGTGCTTGTCTGGGGCTATATAAGGGCGACGGGAGGGAGCAGTTCCAGATTGCTCTCCTCCCTTCGCCTCCACTCCGCCTCCAGACGCCGCCTCCGAGACCTCCGGGAGGCCCCTTCGCCTCCCCTCCTTGTCCTCTAATCGCCTTTTGCGGATCAAGAGACCGCACATCCGTTCCGATCCCATGGATCCCAGTACGTGCTCCGTTTCCTCCGCAATCTAGGGTTGTTAGTCGATTTGATCTCATATCTAGTGTTATTCATGGTGTTTCACGGAAGTTCATCCTCATACTACTATCATATATTCTCTAGGTTTCACCTTTGTGCACAATTTCATCGTTCTAGATTCGTTACAGGCCCAGATTTAGATCTGGTTTCGAAAATTTCGAAGGCCGGAAATTTCCGCCCCTCCCCCCCCCCTCCCCCCGGAAATTTCCCTGTGGCCGGAATTTCCGCCCTCCGGAATTTCCGCACCAGCATCCGGAATTTCCGGCCTGTACTGAATCTCGAACAGAGATCTATTCCTTCCACTTCCACAAGTCGTGAGCCCCCGTTTTTGATATCTTTTGTTTTCTTTTTCTTTGCATTTTTCCTGCTTTCCTCGCAGATGGTTCAAGCTCTAGGCCCTCCAAGTTGCTTAGCTCTCGCAAGCGCTACCGTACTTTGAGGGAAGATGAGGAGGGGACACTTGTTGATGAGAATGAGACTCGCCGGCGTGCGAGGGATGCTGAGAGAGATTATGCGCGTCAACGTTACGCTGACAGGGCTGCTCGCAAGGCAGGCAGGCAGCAAGGCAAGGCCGCTCTCAACGTGGCCACCATGTCCATCCTTGAGTTCAAGGCATGGAGGGCCAAGGCATGGTACACAGAGGGACCTCAAGACCCCACCATCGATTCGTGCTTCTGGCATGTTGAGCAGGAGACCCTATTTGTCGTGGGATAATCACGGCAGACATTACCGGGGGTAACTTATCTTGGGGCAAATCGACTCTGGTGTTTGGGAGAGGGTTTAGCTCAGAGGAAAACATGATGATATGCGATCTGGTAGCCGGCAATCAAGTCGCCGAGTCTCCGATCTAGATATATTAACTCAACTCTCGTATTACACTGGATACTCGATACCTAGCGATATTGCTCGAACTCTTGGATCTCTCTTAGTCTAACCCTAGGGGCCGGCTTATATAATATCCGGACCCCCTGGCCTGCTCTCCAAGGCGCACTCTGAATCCTACCCGGACACTGCCTACAAACCCTAAACTTCCTTACCGGAACCCACAATCCGGGTTACCAGGCCTACGATCGTGGGCCTTCTAGAAGCTCCTTTATCCTAAGCCGGGTCTTTGCGCAGCGTCCTTTGGGCCGAGTTACTCCTTGGCGTTGGCCTACCGGGTTATCATCCCTCCATCAGTAGTCCCCAGAATAGCTTGGGCTTCACAAGATCCTCTTTGAAGCGCACGCTATTCCCTGCAAAAATATCAAACATACAAGTTTATAGAGGCCGGGTTAGATTGCTTTGATAAACAGCTAGGCCTAACTCCATGGTGGCCATATAGTAACCCGACTTCCTCCAAGTCCAGTGTTTACTTTTCCGGATCAGTGCCCCGAAGAGAATGCCGAAGATCCGGCTTACATATCTCGTTTAACCGATCCAAGTATCGCGGAAGAGATTTTCCTCATATCTGTTCCGGATATCCCGTCTAGCACTTAACGCATATCTCAGAAAATCCGGACGGATATCCTTTATCCCGAAATTTCCGGCTCTCGCCCGTTGGTCTAGTTTTATCCACCCGTACCTTATAAATAGGTACCTAGGGCATAACCTAACCCCAACGGTCCATTTCTTCTTCTTCCTCCTTTCCTTCACTTCCGCACCCGAGCTCACGGAGCGCCACCACGGAGACCTCGCGCACGCCGCCGGAAGAAAACCGCCGCCGGTTGCGTTCCTCTACGGCCCGTCCCGCGCCGCCGCCGATCTCCGCCGCCGCGCCCTCGAGCAGCTCGCCGGCATTCGCAAAGGGGCATTTGGATTGCGCCATTTGCCGCTGCCGCGCTCTACTCCAATCTCCTCCGGTTAGTTCCTTACTCCCATTAATTTTAGCCTTGCAATTTCTCGATTTGATCCAGATTGGATCTTGGTCTTCCGCGGGCCATTTCCTTTCCGCGCCGGATTAGGTCGCATAATTCCACGCTAACTCGTCCAATAGCTTGATAGATGGTCATACATCACTCCCCTACAGCCGTTAATCATCAATTTCTCTGCAGAATCGTCCGCAAACTTTTCAATCTAGATCCATTTCGCCCAAATTTTCCGCGGCTGTCATTGATACCCGGCAGATCCACTTCTTCCGGTCCTTTTATCTGCACTAGATACATGGGCAACCATCCTTCTTCCACGTATGCTTACCAATACGTAAGTACCCAATAATTTCTATTCTGATACTCAATACTCGGATAATCTGTAACCTTTGCTCCGTCCAATGATACCCGGATGATTCTTAGTTTCTATGTCCTGCTGATACTGCTTGCGTATACTCGGATAACTCATGATTTCCGAGTCTTATGTCTTGTACTCTTTTGTCTTGTGCTCTGCAGGATGAACACATGGCTCCCAAGAAGCAAGGGAAGCAGCCGGCTAAAACGAGAATGACCCAGTCAATATCCGCCAACTGGGCGCGATCCACAGTCACCAAGGCCAAGCTGGACGAGCTGGCCGAGTTAGGGGTCCTCCCCCCTCAGAAAGATATCCACTGGAGGGTGCCGGGTGACGAGACCCGGCCCACGCCTGCTGCCGACGAGGTAATTTGCTTTGTCGAGCACGTGACCCGGGGGTTTCGCCCCCCGGGTCACCCTTTCTTCCGTGAAGTCTTGAGCCACTACGGCCTCCGGGTGTTCGACATAGGGCCTAACTCTATGTTGAACATTACCCATTTTATCGTCCTTTCCGAGTCATATTTGTGCATTCCGCCAAATTTGGCTCTTTTCATCGAACTTTTCCAGTGCAAACCGTGCCGCGAAAGCGGTGACGGGGCACTTCTTGCTTGCGGTGGGGTCTCTATCCAACGCCGCAAGAACTCTCCCATGCCGACTCTTACTCTCAATTCTCATGTCAAGCATTGGCAACTTTCTTTCTTCTACTGCCGAGACACCTCCCCACCCGGCGAGAAGAAACTGCCGGGTTATTCGGAGGGTCTTCTTGATATCTCCGAATCTTTCAACGCCTTTGCCCCTGAGCCGGATAGGGAGGCAATCCAACCCCTCCTCTCAAAAATAGCCGTCCTTTCTGCCCAAGGTCTCCTTGGGCTCAACTTGGTTAAGACATGGGTGGATTTCCGGATCCAGCCCAATTCCATCCGCACCAAGCTGATGTGCGACTACTCGGGGCACGTCACGGACGCGCTCCGATACTCCTCCAAGAACTATCCAGCTGGTGATACCAACAAGACCATCAAGAGTTTCTTGACGGAAAAGTTGGAGGTGATCAAGAACATCGCCGGGTTACCGCCATTCACCCGGGATAACCCAGCTCCAGCGGTAAAACCCGATACTTGTAAACTTATTCTTATACTTTGACTTGATACAACCACTAATTCTCATTTTCATGCCTTTATCTCAGGCTGATAACGCTTTCTGGAACGTCGAGACCTCCCCTTCTTCCGGAGACCCGGAAGAAGATGAAGAGCCGGCCGACAATGATGAAGGTACTTATCCGGGTCTTCTATCAGCTTCACTTGCGTCATTTTCCTCACATGTCTAACCTTTTCCGACTATACATACTCGGCTTACAGGGTTGGAGGATGAAGATGACAAGGACGAGGAGGACCCGGAGACCACCGAGTCTGAACAAGAAGTAATGGTCGGGACCAAGAGGAAGACCAGAGGGGTGGTATCCAAGGTTCCCTTCTCCTTTATGTCCTCCGAACCCTATTCCTTTGATAACATGCGTAAACTTAACCAACAATTATCCAACTAATCACACTTGAAGGATCCTCTTCCGGCCAAGCGTAGGGTAACCCGGAGTTCCCCGGGTGACGATCCCCTCAACCCGGGCATCTCCACCTCACCAGTCCACCGTGCCGGTACTCCTACACCTCATCCTTCCAACTCCCCTCAGCGTCACCCCTCCCCCAACCATCCACGGGCCGGGCAGTTCCGGGTTCCGCTATCGGTTCCTGTGACAGCTTCGTCCGCTTCTAGCAGCGAGCTCCCACCAGATTACGCTGTGAACGCCGGGTAAGTCTTCGCTATATGATGTCCTTATATACTTGGTAATTTTCATCCACTGTCGCTAACTATTTCTCTCTCTTTTCCTTAGCGCCCGAGTCACACTTAGTGACCCGGAGAACATGGAGACAGATAACCGGGAGACGGAAGGGCCGACTGATGATATGGACGCCGCGACTGGCGGTGATGTTGAAGACGACCAAGAACAAGGCCCCTTTCGTGACCCGGCTCACCAGGAAACCGGGTCTCCGAAGCCGTCTGAAGAGGCTGAGGACGAGGAGGTTGAGATCCTGGACACAAAGACGGGTTCTCCAAACCCGGACACCCAGACAGTCCGGGTCGCGACTCCAAAGTTGGGGAAATTTCACCCGCCAGGCGATCACGCTGCCGGCTCTTCTGGTGTCAGGCCCGAAGACATGACGTTCTCCCAAATGCTTGATGCCCTGCACACCTTGAGGGCCGATGAGGAGAATATCTTAGAAGCTTTGATAGCTAAACACGAGGTAAATCCGAATAATATTGCCTGTATCCTTATCTAGTCCCCAAGTTCCGAGTGAATTTATTGATAATTTGCTTGGAACTTCGTAGTATGACCGACTGATAACTTGCTTTTTATCCGGCTAATCCTTCCTTGTGTCCATGCAGGCCTTCGTGACCCAATCTGAGAAAGCATTGGCAAAGGCCACCAAGCTTGCTGAGAAGGAGGCGGATCTGCGTGAGGCGGCTGAAGCTGAGGCTAGGAGGAGCGGGAAGATCACGAGAAAGTATAGGAGGAGGGCTCATGCGGCAGAGGATGAGCTGACGAAGCTTTCTGTTCAAATTTCTGATACATATCGTGCGTTGATCGGTACGATTCATAGCTTGATAATTATAATCTGGATTCTCATTCTGACAAATTGCCGGATTTTCTTACTCGTTGTGTTTTCATTCTTTCTGCAGGTCCGGATGACGTAGTCCCGGATGAAGATGACATTGCCAAGTTGAAAACCGTCAAGAACACTATCCGGCAGCTCTGTGCCGGAACCAAATGGATCCTTGAAGAACTGCGATGGCCGGGTGTTGGGCACGGCAACCTGAAGAAGCTGCTGGATGCCTGCTCCACTATTCCCGAGTGGATTTGGCATTGGAAGCGCTCGTCCTGCCGGGTTGGAGTAACCCGGGGGCTTGCGCTGGCTAAAGCTTATTTTCCTAAGCTCGAGCCGGCCAAGCTTATGGGCGGGTTTCCGGAATTCAATCATGATGGGTCCAAGTTCACAGTGAAAAATTTCAAGGCCATCCAGAAGGAAGTTCGTCATCCGGCCAGTGTGATTGCTGATGCCTTGGATGTCAATTCCATTATCCCTGCGTATGATGCTGATGATAAAGTGATTAAGTCGGATCTTCCCAAGCCGTACGACATGCTGGCCCGATGGAAGGCGGAGGCTGCCCAGGCGAGAGAGGAGGCCGCTAAGAAGAAGGCTGAGGCTGACTCTGCGCCTGCTACCTCCACGCCAGTCGTCCCTCCTCCCGCACGGGCCGACACTGCTGCTGATCCGGGTGCCGCCGCTGCCAAGAACGCTGAGGACCAAGGCGAGGAGCAAGACCCGGCTGCCAAGGGCAAGGGCAAGTGACAGGGGGATGCTAACCCGGTATGCCAAGCTCCGAGGAATAACCCGGCCCGAAGGACGATGTGCAGGATTCGGCTAAGAATAAAGAAGCTTGTGGAGGCCCAAGCCTGTGGGCCCAATGACCCGGATTATGGGTTACTGTAAAGGAAAGTTATGGTTAGTGTGCCGTATCCGGGTAGGATCCGAGATGTGTCTTGCCGAATAAGCTAGGGGGTACGGGTGCTTTATAAACCGACCCCCAGGTATAGTTTTAAGAGAGATCTAAGAACCCTAGCAATATCGCGTGATATCGAGCATCCAGTGTAAACCCTAATCGAATTATCATATCGAGAATAGAGATCCGGCGACTTCGATTGTCGGCTATCAGATCAAATTGCACCATGTTTTCCCTTGAGCTAAACCCTCTCCCAAACGCCTGTGTCGACTTGCCCCAAGATCAGTTACCCCTGGTAACATCTGCCGTGATTATCCCACGACAGTTGGCGCCCACCGTGGGGCCTGCGTCCAAAGGTGTTTACATCACGGGAGAAGCTCGGAAGGGCATGGAGAATCTTGTCATCGGCGAAATCTACATCGACCACGAAGGAGAAAAGGTGGTGGACGATTCCGGCTGGGGGCCGGAGTCGGATCACCTCGAAACCGGATCCGTCGTGACAATCGGCCGGATCAGCGTCTTCATCGGTATGGTATGTGCTTCCAATTCGGTCCCTGACAACGTTGGATCTGATTCTATGCCAGGAAAAGCCACGTCTATCCGATCAGATGATGAAGAATCGACTGGAACGACATATCCGGCAGAAGAACCCATCGCGGAGTGGGAACAGCCGGTGGAGCCGGCATGGACCCCACGCGACCGGGCCCAAGGAGAAGATGATACCGGGTCTATCCTGGATCTACTGGAAAACCGGTATGAGGAGAACGGTGAGGAGGAACAGCCTGAATTTACACCGGATATCGTACGCCGAGTTGCAGTCTATGCGGCCCCCGCGGCCAACCAAGGAAACACAACCGCGGCATCAGTCGGGGCGGCTCAGGCAGTGGCCCAGCAACAGGGCGCGGTTAACGGAGACCCGGTCTTGACCCGGGTTGATGGAGAGTCGGCATCGGTCACCAGTCGCGCAGCAGATGAGGAGCAACACGCCAACATGTTCGGGTTTCAAGCAAACCGGACACCAGGGGCGGGTCCCTCGAATCCACGTCACCCGGCCCTGTTCGATAATAATTTGATTTTGGATCCTACAGTCCTCGCCACAGTTATCACCCCAGAAAACGCGGCAGAGCGTGTCAGAGATCTGGATGTGGCTCGTCGTGCATTGGAACAGCAAAGAAGGCAAGTGGAAGCAGATAGGCAGGGGATGGCCACACGACGGCGCGAGCTAGATGCGTTGGAAACCCGGCTTCGAGAGGAAACGTCCAGGATACATCAAAGGCATCACACCAGGTTACCAGCAACGGGCGGGGTCATTAATCCGGCTAATTTATTCGTTACACCTCAGGATCAGCCGATACCAGTGGTGAACCAAGGAACCGCACCCCAACAGATGATAGCAGCGACACATCCGGCGAATGAACGAACCGGGTTACCCCAACCCCCACCACAAACTAGAGTCACAACCGGCAACGATCTACTGCCGCCGCCACCATCACGATTCCGCACGCCAGCCGGCCACTACAACAATCCTATGGACAACGTATATGCAGCGACACTCGCATTGAATCAAATCCCTGTGGGAGAGTCGCCCCATGCAGAGAAGACTCGGCAAGCCATCGAGCTGTTGCACACTGCGGTGGCACAGCAAGCCAATTACCCGGATCACAGAAGCGGTATGCACGGGACGCCATACGTCAGTCAGCAGCAAGGGAATATCCAAACAAGTTCAGCGCGGCGGAGGGAAGAGCAGCAGCAAATGCCGCCTCCTCCCCGCGCTCAGGCAGCATCAGCAGCACAGGCCGTCGTGGACAGTTCTAGGGCTCGGAGGGCCGCGGCCGGGTCTGCAGCGCACGGACCTCCCGCGGCACCGCGCCCAGCCGCGCCCCCCGCGGCATCGCACGTTTCTAGAGCAAGGCCAGCTTCAACCGTTCTTGCGGGACCCAAGTGTCTCTCGGACAATATTAGAGCTGAACCTTACCCGGAAAAATTCAAAGAGCCAGGGAAAGTAGTGAATTATGAGCCAACCATGGATCCCGAAACATGGCTAAGCAGTTACGAGATGGCAATGTCAATTCGCAACGCGTCCGAGAACCTCCAAGCCAAGTTCATGTATCTGATGATGTCGGAAGGAGCAGCAAAATTGTGGTTCACCAATCTACCAGAGGGATCGATCAAGTCTTGGGAGGAATTGAAGACCGCGTTTGTCAAACACTTTCACGGGACCTGCAGGAAATTATTCACTATTGATGATCTAGAGCGATGCGTTCAGAAGAAGGGAGAATCGGCGCGCAGTTGGGTGCGCCGGGTTATGGAGATACTTCACTCATCCACGGATATCCAGCCCAAGGATGCACTACAGGCCATGGCAAAAACATGCAAGTATATACCTTTAGTGCAAAAGTTAACTCGCATGAAGTCCAGCCGAAATGCCTCGGAAGTCACAATGGGAGAATTGATGGATGCGTGCAACAAACACGCTGCTACAGATACTACAGAAGAAGAAGCTGATGACAAGAAGGCAAAAGCAAACACAAGCGGTAATGGAAGAACCGGCAACGGATCAGCATTAGGTAACAATGGAAATAGCCAGAACAAGCGCCCTTTCGAAGGAGGCTCCGAGTTTGTCGCCAACACAGAAGCCGGGTCTTCGAGGCCAAGAGCAGAAGGAAATTTCAACGGAGGTAACCACAATGGAGGAAATTATCAAGGTCCACCAAGGCCGGGTAACAATTGGGACATATTCAGGATGGCATGTCCGAAGCATAGCAGGAATGGCAGGCCGGCTAACCACTCCCTAGAACAGTGCGCCGATTTACAAAGATGGAAAAATGAGGAAGTGCACAGAGCTATGCGAGGTGCAGGACGGGGAGGAGGACCGGGTCCAGGGGCAAACCCGGGCAACGGCCCACCCCCGGCCGGTAACCCGGTGGCTGGAAATCAAAGTAATAACCAAGGGGGGGCAGGAGGTTTCCAGGCTAACCCCAAACAATTGGGTCAATATCATGTGCATACCACCGGAGGCTCTAACAAGGACAAAAAGATACTGAAGCAAGCGGTCAACTCAGTTTCGTTAGCCGTCCCGAGATACTTGAGATGGTCAGAACAGGAGGTAACATGGAGCAGAAGGGATCACCCGGAAAGAGTGGAACACCCAGGAGTCTTGACACTAGTAGTTGCACCGCAAGTCAACGGGTACGAACTGAAAAAGGTTTTAATGGATGGTGGAAGCAGCATCAATATACTGTATTGGGAAACCTTCCTACGCATGGGTCTCAAGGAATCTCAACTGCAAAAAAGCTCAACAATTTTTCATGGGATAGTGCCGGGTCATTCAGCATGCCCCGAGGGAAAAATCGCATTGGAGGTAGCTTTTGGAGAGTCAAAGGATAACTATCGAATTGAGTGGCTCACCTTTGAGGTAGTGAAATTGCGCAGCCCCTATCACGCGCTATTTGGAAGGCCGGCTTATGCCAAATTCATGGCTAGGCCGTGTTACGTATATCTACAGCTAAAAATCCCGGGTCCCAAGAAGACCATTACCATACATGGAAATCGAGACATAGCAGCTGAATGCGACGAAGGAGATGTAGCAATGGCCGAGCAGGCCTGTAGAAAAGAAGAACTCAAGCATTACCGGTCTCAAGCAGACCCGGAGGATAGAGCCACATCAAAAAGGCCGAGTACTGAAGGTGAAAGAACAAAATCCAAGGTAACGCAAGATGCTAAAATGGTGGCCTTAATCGAGGATGATTCCCCCAAGCGACCCGCTGTAAAGGAAGAAGCTACATGGCCGCTTACAACCAGCCGAGTCATGGGAACACCCCACCCGGGTTGGCGAGCAAACCCGATACTCATCAGGAAAAGGTCCAACATATGGAGGATGTGCATTGGTCAAGCCAGGTCAGGACCGGTGCTTATGAAGAACTAAACAATGTAACGGGCGGCAGGTTTCAGACGCGCTCTTTTCCTACCCAGGGTACCTAAGGGGACTGGAAGGTTTTTAATGAGGCGGCCTGCTAACCCAAAATTTCTAGTATCAATAAAGAGATGGTTATCAAGTCCTATGTCATTTCGCCCTGATTACAAGTAAGTAGTATCCCTGCGACATCGATAATTCAATATCATCAAAAGCATCGATTGCATGTAGGTCTTGGGGGTTGGTTGCTCAGGTAACCAGCCACTAACCCGAATGACCCGGCATAGATAGCTATAAGTTGTAAGGGCCGATTACTCGCAAACGAGTACGGCTGCAATCTTATGACTGGGCAAAGAAGCCAACTTTTCTTGACTTTTCTTACTTAAGCTCGATGTGACTCGCACTAAAAGTGGCATGATTTGTTCGCTTATGATTACAATCAGCCATGAAGCCCAATGGGACTTGCCTGACCCTGTTTTCGTATAGATGTAACAACATGGTATCCACGCGAAAGCCGGCTTATAGTATAAGATAGTCAAAAGGGTCATCTAAACCACAAGTTTATGCAGAGTACAAGGCTGATAGCCGGAAACTCAATGACTATCAAGCATAACTTCAGTACTTACACGGGGTGGCCTTAGGGTTTTGACTTGGTAAAAAATAATTTGTCCTCTGAGAAAGGCCACGCCCCCATGGCTCGTACTTTGGGTCATGGGGACTGGGGACTTCGAAACAGAAACAAACTACTTGGATACCAAGGTTCGAACGGCCCTACCATCCGAGTCTTAGGGACTTCAAGAAAATTTCACTTATCAAAGCCCCTGGTCTTGGAAAAACCGAGTCTTACAAAGGGAGCTAAAAAGAAAGCTGGGTATCAAGAACAAGTTCAAAAGAACAGACAAAATAGCACGATTATCAAAAGGCAGGGAAAGCCGCAAAAATATGTCACCGAATAGAAGTACATTACAAGTTATGGCATTGGTATCAGAAGTGCACAGGCGCACCATTGGCAGGATAAATAGTTCAAATGAAAAGGCCCCACGTGACTAAGGTATTATGACATCATTACCCTACTCGGCCTCCTGAGTGCGATCTTCCGGGTCTTGCTCCTGGGCCTGCTGCTTAGCTTTCCTGGCAGAGCCACCCGGACTCACCGCGCCAGGGCGGATAGGTGGAAGGACGGACGGTGTAGAGGCGGATGGCCCTGATTTTAACTCGGCCTCCCTCTTCGCAGTTGCCTCCTTCTTATTGGCCGAGTGATCAGCCCACTTCTCCAAGAGGTCAAAGGGCGGGGGTGCTTCCTCTGTGATAACTTTGCCATCGGCGTCATACGCAGTCATTAGCGTATTCAGGTCCAAGCTATCGGCTAAAGTGGTAGCAGAGGGGCGCACTGCTGACTGAATGGCCTTAAAGTCCTTAGGCGTAAATTTGGCACCATCCGCCTTGAACTCGGGAAACCCGGATATTATCTTCGCCGGGTCAAGCTTCGGAAAGTAGGCTTTGGCCAAGGTCAATGCCCGGGTTATTCCAATGCGGCAGGACGAACGCTTCCAGAGTTCAATCAAGCCAGGCACAGTGGAGCAGGCTTGGACGAGATTCTCTTCACCCGGATAGGCTTCTGTGGGCCAATGTATGGCGTCCAATATAAATTTTGTGCCGGCAAAGAAAGTCCGGAGCACAGTCTTCAGGGTCCTAGCCTTGGCAATAATATCTTCCTCTGGAGGTGCAAGGTTGGCACCTGCAGTTGAAACAGAAGCAAGAAGGTATCAGTAACCCAGAGTGGTGCATAACAAGAAGCATGAAATAAGTCGGCAGACAAAAACTTACTAAGTAAGATCTGGTAAGTATCGGTGACTTGATCCGATAAATTCTTCAAGTCGGTCCGAGCGGTGAGGCACTTCTTCTTATATTTGGAAACATCCTTCTTCAAAGTTTCCATGTCATCCTCAAGGATTTCCCGTCGTTTTATCTCGGCAAGAAGACGTTGTTCGGTCTTCAGTAAAGTTTCATCAGACCGAGTTATCTGTGCCTGTAAGTAGAAAGGAAGGCAAGCATCAGTTGGATGTTATGATAAGATAAATATGGCGTGAAGTACCAAGCATAACTTTTGCAAGTCATACTCGGAACTTGGGGACTAGATATGCAATATGAGATGACAAGCGCTTTTACCTGGTGCTCTGCAGCCATGCGCTCTAAAATATCGCCCTCTGAAGCCTTCATGGTGAGGAGCGTGTTCATCAATTGATCAAAAGTATCTTTACCCGTATCAGAAGACCCGGGGCCTTGGGAATTCCGAGAAGAGGTTTTCTTCTTAGAGGGAGGCGGAACCCGGGTCATTTGTGCATTGGAATCCGACACTCCTTCGGCACCCAAGGTTGTGGCTTTCTTCTTCTTGCTCGCATGGGAAGCAATTGGATACTCGGTTTCTTGGGCGTCCGGTTTAATCGGCGATGTTTGTTTTTCACCGCCAGACACGGCAGTAGTCTTATCGGCCGGGCTCCCCTGACCCGGGCCCTCGTCTTCCATGCCCTCTTGGTCGCTAACGACGACCGTGGCCCTGTAAATGTTATCAAGAAGCAGTTAAATACGCGGTCAGGAAAGGGTGATGAAGTGTGGAAGAGCATCTGGAAGGGGATCTTACCCGGTGTTCACCGCGAAGTCACAAGGAAACCCGTCATCAGACTCGGGAGAGGCTGAAAATTGTCAGGTTAGATGTCATATAAGAATAGTTCAAGGGGAATGTGCCGGTCGAGAAAAGATAGAATAATTACCAGCCCGCCGAGTGGGAGTCGAAGAAATACCCGGGTTGATGACGTCGTCACCCGGGTTATTTCGAGTTGACCTACGCTTGATCATGGGCGACTCCTTCAAGAATGGCCAGTGGAATAATGTCAAGATAACTCAGGTATATCATTAAGGTGATGTGAATTGAATGCGAGGAGGGGATATGAAACCTTGGAAGTGGCCTCTTGAGCTTTTCTTTTGGATCCGACTTTGGTTGCCGGTTCCGGTTCATCCTCGTCGCTGGCAGATTCTACTTTGTCATCCGAGTCTTCTTCCTCATCATCCTCTTGTTCTGAATATCATCAAAGTTATGGTTGAAAATGAAGGGGTTATGACGAGTTCAAAGGAATCAAATAAAATTCAAAGAGTACCTTCATCCGAGTGAACAGCCTCTTGCTCCTCTGGACTTTCGGAGCTAGGGGAGGCGTTGATTTTCCAAAAGTCGTCATCAGCCTGAAAGGTGTTAATGCACAGGTTATCAACTGTATCAAGTGGAAAGAATGAAAGTAAGGGCGTCAGAGTCGGACTTTTACCTCAGGGGCGGGGTTTCCAAGCGTGAAGGGCTCTAACCCGGATATGTTCCGGATTACCTCGAGCTTTTCCGTCAAAAAACCTTTGACGGTTTTATGAGTGTCGCCAGGTGCGAAGATGTTATCGGAGTATCGGAGAAGATCGGAAGGTTCTCCTGAATACTCGCACATCAACTTTGTGCGGATGGAATTGGGCTGAATCCTAAAATCGACCCAGGTCTTTACTAGGTTGAGCCCGATGAGACCCTGGGCTGTAAGAGTAGCAATTTTGGATAGCAAGGGTTGAATTGCCTCCCTATCCGAGTTAGGGGCAAAGGCACTAAACTTATCAGAGATGTCGAGAAGACCCTCCGAATAACCCGGTAGTTTCTTTTGGCCGGGTGGGGAAGTGTCTTGACAGTAGAAGTAAGAAAGCTGCCAATGCTTGACATGGGAATTAAGGGTGAGGGGTGGCATTAGAGAGTTTTTGCGGCGCTGGATTGAAACCCCGCCGCAAGTGAGAAGCGCCCCATCACCGCTTTCGCGGCATGGCTTGCATTGAAAAAGCTCGGTAAAAAGGGCTAGACTTGGCGGGGTGCACAAGTAAGATTCGGAAAGGACAATAAAATGGGAAATATTTAGCACAGAATTGGGTCCGATATCGAAGACACGAAGGCCGTAGTGGCTGAGGACGTCACGGAAAAAAGGGTGACCCGGTGGTCGAAAACCCCGGGTCACATGTTCCACGAAACAAATTACCTCATCTTTTGCAGGGGTGGGCCGGGTCTCCTTACCCGGTACCCTCCATTGGATATTTTCCTGAGGAGGAAGAATTCCCAGTTCCACCAGCTCCTCCAACTTGGCCTTTGTGACCATAGACCGCGCCCAGTTGGCGGAAATGGTGTTGGTGGCCTTGGCCTTGGTTGGGGTCTTCCCCTGTTTCTTGGGAGCCATGTGGCTGACCTGCAGAGTACAAAGTAAGAAGGAAATTAAGACATGAAAGTTGCGAGCCGGCTAAGTATAGGCCGGATAATATTGAGGTATGAAAAGTTACGGGAGATCCGGGTGTTAGCCTGCAGAGCAAAGTTTGAAAGTTTCCGGGTATGAGGCATTGTTGTAAAATTTATGGGATCTAAATGATGAAGAAGCCTTTTGAATACAATGGACGGCGGCTTAAGTTCCAGACGTGAATAAAAGGAACTGAAAAGGAATGGTCTAGCCGGGTGATTGATGCGAAGGCGGAAAATTTGGGTAGTTCGAGCCTAGATTGGAAGTTTTATCTTTGGATTTGTGGCAAGAATAATGATTGTGGGTAGTAGGGGAGCGGATTGGAGCATGCGCTTCGTCCTTTGTGCGAGCTAGAAGAGACTATGGGTATTCTAATTCGGCCTAGTCAAGAAATCCGAGGCGGGCCGATCTGGATCTAATCTGAGGAAGAAATCAAAGGTTGCGAGGGAAAATTAATGGGTGCAAAAGGTTTACCGGAGGAGATCTGAAGGAAGCCTTGCGGAGGCAGATGGCGCAAGCCTGGTGTCCCTTCGCGATTCTTGGTGGGCCGGATAAGGATTCGCCGGCGGATCTTGGCGGCGGCGCGGGGCGAATGGTGGTGGAGCGTAGCCTCCGGGCGATGGGTTCCGGTGACGAGCGCGGAATTTCCGTGGTGGCGCTCAGGGAGAAAGAGAGCTCAGAGGGAGAAAGGAATGGAGTGGAGGAAATGAGCCGTTAGGGTTCGGGTCACTCCTAAGGGGATTTTTTATAGTGCAAATGGATAAGCTCGGTTTGGTGAGTGGAAGCCGAGAATTATGGGGATAAACGGCTATCTATCTAAAGTTTTTGCGAGATGTGCGCCAAGTATTGAGCAAAGCATCCGGATAAAAGAAAGAAGGGGATTCGTCCCGTGATGACAGGATTGGTTAACGAGCATAGGATCTTGGTATTGTTATTATGGTTTGGACCCAGAAGTTTGAACCAAGGTGTTTGGAGGGAAAACTTGGGTTATTATATGGCCACCAAGGAGCAAGGCCTAGCTGAATATCAAAACATCTTAACCCGGTCTTCATATGCCCGTATGATCGATATCTTTGCAGGGAATAGCAAGCGCTTCAAGGAGATCCGTGAAGCCCAGGCTATTCTGGGGACTACTGACAGGGGGATGCTAACCCGGTATGCCAAGCTCCGAGGAATAACCCGGCCCGAAGGACGATGTGCAGGATTTGGCTAAGAATAAAGAAGCTTGTGGAGGCCCAAGCCTGTGGGCCCAATGACCCGGATTATGGGTTACTGTAAAGGAAAGTTATGGTTAGTGTGCCGTATCCGGGTAGGATCCGAGATGTGTCTTGCCGAATAAGCTAGGGGGTACGGGTGCTTTATAAACCGACCCCCAGGTATAGTTTTAAGAGAGATCTAAGAACCCTAGCAATATCGCGTGATATCGAGCATCCAGTGTAAACCCTAATCGAATTATCATATCGAGAATAGAGATCCGGCGACTTCGATTGCCGGCTATCAGATCAAATTGTACCATGTTTTCCCTTGAGCTAAACCCTCTCCCAAACGCCTGTGTCGACTTGCCCCAAGATCAGTTACCCCTGGTAACATCTGCCGTGATTATCCCACGACAGCAAGATTGACGACTCAGCCTGAGATGCTGAGTGGAAAATTTTCATCGGCAACCATTTTAGGCACATTATCCGGCCTATGGGCCTTTCGAACAATTATTTTGGATGGTGCGCTTGTGCACCTTTGATACTGCTGCTGCGAAATGTAATACTCTTTTGAAACTTTAATAGCTTTCGTGGCCCTTCTGGCCTTTGGATGATCTTGATATTTATCTGCTTATGAGCCCATTCATTCCTGATATTCCCGACTTACTTTATGGTTCCTTTTGTGAGACTCGGTTTCCGGGTCTCGTGGGTTTTGACAGGTCGACTTTTCTCTAAGTCCCCAAGTCCCCAAGACTCAGATGTTTGGGTTTTTTGAGCTTAATAACTAAGCAACTTGTTTCTTTTTTCAAAATCCCCAGTCCCCAAGACCCGAAATTCCGAGTCTTGGATGTGTGGTCTTTCAAAGAGAACAAGTTGTTGTCTGCTAAGCCCAAAACCTAGAGCCGTTTCACGTAGGTTTTGAAGTTATGCTTAATAGACTTTGAGTTTCCGGCTGTTAGCCCTGTACTCTGCATAACTTGTGGTTTAGATGACCCTTTTGACTATCTTGTACTGTAAGCCGGCTTTCGCGTGGATATCATGTTGTTACATCTATACGAAAACAGGGTCAGGCAAGTCCCATTGGGCTTCATGGCTGATTGTAATCGTAAGCGAGCAAAGCATGCCACTTTGGTGCGAGTCACATCGAGCTTAAGTAAGAAAGGTCAAGAAAATTTGGCTCCTTTGTCCGGTTATAAGATTGCAGCCGTACTCGTTTGCGAGTAATCGGCCCTTATAACTCATAGGCATCATGGCCGTGTCTTGAGTTTGTAACTGTGCTATTCAAGCAATCATCCCCCAAGACCTAAATATATGCAACATACTAAAGAAACTAATACACTAAGAAAACAAATGAATGATACTTACCTGGAAGAGAAGTAAAAAACATGACAGAAAAATAAAACTTGATAAAACATGTGAAAAAGGTATATTACTTAACCATCTCTTTATTGATATGAGAAAGTTAGGTCAGCAGGCCGCCTCATTAAAAACCCTCCAGTCCCCTTAGGTACCCTGGATAGGAAAAGAGTGCGTCTGAAACATGCTGCCTGTTACATCGTGTAATTCCGCTTGTGAGTCTAGTCTATACTAAGTATAGTAGGGACGCAGCTGAGCTACGTTCCATGGTCTTTCTCTCTCTTGCATAGATGAAGTGGTATGAGCAGTGTTGTTAACCGTAGACGACTCTTCCCTTGCATCTATCAAGTAATATGATCCATTGTGCAAATTTCGGCTTATGATAAACGGTCCTTCCCATGGCAGTGATAATTTATGTTTTCCTTCCTTTGACTGTGCCAGGCGCAAAACCATGTCTCCTTCCTGGAAGACCCGGGTTTTCACGCGCCGGCTATGATATCTCCGCAGGTCCTGCTGATATATGGCTGATCTTTCCAGTGCTTGTTCCCTTTCTTCTTCTAGCATATCCACGGCGTCCTGCCGGGTCTTTTCGTTCTCCACCTCGACGTAAGCCTACACTCGAGGCGAGTCATGGATGATATCACTCGGCAACACCGCCTCTGCACCATAAACCATGAAAAACGGTGTCATCTGAGTAGATCTGTTAGGTGTTGTGTTGATACCCCAAACTACTGAAGGTAACTCCTCAACCCATGCACCAGCAGCTCTGATACACGGGACTCGCAACCGTGGCTTTAATCCACGAAGCAATTCTTGATTTGCCCTCTCCACTTGTCCATTAGCCTGTGGATGGGCCACTGAAGCTATGTCAAGCCGGATTCTATTGTTACCACAAAATTTCTCCATCTCGCCAAGGGACATGTTGGTTCCATTGTCGGTAATTATGCTATGGGGATACCCAAACCGATAGATAATCTTTTTCAGGAACTTGACTGCTGTAATTGCTTCACAGTTGGTGACTGACATAACCTTAACCCACTTGGTAAACTTATCAATAGCCACCAAGAGATGTGTCTTTTTGCAAGGTGACATGTGAAAGGGGCCAACCATGTCCATACCCCCAAATAGCAAACGGCCAGGTTAACGGAATGGTCCGTAGTTCCATAGCCGGCACATGGATTTGGCGAGCGTACCTTTGACATCCGTCACATCTTGCCACCAAGCGCTCCGCGTCTGCTAGGGCCGTGAGCCAGAAAAAACCATGTCGATAAGCTTTGGCCACCAGGGATCTTGTGGATGCATGATGCCCACAATCACCTTCATGGATTTCTTTGAGGATCTGTCGGCCTTCTTCTGGTGCTACACAGCGCAAAAAGACTCCTGCTGCACTTCTCTTGTATAACTCCCCATTGATGATAGAATATCATTTTGCTCGCCTCAGAATTTGTCTTGCTAATACCTCCTCCTCTGGTAACTCGCCCCGTGATAGGTAGGCCAGGAACGGCTATGTCCACTCGGGAACAGCACGTACTGTGGCCACGAGCTCCAAATCCGGGTCTTGATTTGCCAGTTCTTCCTCAGACTCGGTTTTAACTGATGGTCGCCATAATTCATCCAGGAAAACATTAGGTGGAACCGGCTCTCTGCGCGAGCCGAGTCTGGCGAGTGCGTCTGCTGCCTCGTTCTTTCTTCTGTCTATGTGCTCCACCTCATACCCGGAGAAACACCCGGCAACCCTATCAACCTCTCTGCGGTATGCTGCCATAGTTGCATCTTTTCTATCCCATGTTCCTGAGACTTGCTGTACCACAAGGTCCGAATCTCCAAAGCATCGTATCCTCTTAATGTTCATCTCTTTGGCTACCTTTAAGCCATGCAATAAGGCCTCATACTCGGCCACGTTGTTGGAACAATCAAAGTGAATCTGCAGCACGTAACTCAACTTGTCTCCTTTGGGTGATGTTAGCACCACTCCAGCTCCTTACCCCTCGTATTGCTTGGAGCCATCAAAGTGCATGATCCAAGACTCGGCGTTTGGAGCCATGGTGGGCATGCCTGTGTGCGTCCAATCGTTAATAAAATCGACTAGAGCTTGAGATTTGATTGCTGATCTTGGCTCGTAGTTGATATGATAATCCCCCATCTCTATCGCCCACTTGGCTATTCTACCTGTTGCATCCGAGTTTCTGATGATATCCAACATTGGTATAGAACTCACCACTGTTATGGGGTGTTCCTGAAAATATGGCTTCAATTTCCGGCTGGCCATGAAGACCCCGAAAACCAGCTTTTGCCAATGTGGATAGCGCTGTTTTGCCTCTGATAATACCTCGCTGACGTAGTAAACCGGCCTCTGGACCGGGTGCTCTTTCCCATCCTCTTTACGTTCCACAACAACCACTGCACTAACCGCTCGGGGGCCAGCTGCTACGTACAACAGCATAGGCTCTTTAGGACCCGGGGCTGCTAGGACTGGTGCTTCAGATAGTTGCTTCTTTAGTGCCTCGAACGCCTCATCCGCCTCTTGATCCCAAATTAATTTATCGGATTTTCTCAAGAGCCGGTACAAGGGTATTGCTTTCTCTCCGAGTCTGGATATAAACCGGCTCAAGGCTGCTACGCACCCTGTGAGCTTCTGAACATGCTTCAAATTTTCCGGCTTTTCAGGCTCTGAATAGCTTTGATTTTATCCGGATTTGCCTCAATTCCTCTCTCGGAAACGATAAAGCCGAGTAACTTCCCAGCTGGAACTCCAAATACACACTTTGTCGGGTTAAGTTTCATCTGGTACCTTCTCAGGTTCGTGAACGTTTCCTTTAGATCATCAATAAATGTCTCCGCCTTTCTGGTCTTGATCACCACATCATCTACATAAGCATGGACGTTGCGTCCAATTTGGTCCTCGAAGCACTTCTGAATACACCGTTGATAGGTTGCGCCAGCGTTCTTCAATCCAAATGTCATGGTCTTGTAACAAAAGGCCCCAAAAGGGGTTATGAATGATGTTTTCTCCCAATCCTCCTTTTTGAGCTTGATCTGATGATACCCGGAATATGCATCCAGGAAACATAATAGGTCACTTCCAGCCACTGCATCTATGATCTGATCTATCCTTGGTAGTGCAAACGGATCCTTTGGGCAATGCTTGTTGAGACTCGTGTAATCAATGCACATCCTCCACTCATTGGTCTTTTTCATTACGAGAACCGGATTTGCTAACCAGTCCGGGTGAAATACTTCCATGATAAAGCCGGCTGTCAGCAGCCGAGCAATTTCTTCTCCTATAGCTTTCCTTCTTTCCTCATTCATCTTCCTCAAGCCCTGCTTCACAGGCCTGGACTTGGGATCAACGTGCAAACTGTGCTCTGCCAACTCTGTGGGGATACCCGGCATATCGCTAGGCGTCCAGGCGAACACATCCCGATTTGAACGAATGAACTCCACAAGTGCCTTCTCCTGCTCGCTGTCCAAGTTAGATCCTATAGCAAATCGCTTAGAGGGGTCACCCTCGACAAAAGCTACCATCTTGGTGTCCTATGCTGCTTTGAACTTTGCTCTTTCATCCTCAGTATTCGGTCTTTTCAACGCTGTTCTGTCATCCGGGTCTACTTGAGACCGGTAATACTTGAGTTCCTCTTTTCTGCAAGCTTGCTCCGCCATGGCTGCATCTCCTTCATCGCACTCTGCTGCTATATCCCGGCTTCCATGTATGGTGATGGTCTGCTTGGGACCCAGGATTTTTAGCTGTAGATACACATAACACGGCTTGGCCATGAACTTAGCATAAGCCGGCCTTCCGAATAGCGCGTGATAAGGACTGCGCAACTTAACCACCTCGAAAGTGAGCCACTCGACTCGGTAATTATCCTTTGATTCTCCAAAAGCTACCTCCAATGTGATCTTTCCCTCGGGGCACGCTGAGTGACCCGGCACAATTCCATGCAAAATTGTCGAACTTTTCTGTAGCTGAGACTCCTTGAGACCCATGCGTAGAAAGGTTTCCCAATACAAGATATTGATGCTACTTCCACCGTCCATTAGGACCTTTTTTAGCTCATAACCATTAACTTGTGGTGCAACCACCAATGCTAAGACTCCCGGGTGTTCTATCCGCTCCGGGTGATCCCTTCTGCTCCACGTTACGTTCTGCTCTGACCATCTCAGGTATCTCGGAACAGCCGAGGAAACCGAGTTTACCGCTTGCTTCAGTATCTTTTTATCCTTGTTGGAAGTTACTGTAGTATGTACGTGATATTGTCCCAACTGCTTGGGGTTAGCTTGGAAGCCTCCAGCTCCCCCTTGATTGTTACCCGGATTTCCGCCTGCCGGGTTACCGGCTGGGGGTGGGCCGTTGCCCGGGTTCCCACCCGGACCCGGTCCTCCTCCCCGGCCTGCACCTCGCATGGCTCTGTTTACTTCCTCATTCTTCCATCTCTGTAGGTCCGCGCACTGCTCCAACGAGTGGTTAGCTGGCCTACCGTTCCTGCTGTGCTTTGGGCACGCCATTCTGAAGATATCCCAATTGTTACCCGGCCTTGGTGGCCCTTGATAATTTCCTCCGTTGTGATTTCCAGTATTGAAATTTCCTTCTGCCCTAGGTCTTGAAGACCCGGCTTCTGTGCTAGCGACAAACTCTGAGCCTCCCTCGAAAGGGCGTTTGTTCTGGTTGTTCCCATTGTTACCTCCATTGTTACCCGGCGTTGATCCATTGCCGGTTCTTCCACTATTATTTGTGTTCGCTTTTGCTTTCTTGTCATCGACATCCTCTTCTGTAGTATCCGTTGCGGCGTGTTTGTTGCATGCGTCCATCAGCTCTCCCATCGTAACCTCTGAAGCATTCCGACTAGATTTCATGCGAGTTAACTTTTGTACTAAAGGTGTGTACTTGCACGTCTTTGCCATAGCTTGCAGCGCATCCTTGGGCTGAATATCTGTAGATGAATGAAGTATCTCCATAACCCGGCGCACCCAACTGCGCGCCGATTCTCCCTTCTTTTGGACACATCGCTCTAGGTCATCAATAGTAAATAACTTTCTGCACGTCCCATGAAAGTGCTTGATAAACGCGGTTTTCAACTCCTCCCATGACTTGATAGATCCTTCCGGTAGATTAGTGAACCATAACTTTGCTGCTCCTTCTGACATCATCAAATACATGAACTTGGCTTGAAGATTCTCGGATGCATTGCGAATCGAAATAGCCATCTCATAACTGCTCAACCATGTTTCTGGATCCATAGTCGGCTCATAATTCACAACTTTGCCCGGTTCCTTAAATTTATCCGGGTAAGGCTCAGCCCTGATGTTATCCGACAGACACTTAGGTCCAGCAAGATTAGTCGGAACTGGCCTTACTCGGGAAACGTGTGATCCTGCGGGGGTTGCGGCTGGTGGCGGTACTGCTGGTGGTCCATGAACCGCTGACCCGGCCGCGACTCTCCTGGCTCTAGAACTATCCACGATAGTTTGCGCTGCTGATGCTGCTGGTACCACCTGAACGCGGGGAGGAGGCGGCATTTGCTGCTGCTCTTCCCTCCGCCGTGCTGAACTTGTCTGGATATTGCCGGTATTGCCTCGTTGCTGACTGATATATGGTGTCACATGCATTCCACTTCTGTGATCCGGGTAGTTAACTTGTTGTGCTACCGCAGTGCGCAATAGATCTATCGCCCGCCGGGTCTCCTCTGCGTGGGGTGACTCTCTCACGGGGATTTGATTTAATGCAAGTGTTGCTGCGTACACGTTATCCATGGGGTTGTTGTAATGACCTGCTGGTGTGCGAAATCGTGATGGTGGTGGTGGTACTGTATTGCCGGTAGTAACTCCAGTCTGTGGTATGGGTAACCAGGCCTGCGTGTTTACCGGCTGTACTCCTCCGGTTGTTGGCTGATGTGCAGTTCCTTGGTTTGCCGCTGGGATCGGCTGATCCTGAGGCGTGATGAATAGCGCAGCCGGGTTTATAACTCCACCCATTGCCGGTAATCTGGTCTGATGCCTTTGATGTATTCTAGTTGTTTCTTCTCGGAGCCGGGTTTCCAATGCATCCAGCTCACATTGGCGCGTGGCCATCCCTTGCCTTTCTGCTTCTACTTGCCTTCTCTGTTGCTCCAATGCACGACGGGCTACATCCAGATCCCTGACACGTTCCGCCGCGTTTTCTGGAGTGATAACCGTGGCAAGAACGGTGGGATCTAGAATAAAGTTGTTGTTGAATAAGGCCGGGTGTTGCGGATTTGAAGGACCCGCCCCTGGCGTCCGGTTTGCTAGGTATCCAAACGTGTTTGCCTGCAACTCACTGTCCGCCGCATGACTGGTAACTGATGCCGATTCTCCGTCAACCCGGGTGAGAACCGGGTTTCCGTCAACCGGACCTTGCTGCTGGGCCAATCCTTGTGCTGCTCCGACCGTGGCTGCGGTCACGTTCCCTTGATTAAGATTGATCGCAGGAGCCGTGTAAACCGCAACCTGGCGCACAATGCTTGGCGCAGATTCGTACTCTTCCTCTTCACTGCTGTTTTCCTCGTACCGGTCCTCCAGCAGATGCAAGATAGACTCGGTATCATCTTCTCTCATAACCCGGCCACGCGGGGTCCATACCGGCTCCTCCGGCTGTTCCCTCTTCATGGTGGGCCCTTCTGTCGGATCTACCGTCCCGACCGATTCTTCTCCATCTGATTGAACGTAGGTGGCCTCCCCTGACACAGAATCAAATCCAAAATCGTCAAGGATTGAACCTGACGTACGTACCATGCCGATGAAGACGTTGATCTGGCCGATTGTGACGACAGATCCGGATTCGAGCAGATCCGACTCTGGCCCCCAGCCGGAATCGTCCACCATCTTCTCTCCTTCAGGATCGGTGTAGATCTCGCCGATGGCAAGGTTCTCCATGTTCTTCCGAGCTTCTCCCGTGATGTAAACACCCTTGGACGTAGGCCCCACGGTGGGCGCCAACTATCGTGGGATAATCACGGCAGACGTTACCGGGGGTAACTTATCTTGGGGCAAATCGACTCTGGTGTTTGGGAGAGGGTTTAGCTCAGAGGAAAACATGATGATATGCGATCTGGTAGCCGGCAATCAAGTCGTCGAGTCTCCGATCTAGATATATTAACTCAACTCTCGTATTACACTGGATACTCGATACCTAGCGATATTGCTCGAACTCTTGGATCTCTCTTAGTCTAACCCTAGGGGCCGGCTTATATAATATCCGGACCCCCTGGCCTGCTCTCCAAGGCGCACTCTGAATCCTACCCGGACACTGCCTACAAACCCTGAACTTCCTTACCGGAACCCACAATCCGGGTTACCAGGCCTACGATCTTGGGCCTTCTAGAAGCTCCTTTATCCTAAGCCGGGTCTTTGCGCAGCGTCCTTTGGGCCGAGTTACTCCTTGGCGTTGGCCTACCGGGTTATCATCCCTCCATCACTATTCAAGCAGGTGTACACTGTGATGAGCAAGCCCGTATGTCCCATGAAGTTGATCAACTTTGCTCATCTGGCTGCTAACCCTTCCTACTTCAACAACTCCGTCCAGTTGGCTGAGGTCCTTGGTCTGCGTCCTCTTATGGAGACTAGATGCTCTTAGAACACCACGTTCATCCAGGAGTTCTTCGCCACACTTGTCATTGATGATTCTGATGATATTGGGATGTCCTGGATGTCTGGCCCTCACTTGCTCACCGCCACCTTTCATGACTTTGCCACTGTGCTCGGGTATCCATTTGCTGGTCTTAACACTCCTCAGGGTCACCGCATGCATGTTCACGGGGTGGAGTATGAGAAGAACAGATTGGCTGAGTTGTATGGTTCCAGAGGTGTGGTTGGCTCGGCTAAAGGACTCTTTGCCATCTATGACATTCTGCTGCGTATGTTCAGGGAGACTATTGCTCCGAGTGCGGGCAATAATGATGCTATTCGTGGCGGCTTGGTCAACCTCATGTACCACGCCTACTTGACCTTCACTGAGAGTGACATGACTGACATGGAGGCCCACAAGATTGATGTGATGGATTTCATCTTCAATGAGATCCACTTTGCTCTCTTCCACCGCAAAGTGCCTCCGTATGCACCGTACATCATGAAGCTCATCAAGGCTCGCTATCCCGAAGCACTCCGTGAGGACCTGGAGCTTGACTGTGAAGAGCACAAGGATGACACTCTGTACAAGAAGGCTGCCCACACTCAGCAGGCTTCTCATGATGTTGGCGCCACTGGTCAGGGCCACCGTGATTCTCGCATGCGTCCTCCTCCACCAAAATTTCCGCCGGCTAGACCCCATCCGGCGCAAAAAAAATGCTTCCTACGAGAGGGAGGGGGGGGGGGGGGGGGGGGGGGGGGAGGGGGGCAAACGGCCGGAGATGCTCTAAATAGACTCGTTTACAAGAACTTTAACGTTCAACTACTTCTCATGACAGATCGTGAACTTTAACGTTCAACTACTTCTCATGACAGATGGACAGCACGTTAAAGAAAATTGAAGAGTTTTCCTCGCGCTTATCATCTACACAGATGTAGCACTAATGTACAAGTATCACCTATCACGGTACCATACGATTGTGATGCACATCCTGAGTGCTGATTACCGACGCGTTCTTTTTTGGCAATTGGTTTCTGACACCTGAAGGCAGTACAAACACACATAGCCTGTAGTCAAACTTGACAAAGAACACCGTTTTCATTAGCTAGACTCAAATTAATTCTTCTAGACACCGTTAACAACATCAGATAGAGCTACACACAAATATGATATACTACTCCAGAGCCGGGAAAGAAGTGTAATCTAGTGTTCATCACAGGATTCCAGCAATATATCCATTGTCGACATCGGAGGAGTAGAGTTCCAATTTTCGCAGCACTCCCCTGCTATTGATGAATGTCCATTCAACCCGTGATGACAACCGGTTTTGGTTTCTCCTCCTTGTTCTCAGAAACCACAGGGTGCGGTCTGCGCTGATGCTGCACAACTGCAAGTTGGTCAACAAAAAGCAATTCCCGTAGATAATGGAGTTGCTGCCTCTCTTTCTCCATTAGCAGCTCCTTCTGCTCAAAACGGCTTATCTTATCTTGTATTTCCTTCATCTGAAAAGAATTCGAAACAATAACATAACAAGTCAATATAAATACCAATTGTTCAGCAGTATTATCTCAGAACCCCAATGTTGGTACCTGGACATCCACTATGTCGGATAAAGATTGCTCTATATTGTTCTGTTCCTTTTCAAGTTGGACTTGAGCATTTGCAGATGCCTCTTTGAGTAAATCGTTGGCTGAAAGCCCATTGGTGTAGGGAGATTCTGCAGACGACAATAATTAAGCCATGAGAGCCACTTTAACAGTCGCAATAAATATTTGTAGGAAAGAGTGATGAACTAAGAAGCACGGTATGCATTTCAGTACGTAGCAGCAATAATTTATAAACAGAAGTTCATCAAACTTTTACCCACATGCCACACAAGGAACTTGGATAGAAGCCTATTTACTGCTCCCTCCGTATCAAAATATATGTTTTAGCATTTTCTATACAAAACGTATCTAGACATGTTTAAGTGTACAGATTCATATGCATCTTACACTAAAACATGTCTAGGTACATGTTGTCTAGAAAATGCTAAAACATCTTACATTTTGATATGGAGGGGGCATTATTTGCAAATGGACCGATTGTGATTGAGCTTATTGCTCCTAGCACACTACTTGAACACCCCCATCAATGTGCTTGTGAACCATCACAGGTTGCAGCGACATGCAAGCAGTATGTTTAGCAAGAATATAACATCAATATGACAGAAATTGTCAAACTCATATTGGGTAAGAGAGCAGCTGTTACCTTCTTCCTTTTTGCTGCTGATTAAAGAATCAACAAGGCCGTCATCCATATCAACCTGGGATTGTGCAGATATAGCTGCTTGAGCTGCTGCTGCCGCAACGCCTGAGCCAACAATGGCCGACAAGAATGCCACCTGGTAAAACAATGCAGTTCCTCATTGTTAGAGTACGTGATGGGCCTGGGTCCGTTAGTCTTAGGGTTTGCTTAGGGGTCAAGTAAGCCTTGCTTGGGAGTCAAGTAAACCTCTCTATATATGGAGAGGAGATGTATCAATCTAATCAAGCAAGAATTAAGGAAAACCCTTTCCCTCTTGCCCGGCCGTGGGAAAGGATCCCCACAGCCGGCTCTCTCGCGCCCTCGCAGCTCTCTCTCTCCCGCTCAAACCCTAGCAACCATAACACTCATCTTGCCCCTTCAATAATTTTCTTGTTTTAAGTAGATGATCATATAAGGAAGCTATTCGGACATGGTGGGGACCAGCACGTACACTTGTTTTGTGTACACTCATGTGCAAAAGTTCTATGAGTACCAAATTCAGAAATTATTTTTAAATTCTTCGTCACAGCCATCTTAAAGTTCTCATAGTATTTCCTGTCTGAAGGAACATAACTTATAGTACATCAGAACCTAGGGCTATTTAAGTATGGTGTTTTCCATCTATTCACATGAAAACAAACTATAAAGTAATGCTCAGCCCAAGTTATGTTTTTCCTGGCCACTATGATTTGCAGCTTTTGCTTTTAAGTACAAGCAGGCGGGATGCAAAAGATATAAAACTAAGCGACTACTACGACTAAGTTATACCAGGTAAGTTAGGAACGTGTTACATCCACATATGGTGTTTATACCGTAGTTATACCAAAATTATGACAGGTTAGGATAGCATGCTTTCAGCATTCTGGTCATTACATGTTGCTATTTCAGGTACAAGGTGAGTGAGACGTGTTGTCTGTATAGGCATGGAGTGGGTCACTGTATAGATTAGTCCTACTCTTTATCATTTATTTGAATATACTGAACTGCCGGTACAAAGCAAGGAAGTTAATAGTTATACGACATCAGGGTACAGACAAAGTTACAGACCTGAGCCATAATTGGATTGCTTGCATCTGCCAGTGGCGTGAGACGGAGTCGTTTTGAGATCTCTGCACTTGATTCATCAGTAACTTCATCATCAGTCTCAAACTGCAAGCTCTGCTCCTTGGATCCCATGAACTGTTCTCCAAAAGGTAACCGGATGAGTCTAGCAACGCAGTCTTTCTCTGATCGACTACCAACATGTTCAGAAATCTTCTTCCAATTTTCACCATAATGCAAGACAGCCTCAAGTAGGTGAAGAGTTTCCTTGTCTGTCCAATCTGATTTTGCATCTTCGCTAATTTCAACTTTCTTGAAATCTGCTGGAGTAAGACCAGGCCGGTAGTTGGCACGAACATAGCATCTACAGCAGATACTTATATCCGCCTGATCACAAGCAAAAGTTAAGAAGAGAAAATGGCAACTCTTGTAACAAAAATAGACAACAAACTAAAGACACTTTCAGCCGCAATACAAGCATGATATGACGACGGTAGCTCTGAATATAGAATATAGTACTCAATTAGTCATGCACAATAGAGGTAAATCAAGAGGCAAATACATGAAAACCGAAGTATTCCAATGAACTCCATAGACTTGAAATGGATGCAATTACTATATTGTTTGCAAATATTTATTGTACGATTTATGATAATACCCTCCACCTCCAGTACATGATGCGTTTATGTCACTGGAGGGAGTAGTTCAATTATAAAGCAGCCCTGCCAATCCTTCTAGATTCACAGCCACCTCAAGAGTTGCTATGAGGTATCACAATACAACTTAAACTAAAGTTTTGAAAATACATTGTTCACATGAAGACCAAGTCAAATGGAAACTGTCATACGGATGAGCTAAGATAATAGTTCTAACCAGACATAAATGAATGCAACATATATGTAACTTAATCCATAACGCAAGTTTCCGCATACATATGCATCTTACTCGTAAATCAAAACAATGGTAAATCACTCACCTTCTCACAGGTGAAATAGGCAGAGCCGCAGACGCTGCGGCACCCTACGCAAAGCTTCCTGGATACTGTCGGCCCAGCAGGCAATGAAGACTGAGATATTGCCAACTCCTCCCTCTTGTCTCTTCCTTGCTTCACGCCCGGTGCCGTAGCACCATAGTTGATGAGCCCCCATTCCTCAAGGAAGTCGAACACTCGGCGCACAGAGCCGATATCGCCGATAAGACCCCGCCTGGCCTCGGTGAGCGTCAGCCGCCGCGTCGGCCTTGCTCGGAACCTCTTCACTAGGGTGTCGCGGTAGTACTTGTACGCTTCGGGGCCTCGGGACCCAGACGCTGCCGCGACCTCCCCTTCGAAGAACTCCGGCATCAGGCGGCGCTCCGTATCGCTGACGCCGTCGTAGGAGAACCACGCTGCAAGCGGAACACTCGGTTAGGCTAGGCAGGGTTCTAGGTCTTCGCGTTTACAAGAGGGGATGTGCCTGTTCCCCGAGGGGGTTGGGTTGGGGTGAGGGTGGGGAGAGGGAATTACCTGAATAGCTAGGGACGGAGATGATGTACGACGAGTCCTCGGCCGCGGCTCCCGCGGCGGCGACTCCGGCGGCAGGGGCGGTCGAGGTGGAGGCGGGAGGGATCTCCGCCTTGACGGTGCCGGCAGTGGAGGGGGGTTGGGAGAAGGGTGGCGCCTTATACGGCGGCTGCTGCTGAGGCGTCGGAGCGGAGTTGGCGGTGGCCGCCGGCGCCGGAGCTGAGGGTGTGGCCATCGGAGGCGGGGCAGCCGGTGGAGCTCTCACGTTTTTTTCAGGAGAAGATCCTCGGTTTGTTTAGCTTTGGGCTAAACTTTGGTCGCAGAGGAAGCCGTTCGTTTTGGGCCTTGCGGGATTTGTTTGAGAGCCCAGCGACGTCGGTGCGTAGCGTACGACACGGAGCATGCTTCGAGTTTAGTCCCACCTCGCCCGCGGAGGAGAGGAGGGAGCCGGGAGCACTGGATAAAAGGAGGGGCAGAGCCAAGGGAGAACTCATACCTTTCTCGGCCTTTTGGCTAAGATCAAGTGTATTATCTGTTCTTATCAGTTTAATATCTGATATGTGGGCCAAGTGCCCACAACGATATTAAATTTATTTTTTGTGGGGGAGGGTCCACCACAGTAGCTTGCTACTGGGGCCCTAAAGCGTCGCCTGGGCGTTGCACTACTGCCCTGGCCCGGCGCACCCCAACCAAAACTCAATTTTAACGCTTTGATAGCTGCAAATGCGAGCTTTGTGTCTAACTGGTTTAGCAGCTCATGGCTAAAGATGGTGTCAGAATGTTTCCTGGCTCGATTAGATAAAAATCTTAAAAAGTCACCATGAATACCTGACACAAAACTGCTCGAAAATGGTTTATTACATTGAGTTCGAGCAAGCGCGACATGATGATCTTCTCTTACCAAATTTATTTGGTGCATTGCAGCCCAAACAAGGTTATGCAGTTTCATTTGCCAAAAAAATATTTTCTTTGAATTAGCAGACAAACAACGTTAATGCGATACACACCGGAGCGTCTCGAGCGTTCATTTACCAGCGTACCGAGTTATGCAAGATCTTGGAAAAAACGACTCTGGTGCCAAAGAATAAACAGGGCAAAACTGATCGCGAACAATACTGACTGAATAAGTCAGACCAGAGTGAAAATGGCAGCACAGTGCTATTCGTACCACTTCAGCTGGTTAGAAGTACAGACCAGGATGTCACTGCAATGCCACATAGAAAGACACAGGTGACAAAGATCTACAATGTTTTAGCACCACCACTTGACATGAGCGAGGCGGCAGCAGCGCCAGCAGTCGGGACAATTCCAGTAGAGTTCCCTGGTTTAGAGAGATGCAGCAGCCTGCAGCACGATTCATGGCCCCGCGTGAGTCAAGATATTGTTCAAAGGAAGAATCATGGAGATTATCTAACTGGAGTACTGAAACTTAAGCTGAGGGGGTACTTACGGTGCCAGATATTCACAGAACGAGGTGAGAGCTGAAACGACATCGTTGTAATTGTTAGGAGCGGCGGGAGCTGTGATTTCCACCAGCTGTATTCCAGGAGTGACCTGCACAGCTTCGTCGGTCGCATGGAGCTTTGGCATCTTGTTAGCAGAAGTGACGGTCACGGTGAACTGGGCACCTCGCTGGAACCGAAACGCAAAGCCCACCTTCAGAAGTTCATGATCTAACTTGTAGCCTATGCCATAGAAGTAGCGCAGCACATTGTTGCTGGCTTTGCTTTCTAAAATTGAACGCACAAGAATCGAGATTTGCTCTGCACCAGCACCTCTTATAGAACCACCGATATGTCTTATGGTCCTACATGAATATTTCCAGTTGCAGATTACTGTCAAATATTACAAAGAAGAGTAAAGTTTCAGAAGCTAACCAGTTAACAGAATCATACCAGGATGGTGTGGGCTGCGCTAAGTCACACAGCAAACGAACCTCTGACGGGACAACTCCTGTATGACTGAAAGAGATCAGTAGATCTAACAATTGCTTGTGACCCCAAGAATAGACAAATAAAAACTAACCGAGATTTGGGCCACTTTTAAGACAGAGCTCATGCACCCTAACACGTTCTTTTGTGACACCAGATAGGCCCTGGAGAAGAACCTCCAGAGCTTCAACATGCTGCATAATGAAAAAAAAAAGCAAAGGCTAGAGTAATGGCATCCAAGTAAAAATTAAAGGAAGTCTAAATGAATGTTGAGATGAATCAGATCTCCCTTGAATGTAAATAAAAAAAATATAAGCATGCGATTCCTCCAACTGTACAGCAATATTTTACATTATATCATAGAAGTAGTGCTCTCAAAGTGGACAAATTATGGTTGACATATCACTTGTGGTGGTCAGCATGATCTACCCACCATTGTTGTGAAATACCTTTTGTTCTAAATTGATGCCAAGTGACTGCCAACTTGTCATGGAGTTGGAGACAATAATCAACAAACAGATATAGCATTAATTATTATTCTCGGTAAACATAAACTTAAGATACCACTTCATGCTTAAGAAAGAAATGATAAGTTTGTTATATTATGAAGTACACATCAAGGAGAGTTAAATCAGCTGAGCTAAGCAGGTTATGGATTTTACACGTAATTCTAGTTCAGCATGAGGTGTGTGGCTGACTGACCCAGGGATAGTATCTTTTAAGGGACAGCATAGATCTTACAGTTTCAGAGATCCTATTCATGAGAAGGCGACTGGTAAACTAGTGCAGGGAGATAGTTATATGGATAACTCCAACGCCAAAATAACACCCTAAATGAATGGCGCAGATTGAATTTCCTTTTTACCGTGAACAAGCAAATTATGCGTTTCCGCCAACTGTACAGAAAATCTATTATATTATGATATCAGAAGTAGTGCTCTCGAAGTGGAGGAATGGTCCACATATGGTGGTCAACATGATCTAGTATCCCTCCTGTGACATTCTCTTCAAAACTGCAGTGTTGATTCATTCTGATAGAGCAAACAGTAAGTGACTAGTGTCATGGAGAGTTGGAGATGATGAATCAGTGAGAAACCCTAGCATCATTTATTATTTCTCTATGAACGTAAAATTCTGATGCCACATCATGCTTATAGAAGAAACAACAAAGTTAACAATCCTCTTAAGAACAGAAGATTAGGGAGCAGGGGAGTTAACTAGGTCTGAGCATGGCGGTTGCTGGTTTTACAGGTAATTCAACATGATGTGCGCAAGTAAGTTGAGGAGAATCACAATACCTGGGTCTCGATGATGCCCTGCACCACGCACTCCATCAGCCAGGGCCGGATCTAGACGGCGGCACACCGAGGAACTGTGAAGGCCAGTGGGATTTAACCTAATCGCTAGATGAAACTAGCCTCGTGTACCTCGAGACCCAACGGACAAACACTGGGGCGGGCTGGATACAGCAGGAACGCGATGCCCCGGCGAGGAAGAATGGGAACGGAGACGGCGGCGACGCGCCTGAGAGGCTCCCTGGCGCGGTAGGGGTTGGGGTGAATTGAGGGAGGCGGAGCGAACACAAAAACGATAGGGAGCAAAGTGCTAAACTGCAGTCCGGTAACGCCCGCCCAGAAAAGTTACAGTTTACCCCGTGGAAACTGAAAATCCCAGTCCTACCCCTCCTCCTTCCTCTCTTCCTTCCACCCCACGCGCACACGGAGACCCGTCACCTCCTCCGCATTCCCATTTGTTCCACCCCCTCCTCCGTCTCTCTCAGATCTCTCTGCCTCCAATGACCACGGTGACGGCGAAGACCAGCGCGTAGCGGCCTCCTCTCTGCTCTCCCGGAATGGCGTCCCCCACGGCGCCGCTCGGCGGCTCGACCCCGTCGGGCCGCGTGCTCGGCCCGGCGCTCGACCGCATCATCAAAAACGCCGCGTGGCGGAAGCACTCGGCTCTCGTCGCCGCGGCCAAGTCGGCGCTCGACCTCCTCTCCTCGTCTTCGTATCCTCCGCCCGACCCTACCTCGCCGAACCCCTCGGCGCTCCTCGGCCTGCCCGTCGCCGCCACCGCCGCCTCGCTCCACGCGCTGATCCTCGCCCTCGAGTCCGCGTCCCCCAAGGTCGTCGACCCCGCGCTCGACTGCGTTGCCAAGCTCCTCTACCACCGCCTCCTCCTCGGCGACCTCGGCGCGGCCACCGACGACTCCCCTGCCTCCAAGCTCCTCGTGGCAGTCCTCTCCTGCGGCGCCCTTAACGATGACGCCATGGAGCTCTCTACACTCCGCGTACTGGTCGCTGCGGCGCGGTGCCCCTCCATCGCTCTCCGCGGGGACGGCCTCGGCCAAATGCTCAAAACCTGCTACAACATATACCTTAGCAGCAGCAGCAGCGCCAACCAGCTCTGTGCTAAGCTGGCGCTCGCGCAGGTGCTGGTCATCGTGTTTGCGCGCGTGGAGGTGGACTCCATGGATGTGCGCGTGCCGACGGTGTCCGTCTCGGACTTGATGGATGTGTCTGATCGCAGCCTCAACGACTCCAGCATTGTGCTGGTAGCGCAGGGGTTTATAAACGAGGCGATGGAGGGGAGTGATGTCCCAGAGCCAGGGACTCCGGTGGCCACGGCTGAGGTCGATGAGACGGAGGAGGGTGGAATGAGCAAGATCAGGGAGGATGGGTTGGCATTATTCAAGAATCTGTGCAAGCTGTCAATGAAGTTCTCAACTCCAGATAACCCTGAGGACCAAGTTCTGCTGCGGGGGAAGGTGTTGTCTCTCGAGTTGCTCAAGATGGTTGTGGACAATGCTGGGCCATTCTGGAGAACAAATGAAAAGTATGATCATAGTTGCTCTTGTCTCAGTTATTTGCATTTAAAAATTTAACATGTGGCATTTTCTTTCTCTGCAAATATTGTTATTGCAGTGAATTAGAAGAATATTTGATGACTTAAATGACCCTGGGAGAGAAGGCATAAAACAGACAAGATGGAAACATATACACTAATAATAGCCCATGAATGTTTGTCTCAACATATTTGTATGAGCTTTGGAACATAATTATGATAGATACAAGTTTACAAGGCCAATAGAAAAGATTATACGGTTTGATAAAATTTCGTTCTATAATGAATTACCAGTGTAGAAATGAAAGAACTAGGCCAAGGAACAGCAATCGTATAGATGGCACTAATAAATTAATTACTTGTCAGAAACTAGTATGGATAACATCCTTTTTCGATTGGGTATGGCTTCGAGGCAATTAGTTAACCATAAATAGGCATTTTTTTTTTCACGCTCGACTAGTCGTATCCTTGATAAGTACAGTATTACCATCAACCTTTTGAAATGTTCCAAATGATAGTCTGTAACTCTGTATCCAAACATTCTTATCTTAGTCTGTGCAAGTCACTAGAAGACCTAAGAAAATAAATAAGAAGTAACACGGTAGTGTATACAAGAGGGAAAAACATCATTCTGTTATTACTGTTTCAGCTGCATATGTGATAGGAATGACTCAAGAGGGAGGCAGGCAGAATCCCATTTTATTCATATTATAAATGACTAGAAATTAATGCTATTTTGTTAAACTAGTTGAAACATATGCCCCAACTCATCGCTCCATGGCCCCTGCTCTGCGGTGACACCTGGCTGATGTCTCAACTTGTGTCACGTCTCTGCTACTGCTCATCCTACGCCACATCCTCGTTTTTTCCACCAACAGTGGTGCTTCATTCTGACCCACACCATGATATATGTCGAAGTATTTGTTTACTGGGAGGTATTTTTTGCTTCCTTTCTTTGTAGAGATATTTAAGTAAGGTTAAAGGGGGCGGGAGAGGTGAATGCAGCAGCCACCACAGCCACTGCTCTCATCAACTCCCATGTTTTATTACTTAGTAGTACTGTATTAGTAGAAGATTTTCATCATTTATCAGAAGGTAGAAATGGTAGTGGTGAGGATATGTTCTTTGTTCAGCGAACTTGTTGGAAGTGCATATATGAAAGTTTTAGCCTCTATGGTTGTGTATCCATGGAAATGGAAAAGAATAGTTCCAACAGAACAGTGAAGCCCCCAAGAGGTTGTGGTTGTACCTGTACTTGCAGGATATGAAACTCTATTCACTCTGATTCTGGTCGATAGTAAGTTATGTAGGAGATATTACTAGGTAATTTTTAGGTTATTTTGTAAAGGAGCATTCCATTTTAATGTGATCTTGATAGAGAGTAAAAGATATACACTGAAGATTTTTTTGTTTTGCTGCAGGTACCTTGGAGCAATCAAGCAATATCTTTGTCTGTCATTGTTGAAAAACAGTGCTTTGTCAGCAATGAGTATTTTCCAGCTTCTTTGCGCCATATTTGTGGGTTTGCTGTCAAGATTTAGATCTGGGCTGAAAGAGGAAATCGGAATATTTTTTCCCATGCTTGTCCTAAGGGTTCTTGAGAATGTCCACCAGCCTAGTTTTCTGCAGAAAATGACAGTTCTAAATTTGCTGGAGAAGATCTGTAAAGAATCTCAGGTTCTTATTGATATCTTTGTGAACTATGATTGTGATGTTGATGCACCAAATATTTTTGAAAGGTATGTCAAACTCTTCCTGATGAATAATAAATTTCAGTTATGTTGTAAGTTGTAAAAGATGGAATGCAACGGATGGTCAGGGTAGCCTGTAATATGCTAGAGGTACTCAAGTTAAGTACAGTGGAAGTAGTGATACATTGAGCTGAGAGCACAGTTCTATGAAAATTGCAATTCTCTCTCTTCCGTCATATATGTCATATATTAAAGCATTTCTAATTCCAGCAGATATTTGCAGGACTGTCAATGGCCTTCTAAAGACTGCTCTAGGGGTTCCTCCTGGAGCTACAACAACATTAACCCCAGCCCAAGATCAAACATTTCGGATTGAGTCAGTCAAGTGCCTTGCAACCATACTCAGATCGATGGGTTCATGGATGGACCAACAGTTGAGAATTGGTGATTTTTCACCCAAAATTTCTGAAGTTTCTTTGAATTCGATAGACATTTCTAACACTCTTATTGGAGAAGATGGGATGGGAATTGATTATGAACTGCAATCCGAATCTTATAGCCCAGACATATCTGATGCTTCCTCACTTGAACAACGCCGTGCTTTTAAAATAGAACTTCAGGTATGTAATGTTCGTGTGCTTGGATTATATTTTCTCCATTGTTAGTGCGTTTCGAGGGAGATTCACATTTTAATTACTGAAGTATACATTTTGCTCTGCAGAAAGGAATTTCCTTATTTAACAGAAAACCTTCTAAGGGTATTGACTTCCTCACTAAAAGCCAGAAGATAGGTCAATCCCCAGAAGATGTTGCTTCTTTCTTGAGAAACACTGCTGGTTTAAATGCAACGATGATAGGGGACTATTTAGGCGAAAGAGATGAATTCCCTATCAAAGTTATGCACGCATATGTCGATGCACTAAATTTTGAAGGTATGGATTTTGGTGAAGCCATTAGGTATTACTTGCGAGGTTTCAGATTGCCTGGGGAAGCACAGAAAATTGATCGGGTCATGGAAAAGTTTGCTGAACGTTACTGCAAATGCAACCCAAATTCTTTTACTAGTGCAGATACTGCATATGTTCTTGCTTATTCTGTAATCATGCTCAATACTGATGCTCACAATATGATGGTCAAGGATAAGGTTAGTCAAATGATTATTTGCCTCTGTTGTCAGTAAACTAATGCATACTCACTAATGGGGTTTCCTTGTGCAGATGTCTAAATCTGACTTCATTAGAAATAACCGAGGAATTGATGATGGGAAGGATTTGCCTGAAGTTTATCTGAGTACATTGTATGACCAAATTGTAAAAAATGAGATAAAAATGAGTGCTGATTCATCAGTTCCACAAAACAAGCAACCTAGTAGTGTAATGAAGCTCTTGGGCTTAGACAATATTATAAACCTCGTCAACTGGAAACAAGCTGAAGACAAGGCACTTGGAGCAAATGACTTGCTCATCAAGAACATACATGAGAAATTCAAAGCAAAGAGTGGGAAATCAGAGTAAGACAATAACAAGTATTCATAGCCAGTTTTTTTCTGCCCGCTGCTATATATGAATTCAACCTTGTGCTATGTGCAGATCTATATTCCATGTTATTACTGAGACAACCATTTTACGATTCATGATGGAGGTTTGTTGGGCCCCTATGATGGCTGCATTCAGCATGACCCTTGACCAGTGTGATGATAAGGCTGCCACATCACAGTGTTTGCAGGGATTCAGATCCGCAGTGCATGTCACCTCCGTAATGTGTATGCAGACGCAAAGAGACGCCTTTGTGACATCTGTAGCCAAGTTCACATATCTTCATTGCGTTGCAGACATGAAACAAAAGAATGTGGATGCTGTAAAGGTAGGAACTTGGAAGACCAAACAGTACATTCATGTTCTTTGGCAAATTCTGATCAATTACCTTGATTAAAAGGATCTTATCATGCAAGGCATAGCAGACATGGCTTCCATTGATCAATTTATCATGTTTTGAGTTTGCACAAAGCTAAATGAGGTGGTTAGATTTTTTAGGACACTACGACAGACCATGACCTATGTTGCTTTTGAGAGTTAAACTGGTAATGAATAAATAAGTTTACGTGCATTTGTGAGCAAGCTTTAAAACTATATGCTTTATGTTTTTTCAGTGGAAGTAATGTCATGAACACTACGAGTCTATATTCAATTTTTTTTTCTTGCAGAGGCATTTTCCTCCCATTCTTTGGTCTCTTTTCACCACTTTGTTCCTTTGTTTTCCATATCTTGCACTATATATCAAAATTTGCGAGAACAAATTGCTTAGCCTATTTGGTCTCTTGTTTATTTTTTTATAAAGGACACTTAGATGACTTCAGCAGTACTTGGGAGTTTGAATTTATACAAGCCTGTTGAAATTGCCGAGAACAAATTGCTTATGCCTATTTTTGTACCAATTTCTTATACAGGCTATCATATCCATCGCAATCGAAGATGGTGATTATTTGCAGGAAGCTTGGGAGCATGTGCTAACCTGTCTTTCACGTTTTGAGCATTTACATCTTCTTGGAGAAGGGTCACCTACTGATGCTTCATTTTTGACGGTACCTCTGGTTGATTCGGAAGAGAAAACACAGAAATCAAGTACAACTACAGCTTCAAAGCGAACTAATGCTCTTCAGAATCCAGCCGTGATGGCTGCTGTTAGAGGCGGTTCTTATGACAGCATAACAGCAAAGAACAATGCCTCACCATTAGTTACTCCTGATCAGATTAATAATTTTATATCAAACATAAATCTGTTAGATCAGATTGGCATTTTTGAGTTGAATCATATATTTGCTCATAGCCAAAGATTAAATAGTAATGCAATTGTTGCTTTTGTGGAAGCTCTTTGCAAGGTCGCAATCACAGAGCTACAGTCGCCTACAGATCCTCGTATCTTCTGTCTAACAAAGATAGTGGAGATTGCGTAAGACTTCTGTGACATCTAGTTAAAAAACCTATTTCCAGCTGCAAAGTATTGTCATAGCAAGCAGCTGTGGTCAACAACTTTTACAAGCGGTCTAATTTATAGCTTCATTTGTGCAGGCATTACAATATGAATCGCATACGTTTGGTGTGGTCTCGTATTTGGAAAGTTCTATCAGACTTCTTTGTATCCGTCGGATTGTCAGAAAATCTTTCTGTTGCAATATTTGTTATGGACTCTTTGAGGCAGCTTGCTATGAAATTTCTTGAAAGAGAGGAACTGGCCAACTATAATTTCCAGAATGAATTCCTGCGACCTTTTGCGGTCGTTATGCAGAAGAGCAATGCTTCAGAAGTACGAGAACTTGTAGTTCGATGTGTCTCCCAAATGGTTTTAAGTCGTGTTAACAATATAAAATCTGGATGGAAAAGTGTTTTCACGGTATGTATGGGTGTTCTATGGTTAGTTTGCCTTGATTATTCTAGCATAATAGATCTGTTCTTACGACATTTCATCTTACAGGTTTTTACTGCAGCTGCTGCTGATGATCGGAAAAGTATTGTTCTGTTAGCATTTGAAACTATGGAAAAGATTGTTCGGGACTATTTTCCTTACATAACTGAGACTGAGACCACAACATTTACAGATTGTGTTAAATGTCTTATTACATTCACAAGTAGTAAATTTAGCAGCGACGCTAGTCTCAATGCTATTGCATTTCTTCGGTTCTGCGCTGTGAAACTCGCAGAGGAAGGATTTGTTTGTCATGACAAGGATACCGACCAGCAATCAAATAATTTAGATTCTTCAGATGGGAACGCCGTAGCGCACAAGGATGATCATGTTTACTTCTGGGTTCCTTTGCTTGCTGGTAGGTTACCTTTTCTTTCACAGAGACTGCTGGATTAGTTTGGAAATGCATCACATTTGTGATATAAACCTTGTTTGAATTTTTCTCTTTTCCAGGTCTAGCTAGATTGACATCTGACACACGGCCAACTATCAGAAAAGGTGCAGTAGAAGTACTCTTTGACATTCTGAAGGATCATGGGCAACTCTTCTCGCAGTCCTTCTGGACCAATATCTTTGAATCTGTTATTTATCCTCTATTTAATGGTGAAATCAGTACACCCAATAGCCAGAGTACTAGCACTGACGATGATTCTTGGAACTTTGAAACTAAAACAGTGGCTGTGAAATGTCTAGTGGATTTGTATGTTACATTTTTTGATGTAATGCGGCCAGAACTTACTAGAGTCACTTCTGTTGTTACCAGTTTTATTAGAAGCCCTTCTAGACAATCTGCTAGCACGGGTATGTCTGTTTTTCAGCGTTTAACAGAAGGAGTTGCGAGCAAACTCTCCAAGGACGAATGGAAAGAGGTCTTGTTATGCTTTAAAGAATCAGCAGCACATACATTTGTTGTTTTCGAGAAAATAGTTAAGATGATGCAAGATATCGAAATTCCAGAAAAAAACGAGTCTTACTCTGAAGCAGAGCAATATTCAGAACATGACATATACAATGAGGATGAAGAGGAAGCTAATATGGAAACATCATCATATGCTATTGTCAAGATGAAGAATCATATGTCTCTGCAACTCCTAATTGTTCAGGTATTTCAAACATTTTTTTCAGTTAAATTTGATATTGTTCCCTTTTACACGCATGTCTTACTTTGTAGATTTAGTTTAGTACTCTGCTTTGCTTTGCACACCTATCTAAAATAGGAATTAGAACAAATAAATTACAGCAAGAAGTTTCCCTTCATGTTGCAACATGCCAGCAATTATATTAAGACCACACTCACCATTTCCTGGCTTCTCTCCAGGGGATTGTTAAATTGTACGAGACACACAGGAGATCCTTTTGTGCTGAGCATATGGGCATAATGTTGGAGATGCTATCAGCCATTACATCCCATGCCAGTGAAGTGATCTCTGAATCTGCTTTGCACATCAAATTACACAAAGCATGCTCCCTTCTGGAGGTATCTGAGCCTGCAGTCATCCATTTTGAGAATGAGTCTTACCAGAGCCACCTCAAAATTCTGCAAGCTTTGCTTCATGACAACCCATCTTTGTCCCGAGAAATGAAGATTGAGTCGCAGATTATTCTTGTTTCTGAGAAAATACTTCGGACGTATCTGAGCTGTGCAGGTCATGAACCATCCAAGGATGCTTCTCGTAGAGATCTGGTTGTACAGTTCGTGCTGCCTTTGGGCGCTGCTAAGAAAGAGGAACTGTCTGCTAGAACCTCATTGGTCCTTCATGTAATGCGGTTACTGGGTGGTCTAGAGAAGGAATGCTTTAGGAGAAATTTGCCCCTCCTTTTTCCCTTGTTAGCTAATCTCATTCGCTGTGAACATAGCTCTGGAGAGGTTCAAGTTGCACTGTGTGGTATCTTTCAGTCATCTATAGGCCCTATAATATCAGTATAGCATATATTACCTGTTCACCAACTGTACAATTTTGTCACTCCACCGAGGTAGGGTAGCTTGATTGATGGCGGATACATAGAGAGACGGGATAAAGAAAAATTACAGCTTGACACTGCCGTAACTGATTGAAACCTGTTCCTCCAGAATTCTGGTTTTGAAGGTAGAAACCTCTTTGTCTCTTGGCAACTTTTTTCCAACATAGAGCAGGGTATTAATCTGTTTTTGTCAGTTTTGCAGAATCATCCAAGTTCAGATACCTGGAGGTCCTAACATTAATTTCGATTCATGGGTTATCACCGCTGGCTCTGAAGGCAGATAAATATCTGTGGAGTTCTACAAGGGAGTGGTCTGCTCACCAGTGACCAAAATTTTGGGATGTAACCTTTTTTTCCTCTTGTGGCAATAGCCTTGTATAGTATTTTCGTCTGGACCAACACTAGAATAAAGTGCCATCCATCATGTTATTCTTTTGCCCAATCTCGTCTCAATGAATTATTATCACTGTATCTATCTACATGGCAATAAATATGAGGTTTAAATTATTAATGGAAAGTGACTTTTCGAATAATAATGATGTTTTGACTCCTTAAGAGAAGACATCTCTGTTAGGGTAGCAGTATGGCGCAAGCTGCCTCGATCCTCTGATTTCTCTGTTCTATCCAAGGGCCAACTGCTCCGGAAAACAAAGCTTAGGTGTATATATATACTTTGGAGGTCACTATCCATGACTCAAGTTAACCGACCTCCTGTTGAAAACTACCGCCTTTCAAGGCATCACCAATTAAGTTCTTGACAAGAAAATGACATTTGGGTGCCACAGACAATCAGTTGATTCTGATATGCTTGAGAACAAATGCCCCGTTTGGAGCTCCCCTGGATTTTTTTTTTGTAGGAATTTGGTAGGAAGAGGTTCATTTCTTGCATAATTCGTGAAAGAAAAACCCGCTGCGTTCAAGACATATATCCTTTTACATTTGTTCATTTGCTTTTGCACGTTCACGAAAGAACATCAGTCGTTCATGCTTCAAATAAGGAGGTGGCAGGAACTAGCAAAACTGAGATGCACAAAGTCACATCACAAGAGGGGTAACTAACTAAGATACTTCAAATAACGACCTATCAAGCAGTACTGCTAGTCCTATGGTCATCCTGCACAGGTTGTTGCAGGTAGGATCTCTTGATGAACTCCAAGCAATCAGCAATGGCCTGATCTGCATGGGAAGAAGCGGAGCTCTCCCAGCGGCCGGCTTGGTCCGGCTTCTGCACTCTTCTCGCTGCCGTCGGCGTGGACCGCCTCCTGGGGCAGCAGTTGAGCTCTTCGAGACACCGGACGACCAAGCCAGCGAGGCGGAACAGCCGCACGCGCAGCCGGAGCAGCGAGCCCAGCCGGAAATGCCGCACGCGGCGGCGGCCTCGCCGGCCGTGCTTGCAACTGCTTGCCTGATGGATCATCATTGTCACGGCAAAGAGATGAAAGACCCTTGGTGATGCAAGGATGTAGTAGTTGTACTGGCCTGAAGCCCTGAATGTGTAAAGTCCACCATGCGTATGGCCTCTTATATAGGTGTGTGACACTACCGTACAAGCACTGAGCGTTGCCCGTAGCTTTTGGATGAACTTGTCGCTAAACGAAGCTCAATAACTAACGCCAGGCTCAGCCAGCCGGCTCAGCCGGTCAGGTCAAACAGTAAGACATTACGCGTGATGCAATGGTGTGCAAGATGTGGCCGAGCGTGTAGCCAGCCAATGTTTTTAATACATTATCGTCTACATAAACTACTGACATCACCTGGAAAATTCTCTTGGCTCCATCTTCTTTCAGAATGCTGTCATCATGCCATGCTAATCCTGATTTGCTGTCCTCTGGTATAATATAATATTACACTGCTATCCAAACTGATGGAAATCTATGTGCCTTCCATGGTTTCATACATTCTTAATTCTGCGAAATGGATAATATACTGGTACGATTATGCTTAACCACAGATATATGCTCGAGTACTTACCAATCTGGCAATGGGGGCTAGTGAACACTGGCGTTTGTGAATTGTCACACACGTCTTATCTCTCGCTCCTTTCTTCATCAAGATCCTTCAGGAAACAATGCCGACATGGCAATGATCGGCTTTTAGTTTCGTCGCGTTCTTCTGTATCCCGATTCCTGTGGTGGCCATGGGGGCCTTGACAGGACCTGAGAAAGTTTCCAGCAATGGAGATCCATGGAAGAAGAAAATCATGCTCTTATTGGCCTGCGAGCAAACAAAGTTATGCGAGCTGTTGCCCGTGGCAGCTTGCCATGACTAGAATACTCGATCCAATGTGTCATGTATCCACTTGCGCCACACTTTTCAGCCACGTTTTGTTTGCATATTATTTGGAGAATCTAATACCTTTAAGGTTCTTTATTTGCTAGGAAATAATTCTCGACATCGATTTGACCTCACTGGAGATTCCTACAAAATAGAGAGGGTACCAGAAAAAAGTGTGCAAGATCAAATTACTGTGGTGTGACACTGTGTGGAACGTACGGACATCCAAACAAAAGAAAATTAATGCGCAGTATTACAAGCCTCCATGATTTTGTAACAAAACTGAAGATTTATTCAATCAATCAAACTAGTGTACAACGATTACAACACTCAAGCGAGCTACAGGCTTGCTGCATCTGTAAGCTTTAGAGGCTAAAGCTTATTCCGGCAGAAAGGCACAAATTCAAACAGAAGATCATCAACAATCGCAACACTGGAGTGAACCACATGACCGTTAATTATCTAAGGCTGCTCAGCGGGAAGTTGCGCAACGGGTTCTCCTTCAGCAATTCAGTTTCCCTGTTCAAAGAAAATAGGCAGGGTCAAACATGAACACAGAATACATAACATGCGGAAAAAGAAGGTCTTCGTAAACTATTCTTACTTCATAAGGTTCTTACTTGTTGCTTTCCTAAGCTTCAGAACAGATGGTTTTGGACTCTTTGGCACTTGAGGAGGAGCTGCTTCCCTAAGATGACAGAAAGGATTTTTTTTATAGACTTATGTTTGTGAATTTAGAAAAAAAGAAGATAACTTAAGGCTGTCATATAACATACTCTTATGTTTGTGAATTTAGAAAAAAAAAATGATAACTTAAGGCTGTCATATAACATACTCGGTACATTCTTCATCTACGAAGATCTCAATGGAGCTGACACGAGCTGACTGAACCGCTGGCCGTGCTGCTACCTTTGGTGGAATCTGTTCAATGAAATGTCATCATCAATTTATAAGGACAGTCTCTGCCATTATGTAAAAATAAATTTACTTAACAGATAGTAGTCATCCTTGGCAAAAGTATCAATGGTCGTCTTTGAAAATTCTAGTGGCACCATAAAAATACCTTGTGCGAAGTCCATTTGGCAGGCATCATGTTATTTTCTTTGTTTCTATCTGCTTGTGTTCCAAGGGTGTTCCAGGCCCTGTCTTTGCTCTTAGTTCTGTCAAGGCCCTGACTTGGTAATGGATTTTCTTTGTAAACCGAAATAGGCGCGTTGACATCGATCCTGCGAGTGTGCAATAGCATCAGTAATAGTCAATAAAACCTCCATGCTCGGCTAGATACATTGTTTGATTGTGATTACACGGTAAAGGTACTGACCTTTGCAGCACCCTAGGTTTTGCCAACAGGCGGGATTTCTCCATATGCTGACCTCCTGCCACATCAAATTAAATATTAGCTTGCACCCAGCCAATTACTTGAAGTTGATGCTGAATCACAGTATCACAGAACAAACTTACTGGTTTCACCACGGTTCAAGTCAATACCAAATCTGCGCATTGGCTGATCCTCACTTGCTGTATCTTCCTGTTATACCACAAGTCGAATAAAACCATTTAGTGAAGAGTAGAGACCAGATAATTTTTTTTTTACAATTATCTAAATAGTGCACCTCGTCTTCCTTCTTTTTGGTTGATCTCCGAAGAAATGCCCTGTATGTTGTTTCCAACTTCTCAACAGGCTTTGCTTTCCTGGTGCGAAAAAAATAAACATCCCGCAGATAAGAATGAGGTACATTAGTGATAGAAAGTTAAAGTAACAGTAAGCCAATTAATTCCATGAATAGAAACAGAGACAAGTCAAGAACTCTTAGATATTTAGTTGTAATGGTACATAAGATTCATACGATGACAAGATCTTAAGAACAATCGCACATAGAACTCCAAGAAGTTTAGGATAAATTGCTTGCTGGAAACGACTAAAAACCTTTATTTATGTCGCCATGCAGAAGTGATCTTTATACAACGGTTTCATTATCTCGATTGTATTTGTATATTTGTATTAAGAAAACTATACAAAACAATCTCAATTACAAAAGCATTTGAAATAGAGAAATTTCAGTGTCTTCTAATAACCTCACTTAGCTATACCAAGCTTAATTTCAGTGTCTTGTAAGAATCTCACCTAGCTATTCCAAGGCTAAAAATCTCGTCAGCTTTCTTTAGCTTGTTCTTCGACTCCATCAGCGACGCATAACGAATGTACGAAACAGCATGACCCTCACCAATCTGGTTGGCCTCCAGGAACCTGAATATCACCTCAGCATCGGCACAATTCCCAGCCTGCAAACCGAGCTGCAAGTCAAACATACTACATACTACAAAATCAGATAGATCAAGCTGGATTCATTCAGCAACTCACGTATTCCAGCCACACTTTGAGGTACCGGAGGTCGTCCTTGTACCGCTGGTCGTGCCAGAAAGCACGCACACACTGCTCGTAGATCACCACCAGGCCCGAGAATTCCCCACCGGCCGGGAAAGACTCCTGAACCCATTTGATGCAGCTGCGCACAGGTAAAGCGGAGAGCACGAGCTATGAGCACCTAGCTTGCATAAATCAATGAAGGAGCAACCTTTGCACTCCAATTTCTAGCTAATGATACTGATTCGTACCCCCATCAAATAAACCATGCACAGAAAGGGGAGAACTTACTCTACCCACGGCTGGAGTGGATCTTCACCTTGGTACTCTTCGATTGCTTCGATCCTCCTCCTGGATTGGTCAAATCAAACACTGAACAGACAAGACATAGGAGATTTTCCCCCGACCAAGAAACCCAACCAGAATGAAGCAAAGCAATCAATCAAACCCCAGAACTAAGAAAGGCGTTGCTGGGCAAGAGCGGGGGTCACCGTACCTTCGTTCGGCGAGGAGCGCGGCGCGCTGGGCGGGGTCCGCGTGCGCCTTGAGGGCGCGGTTGAGGAGGCCGACGTTACGCCCGCGCTTCAGCGGCCGCACGTTCTCCTTGAACGTCTCCCACTCGCCGCACACGGCCACCGGCGCCGTCTCCGATCCTACCCCCAACAGCGCCAGAGTCTCCACGTCTAGCGTCGCCAGCCCTCCCGCCGCCGCCGCTGCTGCCATGTGAGGTAGGTCTGGGTGCCGCTCCGATGCCGACCGTTGGGAAAGGAGAGGGGATTCGAATTCGCAGATTGGACCGGTGCGTTCAGGAGCGGATGCTGCTCTGGGTTGGGTTTTATACATGGTTGGGTTCTGGTTCATTTTGGGCTAGAATATTTATGTGGGGCCCAGATACACGGGCCCATAGATGCATATTTTTTTTTGCTGTTGATCAGCCCAGATCACAGAGCCATACAGAACCATTTTTTTTTTTCATTTTACAAGTAAGGCAGGCAATCTCTTCCTATCCTATTCCCTATCTAAGGCCCCTTTGATTCATAGGGTTGGGAAACCAAAGGAATAGGATATGCAAAGGAATTGAGTGCCCTGCCTAATCTGATCCTACGTATACATGAACTTCCACAAATGGTTGTTTGAGGAAACTCACAGGAACTCCCACAAATCGCACATGATTTATCCATTAGCTCCGACCTCATTCTTTTTTTTTCCCGTGGAAACATCCTACCCAATTTCTATAGGATTTGTTCCTATGGGATACAATCCCACGGTTCAAACCGTTCGAGAGGAAAAAATACCGGACTGAATCCTACGGAAATCCTACAAAAATCCTTCAAATCAAAGGGGGCCTAAAAGAGGAATTTGGTTCCTTCAACCGTCAATGAGCGAATCCTGTCGTCAAGCCCTCACGATTTGTCCAACCCCACGCGAAAAGCTTCATCCACGCATCGACATTTCCATTTTACCCCTTTGCAAAAAGCGATATCAACCCGTAGTCCCAAAATCCTATGCCGCATCAGTCAGATCTAAATCGAAGCCTCGCACCCAGAGGATGAGTCCCGGCGGCGGGTCCTCATAGCTATCGCTTGTAGCGATGCCAGCGGTACGCCTCGCCCATGCTCGCCAGAAAGGAGACCCGCTCGCTCGCGTCCCCCAGCTGGCACCGCTCCACTCCTGGGCCGGCCCATTTTGTAATTTTTTTTCTTTTTCAATTTTTTTGTTAGAAAAAAATTATATAACTTAAAATAAAATATATTTTAAATAGTGAACAGATTTTAAGTTTGAACTATTTCAAACATAAAAAAATGTTACATATGAACAATTCTCAAATTTTTAAAAAAATTATCTGAACGTTTTTTCATTTGAACAAATTTTAAATTTGAACACCTTTTTATCCGAACAAATTTCGAATTAAAAAAATATAAATTTAAACATTTTAAAGTTTAAACAGTTTTCAGTTTGAACCAAAAATAATTGTGAACAAAAAAATTGGGTAAAAAAAATAGAAAAGAAAATGGGAGAAAATGAAAACCCGAAAAATAAGACAATAAAAAGCTTAAAATGGATAGTTAGTCACTAAATGTTTCGTACCCCAGTGGTTGGGCACCTTTCACTCGCTCAAGTGCCCAGGTTCGAGTCCCGCAATCCCCCACTTAAAGCCGACCCGCTCCGAAATTCTATGTGGGCGAGTCGGAACTCCGCCTCGCTATAAGCGATATATAGGGGCTGCGCCGGCGGCTCCCCACGGTGGAGACCGTGGGCGTCTTCAACATGGAGTGGAGCCCAAGGACGCCGGCTCCCCACGGTGGAGACCGTGGGCGTCTTCAACATGGAGTGGAGCCCAAGGACGCCGCTCCTCGCGCAGGCCGACTCCCACGGCCGCCTCGTGCTCCAGCAGTTGGAGTAGGAGGACGCATCAAGCACATATTCGCTTGATCCCGCTCTGCCCCAAACGCGTATCCCGGTCCAGGGGTGCTCCGGCCGTCCCTCCTCCGGTCGCCCCTGCCCCGTCCGTCCCTCCTCTGGTAGTTCCTCTCCCACCTTTCTCTGCTCTGCCCCAGACGCGTCTCCCGGTCCAGGAGCAACGCCCCTGCTCCGGCCAGCCCCTATTCCGGCCGTCCCTCCTCCAGTCGCCCCTGCGCCGTCCGTCCCTGCTCTGGTAGTTCCGCTCCCACCTTTCTCCCAGATGCGCAGCTCACCACGGAGGCCGCGTGGGGAAGGACGAACCCGACGGCCTCATTGGTGCACAGGGAGGAACAATTGGAGGTAAGGCGTTGCTCCTCCAGGGCGACGACGACCACCCACGGGAGGGGAAGCGCTGCTCGTGGTCATCCTTTGTCCACTAGCGGCCATCACGATCTCTGACAACCCCGCTAGGACGCACATGTCCCCATGCCTCCTCAGCGACTCCATCGCCGCCGCCGCCATCGCCTTCGACTACCAGTACTTGAGCTAGACACCGTCGCGTGGCATAAAGCCTGAAGAAGACTCGCCTCCGCTCCGCCAACTGCCTCCACGAGCTGTCCTTCCACAACGATTGGCATCAACATCAAGCTCGCCAAGCACATCGTGCGGCTGGTACATAATTTTATCTCGCACGCTGTATTGATTTGGGTGTTTGCAGGTTCCTTTTAGTTTTAAGATTCTGTATTTTTTGTCCCTGAGGATGAGCTACTTGTTTTAGGAGTAAGATTCTGTATTTTTTGTACTCCCTCCGATCCGAATTAATGGTCGGAGGGCTAGCCAAAGTTTTGCCTAAGCCTTGTGTGAATGTGCGACCGTTATAACGGATCGGAGGTAGTACATAATTTTGATTACGGAGCCTTGCCGGTCAAAATATATGTGTTTCATGGAGATTTCCAAAGAGGCTGACGCACCACTCTACTATGATCCAAACCTGAGGGAGGCATTGTGGCCATCCCGTGAGTCCAGCACTAAGATCTTGAGTATCTCGGACCTCCCAAATATTGCCATGGTCAGTGACGTCGAGCTTCTCCTGGTCACTTTTGGTGTTCAAGGATGAGTACTATGCCAGGGTATGTTTCAGAATCTTCAGTTTCGCTTTGTGGATCTGGGTGTTTGCTTCTGGCTGGTCAAGGCTCTCTCAGACCACCGTCATTGCCGGGAAGGAGAAGCTTTGGAAGAAGACTATCTACTGCTCTTGATCTTATTGATGGTGTGCTCTCATGGTACCGGCTGCTCTGAAGATAGTATGAGCATGAGCGGCTACTCTGAAGGTACTCCGAGACCTCTGGTGGTTCGTTGGAAGGCACTTCGCTTGTCGAAAAGTATACCATATCAGATGAAGCATATGACAAGCTCCGCCAGTAAGTGTATTATTTGCAAATGGTTATAGACCTCTTGGCAATGAAGTACTTAGTTTGGTGTAGCCTTTGAAAATGCTTAGAGATCGGTTGTAGTTCTAACTTATGTACTACTAGCAAACAATTTTTGAACTGCAAGATATTTCAAATGGCGTTAATAATCTGCTGCTCCTGCCCGTGTAAGAAAAACCGTTGCTCATGCTATCACATAAAATTTGGCCCAGATGACTGTTATTATGCCTAGAAAAGAAATTCTATTGTCTTTATGTAGAGACTTACTGTACAAACTTAGCTATAGGCCAAACTAACTATGATGCGCTCTTTGATATCATTTGCAGTGAAATCGGTAATAACATCTAACCTTGTGTAGTGAAATTTCAAAAGTTCAAAGAGAAGATAGTATCAAAAAACCTTATACTGGATAATAAACAAGTTGAACAGAGGAGTTACTATAATATGTCGAGTAAAATACTTGGTATCTGTAAGGCTAGGTAGTTTATTTCAGCTCTGGAGTCTCTGTTTTGCTCTGGTTAGTTTCTTAGCCTTTATTGTGTGGTTTAGCATCAATCACAAGAGATGCCGATCGATGTGGAGTAATGCTGCAGAATGGAAAGAGGAAGAGGCGTTGACACCCCAACGTTTGATCTTTGATAAACTGACCTGATGGGAAGAAAAAACTGGGTAGTCATCGGACATGTTGAATAGAGGAGTTACTATAATATGTCGAGTAAAATACTTGGTATGTGTTGAATTTATTTGCATTTGACAAACAGAGACATTATCGATTCTATTGTGACAAATAGAGACATTATCCATTCTTCCATAAAGCCATAGAAAGTTGCATATGTTGTATAGGGTTCCATAATTTTTTTGTTTGAATTTTTGCTGAACGATCATGTGTGTTCCTGCTTTCTGTTTCATGTTTCGGGACATTAGCTGTCTACATATTTGCACTGTACCGTATCCCTCAACCGGGTATTGGCATCGCCATATCTTACAGTATTTTTTTTTCGAGAGTACGCGAATGCGTACCTTATTTTTATAGAAGGCAGAAGGTTTTTATACAAGCCATGTCAAATTGCGCACAAAGAGACAGAGGGCTGAGAGAGACTCCAAAGAAATACATCCAAGAAATACATCCAAGAAATAAAAACTAGATAACTCCTCGCGACATAGTTTGGGCCTCCATGTTCCTATTTTTGGCGGTGGATAGCATGGCGAACTCCTCCGCTATGAGCGCAGCTACCCTATCCGGCGCCCACTGCAGTCGTGTGTTGTGAAAGGCCCTCGCGTTCCTCTGTTTCCACAAGAACCATGCGCCCATACAGACCAAAGTGTCTATCTCTTTCTTGCTCATGTTGCTCTATCCCCCCGCCCCCCGCAACCGAAGCCACCACATCTCCAAAGTATCACCAACGACGGGGGCGGTCGCCGGCGGCAGCAGGCATCGATGCCATACCCCCCTAGCGTAGACGCATTGGACAAGGATGTGCTTTGCCGTGTCCTCTTCTTGCAGACAGGTGAAGAAAGGCGAGGTCATGGCCCGCAGTCCATGTCGGAACCGTCGATCGAAGGTCTAGATTCGATGCTACATCGTTAGCCAGGTGAAGAGTTTCCCCTTGGCCGTGGCCCAGCTTCTCCAGATTGGTGCCGCGATATCAAATCTTACATCCTCTTGCGCCATTCTGTTGTAGGTGGATCTGACGGTAAATTGGCTGGACGTCGAGTCAGGTCAGCGGAAGGTGTCCTCCCCGTCGTTTCTTTCAACTCCAGTCACCGCGATCCAAAGGCGGATGCACTCCATGGGCGCCTCGTTGAGTATTTCACCGTTGATGTCAGAGATCCAACGGTGTCTGTCCAGGCCTTGCTTGACAGTTCTGCAATTCCTGGTCTTGGTGTTCACCATCGCCGTCAGCGTCGGGGCAATGTCCCCTGCGGCTCGTCTGCCTATCCAACAATCTCTCCAAAATAGCACGCGAGCTCCATCTCCAACGGAGATCTGCACCATCCTATTGAACACCTCTCTGGCGTCAGTATTGCGCAGCATCGGCAAGCCCTGCCAGGGCTTGTTCAGGTTTGCCACAACAAGTTGCAACTTGATGTTTCCAGTTTTCCTGTCTGCCCACGACTGTAAGTACTCTTCTAGGTTGCGGAAGCACACGTCTAGTCTTTTGAAAGGGTCGACAATGAACTAGTCACATCTCCACCCCTCCTTGACCGCATCATCAAAACCATCCAATTTAAGCCAAAACAGCTCGAACTTGAAGCGCCGTTTGGGCCGGTGAGAACCATTCATTGTCAGGTGTAGCGGGTCGTGATCTGAGACCCGCGAAGACAGGGCCTGCAGTATTGAATCAGGGTTATTCAGCCCCAGTATATTGACACCAGCGCCCTATCCAGACGAGACATGGTTGGCACTCTGCGCTCGTTGCTCCAGGTGAAACGGTGACCATGCATATAGATTTCCTTGAGCTCCTGACTAACAACGAATGCGCGGAAGCGCGCCATGTTGGCACGGTCGAGGTTGTCGTTGTTCTTCTCGGAAGCCCTCAAGATCATGTTGAAGTCCTCGATCAGCATCCAGGCTCCCGGGCAGAGGCTACGCTTGACCATCATCTCTGCCAGGAAGGCCTCCTTATCCATGTTGCTATGCGGCCCGTACACCGCCGTGATCCACCAAGGCGCGTTGCCTTTCGAGTGAACCTCGCCTATGATCGCGTGTGAATCGAGGGAGATGTTCGTGATAGAGAGCGCCTCCGACTTCCAGGCTAGAAGAATACCTCCCCTAGTGCCAATAGCTGGCAAATAGTCAAACCCATCGAAAGACGGTCCTAGGAATTGGTTAACTGTAAAACGGTCAATTACATCCATCTTGGTCTCCTGGAGACAGACCAGGTTGACGCGAAGTGAGTCTACGAGCATCCTAACTGAATCATGTTTGGCTCGTTCGTTGAGCCCACACGGGTTCTAGCTTAGCACCTCAGGGTTACTATCCATGAAACCTAGCTGGGATCACTCCGTGACGTACACGATCAGGCGTGCACAACCACCTCCAACTGTCCAAGCGCGTGTAGGTCCTGTCTCGCCGACATCGTCTTCCCAAACACCGAGGCAAGGACATTCGGCTGTCCGTCAAGGAGCGGTGAGTCAAAAAGCCCCTTCAGCTCCTGCGCAACATCTTCGTTAGCCACAAGGTCGAGGGGTGAGACACCAAGGGCCTTCAGCAGGACTGCTTCCTCCACTGAGGCTTTGGCCTCCTTCTTGTTCCCAGCGCCCGGGAGGGCGGACGCCTGATTCCTGGAGCTGCGGCGTGGAGTGAAAGGATCAGCCTTTGGACGCAGAGCAGAGACGCACTCAACCTCTTGCAGGAGGGGTGGGGCCAGCGCCTTCATGATCCGACTGCAGAACTGCTTCATACGTCCCCAGGCAATCCGCTCGTCTGGGTTGAACCCCAGATCATCCACCGCCTGAGCGTCGCGCACCGGTCGTTCAACACACTCTTGGCCAAGGGCCGTGTTCACGAACCCCAACTGGGGGCCTTCAACTACCCCAGCAGCCGTTGGGCCTTGGCCCAACAACCCTGGGCTTGCCTCCTCCTTGGCGCTTTCCACGTTACCACTATCCACCGAAAGCGACACAGAAAAGTACTCATCCGGCCCCACCCTAACAGGAAGCGTAGCAGAAGCGGAGGCAGCACAGGCAGCTGGCTCTGTCGTCAAAGCGACAGAATGGTCCAGCTGCGAGTCGCCAGTGCTCCTCTGTGCCTCGTCCGGAGCTACCAACAAAGTAGCATCCTCCTCGGGATCCTCTCCTTCTTTACTCCTGGCACGATCCTCATTGGGCTCAAGAACAACAGCAAAAGCATCCTTGTCGGCCTGCAAATGCTGCGTCGGCTCATCCGGTACGACCACAAATGCGACCAACGGCTCTTCCGCGGCACGACCGAGACGCTTCTTGCCCTGGAAGAGGCTGACCCCATGCGCCCCCTGCCATTGGAGGGATGCGCCACGTGGAATCCAAAGCTGCCACCTACATGTACGACCGTCTTTGACCGCCTGCGCCGGGCGGCGCCGCCGTCCGAGCGCCACCGCGCTGATCCAGAACTCCGAAACGCCAAGGCGGCCGTATGGCAGTCCTGCCACCACCACCGCCGGGGCGCCCTCCATCCGGCAGGCCACTCTCTCCGCTGCCAGGAGAAGGCGGCAGCGGCGCGTACCATCTTCTTCCTGATCATCGTTCTCCTCCACCCAGTCCACTTGCACCAGAACCTTGTACTTCAGCAGCTTCACGCTTCTCCCGCACCTTCCACCCGAGGGCGGCGTGTCACCAGAGTGGGGTGAGAGCTCGCGCGCTGGAGAGGGGGTGTCCTCTCCGAGCACGCCGGGCTCCGGGATGGTGAGCGTCCTCGCTGGGGGGATCTTCTCCAGCGTCGACTTCCACGCCGAAACCTTGAAGGTGGCCAACTCCTTGCGCGACGCCGTCATGGGCGCGACCTTAGACACAAGGTACGAGTCCCCCAAGATCTCTTCCACCACCTCGCGATCCCATGCGTGTGGCGGTATCCCTTTGATCACCAGCTCCACCTTCAAGCTCCAGGTCTCCATGGTAGCTTGCGCCTGCCTGTTCCACGGGCGGCAGAACAACGAGAACGCGCCGAGCTCCAGGACTGACTGCACCGCTACCGTCCTCATCATGTCGGCCGAACCCAAGACAATGAGGAAGTCCTCCGGCCTAAACGTGTGCACCGAGAGACCATCGTGTGGCAGCCTGAGGATGCGGACCAGTGCCTCATGCACCTGCCGGTATGAGACCGCCGGCCGATTACCACCAACACGCGCCACCATCGCAAAGCGCAGCCGCCTCTCAAGGTAGTCCATGGCGCGAGTGCGCTTGACCACACAGAGAGGCGCCTCCTCCTCCGGCGGGGCCTGGGTCACAGTCAGGGTCATGGGCGGCAGGAATGGCTCGGGGTCAGGCTGAGGTGACGGAGATTGGCGTCGAGGCTAGGGCTCTCCCCTGGCCACCGGCGAACGTCTTCGTGCCAACTTATCCAGCGCTTTACGTTGGAGTTCCTCCTCCGACCTAGACTCCGAGGCCGCTTGCACTTGCCTGACTCATGTCCGTCGTCGCCACAGCGGAAGCAGACCGGAATCTCGGTGCAGTCCTGCTTGCGGTGGCCAGGTCTGGCACACTTGAAGCAGAGGCCGCGCCACGCCGGATCCACTTCCCTGCGCACGGAAGGGCCAGCCTCCAAGCGTTCGAGCTGCGCCATCTTCCTCCGACGCCAAAGAGACTTGCGGGAGGGGGCCGGCGCCTGCCACTCCAGCCTGCCATGGATGCCTCCATGCTCCAGGTTCGCCGTCGCCTCCGCAGCCGTAGCTGACGCCGAGGCTAAGACTAGTCTGTCCTGCACACGGCCACGTCCCGCGCCCGCCTCTGCCACCGCAGCCGTAGCTGTTGCCGAGGCCTCAGCGGGAGCAAGGATCACCGGGGTGGCAGACCACGAGCGCCCAGACGAGGAGAGGCCCAAACTAGATACCACCGGGCTCTCAGCACGCCGGAAGGAGGACGAAACCGAGGCCGTGCTCACCTCTCTCCAGACTCGGCCACCGGCCGCTCCTCTACCTAGGCCAGATCTGGCGGGAGATTGGCTTGCCATACCGCAAGAGGAAAGAGGGAGGGGGTGGGGGATGAGGGGACTGTGGGCGTCGGCGCCGGAGTGACCGCCGGCGAGGGGGGTGTGGGCACCGAGGCCGTGGGGGCTGGAGGCGCGGGGGTGCAGCGACGGTCACCTACCTACCTGAGCGCGGATGGAAACATGTTCGATTGGTTCGTCCCTTCCTTACAGTATTATTACTCGGTAGTGGAGACACGAGTACATTAGCTACCTGATATTTTGAACTTGGGGAAATATGTGTGCATTTTTTGTCGGTGAAGACTTATACAGATGATCCAATGGCCATTGCGCACCTACATCATGACTTTTTCTTTAGGGAAATGCTGGTAATCAGGCGGGGGATCGCGTCACGCGTCCTCCGCCTCGCCCGCCTGCCACGCGTCCCATGACGCGGATAGAAAACTGCCGGCCCTCTCTTTCCCCACGTTCCCTCTCAGTCTCCACCAACCTTATCCTCGCCCCGCTTGTCCTCTTCCGTCCTTTTTCCTCTAGTTTTCCTCCCTGGCTCCCGTCCTCCGCTCCGGCGGCGATGGCGGTGGTGCCGGCTCCGGAGACCGTTCCTGAGCTCCACGACCATGGAGGCCGGTTGCACCTCCAGCAACATTTTTTTTGCCTTCCTTGCCTCCGCCCTCCTCTCCCGTGGTCGCCGTTGGCTGGCCGCGCCGCCGCTCCCGGTCTGGCAGCGCCGCCCGCCGATTTCTCCCCCGAGCCCACCGCCTGCGACCTCCTTCCCGTTGCCTTGCTCCCCATGGCGAGCGGTGATGCTCCCCACGGCGAGCCGGGTTGCTCCCCACGGGCGAGCTGGTTTGCTCTCCACGGTCACCGGAGTGCTCCGCACAGCCACCGGTGATGCTCCCCGCGACCACCGCCGCTGCTCCCGACGGGCGGATGGGATGCTACCATGGGCGAAAAGCGATGCTCCCATGGGCAGGCGGCATTGCTCCCTTAGTTCAGTGGCGTTGCTCACATAGTGCGGTGGCGATGCTCCCCACGGCCACGGGCACTGCTCCCCATGGCGAGCGGTGATGCTCCCCACGGCGAGCCGGGTTGCTCCCCACGGGCGAGCGGGTTTGCTCTCCACGGTCACCGGAGTTGCTCCGCACAGCACCGGTGATGCTCCCCGCGACCACCGCCGCTGCTCCCGACGGTCACCGGCGATGCTCCCCCGCGACCACCGCCGCTGCTCTCGACGGTCAACGGTGATGCTCCCATGGCGGATTTGGGATGCTACCATGGGGCGAAAAGCGATGCTCCCATGGCATGACAATGGTACCAATGGCGGAGGGCGAGGCGGAGGGCGGAGCCGGGGACGAGGCGGAGCGCGCCGGCTGCCGGAGACGGGGGCGAAGCGTAGCGCCCCGGCTGTCGCAGACGGAGGCGGAGCGGGGAGGCGGAGCTGGAGCGGAGGGGGGAAAGTCGAGTGCGTTTTTGAGGAACTGAATCGGACCGTTCTCCTGTCCCCATCGGACGGCTGCGGACCCGGGGGATCGGGGGATTTGATCCCCCGGGGGACGCTCAGCACTCCCCTAAAGAAAAAAGGAGCGCGCTGAGCGTCCCCCGGGGGATAAAACATCCCGATCCCCCGGGTCGCCAACCGTCCGATCGGGCGGACGAGAGCCGCACGATGGCCTCCAGCGTAACGGTTCCCCGCTTTTGCTACGAGGAGCAAAAAGGCGAGCCATTGAAGCAAAACCCGACAGGACGCGGATCGGGGCAGGTTCCCGTGATCTCCGGGGGCGGCGCGGTAGGAGATCGACGCGGGCGCCCGGCGGCGGTCGACGCGGCGGCGCGCCGCGAAGCAGACGCGATGGCCCACCACGTCCGCAACAACGTGCTCTACCCACCTCCTGTCCAACCTCACAGCGTTCCGCCACCATCGATGGTAGCTTCGAGCTCGGGGGCGATTCCGGCGAGCCGGCGAAGGAGGCGCAGTTCAAGCTTGTACGACGGCGGCCTGGGAGCATGGTTTGCTCCACGCCCGAGTGAAGGGGTCAGAAATCCTCCAGCCTTCTTCAATGAAGATCCGGACATTGAGGAACCACCACGTTCTGTGAGTTTTTTTTTGCTCAAAATTTTTGTTCCTGCATAAAAATTGCTCCCCAATTTTGTGATGGATGCTCCTGCAATAAGTTCCTCCTGCAACTTGTTTGATCATTGGGAGCAAACCTTCTAAGATTGTTGCTGCAAATTGATCATTGGAAGCAAACTGTGCTGTTGCTATGAATTGCTCACAAATTTGCTCCGATTAATACTTGATTTTGCTCCTGAAAAAAAATGCTACTACAACTTGTTATGAGTATCAGTCTTGGTGTGATTGCTGTTGCTGTGAATTGCTCCACTTGGTGTGTTTTTTTGGGATGGTTTGCTTGAACAAGAAAAAATGCTCTGTTTTTTATGATGTTTGTACAGAAAAGTTTGCTCCCATTGTTTTGGATCAACTTGATGGTTCTGTGTGTCCAATTGGAGTGTTTGGTTCAAGGTAGCATTTATGTAGCAATCTTAGATTGATCCACATATTTTTGCTAAACTTGCTACTTATTGGCATGGTGTTTTGCTCCAAAACTAAAACAAATAAAATGTGTAGCAAATAACCATAAAAAAAAGAGCAAATAATGGTTAGAGTATATAAAAAAGGTTGAGAAAAAATTGCTACAATCTCTCAAATGAATAAACATGTTATGTTTAGAGCAAGTGCATTTCTCCTTTTGTGGTTTGTGAGCAAATTAGATTGATCATATTTTGTTGTTTTTTGATTCAGGGATTTGTTGCCGACTCAATATTGGAAGGATTTGACCTCAACGCCACCCCTGGAGGAGAGGATCAGAACCACTATGATTGTCGGGACAGTACTCCGAATGGTTTCGTTGATGGGCCTCGTAGCGCGAATAGTGGTTCTGTTTCAAATGCTGTTGAGGAAGCTGGCGAAGAAATAACATCACAACCAGTGGAGCCATATGTTGGGATGATTTTTGATGATATCGAGGAAGCACAAAAGGTCTACAACGACTACGCGATGAAGTTGGGATTTGGCACACGCATTGGAAACACGAAGTACAGCCAAGCGAGAAATGCTCCTCCGGATACTATTCTGAGCAGGGTGTTTGAGTGCGTGCACACAGGTAGACCGCAGTCTGAGAAGAAGAAGCCTGGTAGCAATGGTGGTAGCAAATTGCCAAATGAAGAAGACAATGACATGAGCATTCACAGCGCGCAAAAGTCTCGAAGCAAGCAAGCATGTGAGCAAGTTCAAATGTCGGACACGAGGCAGCGAATGAAGGTCATTCGGCATGATTGTAAAGCGCACATGGTCGTTGGCGTGCGCAATGGAGCTTGGACTGTGACGGTTTTCCGAGCAGATCACACACACGCCTTGGTGAAGCAAGTGGGGCGGCGCAGGTTCTACCGTTCACACAGGAAGGTGCCGGAGGAGGACTATCGGTTCATACAAACCTTGCATAACCAAAACATAACCACGGCGCAACTGATGGGAGCTCTGGGCAGTGTGCACGGTGGAGACCCGAGATGTTTGGGTTATGTTAAGAGGGATGTTTCAAACATCCGAACAATGCTACGCAATGAGGTGACATTGAGAGACATGGAGTTGACATTGGAATATTTCAAGCAAAGGCAAGCTGAGAACAACAACTTCTTTTATGCTTCGCAGGTTTTGCTTCTTTACTCATTTCTGTTTGCTACTTTACTTAGTTATGGTTGCTACTTTAGTTAATTCTTATTGCTACTTTACTTAATTCTGCTTGCTACGCAGGTTGATAAAGATGGTGCTGTGAGGGCCTTATTCTGGGTGGATGGTCGAACAAGGTCATTGTATCATAAGTACAAGGATCGTGTGTTTTTTGACACAACTTTCTGTACAAATAGATACAACATGCCTTTTGCTCCCATAGTCGGAATAAATAACCACTCACACACGATTGTGCTAGGCTGTGCTCTGTTAGCAGATGAGAAGATAGAAACGTTCAAGTGGGTGTTCGAGCAGTGGATGCTAGCAATGGATGGTGTCCATCCGGATAACATAATGACAGACCAAGATCAAGCAATGGCAGAAGCAATACGTCAGGTTTTCCCAAACTCGGTTCACAGGTGCTGTCTCTACCATATCCTGCATCTTGCGAGGAAGAAGTTGGGACCAAACTTGGCGGAAGGTAATCCTTTCAGTGATGCTTTCTATGGGTGCATATATGGAACGGACACAGTGAAGCAATTTGAGGACTGTTGGGAGCATATGGTCGCGGAGTTTGGCATGTCTGAAAACACTCATCTGCAAAACATGTGGAAGACTAGAACAACATGGGCCCCTGTTTATTTCAGGAAAAGATTCTTCCCATTCACGAGCATTACTGGAAGATCTGAAGGACTGAATTCATACTTCAAAATGCTGATACGGCCAGGGGACTCGGTGTACAATTTTGTGCAACAGTATGAGCTTTGCCAAACATTGATGCTTGACCGGGAGGATAACGCCGGGTTTGCAATGGAGACAACGAGAAGATCACTTTGGGGAAGGTAAGCAAAGAAAAGTAGCATTTCTGTAAATAAAAACAGCACCCATCGTAGCACACCAAAAGAAAACAAAAAAATGTAAGGTAGTGTGTAGCAACTAGTGCAAAAAAATGTCTCTGCCTGCTGTGTGTGTGTAGCATTCCAGAACAGTTAAAGTAGCAACAAAAATATACTATTGTAGCATTAAATTTGAACTAATGGTGCAAACAACTTGTTTTGCAGTTATGCGATTGAGAAGCAAGGACAGGAATTCTACACAGCAGAAATCTTTGAAAGGTACCAGAAGCATGTTGCTGCATCAACAAAGTTCTATCCACTACGGGCAGAGGTAGATGGCTTTTGTTTTGATCTAGTTCCAAACCATGGGCTAGATGTGAGAACATACCGGGTACAAGTTGACTTTGAGGAGGGACTATACTCATGCGGCTGCAACGGGTTTGAAATGTGTGGACTGATATGTCCACACATCATCAGGGTCATGGTCCACCTAAATGTCCAGAAAATCCCAGAAAGGTACTTGCTCTACAGATGGTCCTCGGTAGCAACAACACCAGCACCTGATCCTGGGGACAACGGGTTCAGATTTGGTGTCCCACCAACCAATACACTGAAATACAACTCGCTATGCAGAAAAATGAATCAACTTGCCTCTGATGCTTGTTTTGTGGATGAAGCTTATGAGGCTGTTTCAGGAATGGTGGGTGAGGCTAGCAAAAAGGTTGCTGCAATCTTGAGAGCAAAAAGAAATGTTGTTGAAGGAGGTCAAGAAGAGGATGCAGGATTGGATGAAGAGCAACAAAATGGACGACCACAAGATGAACCAACAACAATGGTTGGTGACTGCGGGCAATTTGCTACCGGCGAGCAAACTCTGAAAAATCCTAAACGGGTAAAACCCAAAGGACGTCCCACGATGAAAGAACAGAGGCGGAAGACTTTGGTTGAGCTACGCGATGAAGAAACTTTGAAGAGGCGCAAGCAAGCTAACGATGCCAAAGCGACAAACAAGACACCGGTGAAGAAGCCCAAGCAACCTAGAAAGAAAAGAGCAATGAAGTGTGCATGGTGTCATGAGGAGGGACATGCGGTGAAAGATTGTGTTGCAAAACAGGTGGAGGATGAAAGAATTGCTGCTGGGGCTGAGCTAAGGCTGTAGCTGTTTTGTCATGATGTTTTTGTAAACATATTGCTACGATTAAGTTGTTAGGGTGGAGTTTTTACTTGTACATGGCATTGGTGCTATTGGTATGGAACGATTTAGAACATAGTTACCTTGCATTGAAGCAAATAATTATTCTGAAGATATCTTGTATTCTTGCGTTGGAGCAAATGTAAAAATGTGGTCAGCATTGGAGCCAAAATATAAAATTATTACCTTTTGTTTGTGTAAAAAATGTTGGTAGCAACTTTTTATTGCAATTGAAGCATTGAAAATCTATTATTGAAGCAAATGAATTACTCTGCGAGAGCAAAAACATGTTCCTGTCCAGGGGTTTCAGAAAATCTCTGTATGATACAAATAAAAAGGTGTTCTGTAGCAACCAGATTTCACTATTGTAGCATTGGAAAATACCTATTGAAGCAAAGCTATACATCTAATGGAGCAAAAACATGGTCAACTCCAGAAAAAACAAAAAACACACAAAAAAGGGTGCCAGGAAATTACACAGATTTCAATTGATGTCAACTAGTGGATAAAAACCAAGCAGGTGAGAAAATACATTAATTCACATGGTTAAACAAGTACACCGTCAACTCTTTGTCATTGATAGCCACAGTAATTTGTTCGACAAACTGACACAAACCGTGGATCCGTAGATACCACCGGGGATAAACAATACGGAAACACAAATAGAAAGGTTGTTTCATCCATCCAAGGCTACGACGAAACTAATTGAGGCAAAGGCGAATGTACATGTGGTGATTGTCACTCCAGACTACAGGAAACTACAAACGTCTACACCCCCCTCGGAGGCTCCAAGGCAGCCTCCATGATGTCGACAATGTTGTCTTTGTTCTCTCTTTCCTCGATGAGCTTTGCTGCGACAGCCATGCGATATGACAGAATCTCCTCCTTGTTGAAAGGCAACATGGTTTTAGCATCAAAGTGCTCAATGAAGAGCATTGTGAAGAAGCCACAATCAAAGGTGTACAGAAAAGAGAAAAGAAAACAAATGATCATAGTTAGTAGCAAACTCGAAAAGCAATGTGCAATGAATGGTTACATGAAGGTAGCAATTTGTTCAAACTATTGTAGCAACCATAAACTTCTAAAAGAGCATATAAACTTAAGTATGGGAGAAATTCTGTCCCAAAAACAGAAACTGGTACAACTGCATCAAAAAAAGGAGAAACAAAATCTTACAGAGTCTTCTGTTGTGGGTGTGCGGGTGTGGAAAGTGTGTAGCGGTCGATGTCTATGTGGTTTGACACTCCAGAAGCTTTGCAAAGTGAAGCAAAGTTAATGAACTGGAAAATAGCAAAAAAATTAGACATTAGTGTGATAGGCAAACAAGACAACAAAAATGTAATACTTGTAGACAGTTGTAACAACAAACCAGGTTGTTTGCTGCTTCCTCGAGAAAGCTCTTGTCCTTGTTGTTCAGGGAGTCAAACACGTGGAACTGGTCGTGGATCAAATTCACAGTGCAAACCATCCAGTGATTGTTTTTCACCACAGGGAAGTATAGCTAGAAATGCAAGCAGAACAAAAAAGAAAGCCAAATTAGAAAAATGTACAAATCACTGGATATCTGAATGTAGCAATTATTTAAAACTATTGAAGCAAGCAAAAACTACTAAAAGAGCATTAAAAACTAGGAATGGGAGCAATTCTGTCCAAAAAAACAGAAAGATATACAATTGTCCACAAAAAAACTAGTTCATAAGAGAAATACCAATGTAATTAGAACGTAGCGAAAAACAAAATGTAGAAACAGGGAAAGCATAGCTCACAAGGTCTTTCTTCATGATGTTGAACTTCGCATTTTGCATTTTGAACTCTCTCGCAAGTGCAGCAGGGTTGAACTTCGCTGGGTCAACTATGAGCTTTTGCTACTCATGACAAAACAAAAAAGGAGCAAAATTTGAATTAGATCTTAGGAGAAAACCGAGGCATGCATCTAAAAAGGTCTTAGGACAAAAAACTAACCGTTGAGTAGCAATTGAACACATATCTTTTCAAAGCGGTTGAGCAACTTTCCTCTTCTCTTTTGGCATCCTTGTTGAAGCTCTCAGACCAAACACACATAACCTGAGTGTCTAGATACTTCCTCGGTCCTAGTGAATTGTGGAAACTCCTGTAGTCACAGTGAGAGCCCCCAGTCGCAATGAAAGGAGGACTGTAAAAAGAAAAACAATAAAACCTAATCAGTCGTGTCCCGTTTTGCTACAATGACCAAAAGTAAAAAGCAAAAAAAGGAGTAGCTAGTAGCAAAACAAAGAATGTCACGTAATTACAAAAACTGTGCTAAAAAATGCCAGAAAAAAATAGACTCACGGGTCATCTTTCCCCTTGTTTAAAGGCCTGAGATGGCGCGGATGGCGCACAAACTTGTCGTACAGTGCAACCGTATCTACAGATGGCTTCTTCATCTTTTTCGCCACCGGAGCCTTGACATCATCTTTCATAGCCCTTTTGCGCCTAGTCCTCCTTTGAAAAGTTAGCAAGCCAGTGCTGTCATCCTTCTTCTCTTCAGCACATGAGCTGCCCCCAATGTCTAGGAAAACCAACAAAAAAAAAGCAAGTGGTTAAGGTAGCAACCATAAGTATCTAAAGGAGCAAACAGACTGAGATAAAGTAGCAAGCAGAATTAAGTAAAGAAGCAAACAGAAATATCTAAAGTAGCAAAAATAATTAACTAATGAAGCAAAACCATAACACTAAGAAAATCATTTTTTTAAAAGAAAACCAGCAGAAAGAACAGCGAGGAAAACCTGTATTGTCACCATGATCCGGTGTTGCAGCTTCCGGAATCTCCTCCAAATTTTCCGGTATGGGGGCGTCAAGGCAAGGTTTGGAAGCTACACAAGAACGAAAGGTGAAATCAGAAAAGAAAATACTTTGGAAAAACTTGTTTAGGCGGGCAGATCACACAAAAACCAATATGAAAAATGCATAAATGTAACAAAATAGAGAAAAAGGGGAAGGAGAACATACACGATGGAGCAACCTTGTCTCCAACTAACGGACCTGCAACATCATCGACCTTTTCCACAACATCGATCTGGTCAGCGGCTTGGGAAGATTCATTGTCTTGGCTCCACAGATTGAATTTCGGAACGTCATCCCAGTAGCCTGCTGGTATGTTGCGCGGAGGTGAGGGAGAAGCCGGCCTAGGAATGAAAGTAGTATCCGCAGCAACTCTAGGTGGGCTAAGGGCAGTGGGCATGGGTGGAATCACAGCAGCAGGGATGGCTGGGCTACCAGCAGCAGCCACTTTGTCTGGACTGCCAACAACAGCAACTTCAACTGGACAACCAACATCAACTAGAACCGGGCTACCATCAGCAAGTTTTCCTGGGCTACCAACAGCACCTCTAATCGGACTACTAACAGCATCCTGTTCCTCGCCATCAGCGTCCGTCTGAGAGGTCCCTACAACAACTGCTGGTTGCGGCACATCATTGCGCTCCGTAGCATTGGTTTGCTCATTCTCTGCTGCCCTTGCATTGCCTTCTCCACAAACAGTAGAATCACAGTCAGTAGGACTCACAGCAACAAGATCATCATCAATATCGGGATCATCGGACTCAGAATCAGCCTTGTCACCGTCCATATTGCCCTGCCCGTCAAGTCCTACCCCAGCGGCTGGAAACACAACACTCGGGCCATCGTCTTCCTTCAGGGCAGCTTCAACATCATTTAAAAGCAAAGCCAATTGCTTGGACTGCATTGATTTTAAGCCTACAGCGAGACTCTTGAGAGTTGCATCAACGTTTGAAGCGAAACTGACCCTGTGCTTGTCGTATATGTTCTTGAAACGAGATGGAACCTGAGATGAAGAAGAAACATGGATTACATTCAAAAAAGAAGCAAAAAAACAGCAAAAACTGAGCAACTACATTGACAGAACAAAACAAAATAACTAATGGAGCAAAGTAAAATTAATATAGTAGCAGTCATGTAAAAACAACTAAAAAACAGAAAAAGTACGCACGATATAAAAACAATGGAACAAAATAAAATAACTAAGAAAGCATTGCTTAAACACTAATGGAGCAAAGTGAAATGAGTAAAGTAGCAAAATGGGGAAAAAAGCCACCTTGATACACATGAAGAAACAAAAAAAATGCTATATGAACAAACAAAATGACCTACAAAAAACAACACATAGACAACTATACAAACCTCAATTTGCTCGATGGTGGGGAAAACCAGCCATTCATTAAGTGATGCGGACGGATTTACATCAATTTCTTCGGGCAATGAACTGTCCAAGGGAGGCGCATACACAGTTCTGGATAACGGGAGGAACTGCACAACCAAAAAACAAATCAACGTTGAGATCAAACAAAAACAAAATTGTTACGTGGCAGCGGGACACAAAACAACGAATAAGCAAAAAAGAAAACAACAAATGGGAGTCTGCTTACAGGACGCCTCCCAAATACGGTCTTGTTCAGCAACATTTTGATGTCGCGGTCGATCTTGACTATGAAGCTGAAATCTTCACTTGTCACAAAGAAAACCCTAGGAATCCCATTGTTTATGAAGTGCTCATTCTTCGGGATTTGCAAGTGGTCCATGTAAACCAGCTGCATATGAAAAAAAACACACAAAAGAATCAACCTGCAGCTGTAAAAAAGTGCAACTAAAAACAGAAACAAAAATTCACGCGAAAAATAAACATTTGGAGCAACAGAACATAACTAAAGAAACAATAATATAAAACTAAAAGAGCAACAGAAACCATGTAAAGTAGCAAATAACTTACAGCTAGAACATAAAAAACATAAACTAGTACACACAACACTAAACTGTGGAGCAACAAAGAAAAACTAAAGCAACAAAAATTTAAATCTAATGGAGCAAACAAAAAAAAGAAAAGTAGCAAGCTATACTGAAAAAAGAAAAGCCTTAAACATATAACATAAATAACAGAAAATATAACAAAAGGAGCAACAGAAACTAACTAAGACAGCAATAAAATAAAACTAATGGAGCAAACAACAATAAGTAAAGTAGCAATATGCAACGTAAAAAATTAAAAAACTTACAGCAAGAACAGGCAAAGGGCCAGACATCCAGAACTCAAACATGTTCTTCACCTTCGTCTTCTTCTTCGAAGGGCCGGGTGCTTCCTCGGAATCAACCTTCTGCTTGCCCTTACGAATGTTAACGCCATCGAGCTCGAGGGGTTGCGCCTTCTTCTTCTGAATTTTTTCAATGTAAAACATCAGAAGCTCCAAGATGTGCTCCTCCCAATCATACTCGTGCGTCTTCTTTGGGTCAGTCATGGACCCTATGTACTCTAAGCACATCATATTGTTGGTGGAAGGGTTCAGAACAGTAGCAAAGCATAAGAGGTCCCATGTCCTGATAATGGAATCCTCTTCACCATCGTCAAGCTCCTTCAACAACTTCGCTGCATTCTCTATGGGAAGCCTCCCCAACGAGCCTTTGTAAGCCTCTCTGATGTCTGAATGAACACTCTTGGTGAGCAACTCAACAGGTTTCGATCCTGATCGTAGATCAAACACCTTCTTTATAATATCCCTTGTGAAAAGTATCCGTTTAGATCCAAAATGAAACTCACGGAGCTCAACCACGGTGTTCACAGCAACAAAATCAATCAGCTCGTTGGGGACATTGAAAGGAGAAATATTGAGAAGTGAGGCAAAAGCGCTATGCTGCTCAATAATTTCTCGCTTCCGCGGCGAGAGATCATTTGCACACTTCAGCAAACGCTTGGCAGCGAAACGGTCCTTGCTGACCCAATACTGCCCCTGATCAGCAAATAAATAGCAAAACTGTGAACAAAAAAAGGAAACAAAAGTAGCACACAATATGTACAACAGAAGCAAAAAAGAATGCAGTAATAGAACAAACCTCCATTGAGCTGCTGATTACAAACTGCAAGCAGATACTCTAGGAGGCCGAATGAGTACACCAAAAAAGCTGCAAAAAAGAATAGATGAAGTTCAGAAAAATACAACTACTTGCGTACGTACGGTTCGAACTTAAAAGGAACAGGAAATTGCTACAAACACGGATGTGTGTACACGGGGAGTCGAATGTGGTTGAGCAACTAAAAAAATGCTAAAAAGGTCTAAAAACTGCTAAACTAATTTCCAATTTGCTCAAATATACAACTAACAAATGTGCACAAACAGGAAATAGGCATACGGTAGGTGCAGAACAGTGGAGCATTTTTTATCCAAACAATTGCTACTCAAGAAGTTGCGGACTAAATCTATTGAAGCAAAATTGGGAGCAATTTCTGCTCAGAAACCAAAAACATGGGGCAACGGTACAGGGGGGTCGCCTGAGACATCAATTTCGCGCGGCAGGGGAGCGCCGGAGACCTCGCAAACCTGCAACAGCGACGCCGCTCGAATCCGCGGCGAAACCCTAGCTACCGGCGTTGATGTAAAATAAGGGGAAATTGGCCACGTCGGGGGGGGCGCCTGAGAGCAGGGTAGGGGGCGGTCAAGGGGGCGCCGTAGTGCGCAAGGGCACGCAACCGCTCCGCCGCCCGCCGGCGCTCACGACTGCTACTTAACTACGAGATGGCGCCGGAGATGATAGAGGGAGGCCGAGCCGGAGAGGAGTAGGGAGGCGCAAGGAATAATACCACAGGGGATAGCCGGAGAGGAGGAGGAGGAGGAGGGCGACCGCGTCGACGGCGTCGCTTCTCGTCGCCGCCCGCGAATCCTACCGTCGCCGCCCGCGTCGCTCACCTCGCCTTCGTCGCCGCCGCGCGAGAAACGTAACGGTAAAGAAAAAGGGAAATGCTGGTAATCAGGCGGGGGATCGCGTCACGCGTCCTCCGCCTCGCCCGCCTGCCACGCGTCCCATGACGCGGATAGAAAACTGCCGGCCCTCTCTTTCCCCACGTTCCCTCTCAGTCTCCACCAACCTTATCCTCGCCCCGCTTGTCCTCTTCCGTCCTTTTTCCTCTAGTTTTCCTCCCTGGCTCCCGTCCTCCGCTCCGGCGGCGATGGCGGTGGTGCCGGCTCCGGAGACCGTTCCTGAGCTCCACGACCATGGAGGCCGGTTGCACCTCCAGCAAATTTTTTTTTTGCCTTCCTTGCCTCCGCCCTCCTCTCCCGTGGTCGCCGTTGGCTGGCCGCGCTGCCGCTCCCGGTCTAGCAGCGCCGCCCGCCGATTTCTCCCCCGAGCCCACCGCCTGCGACCTCCTTCCCGTTGCCTTGCTCCCCATGGCGAGCGGTGATGCTCCCCACGGCGAGCCGGGTTGCTCCCCACGGGCGAGCTGGTTTGCTCTCCACGGTCACCGGAGTGCTCCGCACAGCCACCGGTGATGCTCCCCGCGACCACCGCCGCTGCTCCCGACGGGCGGATGGGATGCTACCATGGGCGAAAAGCGATGCTCCCATGGGCAGGCGGCATTGCTCCCTTAGTTCAGTGGCGTTGCTCACATAGTGCGGTGGCGATGCTCCCCACGGCCACGGGCACTGCTCCCCATGGCGAGCGGTGATGCTCCCCACGGCGAGCCGGGTTGCTCCCCACGGGCGAGCGGGTTTGCTCTCCACGGTCACCGGGTTGCTCCGCACAGCACCGGTGATGCTCCCCGCGACCACCGCCGCTGCTCCCGACGGTCACCGGCGATGCTCCCCCGCGACCACCGCCGCTGCTCTCGACGGTCAACGGTGATGCTCCCATGGCGGATTTGGAATGCTACCATGGGGCGAAAAGCGATGCTCCCATGGCATGACAATGGTACCAATGGCGGAGGGCGAGGCGGAGGGCGGAGCCGGGGACGAGGCGGAGCGCGCCGGCTGCCGGAGACGGGGGCGAAGCGTAGCGCCCCGGTTGTCGCAGACGGAGGCGGAGCGGGGAGGCGGAGCTGGAGCGGAGGGGGGAAAGTCGAGTGCGTTTTTGAGGAACTGAATCGGACCGTTCTCCTGTCCCCATCGGACGGCTGCGGACCCGGGGGATCGGGGGATTTGATCCCCCGGGGGACGCTCAGCACTCCCCTAACGGTAAGCGCAGAAATGGGAAACACCGAAGGAGCAAAACGGGGCGCTGTCCTAATCCACGCGAAACCGGCGGGGTCGTGCGCCTAATCCAACCGCCCACGACGCTCGCATCGAACGGACACCGACCCGGGGGACGGAACGAAACGTTCCCCCGGGTGATTCACAGCATTTTCTTACCTAATAATAATAAAGAGAGGAAGGCTTCTTCCGGTCCAACATGATGTTTATTGTTTTATCCTTCCACCAAAATCTATATTTAACGTTTTATTCTTTGACCCCTCAGGAATTTAAATGTCAACCCGCAGTTCAAAGGAAACCCCTACCATCGAACCATCTGCTCACCGTGCCGACTTGTGATTGTACGTAGTCCGTGTCCGGCTCCAATACAAAATGGAAAGGATTGATCGCCCTACATCTGTTAGCCTTTAAATATGGGAGGGGTCCATGATCGATAACCCTGCATCGAATCAATCTAGACTTATGAGCTAGACAAGCGCTTTGAGATCAGGCACAAGGCGCCGACAACGATGGAGAGGTATGTTGCATGCACGGCCGGGGACGTGGCCACATGCAGTTTCGAGGGACGGAACGGCGACGACGTGTTGTGTAGGGGCAGCAGGCTCGGACGGTGGCCAGATACATTGCCGACGGAAGGGTTGCCGGCGCGATGAGAGTGTTGTGGCCGGACGCACTCTGGGTCGGCGCCAGACTCCAGCGTAGGCAGGGTGGTACATGAGATTGGCGTGGATCGTCGCTAGGTGGGTGGACGGGCTTGGTCATGGTAGAGAGAGAAATTAGCCATACCCATATCCCTGTGGGCGCACTAGGACGGAACTGCACTGCACCCTGACAAGCGGATATGTTCACGAGTCGCGACCTGGTCACCGTCGGCTTCACCTCCCCGGTAGGAGCGGCCCTCCAAGAAACACATTCCAGACAGCTGCCTCCATCCCGGCCACCCAGCCCATGCCGCCCTTTGCTTCCTCCTGATGCACATCTGCATCCGTTGAAAATAGAAGATATTGTTTGCCGGAATTAGTGTAGAGGAAGAAGTTGGAGCTGCACACAAGCAAAGGCGATTGATTTCAGAGCTCACAGGCGGCGGCATACCAATGGTCGATCTAGATTTATAGTACGCTTGTGCAACTCGTTACATGTGCATGAACGTTTCCTTGATGTTACAGGACTACTTTTTCAACTCTTTTCTCCCATCTTATGAGTGATCTGAACTCTGAAGGTATGTATGTACTTTTGCATTCCATAGCATTTTAGTTTCGGATATAGACATGGTTTAGCTCAATTGACTGTATGTACGTATTCCATGCAGAGGATGATAGGTGGAGGTCATCGAAAGAACAAAGGGATGATCCTTCTCTTATTCAGCCCTTTACCTTGGAGGATCCAGAGACCACATCAGACGCGACTGACAGTTAGGCACCAATGACTGTTCCAAACATTCCTATACGGGCACAATTTTGGGATATTGTGAGATATTTTGAATCGGGATGATTTTCTTCTAAAGGATATGGGAGCTCTGTTTCAAATCGTGTGAATTAAGGTGCATAGTGATGTTTTTCTATAAGCTTCTTCTCGTTATCTTGTGCTTGTGTCAACTGCATTATGCTCAATATATATTCACCTTTTTTAAACAATCAAGTTTTATTCTATACCAAAAAGAATGATGTATATAAAATCTGATATTGTTATGTTGTCATATATGATAGCCGGATGTTGTTCGTTCAACATCTATGCCTATGCGATAGGCACCTCCTACTAGCGTTCTTCCCATCAACTAATCGTTTAACTGAAGTATAAGTTGTAGATTTTTTTCTCCCGTTACAACGCACGGGCAATGTCTTCCTCGCAGCCGAGGGCCTCCACGCGGCCGTCTAGCTGAGAGCACGCCGCTGTACGAGCCGCCCTCTTGGCCATCACAGGAGGGAATCGACACATGTGTGACATGCTCCCGGCAGCATCTGGGCAATCTCAAACTAGACGCACTCTCTGAAATACTAAAAAATCTCGTGAAGGTTATAAGCAAACCATTCAGAAGTCGTTGCCCTTTATCCAGAGCATCAAAGCGCCAAAAGTTCTCTTGCTCGGAGACAAGTTGTGACGAGCAACGAGTTTAATACGCCGCATACAGGTGCCCTCTTTCGTCAGCTATGATTAAGCTAGGTATATCCATGTTTAGTATGAGAATATAATTAGTATTCTAGCCGGCGAGAATACTTTGTGTTCTTTTCAGACAATAATACTAATGATAATTGCTTATGCATATAATTAGTCGATAGTGTAGTGGACACCTATTCATTCCGAAATTATAGCTCTTATCATTGACATGACTACATACATTTATTTTGCATGGGTTATTGCATTTAAGGTGATCTCACTTGATTATTTCCGTCCATTGAGTTGGGGGGACATGCATGATTTTTTTCTCGGAATCTACACGGAATTATATCGGTAAACTCAATACGTTTTTGTAAAATTTAATTATTTATGTATATTTTTCCGTAGCAACGCACGGGCACTTTTGCTAGTACCCTATAATTTATGGTTTTTTCTCTACTTCATCTGCTATCCGACCTTGACATCTACTATCCGATCTTGGAGGAGGTGAATACCTTTGCAAATCGGGTGAGGTGGCGATCACAACACATGTCTCTATTGGTACACCACACAACTTTCCATGGATACACTGCAACGGGCTGAATCTGTGACACGGTGCGACAGTACTAATAACACTTACCCTGTCAAGCTCCATAACGCATGTTTTTCTCACACGTAGCAAAGTAGCAACACACAGACATTTTGCTAGTCCCCTAAAAAAAAGTAAGGCAGGTGATGAGGTGAATGTTACAAGTCTCAACTATCACAACATGGAACGGAGGGCGAAACCAGTATACATCAGGTGAATTCCATGGGCGGCACAGATTTGTATCCCGCACGGATCAGGCCTTTGAGATAAGTGGACAAGTAGCACGAGTTTCTGTGAAATGACTAATGTGCAATTATGTACTTGTGCTACGTGTCTTGTTTTCTCAGCTTCGCATGGGGTGCAAATCCTCTACAGTAATTGCACTGCAATCACTGCCAGGTGGGTCCGGCCCCGCATATAAGTGACAATAACTGCAGTGCAGTTACTGTAGAGGATCCCAGCCCCTTCACATGGGGATCCAAACGCTACACAGGACCTTCTAAGACAACGTGTTGTGTTTCATCCCCATGAGTTTCCGCTTTGGAGCCATGCTAACCGTGTGTGGGGTTTGTTGTCTGTCTTCCTCCAACAGACAGTAGATTCTTGATTTGCATTTAGAGCCAGAATCTGGCCATAAAGCTGGAGTTGTTCCACCAGATTGAGTACATGGGACCGCGGCCAGGAGGTAAGAAGTGCATAAATGATGCATGCCCTAACCCCATGCTAAATCTGTTTATCTCAGTGCGCTCCATGCATTCCTTCCAATTAGCTCTTCGATCCGTTAGGTTTATTGCCCGTGTCACCGAATGAGATGACTAGAGCTCGTCTTTGGACAACTGCGCATGAAGAAATTCCCGTTACCACCCAAACCTATATCTTCTACAATTGATTTGTGGCTATTTGTCATTCACTACTCGTGTGTGCTAGCTAGTGTTCGGTCAATCACACATTCTTTTGCTCCCTTTGGTCCTTTGAACAACACAACGCGCTCTTATAAGACTTCTAGAAAGTAGAGAGAGATTGTGTCATGTTAACTATAGATAATGTGCGATCTTGAGAGAGAGAGAGCAGGGAGGCTAGCGGTGAAAAAGGTTGCATGTACCTATATGTAAAGGAGCACTTGGGTGGTTTTTATAGATCTTTGTCGCTTCCAGAAATTTATACCCACCACCCCGCAAGTAATTATGGTATTGTGAAGCCCACGCAACTCAAACTCAACTACTCGCAATTTATGGTCAAGTACCATACATCAGGCGCATATGGAATTCATAATGCTTTGGTCAGGTCTCCTAAATTTGAGAAATTGTTGAACATTCCTAGTCACCCAAGGGTATTTATATACAGAGAGCATAATAAAACGAGAAAATGAAGTTTAGGCTAGAATTTTTCGTTAAAAAAAATCTCCTGTTCACATTGTTGATTCTCTTGTTGTCGGTAAACCATATACCAAATGATCTTCATAATTCTATCTAAGCATATCACAAATGTTTTGGTCCTATTTTATTAAAATCAACAATAACAATTAGATCTTCGTGTGTTAGACCTAAACAAACTACAACCAATAGATCATCATATTTGTACTTGTCAAGTTCGTTTAGAATATCTATATTAGACTTTATTGACCTAAAAATAATAAATTATTAAAGAATACAAATCCATTTAATTTTAAAACATTTTCTTCCCTAAACCATAAATATTATTGGATGCGGCCTAAAACTAGCATATTTGGACATTAGTTTTATAGTTCAGAATTTATACATAGAACACTACTGATTGGATATAAACTAGCTTAAAAAAACATAGGGTACAACCTTGCATAAATTCACTTTGAATCCCGGGTGCATATGCTCACTTTACCAAAAACACATTTCCAAATATCAATTTTTTTTTAAAAAAACATTCATAAATCTCAATATTCTATGTGTGCACGTACATTTTCGTGAAAAGACGGAAATATGTCCCATGAAAAGGCTTAGTTTAGCACCAAACTTTGTAACTGCATCAAACTTTGTAACTGCATTTTTCGTGAAACGGCTGGTGGAGCACGTAGGAGTGAAGATATGGCCGAACATTTTTTAATTTTTTTGGACATTCTAACATACGTTTTAATTGCATTTTAAATAAAGTGTGCATATGCACTAGGTAGCCGAGACACCTCTCTTGCTTCATTCCTACAACTGTACAACCTCATGAAAATCATGAATAGAATATTGTTCACCTTGGCAACCCATGTGCAGAACACGTCCCACAAAGTTTATGTATGAAAAAGGATAATAGTACAGTCAATTGTTTTCTATATGTCTAATAGCCAACATGTATATCAGTTAATTATAAATATGTACTAATTAATTAATATATGGCTCAAACTTTCACAAAGTGTTTTTAAGCACGCGGCGTAGATGACTCTAAATCTACAACATGTTTCTCTTCCTTCTCTTCTTCTCTTGCTTCTCAATCATTAAAATATGTTTCTCATCCAAGCGGCTTCAAACTTGTACCCCCAATATAACGTTGCAAATATTTTTGGCAAAATCAGCTACATGGTATCGGTTACAAGTTTAGAGTTATTATGATGGGAGTGCTTGCTGTAATTTGGCCACTATGGATATGTAGAAATGATAAGGTTTTTAATGATAAAAATTTCTCTCTTATACATGTCATTTACCGATGTAAACACCTGGTTCCTTCATGGCCGTTTCTTCAACACGTGGAATTCCATGACCTGTTTACGAAGATGACTGTTCGGTTGCAAGACACAGTGAGAGATTGTTTTATCCCACATGGGTGGCGGCATAATCTTCGTATTGGACCTCTATCTACTACTGGCGTTTTACAGACTATCTGATTGATTCTTGTAATTTGGCTTAGCTGCTTTTAATTTTTGGTTGGGCTGTTTTGAATGTGTGCATCGCTGTTATGTAGAGGACGGGTATAATACTCCCTCCATCTCGAATTAATCGTCTTGAATTTGACAAAGACACACTAAAATATGTCTAGATACATCCATATATTGAAAAATCCATGACAATTAATTTGAGACGGAGGGAGTACTTTTTTTTTTGCATCCCCTAGGATATCTTGAGTAATAAATACCCTTCATAAAAAAAAGAGGTGCCACAAAGAGGCACAAATCCATTAATGCAACCAAGGTGACGATGTGGTCCGGGCCCATGCAGCAGCCCTGGGCATTCCAAAGTTCAAGGGCTTATTCTTCAAAACTCTTATGGTGAAAATCCTGATGCGGAATACCGTTCAAGCTATTTGTAATTCATTTTTTTTGTGTGTGTTAGCTAGTGTGCGATCAATAACACATTATTTTGCTCCCTTAGATCCTTTTACCCACACGGTGTTCTCTTATAAGACTTCTAGAAAGCAGAGCGAAACGATGTAATCTTAAATAACGACGATGTGCAATCTTGAGAGGGAGGGGGAGGCCGGCGGTGAAAGAATTTGCATGTACCGATACGTAGAGGAACACTTGGGTGTTTTTATAGATCTTTGTCGCTGCCATAAATTTCCCTCACTGCGATGATCCACCATCCCACAAGTTATTATAGTATTATGAAGCCCACAACACTCAGCTACTTGTAATTTATGGTCAAGTGGTCCGGGCCCATGCAGCAGCCCTGGGCATTCCAAAATTCAAGAGCTTATTCTTCAAAACTCTCATGATGGAAATCCTGATGCGGAATAACGTTCAAGCTATTTGTAATTCACTTTTTGTGCGTGTTAGCTAGTGTGCAATCAATAACACATTATTTTGCTCCCTTAGATCCTTTTACCCACACAGTGTTCTCTTATAATACTCCTAGAAAGCAGAGAGAAACGTTGTCATCTTAAATAACAACGATGTGCAATCTCGAGAGGGAGGGGGAGGCTGGCGGTGAAAGAATTTGCATGTACCGATATGTAGAGGAACACTTGGGTGTTTTTATATAGATCTTTGTCGCTACCATAAATTTCCCTCACTGCGATTGTCGAATATGCATCTCAACAAGTCCCTTGGGTGAGCCCATAGGGTTTCGATTAGGAGAACGTGTAGGCGCTGGTGACAATCGTCGGCTAACAGGGGGGCACGATTTTCCCAGGTTCGGGGCCTGTCGTGGGATAATCACGGCAGACGTTACCGGGGGTAACTTGTCTTGGGGCAAATCGACCCGAGTGTTTGGGAGAGGGTTTAGCTCGAAGGAAACCATGGTGATATGCGATCTGGTAGCCGGCAATCAAGTCGCCGAGTCTATGATCTAAATATATTAGCTCGATACTGGTGTTACAGTGGATTCTCGAAATCTCTCGATCTGGCGATCGGGTTCTTGCTCACGTAAAAGCTTGTCTAACCCTAACCTAGGGACCGGCTTATATAACATCCGGACCCCCTGGCTTACTCTCCAAGGCGCACTCTGAATCCTACCCGGACGCTACTTACAAACCCTAGACTTCCATACCGGAACCCACAATCCGGGTTACGAGGCCTATGCTCCTGGGCCTTCTAGAAGCTCCTTTACCCTAAGCCGGGTCTTGCGTTGCGTCCTTTGGGCCGAGTTACTCCTTGGCGTTTGCCTACCGGGTTATCATCCCTCCATCAGTAGTCCCCAGAATAGCTTGAGCTTCACGGGATCCTCCTTGAAGCGCACGCTATTCCCTGCAAAAATAATAAACATACAAGTTCATAGAGGCCGGGTTAGGTTGCTTTAATAAACAACTAGGCCTAACTCCAATGGTGGTCCATATAATAACCCGGCTCTCTCTAAGTCCATCTTTAACTTTCCGGGTCAATGCTCTGATAAAAATGTCAAAGATCCGGCTTACTTCACTTGTTAATTGATCCTGATATCGCGGAAAAGATTCCCTTCTCATCTTGTCCGGATATTGCTCTCAGGCACTTAACGCATATCCCCAAAATCTCGGACGGGTACCCCTTATCCCGGGAATTTTGGTTCCCGCCCGTTGGCCTAGGTTCCCCCACCCGTACCTATATATAGGCACCTAGGGGGTGACCTAACCCCAACGGTCCATTGCTTCCATTTTCTTCCTCCTCACCAGCGCATCCCCGTTCGAGCACACAGAGCACCACCACGGAGATCTCGCGCGCGTCGCCGGAGCAAAGCCGCCGCCGTCCGCGCTCATCCACGGCTCACCCCGCGCCGCCGCCAAACTCCGCCGCCGCGCCTCCAAGCTGCCCGCCGGGAATCGCACCGGGGCACCACGACTGCGCCATATGCCGACGTCGTGTCCTTCTCCAATCCACGCCGGTAAGATCCATGTTCCGCTTGATTCAACCTTGTAATTTCTCTATTTGGACCTAGATTGGATCTTGATCCTCCGCGGGCCATTTCTTGCTCCCCGCCGGTTTAGGTCGTATGTACCCATGCTAGCTGGTCCAAATGCGCAATAGACAACCACACATCACTCCCCTATTTCTCATAGGCATCAATTTCTCCGCGAAATCGATAGTGAAATTTCCAATCTAGATTCAGTCCGCCCAAATTTTCCGCGGCTGCCATTGACACCCGGAAAATCCACTTCTTCCAGTTCTTTTACTTGCGCTAGATACATAGGCAATCAACCTTCTTCCACAAATGCTTGCTGACACGTAGATATCCCATAGTTTTTGTACTGATACTCGATACCCGGATAGTTAATAATTCTCATACCGTTTATTGATACTCGGAGAATCCATGATTTCCGAGTCTCATGCTTTGTGCCTCTTTGTCTTGTACCTTTGCAGACTGAATCAATGGCTCCCAAGACCAAAGGGAAACAGTTGGCTAAACCAAGGATGACCCAATCAATATCCGCCAACTGGGCGTGATCCACGGTAACCAAGGCCAAGCTGGAGGAGCTGGCCGAGTTGGGCGTTCTCCCCCCACAGGAGGAGATCCACTGGAGGGTGCCGGGTGACGAGACCCGGCCTTCCCCTAACCCGGACGAGGTAATATGCATCTCCACATCACCAGTTCGCCGTGCCGGTTCTCCTCCACCTCAGCCTTCCAACTCACCTCAACGTCACCCCTCCCCCAACCATCCGTTAGCCGGACAGCTCCGGGTCCCTCTATCGGGTCCTGTGACAGCTTCATCCATGTCCAGCAGCTCGCTTCCGGCAGATTTCATGGTGAATGCGGGGTAAGTCATATTCTTGGCTAAGCAATACTCTAGTCCTTTTGATAATCTTTAATTTTCGTTGCTGATCTCTTTTCTTTCCTCAGGGCCCAGGTCACGCTCAGTGACCCGGATATTATGGATACGGACAACCGGGAGACGGAGGAGCCGACTGACGATATGGACGCCGCGACTGGCGGTGGTGCTGAAAACAACCAGGAGCAAGACCCCTTGGCCGACCCGGCTCGGCAGGAAGCCGGGTCTCCCAAGCCCTCTGAAGAGGCTGAGGATGACGAGGTCGAGGTCCTGGACACGAAGATGGGCTCTCCCAATCCGGACACCCAGACGGTCCGGGTCTCGACCCCAAAGTCGGAGAAGGTTCGCCCGCCGAGTGATCAAGCTGCCGGCTCTTCCGGAGTCAGGCCCGAAGACATGACTTTCTCCCAGATGCTTGAGGCCCTGCACACCTTGAGGGCCGATGAAGAAAATATCCTGGAGGCTTTGATAGCCAAACATGAGGTAAATCCGAGTAACATTATCTGTATCCTTGTCCAGTCCCCAAGTTCCAAGTGAACTTATTGATAATTTGCTTGGAACTTCTGAGTATATCCGACTAATCCTTCCTTTTGTCTCCACGTAGGCCTTCGTGACCCAGTCTGAGAAAGCATTGGCGAAGGCCACCAAGCTAGCTGAGAAGGAGGCGGCTCTGCGTGAGTCAGCTGAAGCTGAAGCTAGGAGGAGCGGGAAGATCACAAGGAAATATAGGGGGAGGGCTCATGCAGCAGAAGATGAACTGACCAAGCTGTCCGTCCAAATTGCCGACACATATCGTGCTTTGACGGGTACGATTCCTAACTTTATAATTATAACCCGGATTCTCATTCTGATAAATAGTCGGATTTTCTTACCCGCTGCTTTTTCCTATTCTCTGCAGGTCCGGATGAGGTAATCCCGGACGAAGATGATATCACCAAGCTAAAAACCATCAAGAGCACTATCCGGCAGCTGTGCGCTGGAACCAAATGGATCCTTCAGGAGCTGAAGTGGCCGGGTTCCGGGCATGGCAACCTAAAGATGCTGCTGGACGCTTGCTCCACTGTCCCCGAGTGGATTGGGCACTGGAAACGATCGTCCTGCCGGGTTGGGGTAACCCGGGGTCTTGCGCTGGCTAAGGCGTATTTTCCCAAACTCGAGCCGGCCAAGTTTATAGGCGGGTTTCCTGAGTTTAACCACGACGGGTCCAAGTTCTCCGTGAAGAATTTCAAGGTCATCCAGAAGGAGAGCCGTCACCCGGCCAGCATAATTGCCGATGGTTTGGATCTTAGTGTCATTATTCCAGCATATGATTCTGATGACAAGGCTATCAAGTCGGATCTTCCCAAGCCATACGATATGCTGACCCGATGGAAGGCGGAGGCTGCCCAGTTGAGAGAGGAGGCCGCGAAGAAGAAGGCTGAGGCCGATTCTGCGCCTGCTACCTCCACGCCAATCGTCCCTCCTCCCGCACGGGCCGGCACTACTGCTGATCCGGGTGCTGCCGCCGCCAAGAATGCTGAGGACCAGGGCGAGGAGCAAGACCCGGCTGCCAAGGGCAAGGGCAAGATGGACGACTCGGCCTGAGATGCTGAGTGAAGATTTTTATCGACAACCGTCTGAGACACGTTATCCGGCCGATGGGCCTTTTTTTTAAAACAATTATTCTTTTGACGGCGCGCCTGTGCGCTTTATGAAACTACCATCGTTGCCTGTAATACGCTTTTGAAACTTTAATAGCTTTCGTGGCCCTTCTGGCCCCTGGATGAATTTGATATCTATCTGCTTTTGAATTTATTTATTCTTGATATTCCGACTTACTTTATGGTTCCTTTTGTGAGACTCGGTTTCCGGGTCTCGTGGGTTTTGACAGGTGGACTTTTCTCTAAGTCCCCAAGTCCCCAAGACTCGGATTTTTGGGTTTTTGAGTTTAATAGCTAGATGATTTGTTTCTTTTTTCAAATTCCCCAGTCCCCAAGGCCCGAAATTCCGAGTCTAGGGTGTTGGGTCTTCCAAAGAGAACAAATTATTTTTGCTAAGCCCAAAACCTAGAACCGTTTCACATAGATTTTGAAGTTATGCTTAATAAACTGTGAGTTTCCGGTTATTAACCCTGTACTCTGCATAACTTGTGGTTTAGATGACCCTTTTGGCTCTCTTGTACTGTAAGCCGGCTTTCGCGTGGATAATCATGTTGCTACATCTATACGAAGACAGGGTCAGGCAAGTCCCATTGGGCATCATGACTGATTGTGATCATATGCGAGCAAATCATGCCACTTTAGTGCGAGTCACATCGAGCTTAAGTAAGAAAAGTCAAGAAAGTTTGGCTCCTTCGTCCGGTTATAAGCTTGCAGCCGTACTCGTTTGCGAGTAATCGGCCCTTATAACTCATAGGCATCATGGCCGGGTCTTTGAGTTTGTAACTGTGCTATTCAAGCAATCAGCCCCCAAGACCTAAATATACGCAAACTGCTAAAGAAGCTAATGTACTAAAAAACAGTAAACAATACTTACCTGGAAGAAAGATAAAAAGTATAACAGAAATAAAAATTGATAAAGACACATGCAAAGGAAATAATATATTGTTCAACCATCTCTTTATTGATATGAGAAAAGTTAGGTCAGCAAGCCGCCTCATTAAAAACCCTCCAGTCCCCTTAGGTACCCTGGATAGGAAAATAGTGCGTCTGAAACCTGCTGCCTGTTACATCGTGTAATTCCATTTTGTGAATCTAGGCTATACTAAGTATAGTAGGGACGTAGCTGAGCCACGTTCCATGGTCTTTCTTTCTCTTGCATAGATGAAGTGGTATGAGCGGTGTCATTAACCGTAGCCGACTCTTCCCTTGCATCTATCAAGTAATATGATCCATTATGCAGATTCCGGCTTATGATGAACGGTCCTTCCCATGGCGGTGATAATTTGTGTTTTCCTTCCTTTGATTGTACCAGGCACAGAACCAGGTCTCCTTCCTGGAAGACCCGGGTTTTTACGCGCCGGCTATGATATCTCCGCAAATCCTGCTGATATATGGCTGATCTCTCCAAAGCTTGTTCCCTTTCTTCTTCTAACATATCCACGGCGTCTTGCCGGGTCTTCTCGTTCTCCACCTCGACATAAGACGATACTCGAGGCGAGTCATGAATAATATCACTCGGCAATACTGCTTCTGCGCCATAGACCATAAAAAACGGTGTCATCTGGGTAGATCTGTTAGGTGTGGTGTTGATACCCCAAACCACTGAAGGTAACTCGTCAACCCATGCACTAGCAGCTCTGATACACGGGACTCGTAACCGTGGCTTTAATCCACGAAGCAATTCCTGATTTGCTCTTTCCACTTGTCCATTAGCCTGTGGGTGGGCCACTGAGGCTATGTCCAAACGGATGCCATTGTTTCCACAGAACTTTTCCATCTCGCCAAGGGACATGTTGGTTCCATTGTCGGTAATTATGCTGTGGGGATACCCGAACCGATAGATAATCCTTTTCAGGAACTTGACTGCTGTAATTGCCTCACAATTGGTGACTGGCATGACCTCAACTCACTTTGTAAACTTATCAACAACCACTAAGAGATGTGTCTTTTTGCAAGGTGACATGTGGAAGGGGCCAACCATATCCATACCCCAAACCGCAAACGGCCAAGTTAGCGGGATAGTCCGCAATTCCATAGCCGGCACATGGGTTTGGCGAGCGTACCTTTGACATACGTCACACCTTGCCACCAAGCGCTCCGCGTCTGCTAGGGCCGTGAGCCAGAAGAAACCATGTCGATAAGCTTTGGCCACAAGGGATCTTGTGGATGCATGATGCCCACAATCACCTTCATGGATCTCCTTGAGGATCTGTCGGCCTTCTTCTGGTGCTACACAGCGCAAAAAGACTCCTGCTGCACTTCTTTTGTACAACTCCCCATTGATGATAGAATATCCTTTTGCTCGCCTCAGAATTTATCTTGCTAATACCTCCTGCTGTGGTAACTCGCCCCGTGATAGGTAGGCCAGGAACGGCTCTGTCCACTCGGGAACAGCACATACTGTGGCCACGAGCTCCAAATCCGGGTCTTGATTTGCCAGTTCTTCCTCAGACTCGGTTTTAACTGATGGTCGCCATAGCTCATCCAGGAAAACATTAGGTGGAACCGGCTCTCTGCGCGAGCCGAGTCTGGCGAGTGCGTCTTCAGCCTCGTTTTTTCTTCTGTCTATGTGCTCCACCTCATACCCGGAAAAATATCCGGCAACCCTGTCCACCTCTCTGCGGTATGCTGCCATAGTTGCGTCTTTTCTATCCCAAGTTCCTGAGACCTGTTGTACCACAAGGTCCGAATCTCCAAAGCATCGTATCCTCTTAATGTTCATCTCCTTGGCTACCTTTAAGCCATGCAATAGGGCCTCATACTCGGCCACGTTATTAGAACAATCAAAATGAATCTGCAACACGTAACTTAACTTGTCTCCTTTGGGTGATGTTAGCACCACTCCAGCCCCTGATCCCTCGTACTGCTTGGAACCATCAAAGTGCATTATCCAAGACTCGGAATTTGGAGCCATGGTGGGCATGCCTGTGTGAGTCCAATCGTTAATGAAATCGACTAGAGTTTGAGATTTGATTGCTGACCTGGGCTCGCAGTTGATGTGATAATCTCCCATCTCGATCGCCCACTTGGCTATTCTGCCTGTTGCGTCCGAGTTTCTGATGATATCCGACATTGGTATAGAACTGACCACTGTTATGGGGTGTTCCTGAAAATACGGCTTCAGTTTCCGGCTGGCCATGAAGACCCCGAAAACCAGCTTTTGCCAATGTGGGTAACGCTGTTTTGCCTCTGATAATACCTCGCTGACGTAATAAACCGGCCTCTGGACCGGGTAATCTTTCCCATCCTCTTTACACTCGACAACAACCACTGCGCTAACCGCCCGGGCCCCGGCTGCAACGTATAATAGCATGGGCTCTTTAGGACCCGGGGCTGCTAGGACTGGTGCCTCAGATAACTGCTTCTTTAGTGCTTCGAACGCCTCGTCCGCCTCTTGATCCCATACGAATTTATCAGATTTCTTCAAGAGCAGGTACAAGGGTATTGCCTTCTCTCCGAGTCTGGATATGAACCGGCTGAGCGCTACTACGCACCCTGTGAGCTTCTGAACATGCTTCAAATTTTCCGGCTTTTTCAGACTTTGGATAGCTTTGATTTTATCCGGATTTGCCTCAATTCCTCTCTCAGAAACGATAAAGCCGAGTAATTTCCCGGCTGGGACTCCAAAGACACACTTTGTTGGGTTAAGTTTCATCTGGTACCTTCTCAGGTTCTTGAACGTTTCCTTTAGATCATCAATAAATGTCTCCGCTTTCCTGGTCTTGATCACCACATCATCCACGTATGCGTGAACGTTGCGTCCAATTTGGTCCTCAAAGCACTTCTGAATACACCGTTGATAGGTTGCGCCAGCGTTCTTCAATCCAAATGTCATGGTCTTATAACAGAAGGCCCCAAAAGGGGTTATGAACGATGTTTTCTCCCAATCTTCCTTCTTGAGCTTGATCTGATGATACCCGGAATATGCGTCCAGGAAACATAATAGGTCACTTCCAGCTACTGCGTCTATGATCTGATCTATCCTTGGTAGTGCAAACGGATCCTTTGGGCAATGCTTGTTGAGACTTGTATAATCGATGCACATTCTCCACTCATTGGTCTTTTTCATCACGAGAACCGGGTTTGCTAACCAGTCCGGGTGAAATACTTCCATGATAAAGCCGGCTGTAAGCAGCCGTGCGATTTCTTCTCCTATAGCCTTCCTTCTTTCTTCATTCATTTTTCTCAGGCCCTGCTTCACAGGCCTGGACTTGGGATCAACATGCAAACTATGCTCTGCCAGTTCTGTAGGGATGCCCGGCATGTCGCTGGGCGTCCAGGCGAACACATCCTGATTCGAACGAATGAACTCCACAAGTGCTTTCTCCTGCTCGCTGTCCAAGTTAGATCCTATAGAAAATTGCTTGGAGGGATCACCCTCGACAAAAGCCACCATCTTGGTGTCCTGCGCTGCCTTGAACTTCGCCCTCTCATCTTCAGTATTCGGCCTTTTTAACGCTGTTCTGTCATCCGGGTCTACTTGAGACCGGTAATACTTGAGTTCCTCTTTTCTGCAGGCTTGTTCAGCCATTGCCGCATCTCCTTCATCGCACTCAGCCGCTATATCCCGGTTCCCATGTATGGTGATGGTCTACTTTGGACCCGGGATTTTTAGCTGTAGATACACATAACATGGCCTGGCCATGAACTTAGCGTAAGCCGGCCTTCCGAATAGCGCGTGATAAGGGTTGCGCAACTTGACCACCTCGAAAGTGAGCCACTCAACCCGGAAATTGTCCTTCGATTCTCCAAAAGCTACCTCCAGTGTGATTTTTCCCTCGGGGCACGCTGAGTGACCCGGTACTATCCCGTGAAAAACTGTCGAACTCTTCTGTAGCTGGGACTCCTTGAGACCCATGCATAGAAAGGTTTCCCAATATAAGATGTTGATGCTACTACCGCCGTCCATTAAGACTTTTTTCAACTCATAACCATTAACCTGCGGCGCAACCACCAATGCTAAGACTCCCGGGTGTTCTATCCTTTCCGGGTGATCCCTTTTGCTCCATGTTACGTCCTGCTCTGACCATCTCAGGTATCTCGGAACGGCCGAGGCAACTGAGTTTACCGCCTTTTTTAGTATCTTTTTATCCTTGTTGGAAATTCCTGTAGTATGTACGTGGTATTGTCCCAACTTCTTGGGGTTGGCCTGGAAACTTCCAGCCCCCCTGGTTATTACCCGGATTTCCGCCTGCCGGGTTGCCGGCTGGGGGTGGGCCGTGGCCCGGGTTTCCACCCGGACCCGGTCCTCCTCCCCGACCTGCACCTCGCATAGCCTTGTTTATTTCCTCATTCTTCCATCTCTGTAGGTCCGCACATTGCTCCAATGAGTGGTTAGCCGGCCTACCGTTTCTGCTGTGCTTTGGGCACGCCATCCTGAAGATATCCCAATTGTTACCCGGCCTTGGCGGTCCTTGATAATTTCCTCCGTTCTGGTTTCCTCGATTGAAGTTTCCTTCTGCCCTGGGTCTCGAAGACCCGGCTTCTGTGCTAGCGACAAACTCGGAGCTTCCCTCAAACGGGCGCTTATTCTGGTTGTTCCCATTGTTACCCGGCGTTGATCCATTGCCGGTTCTTCCATTATTGCTTGTGTTTGCTTTTGCTTTCTTGTCATCGACGTCCTCTTCTGTAGTATCTGTTGCAGCGTGCTTGTTGCATGCGTCCATTAGTTCTCCCATCGTAACCTCTGAAGCATTTCGACTAGATTTCATGCGAGTTAACTTTTGCACTAAAGGTATGTACTTGCACGTCTTTGCCATCGCTTGTAACGCATCCTTGGGCTGAATATCTGTAGATGAGTGAAGTATCTCCATGACTCGGCGCACCCAACTGCGCGCCGATTCTCCCTTCTTTTGGACACACCGCTCTAGGTCATCAATAGTAAATAGCTTTCCGCACGTCCCATGAAAGTGCTTGATAAACGCAGTTTTCAACTCCTCCCATGACTTGATGGATCCCTCCGGTAGGTTATTGAACCATAACTTTGCTGCTCCTTCTGACATCATTAAGTACATGAACTTGGCTTGAAGATTTTCAGTTGCGTTGCGGATTGACATAGCCATCTCATAACTGCTCAACCATGTGTGACGCCCCGAGATCGGGCACTATGCAGATTTCAGCATTTCCGCCAAAATCCACATAATAACCGATTCCAGGTTGCCACTTGTGATAACATTACAACAGTTCACGAATATTCCGCAACAACAACAGAAAATATATATACAAGACGACTCAAACGAGTCAAGGATACAACTGATACAATACAAAGATCCAAATAACAACGGAAGAAACAACATAGCGTCCGACTACGGACAAAATACAAATTGGACTAAGAGTCCTGAAGATAACCGATGGCGTCCAATCCCTGCCCAGGCCAAGCCGGAGGGATTACCAAGCTAACGTCGTCAGACTTCAAACCTGTTGACTGCAATGTGGAATATGCAGCCACGAAATGGATTCGTGGGTCAGTACGGTTAAGTACTGGCAAGTGGATAAACCATACTCACAAGATACCAGCGTAACCATTCATCACAAGATACAAATACTTTGGGTACAACGGAAAGGAAGGGATTATTGCAAAGAAGCGGCAGCGGGCTGCACTAACTAACTACAGAGACGCGCTACAACATCCGGCTAAAAGAAAGGGATAAGATAGCGTATTGGAACCAACTACAACTACTCACCAAACAATACCCATCCAATGTTACCCCCTACTAAGGAAGCAACCCAAGGAAACTCACACGGTTGATTAAGGTGACATTCATTTTTATGGTGGAGGTAATCTATATTACTAGTCAAGTTATCATTGTTAAGTGTAAGTTGTCTGAGTACTTGTTAGCCAGCACTTTCACCAAGTCATCCATAACCGCGGACAACACGGCTTCTCGAGAAGATTTAACCCTGCAGGGATGCACCAATTTGGCCGTACACGTAAGAATGACCCGCCAGATGGAAATGCACTTCCACCAAGCGAGGCACTCAACACAACCCAACTCTTCTTCGCATCAAGCCCAAAGAACCACGTGCTGTGCGTGCGCGGCTAATCGAGCCCCCACGAAGAAAAGGGGGACCCTCATAGCACTGGAAGACCACGCCGTCCTAAATGCCGACTACAAAAGTTCCACCCTGGCGCCAAGGGCTCGCACCTGCATATGCATGCATCAAATGGAAAGCCCGAACTAAGTGTGGAGATTTGGACGAGATGCGAATCGAATCAGAATTGCGGGGGGGGGGGCGCCCATACTCGCTTCCCACATGCGGTTAGTGCGCTCATCATGGATCGGAGGACAAGACCCTTTTCCTAATTAAGTTCGACACTAGCAGGCCTCAAAACCACGTCGGGCCTCCTGCCGGTGCCTTATCATCAAATTATTATTACCCAAAACATTAACATGTTGTTGATTAAGTTGAAACCCAACTATCAAACTAAACAGGTGATAAGACGGACAACAAGACTTGAGCGCAAACAACACTAAGCATGCGACTACGACACAAGGGCCAACAGGGTAAACAAACAACAGTTAATAGGAAGTGGAGGGAAGGCTATATCATGGCTGCAAGGTAAACATATGATAGGATCGAGACACAAGCATCGAATCATAAGGCTAGCATAAGAATAACGGAAAGAATCGGTAACAAGTGATGAAAGGCAGCCCTAGGCAGCAAGTGAGTATACTTGCCTGAGATCCAGCAAGTAGAGGTACATCCGAAGAACTTGTCGTTGCTCACATCATCTCAACGTCCTATCCGAAAAGAAGCAACGAACTAGAACAAACACCGGATGCAATAATTACTTCTACGGCAAAAGATCCAGCATGATCAAGATATGGATGCATGACAAGTTTAAGGATGCATCAAGATAAACTAGTTGACATGGTAAACATATTTAAATGGGCCCATATGCAATTTGGATTGCACATGGAAAAGCCCATGAATTAATGTTGAATTAAATGATCTACAAATAACCATCATGTGAAAGTTGATTAGAATGATGCATGGATGATGAAAACAATAAGAAAACAACAATAGCTTCAGTTTGATATGTTGTTTACCAAGTTTGGAATTTTATTTGTTAAGTTATGAACTTTGGCATTTTAAATGATTTAAACAAACATTTGTTGTTTTCACCAATTTTAAATGTTCAAAACAGATAACAAAATTTATATTTGGAAAGAACACAAAATTTTAGATGGAATACATATTTCATTTGTTGAATTTGGATTTTAGATGAGCAAGTTATCAAATTTACAATTTTAAATGCATTAATTAAGAAATAGTTGTTTTCAGCAATTTAATTTATTCAAAATGGAAAACAAAGTTTATATTTGCAAATTTCATGAAAAATGGGATGGAAAACATATTTTACATGTTGGAATTGGATTTGAATTGCCCAAGTTATGAATTTTGCAATTTAAAAGGTTTAATTAAATTATTGACTTATTGCACCACTTTTAATTAGGGAAAACAGTAAACAAATTGTATTGAAAAGGTTGAAAACATGTATAAAATGTTTCAATGAACAATTTGAGCTATTAAGCATAATTTTTGGGTTATTATTGAATTTATTATGCAATTCTTCATAAGTATTTTATTCTGCCCTTTTTAGTAAACAGAGGGAACATGTTCAAATGTAATTCAATTGTGACCAAATAAAATACCAATGTGTAGAGTTTGTTAAGACAAATTTTTAGAGCCCAAGTTTGCTCAATTTGGGTGAACAGAACTCAAGTTATGAATTCCCAAAGTTTCAACTTTTTATTGCATTTTCTGTATTTAATTATTTAGTGCAAAAATTATTACAGAAACATGTTGCAACTTTGACATTAACAGAAAGAGCACAAGATTCTGAATCCATAGCAATTTGAATCGTTGAAATTGGATCAATATTCAATTTGTTATTGATTTTACAAATAAAGGCTCAGATCTGTTTTTCTGGATTCGGGAAATAAAACAAAAAGGCCCAAAAAAGAGGTGGCTTTGTGCCTAAGGGGGAATTCGAACCTGGGGCTGCTGGGCGTGCGACAGGGCGCCAAGCCAATGGGCTGCTGTGCGCTCGTGTGATGGATCTGAGGTCCGTGTGTTTTTGAAGTGCCTCTAAGCGAGGTTTTCCCTGACGAACTGAAAGTTCTTCAGTCCGTGTACGGGACAGAGACAGTATGGCGGAGGGATGGATGGGATCCGGCGACGGCGAGGCGGTGCAGTGCGATGACGTGCAAACACAGAACAAGGAGGGAGGGAGGGAGGCCTGAAGGCGGAGGCGCTCACCATGGGCTCGCGGGGCGCCGCGGTCCGAAAGCATCGAGGACGAGGCACTGTTGGAGGCAGTAGCAGGCAGCGGTCGACGGCGGAAAGCTCGCCGGTTCCGCGCCCCCTGGTGCCTCTCCGGGCCAGCTGAGGAAGCGGGGACGGAGGTGGATGTGCCCCGGTTCCATTCCCTCCGGAACCGGGGTCCATCGAGGAGGATACCGGCGGCGCCATGGCCTCAAACTCCCGGCCATGGTGGCTGTTTTCAGGTTCAGAAAATCACAGAGAGTTGAGGGAGAGGAGGAAGAAGGAGGGTGGCGGCTTGGAGGAAGAGGAGAGGGAAGAGGTTGGGGCTAGGGTTTGGGAAAGGAGGGGGGTAGGTATAGGGGAGGGGGGAGCAGGTGGAGGTGGGGGCCATGGAGGGGAGGGACAGCGACAGGTTCCTCGTGCCTGTACGGAGAAGAAGGAGTAGGTGGGCTGGTTTGGATTTGGTTGGGCTGGGCCAGGTCGGTTGGCCTGCTCTCTCTCCCCCTTGGTTGATTTATTATTTTTGTTCCTTTATTTTTTTTGTAGAGATAGGATTAGTTAGAAAAGAAAGGGCTTTTGCTCTCCAAAATTTGTGAAAATGATTTCCTTGCATTCAGCATGTAAAATGCCCACTTGCACAAAGTTTAGTTTTTGATAATTTCAAATATTTACATCTTGTTTGAATTTAAAAATGAGTTTGCTTCAAACTCACATTAAATGAATATTTAGAAATTGACCAAGTTAATTATTTTGAAAGTTCAAGTTTATGGAAAACAGATGAATTGTTATTGGTGGTGGTTTGTTTTGAAAACATTGGCACATGTTGGAATTTTTAAATTGTTTGAAAACAAATGCAAGCACATGATGCAATGCAATGCCAACAAAAGAAGACAAGAAAAAACAATCTACTTGGGGGAAATCCCCCGGGTGTTACACCATGTTTCTGGATCCATAGCCGGCTCATAATTTACTACTTTACCCGGCTCCTTGAATTTATCCGGGTAAGGCTCAGCCCTGATGTTATCCGACAGACACTTAGGCCCAGCGAGATTAGTCGGAACCGGCCTCACTCGGGAAACGTGTGATCCTGCGGGGGGCGCGGCTGGACGCGGCACTGCTGCTGGTCCATGCACCGCAGACCCGACCGCGGCTCTCCTCGCTCTGGAACTATCCACAATAGCTTGCGCTGCTAATGCCGCTGGTACTGCTTGAACGCGGGGAGGAGGCGGCATTTGCTGCTGCTCTGCCTTCCGTCGCGCTGAGCTTGTCTGAATATTGCCGGTATTGGCTCGTTGCTGGCTGATATACAGAGTCCCATGCATTCCACTTCTGTTGCCCGGATAATTAACTTGCTGTGCCACTGCCGTATGCAATAAATCGATCGCCCGTCGGGTCTGCTCCGCATGGGGTGACTCTCTTACGGGGATCTGATTCAATGCTAACATTGCAGCATATACATTATCCATGGGGTTGTTGTAATGACCTGCTGGCGTGCGAAACCGTGATGGTGGTGGTGGTGGTAATGTATTGCCGGTAGTAACTCTAGTCTGTAATATGGGTAACCCGGCCTGCGTGTTTACCGGTTGTGCTCCTCCAGTTGTGGGTTGATGTACAGTTCCTTGATTCGCCGCTGGAATCGGCTGATCCTGAGGTGTGATGAATAGTGTGGCCGGGTTTATGACCCCACCAGCTGCCGGTAATCTGGTCTGGTGTCTTTGACGCACCCTGGTTGTCTCTTCTCGGAGCCGGTTCTCCAATGCATCTAGATCGCGCTGGCACGCAGCTACCCCTTGTTTTTCTGCTTCCACTTGCCTTCTCTGTTGTTCCAATGCACGACGGGCTACATCCAGATCCCTAACACGTTCCGCCGCGTTTTCCGGGGTTATGACTGTGGCTAGAACGGTGGGATCCAGGATCAGGTTGTTGTTGAACAGGGCCGGGTGTTGCGGATTTGAAGGACCCGCCCCTGGTGTCTGGTTTGCCAGATATCCGAACATGTTTGCCTGCAACTCGCTATCCGCCGCATGGCTGGTAACTGACGCCGATTCTCCGTCGACCCGGGTTAAGACCGGGTTTCCGTCAACCGGATTTTGCTGCTGGGCCAATGCTTGTGCTGTTCCGACAGCGGCCGCGGTCACATTCCCCTGATTAAGATTGGTTGCGGGGGCCGTGTAAACCGCGACCTGGCGCACAATGCTTGGCGCAGATTCGTATTCTTCCTCATCATCGCTGTCTTCCTCGTACCGGTCCTCCAGCAGGTGCAGGATAGACTCGGTGTCATCTTCTCTCATAACCCGGCCACGCGGGGTCCATGCCGGCTCCTCCGGCTGTTCCCTCTTCGTGGTGGGCTCTTTTGCCGGATCTATCGTCCCGACCGATTCCTCCCCATCGGACTGAACGCAGGTGGCCTCCCCTGACACAGAATCAAATCCAAAATCGTCAGGAGCTAAACCGGACGTACGTACCATGCCAATGAAGACGTTGATCCGGCCGATTGTCACGACAGATCCGGATTCGAGCAGATCCGACTCTGGCCCCCAGCCAAAATCGTCCATCATCTTCTCTCCTTCGGGGTTGGTGTAGATCTCGCCGACGACGAGGTTCTTCATGTTCTCCCGAGCTTCTCCCGTGATGTAAACACCCTTGGACGTAGGCCCCACGGTGGGCGCCAACTGTCGTGGGATAATCACGGCAGACATTACCGGGGGTAACTTGTCTTGGGGAAATCGACCCGAGTATTTGGGAGAGGGTTTAGCTCGAAGGAAACCATGGTGATATGCGATCTGGTAGCCGGCAATCAAGTCGCCGAGTCTATGATCTAAATATATTAGCTCGATACTGGTGTTACAGTGGATACTCGAAATCTCTCGATCTGGCGATCGGGTTCTTGCTCACGTAAAAGGTTGTCTAACCCTAACCTAGGGACCGGCTTATATAACATCCGGACCCCCTGGCTTACTCTCCAAGGCGCACTCTGAATCCTACCCGGACGCTACTTACAAACCCTAGACTTCCATACCGGAACCCACAATCCGGGTTACGAGGCCTATGCTCCTGGGCCTTCTAGAAGCTCCTTTACCCTAAGCCGGGTCTTGCGCTGCGTCCTTTGGGCCGAGTTACTCCTTGGCGTTAGCCTACCGGGTTATCATCCCTCCATCAGGGCCCTCGTAGAGGTAAAACCCTTACTCCTGCTCCTCTCGATCTGTATTGATGATTAGATCGGTTACAATGGGGGATGCTTAAGTCGAGAGTATGATCTCGATCTCAAGGATTTTGTGGTACGGTATTGCTTGGCCCTCCTCCTGGTGGTTCTCCTGGCTTTATATAGGTGGCCAGGTCTCAAACCGTTCCCGGGGGGATACAAACCCTAACCTAAAGTCGGTTACAAGTTTCCTTTGTTAACCCGCAAGGCTTTGCGGTGGGCCTTGATTGACCGGGTAGGCTTACCCGATAGGTCTAGGATCCATCCCTTCGTCAGTAGCCCCTGAGCGTTTACTCGACTAAGAATCTGTCGGGTAGATGCTCAAAGCTCGTCTTGATTTCTTTTCGACTGATGGCTTCAATCGTTTGAAGAGGGTGTGTACCCTCTGTGCGATGCATTTCTTGTACTCGAGTATCGAGAAAATAAAAGTGCCTGTGTATTTGGCTGTTTTCGCAGAAGGATGTGGCTCAGTTGCTTGGCTCTCCCGAAAGCTCAGTGCCAATTAATTGCATCTAGGGCAAAAACAGTTCTGGCCTATGCAGATTCAAGACCTCCGACTCGAATCCTGTGAGGTGATCATCGCGACTGAGCCGTGGAGGTCTTACCGAGTCGAACTTAACCTATGAGGGTACCCAGCGCGTCCGCTAGGATTTTTCTTCGTGTTGTTGACACGGAAATTTACCGGAGGATGCAGCTTGAGTGCGGTTCCAGGCCCTCAAGAGAGATCTTTTGGGTCTTACCTTCGTATAGAGAGGATACGACATCCGGATGTGCCTAGTCGGCTGAACGATCCAGGGTAAAGATGTATATACATCGTATGTTAGAGTGGCAGGGACTGCTCACTCGCGAATATTTCGTCGAGACCTTTGCGAGTAAAGTATTTTTCCTTGTTGTTTTCACGCATAAGGATTTTTGCACTTGTGTTTTCTTGTTCATACAAGAAAATCTTCATGTCCGGAAGCCTTGTTGTGCCTATACGAAAGAAATTTCGTGTCAATGGCTTTTATGCAAAGGAGTTTTCACGTCTTGATGTGTCCATACGAAAGAAATTTCGTGTTTAGGATTCTACCCGAGTGGATTTTCGGGTTTGATGATGTACGCAATGATGTCATTGTGCACTTTGTACGTTCTGACTCCTCCCGATGGGACGTGACGAAGTGAAAACAGGGCACGCTGGCCCACCTTGTCAGCTTTTTGACCGGAAACGAGACGTCGTTTCCTATTTTTCCGCGAGCCACGCGCAGTAAATGCGCACGATCCACTGTTAAGATCGTGGCATAAAACAACTTTCCACCGCCGCTTCGTTTCCACTTCACACGTGGCAGCCGCGATGGATGCCACGTTGCTTGATCTGCAGCCCAGATTGGCTTGGCTTGTGTATAAATATCCACCCTTAGGTGGAAAGTAAAAACTTCCCGGTCATTTGCTTCCCTTTCTTCTTCCTTGCGCACATCTCCTCCTCTGCAAGTACTTACGAGCTCTCATGGCGGGAGGCAAGAAGCGTGGCGGTGCTACTTCGTCGTCGAGGGCGACTGAGGATGTCCCTGTACTGCCCGCCGCGAGGACGGGCGACTGGCGCTCTGCCAACACCACCAACAAAAGCATCAAGGAGATGCAGAGGGAGCGGCTGCTGACCCCCGTTGGCGACAAGCGAGTTCGGCAAGAAAGAGGAGGTACCGAACCCTCGCGCGAACGAGCGCGTGATCTTTGCGGATCATGTCTCGCGCGGGCTCTCACTCCCCCTTCATCCCTTCCTCCTTGGTCCGTTGTATGTCTATGGCATACAACTCCATGACCTGCCTCCAAATGCGATGCAACACATCTCGTGATTCATTGTACTTTGCGAGTGCTTTTTAGGCATTCGCCCGCACTGAGGGCCTTTCGAAGGCCCTATTCAAAGTGCGGGTCTTCCGCGAGAAGTCGCGGGTGGAGAACCAGCTTGGAGAGACGCTGCGCACCGGCGGCTTCAGAATTCAGGCAAAGACGGATAACTCCTACTTGGAGATGCATTTCATCGACTCCGCGCAAGGATGGCGGAGGAAGTGGTTTTATGTCGTCGACAACAGCGCGGGTGGAGCTCATGAATTCCACCTGTTCGCTGTTTTGAAGCGACGGAAGTCCTGGACCCATAAGCTCTCAGCGGAAGAAAACCGGACCGTCGCTCCACTTCTCGCGAAGGTGGCAGTTCTTCGCGACCAGACAACAGGGGTCGCGCTGAATGGTCTGCACCTGGCGAGCGTCTTCCTCCGGCGTAGGATCCAGCCTCTTCAAGAGAGGCCATCAACTATGTGGGAGTACCAGGGCATTCAAGACCCTAGCCGTGTGTGCCAAGATATCCTCTCGAATGCCGAATTCGAGAAGAAAATTGGGGCTATCACCAAGCTGAAGGTAGGCGAGACATTTCCTTCTTGCCCTCTTGAAGCATTCGAGGCTTCAAAGCCTCCTCCAGCCGATGTAAGTTTTCTTCTCTTCTCTGCTTTAACATTTGTTCCATTCGAGAGTTTGTCAACTGAGTTTTCTCTTTTATTCTTCTTCTTCTTCTTCTTCTCTTGTAGAGTTTGGAAATAGCCACGTGCTATCCGCCAGTCTCGGCTAAGGATGCCTCAGACCTCCTGGCGAGCAACGTTGAGGCTGCTCTCGACACCAGTGTTGCTGAGGCCGACTCGAGCTCCGAGCACGGCTCTTCAGACGACGTGGAAGAGTTGGGTAGTGACCTCCACCACTGCAAGCGCCACAGGCAGGGGGCGATGAAGCTACCTCCAAAGATAGTTCTTTGGGTGGCGGATCTGGAAAGGCGACAGAGCCTCTCGTAGTGAAGCCTCTGAACGTGCTTCCTCCTCTAGCTCCAAGTCGAAGGTCACCACCGCCTGGAACACGAATATGTTGGATGATGACGACGACGATGAGTGAGTTTTTGCTTTCACGTTATTTTCCAGTCGAAGGTTTTCTTCTCTTTTCCTTACGCCTTTGTTCAATCTTTCCTTTCATGACAGTCTTCAGACCATCAGCCCCGGCCAGTTTGCTTCCTCTGTTCCTTCTGTGAAGAGGAAGGAAACTGCTGCGAGTGAAACAACAATCGCCAAGGTTGCCCAGAAGTCTCCGAGCCCAGCTCCGGCAGCAGCGACTACAGATTATAAGTTGCCTAGCTTTGAGGGTGGAGCCTCAGCTTCGAAGGAAATGTCGGGTAGCTCGGCGGATCCTCTGTGCACCGTCCAAGGCCAGGTAAATCTTGTCATCTTCTTTGTATCTTCCACTTTGTCTATTTATGATTTTTATCGGGTGCATGTCAGTGCTCCCGATGGGAGTAGCCCCCGAAGCTGTGGTTAACCGCTTGCGATTGGCCACAGACTCAAGTTTAAGCTTTTTTTGTTTCCTTGACTTTATCGGGTGCACGACAGTGCTCCCGATGGGAGTAGCCCCCGAGGCTATATTCGACTGTGTACAGTCGTGAATAGGCTCAATAGTTTTTTTTTTCTTTGACTTGACATTCGTCTTGTGCTTTTGCAGTCTCTTCTTGACTCTCTTGTTGCTATTGGTCGCCGCGTGCTTTCGGCTGAGGCAGATTGCGTTTCCCTTCGGGTGGATCGTGATCGACTCGTCGAGGATAGCCAAGCTCTCCAAGGTAGGTTAATCCGTTCCCTTTTGTTGTTTCTTCTGATCATATAAGTTCTCTTAGGCTAAATTCATTGCTCTGTAGCTCAAGTCGATCTCCTGAAGGCCGAGAAAACTGAAGTTGTCACTCGGGTGAAAACCTTTGAGGCCGAGTTGGAGTCTACCCCAAAATGAGCTGGAGTCCTCTCGCAAACATTCGACTGACTTTGAGGGGAAGCTCGCCGAGGCCTAGGAGGCGCCGAAGCAATTGGAGGAGGCTGGTGCTAAACATGATAACAATCTTGTTGGCATCATCCGCCCTCTGGCTCAGCAATTTGCGGGTAAGTTGCACTTGACTTCTGCTGTGACGCAATTTAATTGACTATCTCGGGAATTTATGACGCCCTTTTGCAGATGTCCTTGGCATTGCATTGGAGCTACCTGGGGGCCAACGATTGGACGCCTTGATGGATTCTTGCGCCCAGCTCCAGAAACACGCGAGTGCGATCTGCTCCCTCGTTGGCGAAGTCATTCGAGTGTTGACGCAATTCCACGAGCGCCTTTTGGTGGATGCTGTGGTTCCACTTACGCTGGGCGGCCTTCTGAAAGTCTTCCTGGAGGATGAGAATATCCTTCAGGCTTATTCAGTCGCCCAGTCTGAATGCGGAGCTAGGAGTTCTATCCAGTTTGCGTTGGCGCACGGAGTCGCGGGCCTGGAGAAGGCGTACTCAAGCCTTCCCTACGACGCCGCCACAGGCAGAAAGGTAGCGCTTCGTCCTTTTGGCGATCCGGCTGAAGCCCTTGCCAAGAAGCTATCTGAATTGCTTGCCCGCACTATTCGCAAGGGGCATCCTGCTGCGAGTGGCAGTACCTCTGCAGTTCCATAGGATAGTCTGTTTTTATTTTGCTCTCTCGATGTAATGAACCTGGGGATGTATTCCCGTATTTTGCTTTTAATCGAAGTGTTCTTTGATGTCTAAAATGTGATTATTTGCGATTGACCGTTATGAGCTCCCGATGGGAGTAGCCCCCGAGCACCTGTTAACTAGGTGGTATGTTTCTCGAGTGGGGTCTTGTAATGTATCTGAACTTTGTTCATTTCCTTCCAGGTAGTGGATCCTAGCGCAGAGTCTTCGAGTGGGTCTGTTGCGCGAGTGGATCCCCTTGTTGCCGCTGCTAGTACCTTTGTCTCGCTCCGTGATCGCGTCGCGGATGGCGAGCGCAAGCTGAAGGCTTTGCGTGGAGTAGCTGATGTGGCCAAGTCAAAACAAAAGCTTGCGGCTGAGCGTGAACAGTTTGTGATGGAGGAGTTGGCAGCTGTTGCCAAAGACATGCTTTGTAAGCATCCGAGCCCCCTAGTACTTTGTTGATTACCTTATTTTCACCTTTTAACCCTTTGTACTATTCCTTGTAGTTGTTGAGCCAGACAGTCCGTGTGAAACACATTGGGTGGATAACCACATTGCTCATGAAGCCGGTAGCTCAAAGCCGCATGCGAACAACTTCTGGTCTGACCGCAGTCGAGGCTTCATCTTGGCTACTTTGAAGTATCGAGTAGGCCAGGCGAAGATACTTGTTGATTCTTGTCGTGAAGCTCTGACATCTGTGCACCGGACTTTCTATCCACTGGGTGCAGTTCCAGAAGGTTTGAGCCATCTACTAAGAATCTTTGGTCGGGTAGGGGAAGTGCGCGAGTGTGTCCGCCAACAGCTGATCTGCGGATCTCAAGTAGAGCTTGCTTTTGTTAGGTTGTGGCATCCTGAGGTCAACTTTAACTCTGTAGCTAGGCTCCCCAATGCTCCAGTCGATTTGACCCCTCATTATGTAGCCGTGCAACCTGCGGCGGAGGAGATCATTCGACTGACTTCTGAATAGGTTGACCAAATGCTGACCGAAAGGACTGCTCCTCATCACGTGTAATTGTAGGATGTAGATATCCTATTACCTGTATAGTTCACTCGAGATTTTATAAGGTGTTTTATAATGTGTGAACCTTGTTTATACCTTTGTATTTGTAAATTTACCAGTAATGCTTAATTAGGCGTAGCCCCCGTGCGCTTGGGGTGTATACCTGTTGTTTAGCATGTAAAATGAAGAAATATGAATAGTCATGGTTGAGAAACCATGTGTTTTTTTATTGATATGGCTGAGAAGCCATGTATTTACTCGAGCTACAAGTATAGCCTTATTTTTGCGAATAGGATAATCCTAAGGATATAATTTGCGGAGGTGCGCAACGTTCCATGGGTTGGAGTAGATGCCACCAGTCTTCGGGTTCTTCAGTCGGTACGGCCACCAGGGATAACTTCGTGTATTATGAAGGGTCCTTCCCATGGTGGCTCGAGCTTGTGTCCTTCCTTCTGCTTGAGCCGCAGTACCAAATCTCCGGCCACGAAAGTTCTGTGGCGTATATGGCGACTGTGGTAGTTGCGCAACGATTGTTGGTATACTGCGGATCTTGCGAGTGCGATATCGCGTATCTTGTCCAGTGCATCCACGTCTTCAACGAGTGCCTTGTTAGAAATTTCTTCACTGTATACAACGACGCGTGGGGCGCTGAATTTGACATCCTCGGGAAGGACTGCTTCAGCTCCGTATACCATGAAAAATGGCGTGTAGTTTGTTGATCGATTTGGAGTTGTGCGTAGGCTCCACAGTACTGAGGGTAACTCCTCTGCCCAGTGCCCTGCTGCTGGGTTTAGGCGATCGAGTAGCCGTTTCTTTAAGCCAGCTGCGACCAGTCCGTTGGATCGTTCGACTTGGCCGTTAGTTTGCGGGTGAGCCACTGAGGCGAAGCTGAGGGTGATTCCCTTTTTCTCGCAGAATTCCTGTGTTTCCTTCACTGTGAAGTTGCTGCCGTTGTCGGTGATGATGTTGTGTGGTATGCCAAATATTCACACAATGGAGTCGAGGAATTTTACGGTGCATTGGGCGCTGACGGAGGTGACTGGCATAGCCTCGATCCACTTCGTTGATTTGTCGACTGCTACAAGCAAGTGTGTATATCCTCCGGGTGTCGACTTGCGTAGTGGCCCAACCATGTCTAGCCCCCATTGTGCAAAGGGCCGGGCGATTGGGATCATGTGTAGTTCCGTGGCAGGGGCGTGTGGCTTGGGCGCGAATCGTTGGCAAGCATTGCACTTGTCGACTAGGTCCTTTGCGTCTCTGGCCGTTGTGAGCCAGTAGAATCCTGCTCGGAAAGCTTTACCCACGATTGCCTTCCAGCTGGTGTGGCGTCCGCAATCTCCTTGGTGTATGTCTCACAGCAATTATTTGCCATCCTCGGGTGCTATGCATCGCTGCAATATTCCTGATATGCTCTGTTTGTACAGTTCTCCGTTGAGTACCCGAAAAGTTTTGCTGCGTCGTACTATTTGTCGAGCCTCGCGAGTGTCTGCTGGGAGGTGTTTATTGGACAAGTAGTCGAGGTATTTCTGCGTCCAGATTGGCTCGACCAGAAAAACTTGTCTTGAAATACTGTGGCTGAGCTCGATGATAGCAATTTGCGGGCTGACGTCTGTCTCCAATGCTGCGGGTGCTCATTCGTTCCGCTTCGACCCGTCGAAGTACATGATCCAGTTACTCGTGTATTCTGGTGGACCTGGTGTTTGCAGTTATGTCCAGTCGCTCAAGAATTCTATGAGTACTTGTGATTTCACAGAGTTGCGCCCTGCTTATATGATATCCCAGGCGCCTAGCTCGATGCTCCACTTTGCAATTCTTCCGGATGCCATGGGATTGTTCATGATAGTACCGAGTGATGCGTCGTTTAGCACCGTGACGGTATGTTCTTGGAAGTAGTGCTTGAGTTTTTGAGCTGTGAGTACCACGCCGTATGCGAGTTTCTGGTAGTGGGGGTATCTCTGCTTGCACGGCGAGAGCACCTCGCTGATGTAATATATTGGCCTTTGGACGCCGTACGCTTTTCCTTCTTCTAGCCGCTCGACCACGATGACTGTGCTGATGACTTGATTAGTTGCGGCTAGATAGAGGTATAAGGGCTCCTTTTCTTGTGGAGTTGCCAGGGCGCGCTTGCTCTGCAGTAGTTGCTTTAGGTCGAGGAATGCCTGTCTTGCTTCGGGTGTCAAATAGAACTTATCTGTCTTTTTCAACAGCTTGTAAAAAGGCAGTGCTTGCTCGCCTAATCTTGCGATGAATCTGCTCAGGGCGGCTAGTCGTCCTGCGAGCTGCTGCACACCGCGAAGGTTTGTTGGCTCCTTCATTATTAAGATCGCTTGTATTTCTCTGGGTTGGCTTCGATTCCTCGAGCCGATACCAGGTACCCGAGAAGCTGTCCTGCAGGGACGCCGAAGACGCATTTTTTTGACACCAATACCGTGGGGGAAACCCCCACAGCCCCCCATTTATTAAAAATAAAAGTTATTTACAATATTTACATATTTACAAAAGATTCAGGGGAGTGAATCAATCCATGATGTCAAAAAATCAGAGAGATCTCTCTTCACCCTGTACTTAAGCAGGGTGACTTCCTGTATAAACAGGGCCTTCCAACCTCTAAAACTGGGTTTGATATTCTTGAATATCCAACCATTTCTCTGCTTCCATATACTCCAGCAGGCTAGAATAATTATCTCTACAAAACAATGACCAGAGAAATGCCTCTTGGCAGTCCTGATTGCAAAGATTGAAGAACCTGGAACCCAAGGAATTTGCAGATAGTTCCAAATCCTTGTACCGAATGTGCAACTAAAGAACAAATGTCTCCAGTCTTCATGAACATGAGCAGAACAAAGAACACAATCAGATGAGTCACTGACTTGCCAATGCCTTCTAACAAGCATATCCTTTGTGTTAATTCTATCATGCAGCAATAGCCAAGCAAAGAATTTATGCTTAGACTGACATTTACTCTTCCAAATCCCATAGGAAAGCATATCATCAGGAAGAGGAGCAAAATGATGTTTATAAAAAGAGCTTGGAGAGAACTTGGCAGATGAAATGGAACTCCTCCACAGGTCTTTCTGATTTGACTATAGTCTAAAATTTAGAATCATACTTTTCAACACCATTAATTCATCATTTGCTTGGGTGGTCAAAGGGAGGAAAAAATTATGAATGCAATCCTCATGTAAGAGAAACTCATGAACAGACTGTAGCTTGTCCTTAGCAAAGGAAAATAACCTAGGAAAGGTTATCTTGAGCAATTGAGGTTGCCAATTATCCTCCCAAAATAGCACAGTGAAACCATTCCCCACAGAGCAGGTTGTGATCTTCCTATATTCCTCATTTAAAGCCAGAATATTTCTCCACCAAAAAGAACCAGACTCAATCACTGCATGAGGGACAGACTGGTGGTAATAAGCTTCTGTTATGAGTTGAACCCAAGGAAGATCTTCCTGATTATAGAATTTATCAAGATGCTTTAACAGAAGGGCAGAGTTTTGCACTTTCAGTTTCAGGATACCAAGGCCCCCCTTTCTCTTAGGCTTCCACACCATAGACCAGGCGGCAAGGGAATTAGCTTTATCCTTCCCTCTTTTACTCCACAAACAGTGCCTTATATCTCTATCAATGACTTCAATAACACCAGAAGGTATGACCAAAGACAACATGTAATAAGTGGGTAATGAAGATAGCACAGAATTTACCAGCACCAATCTATCACCATAGGAGAGAAAAGAAGAAGTGGCAGAAAGTCTTCTCTCAACTCTATCAATTAAAGGAGAAAAATCTTTAATAGTAGGTCTAGTAGTGCCCATAGGTAGTCCCAGATAAGTGAAAGGCATTGTCCCAACTTGACACTAAAAGAAATCAGCCATAGCAGTGGTTTCCTCATGATCAAGATTAATAGGAATCAAAGATGATTTGTGAAAATTGATTTTCAACCCTGTGAAAGCTGCATAAGTTTGCAAGATATCTTTGAAGATAGCCAGATCTTTTTTACAAGCTGGCAGAACCACAATGGTGTCATCAGCATACTGAATAATAGGGAAGTCTTTTCGAACTGGAACAGGGGGGATAGTAGACCATCCTTGTAGGCCTTATTAACAAGGCTTTGTAATAAATCAGCTCCCTCAACAAAGAGCAGGGGGGACAGAGGATCTCCTTGCCTAAATCCTCTTTTGCAGATAAACTTCTTGCCTGGAATCCCATTTAAAAGCACATATGAAGATCCAGAAGCAAGGATTTCTCTAGCCCAAGTGATAAATAATTCTGGAAAACCCTTCACTCTTAGGACTTGCAAAATGGCATCATGATCCAAGGTATCAAAGGATTTTTCAAAATCAATTTTGAGGACCACAATTTTCTTCCTAGATTGTTGGCACTGGAATAAGAATTCAAAAGACCAAGCAAGACAATCCTGGATAGTTCTACCCTTAATGAAACCATATTGGTTATCATGAATAGTACCACAAATAATGTTCTGAATTCTATTAGCAACCAGTTTGGTGACAAATTTGAGGCAGATATTAGTCAAAGAAATTGGTCTGAAATCATTGACAGTCTGAGGGGAATTATTCTTTGGGATGAGAGTAATAAAAGAATCATTGATACTCTGCAAAGACAATTTCCCTGAGTGAAAGTCATGGCATAGTTGAGAGAAATCCTCTTTTAGCACCTCCCAACACTTTTTCACAAAAAGGCCATTGAAACCATCTGGTCCAGGAGCTCTATCAGGCTTAAGAGATTTCATAACATTAGTTATTTCCTCTGAAGTAAAAGGCTCAATAAGGCAATCCAAATTATTGGAAGGCTTTATATAATTAGAAAGAATTACAGACTGAGAGATATTGATGGAGACCCCCATTCTATTCTTGAAACATGTCCAAAAAGCAGCTGCCTTATGCTGATGGTCAAGCAATGTTATGCCATCTTCATTTTTAATCTCAAAAATAGTATTAAATCTAAATCTTTCAGTAGCTTTGGCATGGAATAATTTTGTATTTTCCCCACCAAGTTGTACCCATATGATGGTACATCTATTTTTCCAATAAGCAGATTGAGAGAGAAGCAACTTATTCAGGTGGGTTTTAACAATATTCCTGAAATTAAATTCAGGCCGACTAAGGCTTCTTTCATCCTCCAAAGAATCCAAGATCAGAATTACTCTGTTGCAATTAGCAATTAAAATCTTCAATTTAGAGACGCATTTTGTCAGGTTGAGCTTGATCCTGTATGCGTTCAGAGCGTCGAATGTTTCCCTGATGTCCTTAAGGAGTGTGTTCTCTACTCAAGTCTTAATGACGATGTCGTCAACGTACACTTGTATGTTCTTGCCAATTAGCTTGGCGAGGCATTTTTGCATGCAGCGCTGATATGTTGCGCCTGCATTTTTTAGCCCGGAGGGCATTGTCGTGTAGCAGTAGACACCATGGGGTGTGATGAACGCTGTTTTTTCCTCGTCTTCCTTCTTCATCCTGATCTGATTATATCGCGAGTAGGCATCTAAGAAGGAGAGGCGCTGGCAGCCTGCAGTGGAATCCACGATCTGATCTATAGGTGGGAGGAGAAAATTATCCTTGGGGCAGTGTTTGTTCAACGACGTGTAGTCGATGCACACGCGAAGGATGTCAGTATTTTTCTTCGGGACCAGCACTGGGTTTGCTAGCCAAGTGGATATCTTTATTTCTTTGATGAATTTTGCTGCGAGTAGTCTGTTTACTTCTTCCCCAAGTTTTTTTTTTGCTTTGGCTCTGAGAACCGTCGGGTGGTCTGCTTGATAGGCTTGGCATCTTTGTAGATTTCGAGTGAGTGCTCGGCGAACTCCCTGGGTATCCTGGCATATCCGAAGGCTGCCAGGCGAAAATTTCCCAGTACTCACAGAGGAGTTCGACGAGCGCGCCTTCCTATGATGGCGAGAGGGTGGTGGATACCATCGCCGTCTTCACAGGATCCGTCGGGTGCACTTGATGTTTTCGAGTATCACTGTTTGCGCTGAATTCGAGCTCTGGGGAGGTCTTCTTCGTGAGAGGTATCACGGAATGGTCCGTGGTTTTTGCTATCTCTTCTAACTCCTCCTGCATCCCTAAGGATTTGGCGATTTCGTTGAACTCAATGTCGCACTTGTTGGATTTTTGGAAGTCGCCGTCGATGGTGATTGTGCCATATTCCCCAGGTAACTTGAGCTTTAGATAGGCGTAGTGTGGTACCGCCATGAATCTTGCGAACGTTGTTCGACCAAGAATGGCGTGGTACTGTGAAGGCCAGTCGACTACTTCAAAGTCGAGGAATTATCGCCTGTAATTGCTTTGATTGTCAAGCACCACCTCCAAATTGATTGTTCCGAGTGGGCAGACCGCCTTCCCTGGTACTATCCCGTGAAAGGATGTCTCTGATTCTGCGAGTCCGTCCAGGTTCCTGTTCATCCTACGGAGTGTGTCTGCGTAAATGATGTTGATTCCGCTGCCTCCGTCCATGAACACGCAAGCTAGTTTGTAATTGCCAATTTGCGCCTGGATGACCAGCGCGGCGTGTCCTGGTCGATAGACTCGCGGGGGGTGATCTTCCTTGGAGAAAATTATTGGTTGGTCAGCCATCTTCAAGTAGTCGGGCCTTGTTGGTGGAGCTTGGACATCCATGCATATTTTTTGTGCGTTTGTCTTCTGGACCCTGCGGGATGGACAAACCTTTTGTATCATCCCCACGAGTCTCGCGGGGTTCGGGTACGCGTTGCCTCCCTGGTTTGCGGCGGGTGGTGCAGGTAGTGCGGCTAGCACCACGTTTTGGTTTCCTGGTGGAGGCAGGGGTTGCGGTGGGTGGAATCCCTAGTTTCCTCCTCCTGGGAGCTGCGGGTAGCCTTGGTTGACCACCGCTCTGTTTTTCTTCGAGAAGGCCTCATGTATGTCAAGAAACTTTCGGCAATCCTTGAGAAGGTGTGTTGCCTTGGTTTTGCCTATGCGCTTATCTGTAAATAGATGTAGCGTGCAGTAACCATCGAGGTCCTCCTCTGGAGTCTTATCTTCTCTCTTTGGCTTCCACTCGTGACTTCTACGACGCCCACTGTCGCGATTTCGCGTGAATTCTGCCGCTACTAGTTCTTCTCGATCGTCATGATCATAATACTTTCTTTTTTTTCTTCCGACCATGACGGTCGTCTTCTGGTGCTGGCGAGGACGCCTTTTCGTTGCGCACTGAGTCTTCTCCATTGGCCCATCTGTCAGCTATAGCCATCAGCTCTCCAATGGTTTTGGGCGCATCTCGTCCCAGTTCTTCTCTGAAAGCAGTTCGTCGAGGACCCTTGGCAAAAGCTTCGACTGCGACCTCTTCTGATATGTTGCCTTCTGTGTTTCTAAGTGTGGTCCATCGCTGGATATATTCGCGAGTAGACTCACCGCTCTTTTGATTGCAGGCTCGCAGCTCCTCGATGGTTGCGGGCCTCTTATATGTTGCTTGGAAGTTCTTGCAGAAATCGAAGTTTAGATCGTCCCATGACCCGTAGCACGCCTTCGGTCTTCCTTCGAGCTAGCTACGCGCTGCTCCTACTAGGTGTAAGTTAAGGTATTGCATAGCCGTGGTTTTGTTCCCACGTTGGCATTTTACTGCCGTGAGGTAATCCGACAAACAAGATTGCGGCTCCAGTGAACCGTCGTATTTTGGTACTTCCGTTGTAAGCTTGAATCTTTTGGGTAGTGGCGCCTCGCGGATGCCGCGAGTGAAGCATAATGCGCCGCATGCCTCTTCGTCAGAAGAGGTAGATGAGGAACGCGCGCGGTTCCTGGCTGCTCGGGCCTTGTCGACCTTATTTGGCGCGATGTCAGATCGTGCATTGTATCCAGGCTGGTCGCGATCGACCTCCCTTCGCGGCTCCTTGCTGCGGTGTCGCGAGCGGCTGCTGTGATGTCGCGAGCTGCGATCTCGATCCCTCGGGCTGCCATTGCTGCTACTCGGGCTTTCACCACGTCGCCGAGCTTCTTTTCCTCGGGCGCGATGAGGCGACTTCTCCTTCCTGGGCGATGTAATCCTATGCCTGCGGGGTGTTTATTTATCTTTTTGCACAACCGCCTTCTTGCGGTCGTAAGCAGCGAGTCTTACGGCTGCCATGCCTAGCCCCTTGTAGACCTACCTGTATTGTTCCGCACGGGGGTCGTTCTCCCCTGGTTGGTTTGTTTGCAGGTAGGTGGCTGCAGCCAGTACTGTGGCTGCAAGAATCGTCGGGTGCACGTTGCCATCCTCGTCGACGCGCATGAGGAAGCCTTCGAGTGATTTACTGATTCAGGTCAGGGATTCGCCATCCATGGTTACAGTTCTTGAGACGTATCTTTTTCTTCCGGGATGATTCCCGACAGAACGTGTCTTGGATAGCGCTGCACGGCGCTGGCTTGACTCATCCGCCAATTTTCTCCGCTCAGCTAGATCCTTGCGAGCTTCCTTGATCAAGGTTGCCGCTCTCACTAGATGGTAGTGGTAGGCGGTCATATCTTCATGAGGGGCTCCAACTTCGAGTGGTTTGCTGGTGCGGATGGCTTCCTTTGCCCTGTTCCAAGCGTCTCGCGATACATTGATCGCTGTGCGTTCCCTTGCACTATCTTCTGTTTCTTCGGGTGGGTCGCTTGATCCTGCCATGCAGACCTGAGCCAGATATGGCTCGTGAGTCCTAGGCGTAGTTTGGAAAGCGTTCCTGACCCGAGAAGTTTCTTCCGCGGAGAGGGTATGTAAGTTGCGGGTGTTGAGGCGGATGGATTCGCGGTTCCTGGCTAAGTTGCGATCTGTGTAGTTGGGCAACGAGTCGACAACTCCTGGGCTTGAGATCGACTCAGAGCCCGATCCTTCGAGATTGGTTTGCTCGGGGAAGTGAAGAATTCCCTCCTTGTCAGCGTAGAACTGGAAGCTCCCGAACGTCAATGTGATACTTTTCTCCAACCCGCTGAATACCGGGCGTGATTCCGGCGAGTGAGGGGCGACGATGACCGACCCGATTTGTATCGGATTGGTTGGAGTCAAAGTTCCGGGGCTCCAGCGTGAGTTGGTTGTCGATGAGGCCGAAGATGCCGGAGATCCAGCGCCCGCCGTTCCCACAGATGGCCGCCAATTGTCGAATATGCATCTCAACAAGTCCCTTGGGTGAGCCCATAGGGTTTTGATTAGGAGAACGTGTAGGCGCAGGTGACAATCGTCGGCTAACAGGGGCACGATTTACCCAGGTTCGGGGCCCTCGTAGAGGTAAAACCCTTACTCCTGCTCCTGTCGATCTGTATTGATGAGTAGATCGGTTACAATGGGGGATGCTTAAGTCGAGAGTATGATCTCGATCTCAAGGCTTTTGTGGTGCGGTATTGCTTGGTCCTCCTCCCGGTGGTTCTCCTGGCTTTATATAGGTGGCCAGGTCTCAAACCGTTCCCGGGGGGATACAAACCCTAACCTAAAGTCGGTTACAAGTTTCCTTTCTTAACCCGCAAGGCTTTGCGGGTGGGCCTTGATTGGGCCTTCTAGAACAGTCCACGACGTCTCTCTTGGAGCTTAGGTCTGGGGCCTTGGACCGGGTAGGTTTACCCGATAGGTCTAGGATCCATCCCTTCGTCAGCGATGCTCCACCATCCCACAAGTTATTATAGTATTATGAAGACCACACCACTAAAGTACTTGTAAGTTGTGGTCAAGTGTAATACATCTGGCGCATATGGAATTCATAATGCTTTGGTCAGGGTTCCTTAGTTTGAGAATTTTTTAACATTGTTAAATTCCCAAGGCTATTTGTATACGAAGAGCGTAATAAGATGAGAAACATAATACTATGCTAGAATTTTCCATAAAATAAAATCCACTATTGACATTGTTGATTCTCTTGTTATTAGTAAACCATAAACCAATTGATCTACATAATTTTATCCAAGCATATCGCAAATGTTTCGGTCTTATTTTTTATTAAAATCAACAACAACAAGTAGACTTCATGGTTAGACCTAAAAAAACCGCAGCCAATAGATCATCAAATTTGTACTTGTCAAATTATTTTGGGATAACTATGTTAAACTTTATTGACCAAAAAATAATAATTTACTGAAGAATAGAAATCCAGTTTCTTTAAAAAAAAAAATTCTGCCCTAACTCATAAAATTTATTGGATGTGGAATAAAACTAGCATATTTGGACATTAGTTTTATAGTTGAAAATTTAGACATGGACCACTATTGATTGGATATAAACTAGCTTAAAAATAAAGGTATGATACATGCTTGCATAAATTCACTTTGAATCCCAAGTGCTTATGCTTACTTTTACCAAAAACACATTTCAAAATATCAATTGGTTTTAAAAAAACATGCATACCACTCGATATTAAATGTGTGCGTGCACAGTTTCATGAAAAGACAGAAATATGTCCCATGAAAAGGCTTAGTGTAGCACCAAACTTTGTATATTTTTAACAAGCCAAAGAGTCATTTTTCGTGAAACGGTTGTTGGAACACATAGGATGTGAAGATATGGCTGAACATTTCTTAATTTTTTCTGACATTCTGAAATATGTGTTAGTTGTATTTAAAAAAAAAGCGGTGCATATGCACTGGTTAGCCGAAACGTTGCTCTTTCTTCCGTCCTACAACTATACAACCTTGTGAAAACCGTGAAGAACATAATGTCCACCTCGGCAACACATGTGTAGAGGACATCCCACAAAGTTTATGTAAGAGAAAGGATAATAGTAGAGTCAACTTATTTGAACAATTCTCTTAACAAAAATTCATTAAAGACCAGAGATATAATCATATATAAATTTAGAAAACTAACAAGCTCTGAACAAAATATGAAAGGAAAACAAGAGCTAAAAACAGCAATAGCGAAAATTGAACACCCATAAACAATAAAAATGAAAAGTAGAGTGTTCTAAACAATATAATGGAGTGTGTTTCTCTCCAAACAAGAATGCTAAGATCCAACCATTTATTACCAGCAAGCAAACAAAACAAAACTGAAACCAAAATAAAATGGTTCTCCAAGATTAACACATAGTATGTGAAGCAATAAAAATATAGTGTCCTGAAAGCTGAAGTGATAATTTTGTTGATGAAAAAGGGGATGCCTTGGTCCTCCCCAAGATTTGACGCTTGTACTTCTTGGATATTTCTTGGGCCAAACTTAAGTTTTTGTCCATCCTTCATCTTCTCATATCCTCCTTGTCGCCACCCCTCCTGACGGGGGTGCTACGAATGCGTGGTGTGTGGGCCCACACGGAGCCTTGCGATGGAAGGATCAACCCCTCGCCTGAAGAGTGGGCTCCCGGGAATGGCCTTCAGGGGCTCGCCTCGCGAAGACGGACTTCTACCCGTGGGCGGCCGGGCAGAGGACTCCCACGTGTCCCTCTCAGTAGGGATCGAGGGATACACGGTGGCTTCACAGGCCAGCTGTCGCCCCCAACACACCCCGTCCCGCCACCTCGCACGACAGGTGGCACGGACTCCTTTAGGTGTGGAGCGCGCTACGGGACCTACCAGCACAGAAGAGATAAAAGGGGGGATCACCACCGTCGACAAGGAGGAGAAGAAAAACAAAGGACATGTATACATGGCTTGTACACAAACCACCATCATATAATTCCAGATCAGACATGGAGGACGTAGGGTTCCATCTCACGATGTCCCAAACGTAGGTAAAACTTGTGTCACTGAGTTTGGTGACGAGTCACCCCCTTCTTCTTGCTATTTGAAGCGTGCCCGGGAAAACATGAGCCTATTTGCTCACTCGCCAAACAAATCAGGGAGCTGGACATCGGTCACTCCCGGTGTCCGCGTTTTGACACGCGAAATCTGGCGCGCCAGGCAAGGGGAGCGCTACTAGCGACTCCTGGCGGAAGATATGCTGCCAGCCAGTAACACCACGTGTCGTGGATGAGTAAAGACAGATGCCATGGGGTGGCTTAAGGTTTGGGGCCGATGGACGCTGCAGATATCCGGGGAGGGATCGCACGTCGAGTAGACGCGCTCAGAAACATGACAAACACCAAGAACTACCTAGGTTCGGGGCCCTCGTGTGGAGGTAACACCCCTACTCTTGCCTATCTCTCTGTATATGTGATATCCGAGTAGCCACAATACAAATCGGGCCTTCAGCTGAGTAGCCACTCTCTGCTCTCTCTACCTCTAGCACTTGCTCGTGCAATAAATGCTCTCTTGTGTCACGTCCCTCGCGCAGGAGGGGTCTGGGCACCTTATATACTGGTACCTAGCTGAGTAAACAATGAATAGAAGGTACACGATTAGACAATGCCACTATGATAGCAGCAGCACGCTTCCGTGTTCCCGCTGACGCCGGTGCGAGAAGTCGCCGCGCCGTCCGGTTGACAGGACTTGTCCACCCTGTCAGTCTCACAGAGTAGGCCCCTGACCTATCCTGTCCCCCCTGTCAGTGACAAGACAAGACAGGCGCCTACCCTCACTGTACCCACGCCGTAGCGTAGATAATCATGCGTCTTGTAAGTTGAACCGCACGCCTGTACGGCTGCGGGATACGCGAGATCTTGTCAGAACGACTCCATTGACTTAGTGCCCGAGTAGGATTGATGCTCATCTACTCGGACCACTTGATCTCTACTCGGACGATTCCAATCTTTCTCCTTATCTTCCCTTGGCCTTGAATACTTATTACCGAATAGCAACTACCGGATAGCGAATACCCGGGTAGCCGTCTACCCGGTAAGTAGTACTCTGATCTCTGTTTTGCCACATGTCTTACCCCTACTCTGGGGTAGCCCCCCGACATTAGTCCCCGAAGCTGCTAGAGTCCAGCGAACTTGTTCGTTGGGCCCTGCCAGCTTAAATCAAATTGTCTCCGTGGAGCAGTCTGGCCGAGTTGCTCCTCAACTCGGACACTCAGAGCCCCTGCTCTCACTTTCCTGAATAGTGCCTTGAGAGAAATCTGCTACGTGGCGAGTAGAGCACGCAACACACAGCTCCGCAGTGCCCCCAACACTTAGCGAAATTTCTCACTCGCTCCCCCTCAATCCAGATCAAATCCATCTTCTCGTGTCCTAGTGAGGGCACGTGTCACACGCCCACGCCCCCGACGCCTCGGTTCTGGCGTTTCAACGTGTCACGCGCCAGCCACAGCTTCTGGTGCCCACGGCCCGTTAGGTCACTTCGAGCGCGTACTCGAAAGCCCACGACTCGCGTCGTGGGATCAATTGTGCTCGTTACACGCGCATTTTGCGCTATCTGCGTTTCTAACGGGCAGTAAAGCCACGCCGCACGATCTCTGCCACGATCAATCCATCAGTAACTGCAATTTCGCAGACGGAATAAATACCTCTGCGCCGCCCAAATCATCTCTTCCCTTCGCACTTTCCCCTTCTCGCAGCGCCTCTTTTCGCCTTCGCCTTCGTCGCAGAGCACCGCGCCACCGTGAATTCACAACGCGCCACCGCAGTGAGAGCAGAGAGCACGGATTCCGGCGCGTCTCCGCCGTCATCCTCAACCTCAACTCCGACAAGCTCCCGCGTCTCCACCAGCCACCGCGCCGTCATGAACGTTGCGAACGCCGCCGCGGACCAGCACGAGGAGGATATGGCGCCGTCCCGCGCCGGCTGGGAGGGCTCGGACGTCACCTCCGCTGATTGCCAGTGGTTGGTGAATACTCGCCGGGTTCCTCCCGGCGTGATTTGTCTCCCTCCCGGTGACGAGCTCGTCCCGACTCCGGAAGCCGACGAGTACGTTGTCTTCCTATATCACTTCAAGCGCGGCTTAGGCCTGCCCATTTCCAAGTTTTTCTCCGTTTTCCTTCGCCATTTTGGCCTCCAGCCAGACCATCTTCCTCCCAACGCCATAGTCATGCTCTCCACCCACGCCACCGTCTGTGAAGCCTTCTTAGGCGTGTACCCAACAGTCCAAACTTGGGCCCGATACTTCTTCCTTCGCCAGCAGAAAGTTCCAAACCCCGCCAGTCCTCTTGTTCCTTGCGTGATGACCCAGACGGGTAGCGCAATGATGCTACAGCGTAGCACCGAGCACCACCCGCGGGTACTCGGTCTGGAGACCGTGCACAAGTGGCAGCACGGTTTCCTGTACGTGAAGAATGTCGCTCCCGAAAAAGGAAAACCCGTCGAGGACTGGATTGGGCTTCCCAAATTCGTGAACGCGCTGCCCACCGGACAGAATTGGGGGTACAATCCCAAGAACACGGTGCCTGACGTCGTCCAGGTAGAGAAGCGCATGGCGCAGCTGGTCGAACTAGGACTTCTGCAGGTTGACCCGATCGCCTGCTGGATCTCGCGCCGAGTGCTCCCACTCTAGGACCGAGCACACAAGATGTGCTATATGGGAGGCCGTCGGGATTGCACTCGGACCACGACCTTCGAGCTCAGCAAGGCAGAGGTGGCCATCTGGGACAAGTCCATCATGCAGACTACTCTCACCGAGAACTGGGCTTACGGCTTCGTGCCGTATAGCCGCACCAAGGCCATTCCAAAGGTTAGTGTTTTTCCCTGCATACTCTGTACCTGTGTTTGATACCGAATAGACCTCCTCTTAGCTTTATATGCTTTGTGTTTGCATGCTGTTCCGAGTAGGACCACTTAGCTTGATATGCTTTATGTTTGCATGCTATTCCGAGTAGAACCACTTAGCTTTTTATGTTTGCATGCCTGTTCCGAGTAAAACTCCTATTCGTTTACCTCTTCCGGTCCTTAGCATTTAGTGCTTTTTGTTTGCACGCTAGACCGAGTAGTACGCCTACTCTACTGAAATTCAACTCACTGTGCTCTATGTTTGCACCAACAGCACATCAATCGCCAGAAGGACGAGGACGAACTCATCTTCGAGGCCAACTGGGAAGCGGATAGAACGTGAGTTGCATGAGATGGAGGAACCTGTGGATGTGGTTCCGATATCCGTGGCTGCCCCTACCACCACTAGAAAGAGAATGGGTAGCGGGGCACATGATCCCCCTGCCAAGAGGGTTAAGAAGAAGCCGGGCGTTAAGACCGGAACCAAGCCGCCGGGAACCAAGCCCAACTTGCGCAGGAAGCACCCCACGAGTGACGGGTAAATCTTTCCGGGTTGCCGTCTACTCTGCTTTCTCTCTGCCTTTCTTCCTTGCACACTTTCTGATTTCTTTTCTCTTTTACCCGTTCCTTTTCAGTGATGCTCTTGATGCCGATGCCACTGCCGCATGTGCTCCCAAGAAGAAGAAAGATCCCCCACGAGACCTCGTGGAACTTTCTAACGACGACGAGGACCGCGTACCAGAGAATCGGATGCCGGCATCCTCTCCTCCCCGAGAAGATCCAGACCTTGGCGCCCAGAACACAGGCGTCGAGACGAACACTGGCACCCAGGATATGGGCGCCGAGAAGGACACAGAGCACACCGTCAAGCAGCCGCAGCCTAGCCCACAGCCAACTGCTCAGGATGCCACCACCACCGAGAAGCCACCGACTCCTCCAGTTGCATCAGCTGAGGAAACCACCGATCCTTCTGCAGAGCAGCAACAAGGAGACACCACCGAGAAGCAGCTTGAAGACAATGCTGCAAAGCAACCGAATCCTGTTGCCGAGCAGCAGGTGGAAGATAATACTGTGCAGCAGCCTGACCCCGCTGCCGAACAGCGGGTAGAAGATTCTGCTGCCGAGCAGCGAGCAGAGAGCTCCGCGGAGGAGCCCTCACGTGAATATGTAGTGCAGCCGGATGCTGCACCAACCAACCAGCCGAAAGCGGCGCCAACTCGCAAGGTGCCTCCGCCATCCTCCAAGAAGCCAACAGCTCCCTCTACCGCTAAGGTGATTCCTCAAGCCGTCCGGAAGCAACCTCCTCGTGGTGCCTCGCAAGCTGGCGCGCAGCCAACCGGACAGCTGCAAGCTGTGCAACAACATCTATCCTTCCCGCCATCAGGGCAACAGCAACTAGGCGGGAAGCAAGCGGGCAACCCGCACAACAGCAGCCTCCACCAATGAAGTGGCCGGTTAACAAGGCTAGGAAAGTCAACCCGAACACCACCTTGGTGCAGGCTGACGTCCAGTTTGGCCCGGAAGAGGAGCAGGATCCGCTGCAGGCGCCAGCGAAACCGAGAAGCCTCCTCCCTTCCCAGCGTACTGGACTCAGCTGCAGCAGCGCCACAAGATCCACATGTCCAAGGAAGCCGGACGACTAGTTGCTCTAAAAGAGCGGAAAGCCGTGGCCCGCTCCAAGTCCAAGGGGAAGCAAAGTTCCCTGGTCATCAAGGAAATTACCTCCCGCGACGAGGATGCAAAGGATCTCCCTAAGGAAGGCGAGGCCGCCATTCTTGACCGAGTAGGCTTCATCGAGAAATTCTGGGACACAAGGAGACATGGCCACGCCGCCTGGGACGGTACCGAGCTGCGGAATCTCGACAATTACCAGATAGAGTGGAACAAGGCCGACATCGGCCCTGTTAGCGTAGCTATGGCCGGGCCTTGCAGTACTCTGGCCAGCAAGCTGTTTGTTGCCCGCAAAAACTTCGAGGACATTAAGCAAAGCTATCTGGTAAGTACCTTTTTTCTTCTGATCTTTTCGAATTATCAGATTTCTTCTTTATCTTTCTTCTCTTCCTTACTACCCAGTCCCCGAGATTTGGGCCGAGTAGATAAAGCTCCACCGAGTTGCCATCTACTCGGGCTAAATCTTCCAAACTCATCAAATTTCTTTTCTATCTGCAGGATAGCCTCCAGGCGAGGACCAAGGTCTTCCGCCAGCTCCTGTGGTCTCACAGCCAAGTAAAAGACAGGAACCGGGAGCTGGAGTTCATGAAGAGCGAGTTGGACGCACTGGAGAAGAACTCCATGGACAGTGCTATTAAACTGTCCGTTGTGGAAAGTAAGCTTTTAGCATCTCGGTTTGTGCGTTTTTTGCCTACGCTCGTTTTTTGCTTTTTTGCTCAGTCAATGTCATCTCTGTAGGTGAGATGAAGGCGCTTGTCGATAGGCACCAGGACTGTGAGGTCATGGCCGCCTCCGTGCAGAGTAAAATCTCTTCTCTGGAAGGTGAGCAATCTTCTTTCTTCTCTGTTTTTGCTTGATCTAATTTGTTATTGCTTGCTCACTTTGCTGACTTGCTGCTCTATCCGTAGAAGAATATAAGAATTTCCGAGAGGAACATCAACAATGCCTCACTCCAGCTGAAGAGCACCACCAAGTGCAGGTCCGCGAGGCCGAGTTGCTGAAAGAGCGGGAGACCGAGAAGAAAGAGTTTGAGAAACTCCAGGCTGATCTCGGCAGCGCTCTCCAAACTGCCATCAATGCTGTCCGCGAAAAGAAAGATTTTGAGAAGACAGCAGCTGCCGAGAATAAGAAGCTTGAGCTAGAAATCAGAATACTGAGGGAGAGGAACCAAGCTCTCGAGGCTGCAGTCAGCGACTCGCGCCGCCTCCAGGATAAGCATATCCGAGAATCAGATGACTGGAGGGTCAAGCTGGGGGCCCTTGTGCTAGAAATGGAATGTGAGTTGCCGCTACCTTGCTTCTTGTTCGGTTTTTTACTTTTCCATCTTTTCCTACCCAGTCTCTCTTCTTCTCAGTTACTCTTCTGATCCAAACTGTCATTTCCTTATCCAGATATCTTCCCGGAACTCCGTTCCGCTGGCGAAACTGCTGTGGATAAAGCAAGGAAGGCCAGGGCAGTAGCCGGTCTGAGTGTTGATGATACCTCCAGTATTGACGATCATCTCGTCAACCTCAAGACCCAAGTGCGCTCTCTCAAAGGCTTGGGTACCTCCATGGTGTATACTGCCATCAATTTGCACAAGCTGTTCTGGCCTGACCGAGATGTCCCAGAAACCTTCCGCGACATAGCATCCAATCTAGACCATGTCAAGGAAGAACTGAAGAAGTGGCGTGCTTCTGCAGCTTGGGCAGGAGCAGACGAGATCCTACGCTTCATCTTGTCCTGGTACGAGAACTTAGATCTTGAGAGGACTGGAACTCGCCGAAATGGCTCCAAGTGGACTGCGCGTCCCGAGTGCGTCTCACGCCGGAAAGCAGTGGCCTACGAGATTGCCTCCTACGCTGAGACCAGCATATACATCGACGGCCCCAATGAGCCGGATACAGATGTTGGTGAAGAGGAAGACAAAGATGAATCCGAGTTCAGCGAGGATGATGGTCAAGACCAAGGCCGAGATGACGAGGGTGCCAGTGAAGACCACGGCCAAGATGACGATGATGCTGAACAGGAGGTGTCGAGCACGGAGAGGCCGAGCAAGAGGAATCCGAACAGTGTGACGGCGCTGAAGACTCCGGGAAAGAAGCCAACCCGGAGACCGAGAGGCCGCAACCCGCCACGCAGGAGGCGGCTGTCACCACCGAGATGGTGATCAACGACTCTGCTCCCGAGCTGGGCGTGACCGGGGCTGCGACATCCACGCTCTATCCTCTTCCCAGCGCCTCCGTCACTCAGGCCTCCACCAACTCTGCACCGGAGCCCATCTCCAATACTCCAATATCTTTAGGGGCCGAGCCTACATCGACAACAGCTGCATCCGAGCCAGTGGCGCCTACACCGACAACAGCTGCATCCGAGCCAGTGGCGCCTACATCGACAACAGCTGCATCCGAGCCAGTGGCGCCTACTAGCACCAACTCGGATACCACTACCTCCACCGTCGTCTAAGTTCCTGCAGTTTCTTTATCTAAAACAATTATCAGATCCCCGGGATGCCGGGTGCAGATGTAATCAAAATACTTATGCTTTATCTCGATACTCAGTTTTATTTGTTTTACTTTTAGCAAGGCTGGCTAGATGCTGGATTGCGTTTTAATGCAAGTCCCCGAGTTGCATTTCTCATTCACTTGTCTTTTTGTCTTTGCTCTTACCTGCCACTTGTGGCTTTTTGGTAGTCGAGTCACAAGATTTCAAATACCAAGTTTCAGATACTCAACCACCTTGATGAAAGTGCATGGTGCCCCATATGTGGTTTTGGTAATTAATGACAATCCTTATGGACTAATGTTTGCATTGAGTTATCCTTGTAGATCTTGTCCATAGGAAATAATGGATTTCATGTATATTCAAGGATTTACATGAAGAATGGTCATGGTTTGAGTTGAGCTTATTTCCAGTGTGTCTTGAAGAAAAGTATTAGGTTATCTTTCATGGTTATCTTCAAGACATCATCATTTGAAGTGAGAAGAAAAGATACAAGGTTGATCAAGCTAGTGATCAACACACAAAGCTACACGATGTACCAAGTGGGATTGTGTATCTCATGGTATGGTAAGCAATTGTCAATATAGCTTTGTGATCTAACCCATACATGTGTGTGTGGCATCTCTGTGTGTGGTTAGGTATCTTTCCATGGGCATGAACAAAAAGGAAGATTTCATATTGCCCATGGTCTATGTCATCGTCAAGCGGTGTTCGTCACCTAGCTTGACATGGAAGCTCAAGTGAAGCATCTAGAAGAAATCCTATGCTTGATGCTTGCCACCCTTTTGAAGTTTGTGGCCTCGTGAAGATTTGTCATTAAGGGTCTCTCCCATAACGGTGTATGGGGGAGCAACTTGCAAGTCTTCATCAAGCGGAGCATGTGCTAGCAAGCACGATCAAGAAAGAAGATCCAACTTGAGAGAGTCAAGATCGTCATCATCTAGCTCAATTGGATTGCGCAAGGAAAAGGTATGACTTAGATAGGGTTTCTATTTTACCGGTCTCGTTATGCTAGTTGGGAGACCGGATTATAGAATAGATAACCGTACTATCAAGAGGGGCTCTTGAATGCATATCTTGATCGTATCTATCGTAGAGAGCTCAAACCTTTGCATACTTGGCATCATCCTTCTTGGTTCTTATTTGGGTTTTCTCCATGTAAGGTTTTAGAGCTTGTCATGTTCTTCATGTCAAGCTCAAGTTCATCAAAAATGGATTTCGTATGAAAAACTTATCGCATTTTTGTTGTTGGAGGTTTCTACCGGTTGTCCTTTATTGATAGGCCAAACCTTTCATAATTTGGTTTTATATTCCCATTTTCGACTATGATGTTTCTCTGCATATTCTTGTAGTGGTCTTCGTTGCGATTTCAACGAGCCCAAGAACATCGAAAACGGAGTCCAGATGAAAAAGTTACGACCGTTTTCATATAGGGTGTTCTGTAGTTTTTTCCACCACCGGAGGCTCCGGTGGTGGCTCCGCCGGAAACCCCTTCGGGATGATGTTGGCGGAGCCTCCGGTGAAACCACCGGAGGCTCCGGTGGTTGGGTCATTTTTTTCAGCCATTTTGGTGTCCTAACTCATCCGGGGGGCGGAGGTTCCGGTGGTTTCACCGGAGGTTCCGCCCCTGCGCGATTTTTCCTCCAACGGTTGGATATTTGGGTGACCTATTTAAGGGGCCTTCTTCCCCAATGGTTCCCTAACCTTTTGGGAAATTTTGACCTCCATTGTTGACCTCCAAAAGCTTGCTATCTCTCAATCCCTCCAATGATTCTTGCTTCCACTTGAGGGAAAAGAGAGAAGAGATCTAGATCTACCACTTCACCAATCAATCCCTCCTCTTTGTGAGGGGAATCTATTGGATCTAGATCTGGGGATTCATTTGTTGTTTTCCTTGTTCTTCCTCCTTACTCCCTCCATAGCATTAGTTGCTTTGGTGGGATTTGGGAGAGAAGTTCTTGACCACTTTGTGTGTTCTTGCCATTGCATTAGGTGCATCGGTTTGAGTTCCCCACGAGATTCGTGAAAGAGAAGTTCGTGAGCTTGTTACTCTTGGGTGCTTGGTCACCGGAGAGATTGTTCCTCTTGGGTGTATTGAGCACCCTAGACGGTTAGTGCTTGGGGCTTCCACCTTGTTGCAAGAAGCTTCGTTGAGAGCCTCCAATTGAGTTGTGGAGATAGCCTCAACCTCGTGTAAGGTTTGGTCAACGTCTTCAAGTCGACCTCATAGTGGAAATGAGCATCTCCCTCACCGGAGAAGCTCAAGGAGAATAAGGTGTGCACATCCGTGCTATTGAGGAGCGCCTAGGTGGCTCCCCACCTCTCCAACGAAGACGTACTTCCCTTGGGAAGGAACTTCGGTAATCACACCGGTGTCTCCTTGTGCTTCGGTTATCTCTATACTCTAGCTCGTTACTTATGCATTTACCTTTGTGATAGCCATCGTTCTTGAAGTCATCTATCTTGCTATCTCATAGTTGTATATCATGCCTAGCATAAGTTGTTGGTGCACATAGGTAAACCTAGCTTGCATAGGTTTTGTGCTTGATAAATTAAACGCTAGTTTTATTCCGCATTTACTCAAGCCTAAACAGTAATTATTTTAAAGCGCCTATTCACCCCCCCTCTAGGCGGCATCCTTATACTTTCAATTGGTATCAGAGCTAGGGCTCTCATTGTTAGGCTTCACCGCCTTGAGAGTAATGATGTCGCTTAGTGAATTAGTGCACGATCCCACATTTCATTTCGATGCCACAAACTATGATCTTTGGAAATTTTGCATGCTCATTTATTTCTGGGTCATGGACCCACACATGGAGAAAATTGTAGATATGGGGTTTTCTCCTCCAAAGGATCCTCAAAATCCAACTTTAGAGGAAGAGAAAAACTTATCTCTCGATTCTCTTGCTATTAATGCGTTTTTCCTTCTCGTGAGCCTTGTAGTTATTAAGCCACTTTTTCCTATTCAGAATGCTCATGAGTTGTGGACAAAACTTCAAGATAAATATGGAGTGTCCAATATTATCGAGGATGCTTTCTCTCCCTCCATCTCCGGTCGTGATGAGTTCTCAACTTCTTCTACTTCACCAACATGTGGTAAGCCCAAAACTAATGAGATGGTGAGTAGTGATAGGCTTTGCAATAATGATAGTGAGATTATTATTGATGATCCTTCATCTCTATATTATTGCAATGTCTCATCTTTGGACTTAAACACAACTAGCCCCAAAAATGTTTTACATGCTTGTGTGTCGCACCCGGACTTCTAGAGGATACTCACAGCCCGCTAAACAGTAGATAAATGGCTTACGGGGCATACCGGCACCCGCATCTCAATGTGAGCAGGCCAACACGTAGCGTGTGACAACCATTCTCTACTATTCATCGTCTGCGTAAACCATCCCATAGAAATCCAGACACTTCCATTGACGTACTTCATAACATACACACATGGTACGTCAACGGCTTTTGAACAACTGATATCACAACATATCTCTAAGACACAAAAGATTGAAATAAGTTGCAAATAGCTCTCACTAGAGCAGAGATAGCAAATACAATCATCCAGAGGACACATGTCCCAACAATTCATCATTACATCACAACGGAAGCATCCAAAATGTCTGAGTACAGACAAGATCCAAATAGGCCTAAGAGGCCGGAAACGAAAAGACGGAGCCCATGCACGATGTCTCGGATCCTGCCCGGGGTCCGCTATCTACTCGTCAGCAGCCTCGTCATACTCCACGTAGTAGCCACCATGGGGATACTCGGAAACGTAGTCTGTGGAAACCACAGCCCCAAAGGGGGTCAGTACATAAACGTACTGGCAAGCAAGACTCACAATTCACCAAAGTGTACCCGTCAACACCAAGCACAGATGCTTTGGGTTCAACGGAAGAAATGGGTGATACAAAAGATGCGGCAGCGGGCTGCACTAACCAACTACAGAAACATGCTACAACTTCCAGCTACAGAAAGGAGATAAGATAGCGTATCGTAACCAACCTACCAACTAACCTCAAACAAACCCATCCTGGATCTCGCCCCTTATCCAAAGAAGCAATCCGAGGATAACTCACACAGTTGGATTAGTGATGGTTCAAGTTATTGTGTCAATAAGACTATTACTAGTCAGATTGTTAATCATTAGGTGTAAGTTGTCTGAGTACTTGTTAGCCAGTACTTTCACCAAGTCATCCATAATCGCGGAAAACACGGCTTCTCGAGAAGATTTAACCCTGCAGGGGTGCACCAATTTGGCCGTACACGTAAGAATAACCCGCCAGATGGAATGGCCCTTCCACCAAGCGGGGCACTCAACACAACTCAACTCTTCTTCGCATCAAGCCCAAAGAACCCCGTGCAATTGAGCGCACGGCTAATCAAGCCCCACGAAGAAAAGGGGACCCTCATAGCACTCTAAGAACGTGTCTCCCTAAATGCCGACTACAAAAGTTCCACCCTGGCGCCAAGGGTTCGCACCTGCATATGCATGCGGCAAATGGAAAAACCCGAACTAAATGAGGCGATTTGGACGAGATGCGAATCGAATCAAATTGAGGGGGGGCCCATACACGCTTCCCACATGCGGTTAGTGCGCTCATCATGGATCAGTAGACAAGACCCTTTTCCTAATTAGGGTCGACACTAGCAGGCCTCAAAACCATACACGGCCTCCTACCGGTGCCTTATCATCAAATTATTATTACCCATAACATTAACATCATTGTTGTTCAACATCGAGCCCCAGAACATAATAAATATGGTAACTGAAAGTAACGGGCAACAGACTCGAGCAGAAACAACCCTAAGCATGCTAGTAAGACACGGGCAACAAGCAACAGGGTTATAGGTGTGGGGGTGAGGCTATATCAGGGTTAAAGGATAACATGTGATAGGATCGGAACACAAGCAACGATTCATAAGGCTAGCAGAATAGACAACGGAAAGTATCGGTATCCAATGTGGAAAGGAACACAATGGTTCATGTGAGTGAATACTTGCCTGCAAACTCAGCAGCCTGGTACTGAGCTAGATCCTCAGAAGGGGTGTCGTAATTCTCGTCTGTCTCAACATCGTCGTCTATTCGAGAAGAAGCAAACAAACAACGCAGAGAGACAAACAATCAATAACATGGCATAATGCACAATCATGGGATGATGCATGTCAATTTAATTGATGCATCAATGGGAAACTAGTTGACATGGTAACCATATTAAATGGACCCCTATGCAATCTGGGTTGCATAAGGAAAGCCCATGAATTTAGGTTGAAATAATTGTTCTACCACTAACCAACAGGTGAAAGTGGATTAGCATGATGCATGGATGAGGACAACAAAAAGAAAACAACCATAGGTTCAATTTGAAATAAGGTTTACCAAGTTTGGAATTTCATTTATTAAGTTATGAAAATTGCTTCTTAAAGGTGTTACACAAGCATTTGTTGTTTTCACCAATTTTAATTGTTCAAAATAGATAACAAAGTTCATATTTGGAAAGTACACAACATTTTAGGTGGAATACATGTTTCATTTGTTGACAAAGGATTTAGGATAAATCTATACCTAATAATAAAAGCATTAAGGTTTCTGGAATTTTTTTCGTCCAACATAAATTTACCTAATTGCCCTCCCACCAATTCCATGTAGTATTACTGCATTGCCACCGATAAGTCAAATAACGATTCACATCATCCGTCCTCCCGCAGCACGCAGGCCTCCTGCTTCACCCGCGTCGAGCCAAACCCAGCCACCTACGACGAGATCTTCGCCTCCACCCGCCTCCACCTTGAGCCGTTGCGACGAGCCTACGCCAACATGGATTCACTGACGCCGGTTCCGGCAAGTGGGTTGCCTCCCTGCCATCAACTGCCACACCAAGGTGTGGATTGTCCTGGACAAATTGTCCAGATATTGGGGAACGGGCGAGCTTCCCCACCCGCCGCCATCGGGATCCGGCCACCACGAGCTCACCAGGGTCGGCTCTGGCAAGAGGGTCTCTGCCCTGCATATCCTATCCTTCCGCGCCGGCGCCGTTTGGGAACGGTGACGCTTCGCCCTCTCGACTCCCCCCGCGCCTCCTCGTGTGTCTGAATCTCTCTCAAGCGCCATCTCAGACGAGGCCGGGCATCGAAGCCATCTCCATTGCTGCAGCGAAGCGCCCCATTCGTCACCGTTGTGGAGGTGGATGACATGCCGCAGCTATGCTGCTCGTCGCGGCCCCACGACCTCCAAACCGCAGATTAACACATCCCAGTCACATGTGCCTGAATCAAATTTGTCTGCCGCCTCTGCAGAATTACTCCGGCCGCCACCCCACGGTGCCGGTACCCTTCCCGACCGGTATATGTTTAATGGAAGACGGGAAGCTCGCCAGCCCGCCCAGCGCGGTTGCCGTTCGACGCGTCCGCCACTGCTTCTCTGACCCAACGCCCGGCTACTGCTTTGGCCCAGCTTGACTTCCTCTCAACGCTTCCACGCTGCAGCTCCTCTGCTCTGCCACCCTGGCACTCAATTCGTCCGCTTGACGAACCCATATGCTTGACAGACAATGAGCTTATGGGATTGTGACTGCTGCTGTTTTGTAATGGTGGCTCGAGTGTTGGAATTATTTTCACATATGGAATCTAAGAAAATGCTCAAGAACACTTATGCTTGTGGAGGAAAATCTCTGGCTTCATTTGGCTCGTGATTAAGGCACGAACTACAAGCAGGTGACAACGGCCAACGCCTAAGCTTTGGTCAGTATGCAAGCCCTGTTCCAAGTGGAGTTTTTCAGGTACAAATCCGCTGCATACATCCTGCTCGACAGAATGTCAGCACATGGATGTACTATCATATTTATTTGTCCCTCCTTTGGTTAGTGTTTAGCTCTTGTGGTTGATCGATTTCATCTTAAATTTATGATGATCCCATGGCATGGCTTAACTACATGGGTCGATTAGATTTTTATGGTTAATTGTGTAGACAATATCATTTCAATTCAGTAGCAATGAAGCAAGAAGATAAGCAAAGGGTAGCGGTAATATAGCTTAGCAATTGTAGGGATGCTTCACTCTCTATTTTAGTAATTCAGTACTGCGATTTTTGAGATACTTATAAGAAGAGCAGTGCTCATTTTTTTTGCTGATATTTTAGATGCTTATAACCATGATAGGAAGCTCGGCGAAGGTGGCGGGCCACAGGTTGTGGTCCTGGTAAGACTGCTTGCCTGCGCCATTTGGATATGGAACAATGTTTGCTTATTGTACTGTTCATACTATACGTGAAGCGATTCCTTTCGACATTCATATCTGAAGTATTTTAATACATTTAGAGGAAGACATGCATCGTGACTTAAATCGCAAGAGAAGGAGAAGGATAATTTGGTTCATGCAATCAACCAACACCTTTCTTTAGTGGCAACACCTTCCTTTAGTGGCAGCGTGTCAGGTCCTGCCATCGGAATGTGCTTTCTTTTCAATGGTATGTCTCCTCTTACTGCTTCCTTTTTTATTGCTTTATTTTTCATATTGCACAAAATAACTCATCTCTGATCTCACACAAAAAATTCTTTTATTGTCAGTATACTGCTATTCCTAGATAAGGGCTAACTATTTTAATTTTGCAAAAAATCGGCTGCTTAAAATTTGTTTGTAAGAAAAATATATAGAGTACCTTTCTATCCTCCTGACAGAAAAGGGGGAACTGATACTTCCAGGTTCTCTACATATTTCAGGACCTTTTCGTGAAGCAGCCGATGTCCTTGAACATGACAATGGTAGTGCTGGGCTATAGACCGGTGTGATATGATGCCGTGAAGTATTTCAGATGGACATTTTCTTGGTGATGTGCTATTGAATTGCAAAACTTAGAAGTGTTGATCTTGAGTCAAGAAAAAAAATGATACGACACCTAGCAGCTCATGAGCTTGGAAATTTATTTTCGTTACATGAACCGTGTAATTTTGTTATAAACAGTGTAAGGTTCCAACAATAGAATTAAAGCCCGATAAAATTATACAGTATATTTTACTAATTTATCTTTAGAACCACTTGTGGAAAATTCATTGTTGAAAAGGATTTTAAGCTGGTGACAACAACAGATACCAATGAAAATTTAGTTCGTGAGACTTCCGTTGCAACGCACGGGCACGATTCCTAGTTACTTATGAATTAAACAAGTTTAAACAAGATTTAAATGAATTTAATTCAATTATGAATTTATTTGAATTTTTATTTGCTCAAATCATTTAATAAAATTCATATTTGAAAATATTATACTTTGCTGGTTTGAAAACATATTTTATATGTTCAAAAGAAATTAATTTGACCAAGTTATGAATTTAACAATTTTAAATGGTTTAAACAAGGTTTAAATTATTTAACCAATTTTAATTATTCAAAACATGAAACAAAGTTTATATTTGGAAAGGTGGTTTAATTTAGCATGGAAAACATATTTTATTTGTTGAAAATGAATTTAAAATGAGCAAGTTATTAATTTGACATTTTTAAATGCATTAATTAAGAAACAGTTGTTTTCAGCAATTTAATTTATTTAAAACAGAACACAAAGTTGATATTTGCAAAGTACATGAAAAATGGGATGGAAAACATATTTATTTTGTTGAATTTGGAATTTTTATGCCCAAGTTATGAATTTTGCAAAATTAAGTGGATTAAACAAGGATTCAAATATTTCACCAATTTAAAATATTCAAAACAGTAAACAAAATTTATATTTGGGTAGTGAATTTAATTTGGAGTGGAAAACATATTTAAAATGTTGAATTTGGAGTTGGAATGAATTATTTATGCAATTTCTAAGATTAGGGTGTAATCTGCCATTTATTTTAGTAGCTAGGGACTTAGAATTTATTTACAGGGACCTAGAAGAATGCTAACAAGGACTGTTCTGTGAATAGGGGATTTGTGCTGGGCCTGGAAAATAAAATGGAAAAGGTGGGGTTTACTGCGCGGGGGTGGGATTCGATCCCACGCCCTCTGCTTGTGTGAGCAAGGGAGCAACCAGTGGGGTGTGCTGCTGCTTCGTGTTAGGATAGATGCGCGCGGCCTTTTGTGGTTCGTTTCGCGACAGATAACTGAACTGAAAAAGTTCAGTTAACAGCAACCCGACAGAGACCGCCGGCGGCGATCGATGCGAGCTGCCGCTGCGTGTTGCTATTCGCCGTGGAGGAGGGCAGGGATGCGTGCTCGTGCTCGTGCTCGCAGCGAGGAGGGAGAGGGGAAGGAACGGTGGAGCTCACCGAGGGGAAACGGAGGGAGACGGTGGCGCTCGGGGTCGGTGAAGGAGGTGGCCAGCGACGAAACCTCGACGGCAGCGGCGATGTGGTTGTTCCCCGTGCTCGCTGTGTTGTCGAGAAGGACGACGACGCTACGGGGAACCCATTCCCGCCGCTAACCTGCGCGGAGGGGAGTCCTATCGGTGGCGATCACCGGAGGGGGAAGAGGTGGGGCTCGGGTTTCAGAGAGGGGGCAGAGAGGGAGGTGGAAGAAAGGAGGAAATGGAGGCGGGGGAGAGGGAGAGAGGCGGAGAGCAACTAGGGCAGAGGGGAGCTCGGGGCTAGGGTTTAAAGGGGAGGAGGAGAGCGAGCTCGGCCGTTCCCTGCTCTCTGCATCGACGTGGACACGCTCAGATGCGTGTCGTACAGAGGTTGAAGGAGGGGTGGGGGGTAGCAGGCCGGTAGGGAGATGGTGGGCTGGCCCAAAAGGCTGGCCTGCCCCCTCTCCCTCTGGTTTTGTTTTTTATTTTTTTCTTTCTATTTTTTTTTTGCAGATTTGAATAAGGAAAGAAAGGAGAGGTTTTGGGGTAGAGAAAAATTAGGGAAAAAATTCTTATAGGTTAGGTATGATAAAAGCAACAATTTTGCAAAGTTTTGTTTTTCAAATACTTTAATTATGTGGCTGTTTGTAAATTTGATTGAATTTAAATAATTTTGATATTAGATGAATAAGGGTGACTTAAGCAATTTAAATGTTTTTTGATTTCAAGTTAATTTGAAACAAAGGAGTGTTTTGTAATTTTCATAAATTTCAAAATGGTTGCTGTTTGGAAATTTAATTGAATTTGAAAATGTTTTGGTATTAAATGAAATATTGATTAGAAACAAATCAATAGTTTGAAATTACAACTTTAATGGAAACAAATAATTGTTTTGATTTGAATATTCATTTGGAAATTGTAACATCACAAGTATGAAACAGAAATATTTGAATTTTGGTTTGAAATTCAAATAGAAAAACAAGGGAAAACAGAGGAAAACAATTGGAAAACAAATGCAAAACTTAAGATGCCATGATGCAAAACATAAACTAACAGAGAGCAAACATTCTAATGGATGTTTTTCATACTTGGGATGTTACAAAACGCCCCCCCCCCCCTGAAGGAATCGCGCCCCGAGATTCCTACTGAGAAGAGAAAAGGTCCGGATACTTCTTGCGAAGATCCTCTTGAGCTGTGACACGTGAAACACATCGTGCACCTTGGATAGTTTTTCTGGGAGTTCAAGACGATAGGCATTCCTGGCAACTCTTCTGGAAAGACGTCAGGGAATTCGCAAACCACCGGAACATTTTCGAGTAGAGGTAGAGGTTTTGCATCGAGGGTGTATAGGTGAATAGAACTTGATTCATTTGGAGAATAGACTATCTGGCCAGAAGGGTGGAACAACGTTATTGATTAGACGCCGGTAGAAGAACTGAAGTGGGAAGCAACAACAAGGTTTCAACGGACGAAAAGGATGTTGAGAAGAACAGGATATCGAAGCAACATCGGGAAAACACGAGACCAAAAACTCCTGAGGTACTACGGAAAACCCATTCGGGCTTCTAAAGGATCAATATCTACTGCTTAAGGAATAGAGGATCTGCTTCCGGGGCTTACACGCCTCCGTTCTCAATCGTGAGTAGGCAACATGATAAATCATGTCACAACCACCTCCATTCCTATGGTCTAGTAGATATAACTATCCTAGAGAAACCAGGATACGTGAAAACCTAACTTGAAAGTTTAGGTGAGAAGAGAAAACAACGTTGCACTTCCTTACCAGAAAAGGGAGGGTGGGTGGGGAAAGAAATAAAAGAACAGAATTCCTACTCTCACGTTTCATTTTTCCTATATAGCTACAAAATAGTTTCTAGACTCAACTACGACCAGTAAAAAGGGATCCTACAGGCAGACAGGCTCTGATACCATTTGTCGCACCCGGACTTCTAGAGGATACTCACAGCCCGCTAAACAGTAGATAAATGGCTTACGGGGCATACCGGCACCCGCATCATAATGTGAGCAGGCCAACACGTAACGTGTGACAACCATTCTCTACTATTCATCATCTGCGTAAACCATCCCATAGAAATCCAGACACTTCCATTGACGTACTTCATAACATACACACATGGTACGTCAACGGCTTTTGAACAACTAATATCACAACATATCTCTAAGACACAAAAGATTGAAATAAGTTGCAAATAGCTCTCACTAGAGCAGAGATAGCAAATACAATCATCCAGAGGACACATGTCCCAACAATTCATCATTACATCACAGCGGAAGCATCCAAAATGCCTGAGTACAGACAAGATCCAAATAGGCCTAAGAGGCCGGAAACGAAAAGACGGAGCCCATCCACGATGTCTCGGATCCTGCCCGGGGTCCGCTATCTACTCGTCAGCAGCCTCGTCATACTCCACGTAGTAGCCACCATGGGGATCCTCGGAAACGTAGTCTGCGGAAACCACAGCCCCAAAGGGGGTCAGTACATAAACATACTGGCAAGCAAGACTCACAATTCACCAAAGTGTACCCGTCAACACCAAGCACAAATGCTTTGGGTTCAACGGAAGAAAGGGGTGATACAAAAGATGCGGCAGCGGGCTGCACTAACCAACTACAAATACATGCTACAACTTCCGGCTACAGAAAGGAGATAAGATAGCGTATCGTAACCAACCTACCAACTAACCTCAAACAAACCCATCCTGGATCTCGTCCCTTATCCAAAGAAGCAATCCGAGGATAACTCACACAGTTGGATTAGTGATGGTTCCAGTTATTGTGTCAATAAGACTATTACTAGTCAGATTGTTAATCATTAGGTGTAAGTTGTCTGAGTACTTGTTAGCCAGTACTTTCACCAAGTCATCCATAACCGCGGAAAACACGGCTTCTCGAGAAGATTTAACCCTGCAGGGGTGCACCAATTTGGCCGTACACGTAAGAATAACCCGCCAGATGGAATGACCCTTCCACCAAGCGGGGCACTCAACACAACTCAACTCTTCTTCGCATCAAGCCCAAAGAACCCCGTGTAATTGAGCGCACGGCTAATCAAGCCCCACGAAGAAAAGGGGACCCTCATAGCACTCTAAGAACGTGTCTCCCTAAATGCCGACTACAAAAGTTCCACCCTGGCGCCAAGGGTTCGCACCTGCATATGCATGCGGCAAATGGAAAAACCCGAACTAAATGAGGCGATTTGGACGAGATGCGAATCGAATCAAATTGAGGGGGGCGCCCATACACGCTTCCCACATGCGGTTAGTGCGCTCATCATGGATCAGTAGACAAGACCCTTTTCCTAATTAGGGTCGACACTAGCAGGCCTCAAAACCATACCCGGCCTCCTGCCGGTGCCTTATCATCAAATTATTATTACCCATAACATTAACATGATTGTTGTTCAACATCGAGCCCCAGAACATAATAAATATGGTAACTGAAAGTAACAGGCAACAGACTTGAGCAGAAACAACCCTAAGCATGCTAGTAAGACACGGGCAACAAGCAACGGGGTTATAGGTGTGGGGGTGAGGCTATATCAGGGTTAAAGGACAACATGTGATAGGATCGGAACACAAGCAACGATTCATAAGGCTAGCAGAATAGACAACGGAAAGTATCGGTATCCAATGTGGAAAGGAACACAATGGTTCATGTGAGTGAATACTTGCCTGCAAACTCAGCAGCCTGGTACTGAGCTAGATCCTCAGAAGGGGTGTCGTAATTATCGTCTGTCTCAACGTCGTCGTCTATTCGAGAAGAAGCAAACAAACAACGCAGAGAGACAAACAATCAATAACATGGCATAATGCACAATCATGGGATGATGCATGACAATTTAATTGATGCATCAATGGGAAACTAGTTGACATGGTAACCATATTAAATGGACCCCTATGCAATCTGGGTTGCATAAGGAAAGCCCATGAATTTAGGTTGAAATAATTGTTCTACCACTAACCAACAGGTGAAAGTGGATTAGCATGATGCATGGATGAGGACAACAGAAAGAAAACAACCATAGGTTCAATTTGAAATTAGGTTTACCAAGTTTGGAATTTCATTTATTAAGTTATGAAAATTTGCTTCTTAAAGGTGTTACACAAGCATTTGTTGTTTTCACCAATTTTAATTGTTCAAAATAGATAACAAAGTTCATATTTGGAAAGTACACAACATTTTAGGTGGAATACATGTTTCATTTGTTGACAAATGATTTAGGATAAATTACTTATGAATTAAACAAGTTTAAACAAGATTTAAATGAATTTAATTCAATTATGAATTTATTTGAATTTTTATTTGCTCAAATCATTTAATAAAATTCATATTTGAAAAGATTATACTTTGCTGGTTTGAAAACATATTTTATATGTTCAAAATAAATTAATTTGACCAAGTTATGAATTTAACAATTTTAAATGGTTTAAACAAGGTTTAAATTATTTAACCAATTTTAATTATTCAAAACATGAAACAAAGTTTATATTTGGAAAGGTGGTTTAATTTAGCATGGAAAACATATTTTATTTGTTGAAAATGAATTTAAAATGAGCAAGTTATTAATTTGACAATTTGAAATGCATTAATTAAGAAACAGTTGTTTTCAGCAATTTAATTTATTTAAAACAGAACACAAAGTTTATATTTGCAAAGTACATGAAAAATGGGATGGAAAACATATTTAGTTTGTTGAATTTGGAATTTTTATGCCCAAGTTATGAATTTTACAAAATTAAGTGGATTAAACAAGGATTCAAATATTTCACCAATTTAAAATATTCAAAACAGTAAAAAAAAATTATATTTGGGTAGAGAATTTAATTTGGAGTGGAAAACATATTTAAAATGTTGAATTTGGAGTTGGAATGAATTATTTATGCAATTTCTAAGATTAGGGTGTAATCTGCCATTTATTTTAGTAGCTAGGGACTTAGAATTTATTTACAGGGACCTAGAAGAATGCTAACAAGGACTGTTCTGTGAATAGGGGATTTGTGCTGGGCCTGGAAAATAAAATGGAAAAGGTGGGGTTTACTGCGCGGGGGTGGGATTCGATCCCACGCCCTCTGCTTGTGTGCGCAAGGGAGCAACCAGTGGGGTGTGCTGCTGCTTCGTGTTAGGATAGATGCGCGCGGCCTTTTGTGGTTCGTTTCGCGACAGATAACTGAACTGAAAAAGTTCAGTTAACAGCAACCCGACAGAGACCGCCGGCGGCGATCGATGCGAGCTACCGCTGCGTGTTGCTATTCGCCGTGGAGGAGGGCAGGGATGCGTGCTCGTGCTCGTGCTCGTGCTCGCAGCGAGGAGGGAGAGGGGAAGGAACGGTGGAGCTCACCGAGGGGAAACGGAGGGAGACGGTGGCGCTCGGGGTCGGTGAAGGAGGTGGCCGGCGACGAAACCTCGACGGCAGCGGCGATGTGGTTGTTCCCCGTGCTCGCTGTGTTGTCGAGAAGGACGACGACGCTACGGGGAACCCATTCCCGCCGCTAACCTGCGCGGAGGGGAGTCCTATCGGCGGCGATCACTGGAGGGGGAAGAGGTGGGGCTCGGGTTTCAGAGAGGGGGCAGAGAGGGAGGTGGAAGAAAGGAGGAAATGGAGGCGGGGGAGAGGAAGAGAGGTGGAGAGCAACTAGGGCAGAGGGGAGCTCGGGGCTAGGGTTTAAAGGGGAGGAGGAGAGCGAGCTCGGCCGTTCCCTGCTCTCTGCATCGACGTGGACACGCTCAGATGCGTGCCGTACAGAGGTTGAAGGAGGGGTGGGGGTAGCAGGCCGGTAGGGAGATGGTGGGCTGGCCCAAAAGGCTGGCCTACCCCCTCTCCCTCTGGTTTTGTTTTTTATTTTTTTCTTTCTATTTTTTTTTGCAGATTTGAATAAGGAAAGAAAGGAGAGGTTTTGGGGTAGATAAAAATTAGGGAAAAAATTCTTATAGGTTAGGTATGATAAAAGCAACAATTTTGCAAACTTTTGTTTTTCAAATACTTTAATTATGTGGCTGTTTGTAAATTTGATTGAATTTAAATAATTTTGATATTAGATGAATAAGGGTGACTTAAGCAATTTAAATGTTTTTTGATTTCAAGTTAATTTGAAACAAAGGAGTGTTTTGTAATTTTCATAAATTTCAAAATGGTTGCTGTTTGGAAATTTAATTGAATTTGAAAATGTTTTGGTATTAAATGAAATATTGATTAGAAACAAATCAATAGTTTGAAATTACAACTTTAATGGAAACAAATAATTGTTTTGATTTGAATATTCATTTGGAAATTGTAACATCACAAGTATGAAACAGAAATATTTGAATTTTGGTTTGAAATTCAAATAGAAAAACAAGGGAAAACAAAGGAAAACAGAGGAAAACAATTGGAAAACAAATGCAAAACTTAAGATGCCATGATGCAAAAGATAAAATAACAGAGAGCAAACATTCTAATGGATGTTTTTCATACTTGGGATGTTACATTGTGTTGATAGTCTTTGCATATTATGTCGTCATTGCTTGACTAAATATCATGATGATATGCTTGCTTTATCTTGTTCCCATGATAAAAATGATTGTGTTTCCTCTAGTATTTGTATGGCTAACAATTTAAAGGAAACTCAACTCTCTATGGAACAAGATGTGGACTTGAGTGGTGCCTCAAGTAATGATTCATCATAATCTACCACATTTTGCCTTATGGCCAAGGATTCAAAGGTATCTTCCACTTTGAACCCCAATATATATTATGATGATAGTAGTGATGATGATGTTGGTAAGGAAGATGATGACGAGTCTAAGAAATTAGGCTTATGGTTCGCAAGCCTTGTTGGTGAGACCAAAGAAAATGTGAATGCTCTCCTAGAACAATTTGATGAGGCTAACTCTCTTGTAGATGAAAAGGAGGATATCATCGTGACTTTGGAAAGTCATAGTGGTAGTCATTCTATCAAGAACAAAGAGCTTGAAAAGGCTTTTGAGAAAGAGCGGTCCCTTAGATCTTCTCTTGAAGAGAAACTATATAGTCTAGAAGAAACATATGCTATTAGAGTTTCTAAGCTTAGAAGGGACAATGAATTATCTCTTTCTCTTGCTAATGACCTCAAAGCTAAAAATGTTGATGCTTGTGCTACTAACTCTATTTCTTGAGAAGCATCCACATTAAAGGAGAATGTTGAGCTACGGGCTCAACTTGAGTTGCTAACTAGTAATTATGGGAAATTGAAGAAACTCATGAAAAGCTCTCAAGCTCTCATAAGGATCTTCTAGTCTCCCATGAGAGGCTAAAATTAGCTCATAAGGCCATTTTAACTAAGGTAACATCTTGTGAGCCTCATGTGGACAAAGGCACAATATCTACTCTAAATGCTATATTGCCTTGTGCTAGTCCTAGTAATTCATCCTCTCATAATGTTCCCACATCTTATGTTGAATTGCTTTCCTTACCTTGTTGCTCTAATAATGATGCATCTACTTCCTCTAGCTCTTGTGTTGATACTAACCATGTAGAGGAAATCAAAGAGCTCAAGGCCCAAGTCACTTCATTGGAGAAAGACTTGTAGAAGTGTCATAAAGGGAAGTCCACACTTGATAATATGTTGAGTGTCCAAAAATCCTCCAATGACAAGAGAGGACTTGGATTCATTTCCAATCACAAGAACAAGTCCAAGGTCGACAGGAAGAAGGGCCATTAACAAATCAAGAATTTGGCCAATGTTGTTTGCTTAAAGTGCAAGGTTGAAGGGCATCATGTTAGATCATGCCATTTGAAGAAGAAGAAACTTAGCGAGAAGCAACAAGGGAAGCGGCCACAAGTTCAACCTCAATCTCAACTTCAAGTTGAAGAAAGGCCTCTTCCCATGAAGACTCAAGCTAATGCTTCTCAAGTTGATAAATCAACTAAGAAGAATGGAAGGAGTCGTTGTTGCTACTTATGTCGTGAAAAGGGCCATCTTGCTTCTTCAAGCACTAATGGTACATTATCCAACCCTATCATAATTGATGATGTGTATTCCATTCGGAAGGATAATGTGGGCAATGTGTTTACCAAATATGTTGGTACTCAAAGTGGTGTCAAGAAAATAACCATTTGGGTTGCCAAGCCTATTGTGACTAACCTCTTAGGACCCAACTTGGTTGGGGATCAACAAGCTCAAACTTGATCAATAGGTGTTATCGGAGGGCATTGGAGACTTGGCTATATCATGAAGAATTAAGGGATCTTCATAACGTATATTTTCCTTAAGCCAAGTCATTTGGATTATCACGTCTCTATCTCATATTCCATGCTCCTTCTTGCGGTAACTTGTATTTATTACATTATATATATACATTGAAAGTTGCTTGCCCCTTTGCATGTATTGGTTTTGTACCTTGCTTGTATTTTGTATATTTTGTGCTTACTACTTACTTATCCTTGAGTAATCTAGTATGTGTTTGTCGGTTTGCACAAAATGTATGTATGAGTTTGCTTTGAGCCTAATTGCATCTTGTGTATATCTTATTTGGCTCTTTTGAGTGATTAATGGACTATCCCATTTTCGTGATTAATATGCCTTTGGCACTTCACAATCCCAAAATGTGTGTACATGAGGAATACCACATAGTGTTGATATTTCAATAGTATCTAGTCTCTATGTGGTATCTCATACTCATGAGAAATTCAAATTCTAATGTCTATTAATGATCTCAAGTTGGTCTTTGTTTGCCTCTTGCTAAGAAGATATGGATTATCACATTATGGGGGAGTAATATGTTTGTGCATATTACAAGCCTAAAGAATGTGAACATTTAAGGTTTTGCCACATAGAATGGATATTGTTAATTATCTTGTTCCTATGTGGCATGTGTGCTCAAACAAGTTTAAATTTGCTTAAATGATTTTATTTGCTCATCTTCTGGTATCTTATTTGTGAGAGTTTCTTGGTGCGGTTTTCCACAAATTAGCACTAGAATTTACCTTCTCGGGAACCGGTTGCTTCTTGATATATTAATCATTTATTTGCATGATCATTCGACTATTGAAGCCACCAAGAATCTCTATTTAAGTATGGTGTTTCATTCCTATCTTTTACCACATGCTTATGTTTTGTGAATATGATTGTGAACAAATATACCACCAAGAAATATCTCCATACATATCTTGTCTTTGACAAGTTATAATAATGTGTGGTAAGTTTATTGATCATATTTACTTTGTCCATTGCTCTAAAATTGCCCTGTTTCTTGCCAAGGATTTGTTTGGTTCAAACTCCTTTGTGTCTTCCTTGCTCTACTCAAAATTTGTTTTATGCTTTATTGAGTTAGGAAAAGCAATGATCCCATTCGTGTGCACTCTCATTCAAAGTCATACTTCTTTGTGTTGCATTTCTTGGGGAAGCTATCCTAAATTGAGTAGAACACAATTCTTTAATCGGTATTGCATCTTATTGCTTTTCTTGAGCTTGACTAGTGTTTGAACAATATATATGGAGAGTAATTATTCCATTGTGTGCATCTTGTATTCAAATGCAATATCATAATTAATACACTATTATTGGAAGAACTATCCTGTATGTGTTTGAACACTTGTTGTCTTGAAATTGGTATTTTATTCCAATGACTTGTCTCTTTGAAAGACAAACATTTTTTGTCTTGCTACTTTGTTTGCCATCATGAAAAGTGTAGAGGGTTTGTTTATTCTTTGATGTTTTTTTGTTATCTTCTCTATTTGATTTCCTAAATCATGTGTTGATTTGGGGTTTTGATATAATTTGGACACTTCGTTTGATTTTATCTCTTGTGAGTGCCTTCTTTGTTTTAATTGGTATTTTGTCCAATTTGTATCTTGTTTGGTTCTTGAAAGTTTTGTGCATGTATATTTACTATGTATATCCTTTGACATGCTTACTTTCGTTGATCCAATATATAGGATAAACTCCATCAAATCCTAAATGGCTAAGATGTGCATAAAATTCAAATTCATATTAATATGCACATATTTATGTGGAGTTTGTCCTATGTATTGTAGTTGTTCTAACTACTTTGGACCCAATAAGTTTGGGAACCATTTTGTACTTGATTTTTGTTTTTAGGTACAATGGAGATACATTGGTTGCTTGCTCCATTAATAAGGAAGGTGTTCTCACCATCATATCATAGGAGTCAAGCTACGATGATTATCAAACTCGCATCCTCTTCATCACCAATGCCGTCTCGGTAACAAGTATCTATTCCATGCATACATTTCTAGCTTTAAACCTTGTGTAGGTTTTATCTTGGCATGAATTACATTTGTTGCATTTCATTTGGCTCTTGCAAATGTCTTATAAAAAACATCTTTATTGCAACTATAAGTAAGCCGGGATGATTACCTACTAAGGGGATATTTATAATCATTTTCATGATTCACCAATCCCAAGTATATTAATCTAGTAACTTCTACTTGAAGTCTCTCATATGCAATATTGATGAATTCTCAAAAAACAAAACATTTGAATCTTTTGTGATATGCGTTACCTTTCTCGAAGCATTCCAACTATCATTTTCCCTTGTGATATTTGTGATGCGTTGATGAGTTTATTGTTTGTCCATTTATATCCCCATAATATTAAACTAAGCCTAGTGCTTTGCTTTCAAGCAAAAATCTTATTGGTATATTTATGAACCTATCTTGGGTATCATGTTCTTCACCCTTGTACCTATTTTTGTGTGTGCATATTTCTTTGTGGATATATATCTTTGTGATTGGTGTCCACTTAGAAACTTATACACACGAGAATAGTTAAATCTTTAATTTATATTCTATTTCTTTAGTGACCATGGTTTATTGATTTATATTACTTGGTGGTTCCTAAAAGGCACAAGCTTTGCTTTTCTTTTGGTATTCCTTTTGCATCTTATAAAGCTTGTGGACCTATGTGTTTTATCATTTGTTGGTTTGTGTGTATGGGAAATACATGATATGCACTATGTTCCTCATATATTTAAAGACTATGATGAAGCTTTGCTCATCCTATTAGTCTCCTACAAATGTCTTTCCTTGTCACACTCATCTCTTTCGGTTGAGTAAATCTTTACTTGTCGCTTCTTGATCTCAATTGCTCAACTCTTGTTTGTTTGCCAATTTCTTTGCTTCATTTCCAATCTATTCTCTTGCTCTTGTTTGTGTTCAAAATGATCTAGAAGGGAGTGATGATTCCATGTTGTGCACATCATATAGTAATTCAAATCTAACATTGTGCATGTACCTTGGGGAGTTCCCTCTTGATTTTCTAGAACACTTGGTTGATCTTATGATAATATTGATTTTGGTCAATCGGTTTTTCAGATACTTTGGTTGGTTGCTTCTTTATGAAAGTATCCTTCAATTTGACTTTGCTTGTAAATCTTTGGATCCTCAATACAGTTTGATCTCCCTCCATATATTCCTAGTTGGGTATATGCTCTTGATTTCACTCATATCATGAGGAATGCATACACTATGGGGGAGCTCTTATTATATTGACCTTCTAATCTTTTTTCCCATTTCGGCAATAGATGCCAATGGGGGAGAAGTTTAGAGGGTTTAATGGAATTTGGTTCTATGCTTTAGTTTCGTTCTTAAGCATTTGCCTTCCATGCTATTGCATCCTTGCTATTTGTTTTGCATGGTTGCTTAATTCATCATATAAACCCTCGTAAAAAGGGATTTTCATGAATTACAAAAATGGGGGAGATTTAAAGTGCATGGTGCCCCATATGTGGTTTTGGTAATTAATGACAATCCTTATGGACTAATGTTTGCATTGAGTTATCCTTGTAGATCTTGTCCATAGGAAATAATGGAGTTCATGTATATTCAAGGATTTACATGAAGAATGGTCATGGTTTGAGTTGAGCTTATTTCTAGTGTGTCTTGAAGAAAAGTATTAGGTTATCTTTCATGGTTATCTTCAAGACATCATCATTTGAAGTGAGAAGAAAAGATACAAGGTTGATCAAGCTAGTGATCAACACACAAAGCTACACGATGTACCAAGTGGGATTGTGTATCTCATGGTATGGTAAGCAATTGTCAATATAGCTTTGTGATCTAACCCATACATGTGTGTGTGGCATCTCTATGTGTGGTTAGGTATCTTTCCATGGGCATGAACAAAAAGGAAGATTTCATATTGCCCGTGGTCTATGTCATCATCAAGCGGTGTTCGTCACCTAGCTTGACGTGGAAGCTCAAGTGAAGCATCTAGAAGAAATCCTATGCTTGATGCTTGCCACCCTTTTGGAGTTTGTGGCCTCGTGAAGATTTGCCATTAAGGGTCTCTCCCATAACGGTGTATGGGGGAGAAACTTGCAAGTCTTCATCAAGCGGAGCATGTGCTAGCAAGCACGATCAAGAAAGAAGATCCAACTTGAGAGAGTCAAGATCCTCATCATCTAGCTCAATTGGATTGCGCAAGGAAAATGTATGACTTAGATAGGGTTTCTATTTTACCGGTCTCATTATGCTAGTTGGGAGACCAGATTATAGGATAGATAACCGTACTATCAAGAGGGGCTCTTGAATGCATATCTTGATCATATCTATCGTAGAGAGCTCAAACCTTTGCATACTTGGCATCATCCTTCTTGGTTCTTATTTGGTTTTTCTCCATGTAAGGTTTTAGAGCTTGTCATGTTCTTCATGTCAAGCTCAAGTTCATCAAAAATGGATTTCGTATGAAAAACTTATCGCATTTTTGTTGTTGGAGGTTTCTACCGGTTGTCCTTTATTGATAAGCCAAACCTTTCATCATTTGGTTTTACATTCCCACTTTGGACTATGATGTTTCTCTGCATATTATTTTAGTGCTCGTCGTTGCGATTTCAACTAGCCCAAGAACATCGAAAACGGAGTCCGGATGCAAAAGTTACGACCGTTTTCATATAGGGTGTTCTGCAGTTTTTTCCACCACCGGAGGCTCCGGTGGTGGCTCCGCCGGAAACCCCTTCGGGATGATGTTGCGGAGCCTCCGGTGAAACCACCGGAGGCTCCGGTGGTTGGGTCATTTTTTCAGCCATTTTGGTGTCCTAACTCATCCGGGGGGCGGAGGTTCCGGTGGTTTCACCGGAGGTTCCACCCCTGCGCGATTTTTCCTCCAACGGTTGGATATTTGGGTGACCTATTTAAGGGGCCTTCTTCCCCAATGGTTCCCTAACCTTTTTGGCAAGTTTGACCTCCATTGCTGACCTCCAAAAGATTGCTATCTCTCAATCCCTCGAATGATTCTTGCTTCCACTTGAGGGAAAAGAGAGAGGGGAACTAGATCTACCACTTCACCAATCAATCCCTCCTCTTTGTGAGGGGAATCTATTGGATCTAGATCTAGGGATTCATTTGTTGTTTTCCTTGTTCTTCCTCCTTACTCCCTCCATAGCATTAGTTGCTTTGGTGGGATTTGGGAGAGAAGTTCTTGACCACTTTGTGTGTTCTTTCCATTGCATTAGGTGCATCGGTTTGAGTTCCCCACGAGATTCGTGAAAGAGAAGTTCGTGAGCTTGTTACTCTTGGGTGCTTGGTCACCGGAGAGATTGTTCCTCTTGGGTGTATTGAGCACCCTAGACGGTTAGTGCTTGGGGCTTCCACCTTGTTGCAAGAAGCTTCGTTGAGAGCCTCCAATTGAGTTGTGGAGATAGCCTCAACCTTGTGTAAGGTTTGGTCAACGTCTTCAAGTCGACCTCATAGTGGAAATGAGCATCTCCCTCACCGGAGAAGCTCAAGGAGAATAAGGTGTGCACATCCGTGCTATTAAGGAGCGCCTAGGTGGCTCCCCACCTCTCCAACGAAGACGTACTTCCCTTGGGAAGGAACTTCGGTAATCACACCGGTGTCTCCTTGTGCTTCGGTTATCTCTATACTCTAGCTCGTTACTTATGCATTTACCTTTGTGATAGCCATCGTTCTTGAAGTCATCTATCTTGCTATCTCATAGTTGTATATCATGCCTAGCATAAGTTGTTGGTGCACATAGGTAAACCTATCTTGCATAGGTTTTGTGCTTGATAAATTAAACGCTAGTTTTATTCCGCATTTACTCAAGCCTAAACCGTAATTATTTTAAAGCGCCTATTCACCCCCTCTTGGCGGCATCCTTATACTTTCACTTGAGATTTGAATTCTAATGCTGCCCACCACTTAGCCGAAAATAAAAACAAAGAAGAAAGTACGCTCTACTCGGTTGCTACACTTTTCTTTTCCTTAGCAATTTTTCATGTGCTCATTGACCTTTGGCTTGTTCTCTTGCTCACCATGAAGCCGGGTTGCGGACATCAACAGAGTCGAAGAGTTGGCCCTTGGGTTTAAACACATTACTAGATATGCGCATGAAATTCTAAGTAGACCAACCGAGTAGACAAAGGAAATAAAATAAACAATACAGGGCAAGGTTTTTGCACAGGCAGTCCCCGAGTTTGAATTCGGAGTGCCAACTAGAATTTTAACTCGGTTGAGGAGATACATACAACTTTTGTTCATGAATGAAAACGGCAGAGTAGAGCTACAGTCCAGGGACACTTGGATTCCTCTCCAGCTCTATCCGGCCTGTTCTTCTGCGGTGCCTGTGCGTCAACTAGATAGTAGGCATCATTGTGCAGAGCCTTGCTCACAATGAAAGGCCCTTCCCACGGAGGGGATAGCTTGTGCATCCCGGTCGTGCGCTGCACGAGCCTAAGGACCATGTCTCCTTCTCGGAAAACCCTTGGGTTTCCTTTCCGGCTATGATAACGCCTCAGGCTTTGCTGATAAATGGCTGAACGTGACAGAGTTAACTCTCTTGCTTCTTCTAGCAGGTCAACGTCATTTTCTCGAGCTTCTCTCGCCTCCGCCTTAGTATAGAGGGTAACTCGGGGCGAGTCATGCTCTAGGTCAGTGGGCAACACGGCCTCAGCTCCATATACAAGGAAGAATAGTGTGTATCCGGTTGATCGGTTAGGGGTAGTCCTTAGACTCCACAACACCGCCGGCAACTCGTCCAGCCAACAACCAGGGGTTCTCTATAATGGCTCAATCAGCCTTGGCTTTATCCCGGATAGGACCATGCCATTTGCTCTTTCAACTTGCCCACTGGAGGCCGGATGCGCAACTCATGCAACATCTAACCGGATCCGCTTCTCCTTGCAGAATCTTGCAAATGCTCCCTCAGCAAAGTTTGTGCCATTATCAGTGATGATGCTATGCGGGTAGCCGTATCTCAGGATGATATCCTTGAGGAAACTCACAGCTGTGACTCCATCACACTTCTGAATAGGCTTGACCTCAATCCACTTGGCAAATTTGTCAACCATGACCAAGATGTGAGTCATGTTGCCTCTAGCTGGTTTGAAAGGGCCTACCATATCCAAGCACCAGACAGCAAATGACCAAGTAATGGGAATGGTCTTCAACTCAGATGCTGACATATGAATCTTGCTTGCAAACCTCTGGCACCCATTGCATTTTCTCACTATATCTTCAGCTTGCCGCAAGGCAGTGAGCCAAAAGAATCCATGCCGAAAAGCCTTGTTGACCAGAGCCCGAGAAGAGGCGTGATGCCCGCATTCTCCCTGGTGTATCTCTATAAGAATTTCTTCTCCTTCCTCTGGCTCAACGCAGCGTTGCAGTACGCCAGTAGGACTCGTTATGTGCAGCACCTTGTTGAAGATAGTGTAGCCCTTGGATCTTCTCTGTATTTTCCTGGCCGTGACCTCATCACTCGGCAATGTGCCATCCGTTAGAAAGGATAATATGGGCAGATCCCAACTCGGTGTCTCCTGGATGGGAAACACCGGTTCGTCCACTTCCAGTGGATCAGCTACCATGACCTCTTCCGAATTGGAGACGAGTCCCCGAGTACTGAGAAATGATCCCCTCAATGAACGCAACAGTCCCCGAGTTGAGTGAAGCAGTCCCCGGGTTGCAGCGCCAGTCCCTAGGTTCTCCTTTGCAGCTTCCCAATCAATCTCCATGGGAACAGCTTCCGATTCTGGCAGAGATGGAATGAATGTGGATTCCGAGTTGGGGGATGGCTTTCTCAAATGATCCAAGGCAATCCCAGCCGGGATAAACTGCCGAGAAGACCCCAACTTGGACAGTGCATTAGCTGCATCATTCTCAGCTTGTTGTATATGATGAAACTCACATCCCTCAAAGGACCCAGTCATTGTTTGCACCAGAAAGCGGTAGGATTCCATATTGGCGTCCAAGACACCCCAATTGCCAGAAACTTGTTGAACCACCAAATCCGAGTCGCCATAACAGACAATACGCTGAACTCCGATCTCCTTGGATACCCTCAGGCCATGTACCAATGCCTCATACTCGGCCACATTATTGGATGCCTTGAAGTGGATCTGCAGCACATATTTGAGTTGATCTCGCTTGGGTGACGTAAGCACCATGCCAGCACCAAGCCCTTCCTTCACTTTGGAGCCATCAAAATGCATCTTCCAGTAGTTGGTTTCCGGCAAGGGAGGATCATACTGCATCTCGGCCCAATCCACCAAGAAATCTGCCAGAGTTTGTGACTTGATTGCTTCTCTTCTCGCGTACAGAGGGGTGTACGTGGCTAGCTCAATTGCCCACTTGGCTACCCGGCCGCTCGCTTTCTTGTTGCCCATGATCTCCGAGATGGGAGCCGTGCTCACCACTGTGATGGGATGCTCTTGAAAATAGTGCTTGAGCTTCTTGGCACCCAGGTATACACCATACGTCATCTTCTGGTAGTGCGGGTAGTTTTGCTTGGAGCTGGATAGCACCTCACCGAGATAATATACTGGCCGCTGCACCTTTTTGCCTTCCTCTTCTCTCTCCACCACTATCACCACGCTGACTACCCGGTTGGTTGCTGCAATGTATAGCAGCATTGGCTCTTTGGGTAGCGGGCTTGCCAGGATGGGAGCGCTACCCGGCATGGTCTTGAGTTCTTTGAAGGCCACATCAGCTTGCGGCGTCCAGACGAACTTATCACTCTTCTTCATAAGCTGATTGTCGTGGGATAATCACGGCAGATGTTACCTGGGGTAACTGATCTTGGGGCAAGTCGACACAGGTATTTGGGAGAGGGTTTAGCTCGAAGGAGGACATGGCGAAAGCAATCTAAGAACCGGAAAGCAACTCGCCGGCTCTCGATATGATTATACTGGATACTCGATAACAGGTGTTACAACTATGACTTGAATCTCTCAGGCTAAGCTTAGGGGTTGGTTTATATAGCACTCATACCCCCTTGGCCTGCCCTACGGAGTGCTCTCTGAGTCCTACTCGAACTCTACATACAAATCCTAACTTTCCTTACCGTAACCCACAATCCGGGTTACGAACCTTACAAGCCCTGGGCCTTCCAGAAGTTTCTTTGTCTCCAGCCAGATTGGGCCCAGCCGTCGCTTGGGCCGGATCACACCCGGGAGTTAGTCTACCGGGTTACTATCCCCTCATCAGTAGTCCCCAGGATAGCGCGGGCTTCACGGATTCATCCTCGGAGCGCTCGCTATTCCCTGAAAAAGATGTGAAACGCCCAAGCCTATGGGAACCGGGTTAAGTTGCTTTAACAGATGACCAGGCACAGCTCCATGTCTGTCATGTGATAGCTCGATCCTTCCTTGAATGCTTAACTGGCCTTTCCAAATTTAAACCCTAAAATGTCAGGGCCCTACTCGATAAAGATCCCTGATATCTCGGGGCAAGCTGCACTTCCCCCGTCAACGGGATATTTTGCCTAATTCCGAATGCATATGCCGCCAGATCCTCACGGATAATTACTGTTCCGTAATTTCCGGCTTTCGGGCCGTAGGTAAGCTCACCACCTCCCTTATAAATATCAGCCGATGGTAACCCTAAGCCATTCATCTCGTTTCATCATCCCTTTTCTCCACGCTCCCTCGCAATTTCTGCCACCGGGCTCGCACGCTCCAAGAAAGATAAGGTCACGTCACAGATTCAGGTCACGGCCTTCTTGGGCTCAATCTAATAAAGACTTGGGTAGACTTCCGGGTTCAGCCCAACTCGATTCGCTCGAAGCTGTTACACGAATATTCAGGTCACGTCACAGATTCCCTCCGCTACTCCACCAAGAACTTCCCTGCCGGTAACACCAACAAGACCATCAAGGGCTTCCTGATGGAGAGACTAGATGTTATAAAGAACGCTGCCGGGTTACCCCCGTTTACTCGGGAAAATCCCGCCCCAGCGGTAAGACCTGACTCCTTTTTCTTATTTCAGTACTTTCGTCCGTTATAGTCTCTAACCACCACTTGTGTTTATTTGTTCACAGGCTGACGATCCCTTCTGGAAAGTCGAAAACCCTCCTCCTTCTCAAGACCCCGAAGAGGAAACCGAGTCTGTTGATGATGATGAGGGTACTCTCCCATACCCTTTACACCTGCCCTTCATCTGTGTTATTTCTCTTATCTGATACTTACTCGGCTTTCAGGGTCGGGGGATGAAGAGGAGGAAGAAGAAAATGACCCGGAAGCCACCGAGTCTGACCAGGAGCCCCCAGTTGGAAACAAAAGGAAGGCTAGAGGGGTAGTTGAAAAGGTTCCCTTCTCTTCTATGTCTCGTGCGCCTTACTCCTTTGCTGCTATGCATGAACTTAACGAGCGATTATCACATTCACCCTTCTTGAAGGACCCTCTCCCGACTAAACGTAGGGTGACCCGGAATTCTCCGGGGGATGATCCCCTTAACCCGGGTATCTCCACTTCACCCACTCATCGAGCCAGTACCCCTCCAGCTCAACCTTCCCAATCTCCTCAACGTCATCCGTCTCCTAATCATCCACTTGCCGGGCAATTTCGCGTACCGCAGCCAGTGCTCTTACCAACGTCATCCGCCTCCAGCGGCGAGCTTCCCCCGGATTATGCCGTGAACACCGGGTAAACTACCTTTACTTACATTTTCTCGTACTGGTTACCTTTCTTTTTTCCGTATATTCCATTGATCAATGTCTCCCTTCTTTTCTTCAGCGCCACAGTTACGCTGAGCGACCCGGATATCCCTGAATCAGAAGAGCAGGGAGAAGAGAAGCCGAGTGATGACATGGACGTTGAGGTTGAGGACGAGGCCGAGGACGGAAATGGAGAAGATCCTTTTAAGGACCCAATTCCACCAAAGACTGCATCACCCCAGCCCTCTGAAGAAGTGGACGAAGACATCATTTTGGAGACCAAGTCGGGCTCTCCTATCCCGGACGTTCAAACAATCCGGGTTTCGACCCCCAAACCCGGAACAACTCCTCCACAAGAGGGCCAATCCTCCGGCCCTTCTCAACTTCGTCCTGAAGACATGACCTTTGCTCAAATGCTAGATGCCCTCCATACCTTGAAGGGCGACGAAGAAAACATACTAGATGCCTTAATAACCAAGCACGAGGTAATCCCGACTAATCATCAATTGTTTCCATACATAGTCCCCAAGTTCCGAGTAAATTACTAGGTAACTTGCTTGGAACTTTGTATAATGTTTCTGGCTGATCCCTCTTCATGCTTCTTTACAGGACTATGTTTCACAGTTGGAGAAGAAGCTGGCCAAGTCCACCAAGCGTATTGAAAAAGAAACGGCCCTTCGTGAAGCTGCTGAGACTGAGGCTCGCAGGTGCCAAAAGATGACGAAAAAGTACAGGAAGAGAGCTCACAGGGCTAAGGACAAACTTACAACTCTTTCTGCTCAAATTGCTGACGTTCACCGTACTGCGACTGGTAAGATTTTTAAATTTCACCTTTTTATGACTCGGATTGCTTTGATTTGAACAACTGCACTTGCTTGCCTACTATCTTTGCTCCTTTTGCCTTTTTTAGCAGGCCCACGTGATGCTGCCCCCGAAGAAGATGATGCTGCCAAGCTTAAAACCATCAAGAATACTCTTCGCCAACTTTGCAGCGGAGTCAGTTGGATACTTGACGAGTTGCGACTGCCGGGTGTCAGGCCAGATAACATGAAGAGATTACTGGAATGCTGCTCTACAATCCCCGAGTGGATTTGGCACTGGAAACGGTCCTCCTGCCGATTTGGGGTAACCCGGGGACTCGCGTTGGCTAAGGCCTACGCTCCCAAGCTAGAGCTGGCCAAACTTATGAGCGGATTCCCAGAGTTCAACTTGGATGGGTCCAAGTTTTTGCCAAAGGACTTCAAGGCTATTCAGAAAGAAGTCCGTCATCCGGCTAGTATTATCGCTGATGCCCTAGAAATTGATGTGATTCTCCCGGCTTATGATGCTAATGACAAGGTTGTCAAGGCGAACCGCCCCCAGCCGTTCGATATGCTTGCCCGTTGGAGGGAGGAGGCGATCAAGATGAAGGAAGAAGCCGCCAAGAAGACCGAGGCCGACTCTGCTCCTGCAACTTCTGCTGCACAACCCGGGACTGCTGCTGACCCGAGTGGCGCCGCAACTACCGGTGGCGACAAGGGCAAGGCCAAGATGGACCCTGCAGCTTGAAGTAATACCTATCATTCCACATACGTCAGCCGGCCAAGCATCGTTAAAACAGCTTTACTATTCGTTTAAGCAGAGCGCCTGTGCTCTTTTGATACTTTATGGTTTTTGTAATACTTTTATTTAAACTCCCGATGCACTTTGCGCCCCTTTGGGCTTTTGATGAATGTGTCTTTGCATTTGCTTGTTCTTGATATCCACTTGCTTTATTCTCGATACCTTATACTCTTTTTTTTTTATACTTTCCTTAGCAAGACCCGTCCTCCGGGTGTCGTTGGCGTCTAGGGAACGGTTTTACACCTGAATCCCTAAGCTCCTGAGACCCGGATGCGTGGCTCGTTGTAATTTTATCGGCTGGATGATGCTGTTTCTTCCTTAGAGGTCATAAGTCCCCAGTCCGGGTTTCCGCGTCTAGGACACATGATTGTTTTCTTTCAAGGAAACGAATCGCCTGTCGCTGAATGCCCAAGACTTCAGGACAGCTTTTTATGAGGTTTGAAGTTATGCTTGATAATCGTTGAGTTTCCGGCTGTCGGCCTTATACTCTGCATAACCTGTGGTTTAGATGACCCTTTCGACTATCTTGTACTATAAGCCGGCTTTCGCGTGGATACCATGTTGTTACATCAATACGAAAACGGGGTCAAGCAAGTCCCGTTTGGGTCTCATGACTGACGGTAATCGTAGGCGAACAAATCATGCCACTTTGTTGCGAGTCACATCGAGCTTAAGTAAGAATAGCCGAGAAATTTGGACTTCTTTGTCCGGTTATAAGATTGTAGCCGCACTCGTTTTTTCGAGTAGCCGACCCCTATAACTCATTGGCATCAAGGCCGGGTCTCTTTTGAGTTTGCAGCTGTGCTTGTAGGAGCAACCAGCCCTCAAGACCTGAATATGCACGCCGTATAAATAACAATTGCCTCTTTTCTTGATAATCCCCTTTTTATTTGATATGAGAAAATTAGGCCAGCAAGCCGCCTCATTAAAAACCCATCCAGTCCCCAAGGGTGCCCCGGATAGGAAAAGAGTGCGTCTGAAACCTGCTGCCTGTTACATCGTTTTCTGCTAAGTATAGTACGGACGTAGCTGAGCCACGTTCCATGGTCTATCTCTTTCTTGCATAGGTGCAGTAGTGTGGGCAGTATCGTTGACTGTAGCCGATTCTTCTCTTGCATCTATCAAGTAATATGACCCATTATGTAGACTCCGACTTACGATGAAAGGTCCTTCCCACGGTGGCGATAGTTTGTGCTTTCCCTCGTTTGTCTGAACCAAGCGCAGGACCAAGTCTCCCTCCTGGAAGACCCGGCTTTTCACCCGCCGACTATGATATCTTCGCAAATCCTGCTGGTATATGGCTGACCTTTCCAAGGCTTGCTCTCTTTGCTCTTCTAACATATCCACAGCGTCTTGCCGGTTCTTCTCGTTCTCCACTTCGACATAGGCTGTCACTCTTGGTGAATCATGAATGATGTCGCTTGGTAATATTGCTTCTGCGCCGTAGACCATGAAGAAAGGTGTCATCTGGGTGGATCGGTTAGGCGTAGTATTGATACCCCAGACCACGGAAGGAAGTTCTTCAACCCATGCCCCGGCGGCCCTGATACAAGGAACCCTCAGTCGTGGTTTCAATCCTCGAAGTAGCTCTTGGTTCGCCCTCTCCACTTGCCCGTTGGCTTGCGGATGTGCCACTGATGCTACATCAAGCCTGATTCCGTTGCTGCCACAAAATTTTTCCATCTCTCCAAGGGACATGTTGGTTCCATTATCGGTGATTATACTGTGGGGATATCCAAACCGGTATATAATTCTTTTCAGGAACTTGACTGCTGTGGCTGCTTCACAATTGGTGACCGGCATAACCTCCACCCATTTGGTAAATTTATCGATAGCCACTAAAAGATGTGTTTTCTTGCAAGGTGACATGTGGAAGGGACCAACCATGTCCATACCCCAAACAGCGAACGGCCAAGTTAATGGGATGGTCCGTAACTCCATAGCCGGCACATGAGTTTGGCGAGCGTACCTTTGACATCCGTCGCACCTTGCCACTATCCGCTCCGCATCTGCTAGAGCCGTGAGCCAGAAGAACCCATGCCGATAGGCCTTGGCCACAAGGGATCTTGTGGACGCATGATGCCCACAATCGCCTTCATGGATCTCCTTAAGGATCTATCGGCCTTCTTCCGGTGTCACACAGCGCAAAAAGACTCCTGCTGCGCTTCTCTTGTACAACTCCCCATTGATAATAGTATATCCTTTTGCCCGCCTCAGGATTTGCCTTGCTAGTACTTCTTGTTCTGGCAGTTCGCCTCGTGATAAGTAGGCCAGATATGGCTCTGTCCACTCGGGCACAGCACGTATTGTGGCTACAAACTCCACATCCGGGTCTCGATTCGCGAGTTCTTCCTCAGACTCGGATTTTACTGATGGTCGCCATAGCTCGTCCAGGAAAACATTAGGTGGAACCGGCTCCCTACGCGAGCCGAGTCTGGCGAGTGCGTCCGCTGCCTCATTTTTTCTTCTGTCTATGTGCTCTACTTCGTACCCGGAAAAACACCCGGCAACCTTATCAACCTCCCTGCGATATGCTGCCATAGTGGCATCCTTCCTATCCCAGGTTCCTGATACCTGCTGCACCACAAGATCTGAGTCCCCAAAGCATCGTATCCTTCTAATGTTCATCTCCTTGGCTACCTTCAAGCCATGCAGTAGAGCCTCATACTCGGCCACGTTATTTGAACAATCAAAGTGAATCTGTAGCACATAACTTAGTTTGTCCCCCTTTGGCGACGTCAGCACCACTCCAGCTCCTGACCCCTCGTACTGCTTTGATCCATCGAAGTGCATGGTCCATGACTCGGAATTTGGAACTGTGGTAGCCATTCCGGTGTGCGTCCAGTCGTTAATAAAATCAACCAAAGCCTGTGACTTGATTGCCGATCTAGGCTCGTAGCTGATATGATAATCCCCCATCTCTATCGCCCATTTGGCTATTCTTCCCGTTGCATCCGAGTTTCTGATGATATCCGCCATTGGTATTGAACTAACCACTGTTATGGGATGTTCCTGGAAATATGGCTTCAACTTCCGGCTGGCCATAAAGACCCCAAACACCAACTTTTGCCAATGTGGGTAACGCTGCTTTGCTTCCGATAACACCTCGCTGACATAATAAACCGGCCTTTGGACCGGGTAACCCTTCCCATCCTCCTTACGTTCTACGACAACTACTGCGCTGACGGCCTTGGGACCGGCTGCCACGTATAATAGCATAGGTTCTTTAGGACCTGGCGCCGCTAGTACTGGTGCTTCAGATAATTGCTTTTTTAGTGCTTCGAACGCCTCATCTGCCTCCTGATCCCATACGAACTTATCTGATTTCCGCAAAAGCCGGTACAAGGGTATTGCCTTTTCTCCAAGCCTGGATATGAACCGGCTCAAGGCTGCTACGCAGCCCGTGAGCTTTTGAACATGCTTCAAATTTTCCGGTTTCTTCAAACTCTGGATGGCCTTGATCTTGTCCGGGTTTGCCTCGATTCCTCTCTCGGAGACTATGAAGCCGAGTAACTTCCCGGCCGGAACTCCAAATACACACTTCGTTGGGTTGAGCTTCATCTGATACCTTCTCAAGTTTTTAAACGTCTCCTTTAAATCATCAATGAATGTCTCTGCCTTCCGGGTCTTAATAACCACGTCATCTACATATGCGTGCACGTTGCGCCCAATTTGATCCTCGAAGCACTTCTGGATACACCGCTGGTAAGTTGCACCCGCATTTTTCAATCCAAACGTCATGGTTTTGTAGCAGAAGGCCCCAAATGGGGTTATGAATGACGTTTTCTCCCAATCTTCCCTCTTGAGTTTAATCTGGTGGTATCCCGAATATGCGTCTAAGAAGCATAGCAAGTCGCTTCCGGCTACCGCGTCTATGATTTGGTCTATCCTTGGCAGCGCGAACGGATCCTTTGGGCAATGCTTGTTGAGGCTCGTGAAATCGATGCACATCCTCCATTCATTTGTCTTTTTCATCACAAGAACCGGATTTGCTAACCAGTTAGGGTGGAATACTTCCATGATAAAGCCTGCGGTTAACAGTCGCGCTATTTCCTCCCCTATAGCTCTTCTCCTTTCTTCATTCATTTTTCTCATACCTTGCTTCACAGGCCTGGCCTTGGGATCCACATGCAAACTGTGCTCCGCCAACTCGGTGGGGATACCCGGCATGTCGCTGGGTGTCCAGGCAAATACATCCGCATTTGAACGGATGAACTCTACTAGAGCCTTTTCTTGCGCCTCCTCTAAATTGGACCCTATAGTGAACTGTTTGGTGGGGTCTCCTTCCACAAAATCTACTTTCTTGGTGTCTTGAGCCGCCTTAAACTTTACTCTTTCGTCTTCGGCATCTGGTCTTCTCAGTGCTGTACCATCATCCGGATCCACCTGAGACCGGTAGTACTGAAGTTCCTCCTTCCTGCAGGCTTGCTCGGCCATTACTGAATCTCCCTCGTCGCATTCGGCTGCTATATCCCGGCTTCCGTGGATAGTGATGGTCTGCTTGGGGCCCGGAATCTTTAGTTGCAGATATACGTAGCACGGCCTAGCCATGAACTTAGCGTAAGCCGGCCTTCCGAACAGAGCGTGGTAGGGGCTATGCAGCTTGACTACTTCAAACGTGAGCCACTCCACCCGATAGTTATCTACCGATTCTCCAAAGGCTACTTCCAATGCAATTTTTCCTTCGGGGCGTGCCGAATGACCCGGCACGATCCCGTGGAACACCGTCGAACTTTTTTGTAGCTGGGACTCCTTGAGGTTCATGCGCAAGAAAGTTTCCCAATATAGGATATTGATGCTGCTTCCTCCGTCCATCAACACCTTTTTCAATTCGTAACCATTGACCTGTGGCGAAACTACTAACGCCAAGGTCCCGGGGCGCTCTATTCCTTCTGGATGATCTCTCCTGCTCCACGTTACCTCTTGCTCTGCCCATCTCAAGTATCCCGGAGGGCTCGAGAAGGCTGGATTCACTGTTTGTTTCAACGCCCTTTTGTCCCTGCTGGAAATCCCTGTAACATGCACATGATATTGTCCTTTCAAATTGAGCGTACGTACCATGCCGATGAAGATACTGATTTGGCCGATTGACACCATGGATCCGGATTCGAAGTGATCCGGCTCCAACTCCCATCCGGAATTGTCCACTATCTTTTCTCCTTCGTCATTGGAGTAGATCTCGCCGATGACAAAGTTCTTCATGTTCTCCCGAGCTTCTCCCGTGATGTAAACACCTTTGGACGCAGGCCCCACGGTGGGCGCCAACTGTCGTGGGATAATCACGGCAGATGTTACCTGGGGTAACTGATCTTGGGGCAAGTCGACACAGGTATTTGGGAGAGGGTTTAGCTCGAAGGAGGACATGGCGAAAGCAATCTAAGAACCGGAAAGCAACTCGCCGGCTCTCGATATGATTATACTGGATACTCGATAACAGGTGTTACAACTATGACTTGAATCTCTCAGGCTAAGCTTAGGGGTTGGTTTATATAGCACTCATACCCCCCTTGGCCTGCCCTACGGAGTGCTCTCTGAGTCCTACTCGAACTCTACATACAAATCCTAACTTTCCTTACCGTAACCCACAATCCGGGTTACGAACCTTACAAGCCCTGGGCCTTCCAGAAGTTTCTTTGTCTCCAGCCAGATTGGGCCCAGCCGTCGCTTGGGCCGGATCACACCCGGGAGTTAGTCTACCGGGTTACTATCCCCTCATCACTGATAGAGAGGCAAAGCCTTCTGACCCATTCTTCCCAGGAAGCGGCTAAGGGAAACCAGGCATCCGGTAAATTTCTGCACATCCTTCAGGGATCTCGGCAAAGATATGATCTCTATAGCTTTTATCTTTGAAGGATTGGCCTCAATGCCCCGACTGGATACCAAGAAACCAAGTAGCTTGCCAGCCGGAACGCCAAAGGTGCATTTAGTCGGATTCAATTTCATCCTGTACTTGCGCAGGCTAGCAAATGTTTCCTCAATGTCAGTAAGAAGAGTATGTGTTTCTTTTGTTTTGATGACAATGTCATCTACGTACACCTGCACATTCTTGCCAATTTGGTCATGCAAACATTTCTGCATGCATCTCTAATAGGTAGCCCCAGCATTCCGCAACCCAAAGCACATAACACGATAGCAATAAGCCCCGTACGGGGTAATAAAAGCAGTCTTTATTTGATCAGCCGGGTTAAGAGGTATCTGGTGAAAACCAGAGTAGGCATCAATAAAAGACAAAAGCTCGCACTCGGCAGTGGAATCGATCACCTGATCTATGCGGGGTAGCGGAAACGGGTCCTTGGGGCAGGCCTTGTTCAAGTCGGTGTAGTCCACACACATGCGCCATGCCACCGCAACCCTCCTTCTTCTTCTCAACCATGACTGGATTGGCCATCCAATCCGGATGCAGTACCTCCATGATATATCCACTTATTAGCAACTTGGTGATCTGATCACCGATAGCCTTCCTTCTCTCATCACCAAAGCGGCGCATCGCCTGCTTAACTGGCTTAGTGTCTGGGCGCACATGCAGCGAGTGCTCAACCAACTCCATCGGGACACCCGGCAGATCCTCATTGGACCATGCAAAGAAATCCCAATTCTCACGGAGGAGGTGGATGAGCTCGCTTTCCTATTTCTCGCCCAACCCGGCGCCAATGATGGCAACACGGTCTGGGAACTCAGGGTCCACCTGCACCTTCTTGGTTTCCTGTGAGGCCTGTAAAGCTGCTCCATATTGAGTACCCGGCATGCAAGGCATACCGACTTGCGCTGCTTGAGCCATAGCCACCACCTCGTGTATCTTCTTCTTCTCAGCAGCGATGGCCAGAGACTCGGCCAACAGAGATCCAGCAGATACGCAATCCAGGGAGCGCTTGTAATCACCCGAGATGGTGATGACACCATTGGGACCAGGTAGCTTCATCTTCAGGTAGGCTGCATGGGTTGAGGCCATGAACTTGGTGAGCGCAGGCCTACCGAGTAGAGCATGGTAGGGGCTCTGAAGATCAACCACTTCGAACTGCAGGCACTCGGTGCGCCAGTTCTCCCTGGTGCTGAATAGCACATCTATCCAGATGCGGCCAATTGGAGCACAAGATACTCCCGGCACAATGCCATGGAAAGTGGTCCTGCTGGAAGCAACATGTTCTCGGCAAGGCCGAGCTTCTCCAGGGTATCTCGGTACATGATGTTGATGCTGCTGCCATTGTCAATCAGCACCTTGCTGAACCTGACTTTCTTCTTGGTCCCCAGGAAGGTGGGATCCACCACTAGTGCATATGTACCCGGATTGGGCATCACCTTGGGGTGATCATCCTTGGACCAAGTTATCTCTTGGTCGCACCAGTGCAGGTAATGCGGCACAGCCGGGATCACTGCATTCACCTCCATCGCACGCCTACGCTGTGACTGCTTGTCATCTGGCTCGGTGGTGAACACCATGTATCTCTCATGGTGCTCCTGGTAATGGTTGCGGTCTCCACCACCATCATTGCCGTTGTTGTTGTTACCATTGTTGCTGTTGTTGTTGTTGTTCCTGTTGTTGGTGTAGTAGTTGCGGTTGTGGTCGTTGCGGTTGTTGTAGTTGCGGTTGGCTCCCTGAGCCACTTGATTCACATTCTCCCTTCTCGGATTCACTGCTGGCCTAGGAGCAGCTGCCCGAATAGGCTACACATTGGCATTCGCAGGCGGCAGAGGAGGAGGAGGGGGCAGCTGACCAAAACCTTCACTCTTGATGCGGTCCCACCAGCTGCATTGCCGGGTAGTGTGGTTGGCTGGCCTACTCGGATGCCGAGTATGGAAAACTTTACGGCCCGTCCTTCATGTTCTCAAAGACAAATCTCTGAGCATCTCCTGCGTCCGGGTTGCTGTTACCTTGTTGGGGAGCATTGTATGGCTTCTTGATGCCTTGGCCCTGATTCTGGTTATGCTCGTATTGGGCTCATGTAGTTTTTTGCCTTTGGCTACTCCCAGGAGCCGCAAGGTCTTGGTTCACAGCATTCACTTGCTCAGAACCGTACCGAGTATGGGGGCGGTCATCTCTGCGCTTGACGCGGAAATCTTGGCGTCTGTTGCCGTCTTGGTTTCTCCTTCTCGGCTCAAAAGCATCGAGCAGAGGCTGAGTAGGGTCACCGAGTGCATACATATAACCTATCTTGATTGTCTCGGCAAGCGTACTCGGCATCTCTCTCTGCAACTTCTGCCACAAAATGCTGCCATGCCTATAGCCTTGAGCAAACCAGGCGATTGCCTGTGACTCATTCACACCCTCACAGGTGTTCCTAAATGTGCTCCACCGAGTAAGATACTCTCGGTCAGTCTCCTCTTCTCGCTGCTTGCAAGCCGAGAGCTGTTGCGGCCTATTCGGCCTCTTGTACGTGCTGGTGAAGTTGCTGATGAAGGCTTCCGAGAAGTCAAGCCAGCAGTTGATACTGTCCTTGGGCAAATTGTTCAACCAGATCCAGGCAGGGCCCTCCAGCATCTGCGGAACATATCTCACGGCCCATCTCCGGTTGCCACATGCAATATGCACAGCGGTGACATAGTCATTCAACCAGTCCTCCGGCTTGGTGCTCCCATCGTACGACTTGGTCCCTCTGGCCAGCTGAAACTTGTTCACTGAAGGCTCTGCCATGATGCGGTGGCCAAAACAGCTTGGGCCGGTGAATCCGGTCCAACTTGTATCTTGCATCCCTGGGCTCCAGCATCCAGTCACCCAAACGATCAGTGACGTCCCTCAGATCAGCGTACCCGGCCATCTCCATTGCCGAGTACCCATCATCATAGCGGTCTTGCGGCACGGGACCGGGTTGAGCAACCGGGTTGGCCGCTGCCACAACTTCTTACGGCTGCATAGCTGCTTGCGGCTGCACCCCCTGCTGAATCGGGTTGGCAGCCTGATGTCGAGATGGCACTTCTCGGTTTCCTCCTTGTCCCTTGCTACGAGCTTTGGTGGCTTGATAGCCTGCTCCTACAGAGTTGTGTTTTTGGCCGGGCTGCCGCTCTACAGTGTGCTGTTTTCCGACGACAGCCGGGTTGTACACCTGCATCTGTTTGTGTCTCCCAGAGGTCACGCTCTGGGCCCTATCACCGCCGGGAAGCGGCGATGAGGCCTGATCCACCGACTTGCCCCCATGCGAGTGAACAACATGGGAAGCGCCAACACCCGGATTGGCTTTCCGGAACTCCTCGTTCTGCCTGCCAGCTTCTAGCACTAGTTCATTGAGCCTATCCTGCTGCCTAGCGCGAGCGTCGCCAATGAGATGCGGCAACTCAGCAGCAACTGCCTCTGCAGCCCTAAGAGTTTTGGCAGGGGAACTATATTTTGGCCTACCAGCAGTATTCAAACTAGCAGATTGACTAGGAGCCCTACCATCTCTAGCTAGCTCAGCGCCCAAGTTGCGGCGAATAGTGCCTATCTTGCTAGGCAGCCTAGACAGGGGAGTAAAGCCATGCGCCCTGTTGTACTCATTTTGATCTACGTTAAGCTCAAGCCTAACCTTATCCAGCTCATGGGCCTCCGCGAGTAGCGCTTGACGCTGCTGCTCGAGTTGCGCCCTCAACGCCATGAGCTCCGTGTCGGTGGGAGGCGGCATGCCCAGCTGCTCGGTGGTGACAACGCGAGCAGCCGGTATAGCCGTTGACGTGGAATGAGCCACGTAACCTGGAATGTTCCGCGGCATGTCGTAGAGCTTACGGACCCTCGCAGCAGCCGGCTCCTCGATGACCTCAGCTGCAGCGGCCGCGCCTTTATCGACATCGATTGTCAGGCCCGTCATCATCACCTCCACGCTGTCCGCAGAGCGGCCAGATGGCCTCCCGCGGGCAGCGAGTACAGCAGGAGGATCATCCGCGACGAGCACCTCCTCCGGGAACTCGCGGATGACGGTGGTGGCGATGTAGACCATATGCGTGCCGAAGGAAAGGACCGAGCCGCCCGCAGGCACGTGCGTGCCGCCGAAATCGCCGGTGTTGTCGGTGACGAAATCGAAGGAGCCGAATCTATGGAGAAGGCCACGGACCACGCGCTCCCTCGATGCAGAAACGGGTCTCGTCCGAATATGAACCCCAGCCAGCGCCGCTGCTGGCCCCACGGTGGGCGCCAACTGTCGTGGATGAGTAAAGACAGATGCCATGGGATGGCTTATGGTTTGGGGCCGATGAACGCTGTAGGTACCCGGGGAGGGATCGCACGTCGAGTAGACGCGCTCAGAAACACGGCAAACACCAAGAACTACCCAGGTTTGGGGCCCTCGTGTGGAGGTAACACCCCTACTCCTGTCTATCTCTCTGTATATGTGATATCCGAGTAGCCACAGTACAAATCGGGTCTTCAGCCGAGTAGCCACTCTCTGCTTTCTCTACCTCTAGCACTTGCTCGTGCAATAAATGCTCTCTTGTGTCACGTCCCTCGCGCAGGAGGTGTGTCGTGGGATAATCACGGCAGATGTTACCTGGGGTAACTGATCTTGGGGCAAGTCGACACAGGTATTTGGGAGAGGGTTTAGCTCGAAGGAGGACATGGCGAAAGCAATCTAAGAACCGGAAAGCAACTCGCCGGCTCTCGATATGATTATACTGGATACTCGATAACAGGTGTTACAACTATGACTTGAATCTCTCAGGCTAAGCTTAGGGGTTGGTTTATATAGCACTCATACCCCCCTTGGCCTGCCCTACGGAGTGCTCTCTGAGTCCTACTCGAACTCTACATACAAATCCTAACTTTCCTTACCGTAACCCACAATCCGGGTTACGAACCTTACAAGCCCTGGGCCTTCCAGAAGTTTCTTTGTCTCCAGCCAGATTGGGCCCAGCCGTCGCTTGGGCCGGATCACACCCGGGAGTTAGTCTACCGGGTTACTATCCCCTCATCAGTAGTCCCCAGGATAGCGCGGGCTTCACGGATTCATCCTCGGAGCGCTCGCTATTCCCTGAAAAAGATGTGAAACGCCCAAGCCTATGGGAACCGGGTTAAGTTGCTTTAACAGATGACCAGGCACAGCCCCATGTCTGTCATGTGATAGCTCGATCCTTCCTTGAATGCTTAACTGGCCTTTCCAAATTTAAACCCTAAAATGTCAGGGCCCTACTCGATAAAGATCCCTGATATCTCGGGGCAAGCTGCACTTCCCCCGTCAACGGGATATTTTGCCTAATTCCGAATGCATATGCCGCCAGATCCTCACGGATAATTACTGTTCCGTAATTTCCGGCTTTCGGGCCGTAGGTAAGCTCACCACCTCCCTTATAAATATCAGCCGATGGTAACCCTAAGCCATTCATCTCGTTTCATCATCCCTTTTCTCCACGCTCCCTCGCAATTTCTGCCACCGGGCTCGCACGCTCCAAGAAAGATAAGGTCACGTCACAGATTCAGGTCACGGCCTTCTTGGGCTCAATCTAATAAAGACTTGGGTAGACTTCCGGGTTCAGCCCAACTCGATTCGCTCGAAGCTGTTACACGAATATTCAGGTCACGTCACAGATTCCCTCCGCTACTCCACCAAGAACTTCCCTGCCGGTAACACCAACAAGACCATCAAGGGCTTCCTGATGGAGAGACTAGATGTTATAAAGAACGCTGCCGGGTTACCCCCGTTTACTCGGGAAAATCCCGCCCCAGCGGTAAGACCTGACTCCTTTTTCTTATTTCAGTACTTTCGTCCGTTATAGTCTCTAACCACCACTTGTGTTTATTTGTTCACAGGCTGACGATCCCTTCTGGAAAGTCGAAAACCCTCCTCCTTCTCAAGACCCCGAAGAGGAAACCGAGTCTGTTGATGATGATGAGGGTACTCTCCCATACCCTTTACACCTGCCCTTCATCTGTGTTATTTCTCTTATCTGATACTTACTCGGCTTTCAGGGTCGGGGGATGAAGAGGAGGAAGAAGAAAATGACCCGGAAGCCACCGAGTCTGACCAGGAGCCCCCAGTTGGAAACAAAAGGAAGGCTAGAGGGGTAGTTGAAAAGGTTCCCTTCTCTTCTATGTCTCGTGCGCCTTACTCCTTTGCTGCTATGCATGAACTTAACGAGCGATTATCACATTCACCCTTCTTGAAGGACCCTCTCCCGACTAAACGTAGGGTGACCCGGAATTCTCCGGGGGATGATCCCCTTAACCCGGGTATCTCCACTTCACCCACTCATCGAGCCAGTACCCCTCCAGCTCAACCTTCCCAATCTCCTCAACGTCATCCGTCTCCTAATCATCCACTTGCCGGGCAATTTCGCGTACCGCAGCCAGTGCTCTTACCAACGTCATCCGCCTCCAGCGGCGAGCTTCCCCCGGATTATGCCGTGAACACCGGGTAAACTACCTTTACTTACATTTTCTCGTACTGGTTACCTTTCTTTTTTCCGTATATTCCATTGATCAATGTCTCCCTTCTTTTCTTCAGCGCCACAGTTACGCTGAGCGACCCGGATATCCCTGAATCAGAAGAGCAGGGAGAAGAGAAGCCGAGTGATGACATGGACGTTGAGGTTGAGGACGAGGCCGAGGACGGAAATGGAGAAGATCCTTTTAAGGACCCAATTCCACCAAAGACTGCATCACCCCAGCCCTCTGAAGAAGTGGACGAAGACATCATTTTGGAGACCAAGTCGGGCTCTCCTATCCCGGACGTTCAAACAATCCGGGTTTCGACCCCCAAACCCGGAACAACTCCTCCACAAGAGGGCCAATCCTCCGGCCCTTCTCAACTTCGTCCTGAAGACATGACCTTTGCTCAAATGCTAGATGCCCTCCATACCTTGAAGGGCGACGAAGAAAACATACTAGATGCCTTAATAACCAAGCACGAGGTAATCCCGACTAATCATCAATTGTTTCCATACATAGTCCCCAAGTTCCGAGTAAATTACTAGGTAACTTGCTTGGAACTTTGTATAATGTTTCTGGCTGATCCCTCTTCATGCTTCTTTACAGGACTATGTTTCACAGTTGGAGAAGAAGCTGGCCAAGTCCACCAAGCGTATTGAAAAAGAAACGGCCCTTCGTGAAGCTGCTGAGACTGAGGCTCGCAGGTGCCAAAAGATGACGAAAAAGTACAGGAAGAGAGCTCACAGGGCTAAGGACAAACTTACAACTCTTTCTGCTCAAATTGCTGACGTTCACCGTACTGCGACTGGTAAGATTTTTAAATTTCACCTTTTTATGACTCGGATTGCTTTGATTTGAACAACTGCACTTGCTTGCCTACTATCTTTGCTCCTTTTGCCTTTTTTAGCAGGCCCACGTGATGCTGCCCCCGAAGAAGATGATGCTGCCAAGCTTAAAACCATCAAGAATACTCTTCGCCAACTTTGCAGCGGAGTCAGTTGGATACTTGACGAGTTGCGACTGCCGGGTGTCAGGCCAGATAACATGAAGAGATTACTGGAATGCTGCTCTACAATCCCCGAGTGGATTTGGCACTGGAAACGGTCCTCCTGCCGATTTGGGGTAACCCGGGGACTCGCGTTGGCTAAGGCCTACGCTCCCAAGCTAGAGCTGGCCAAACTTATGAGCGGATTCCCAGAGTTCAACTTGGATGGGTCCAAGTTTTTGCCAAAGGACTTCAAGGCTATTCAGAAAGAAGTCCGTCATCCGGCTAGTATTATCGCTGATGCCCTAGAAATTGATGTGATTCTCCCGGCTTATGATGCTAATGACAAGGTTGTCAAGGCGAACCGCCCCCAGCCGTTCGATATGCTTGCCCGTTGGAGGGAGGAGGCGATCAAGATGAAGGAAGAAGCCGCCAAGAAGACCGAGGCCGACTCTGCTCCTGCAACTTCTGCTGCACAACCCGGGACTGCTGCTGACCCGAGTGGCGCCGCAACTACCGGTGGCGACAAGGGCAAGGCCAAGATGGACCCTGCAGCTTGAAGTAATACCTATCATTCCACATACGTCAGCCGGCCAAGCATCGTTAAAACAGCTTTACTATTCGTTTAAGCAGAGCGCCTGTGCTCTTTTGATACTTTATGGTTTTTGTAATACTTTTATTTAAACTCCCGATGCACTTTGCGCCCCTTTGGGCTTTTGATGAATGTGTCTTTGCATTTGCTTGTTCTTGATATCCACTTGCTTTATTCTCGATACCTTATACTCTTTTTTTTTTATACTTTCCTTAGCAAGACCCGTCCTCCGGGTGTCGTTGGCGTCTAGGGAACGGTTTTACACCTGAATCCCTAAGCTCCTGAGACCCGGATGCGTGGCTCGTTGTAATTTTATCGGCTGGATGATGCTGTTTCTTCCTTAGAGGTCATAAGTCCCCAGTCCGGGTTTCCGCGTCTAGGACACATGATTGTTTTCTTTCAAGGAAACGAATCGCCTGTCGCTGAATGCCCAAGACTTCAGGACAGCTTTTTATGAGGTTTGAAGTTATGCTTGATAATCGTTGAGTTTCCGGCTGTCGGCCTTATACTCTGCATAACCTGTGGTTTAGATGACCCTTTCGACTATCTTGTACTATAAGCCGGCTTTCGCGTGGATACCATGTTGTTACATCAATACGAAAACGGGGTCAAGCAAGTCCCGTTTGGGTCTCATGACTGACGGTAATCGTAGGCGAACAAATCATGCCACTTTGTTGCGAGTCACATCGAGCTTAAGTAAGAATAGCCGAGAAATTTGGACTTCTTTGTCCGGTTATAAGATTGTAGCCGCACTCGTTTTTTCGAGTAGCCGACCCCTATAACTCATTGGCATCAAGGCCGGGTCTCTTTTGAGTTTGCAGCTGTGCTTGTAGGAGCAACCAGCCCTCAAGACCTGAATATGCACGCCGTATAAATAACAATTGCCTCTTTTCTTGATAATCCCCTTTTTATTTGATATGAGAAAATTAGGCCAGCAAGCCGCCTCATTAAAAACCCATCCAGTCCCCAAGGGTGCCCCGGATAGGAAAAGAGTGCGTCTGAAACCTGCTGCCTGTTACATCGTTTTCTGCTAAGTATAGTACGGACGTAGCTGAGCCACGTTCCATGGTCTATCTCTTTCTTGCATAGGTGCAGTAGTGTGGGCAGTATCGTTGACTGTAGCCGATTCTTCTCTTGCATCTATCAAGTAATATGACCCATTATGTAGACTCCGACTTACGATGAAAGGTCCTTCCCACGGTGGCGATAGTTTGTGCTTTCCCTCGTTTGTCTGAACCAAGCGCAGGACCAAGTCTCCCTCCTGGAAGACCCGGCTTTTCACCCGCCGACTATGATATCTTCGCAAATCCTGCTGGTATATGGCTGACCTTTCCAAGGCTTGCTCTCTTTGCTCTTCTAACATATCCACAGCGTCTTGCCGGTTCTTCTCGTTCTCCACTTCGACATAGGCTGTCACTCTTGGTGAATCATGAATGATGTCGCTTGGTAATATTGCTTCTGCGCCGTAGACCATGAAGAAAGGTGTCATCTGGGTGGATCGGTTAGGCGTAGTATTGATACCCCAGACCACGGAAGGAAGTTCTTCAACCCATGCCCCGGCGGCCCTGATACAAGGAACCCTCAGTCGTGGTTTCAATCCTCGAAGTAGCTCTTGGTTCGCCCTCTCCACTTGCCCGTTGGCTTGCGGATGTGCCACTGATGCTACATCAAGCCTGATTCCGTTGCTGCCACAAAATTTTTCCATCTCTCCAAGGGACATGTTGGTTCCATTATCGGTGATTATACTGTGGGGATATCCAAACCGGTATATAATTCTTTTCAGGAACTTGACTGCTGTGGCTGCTTCACAATTGGTGACCGGCATAACCTCCACCCATTTGGTAAATTTATCGATAGCCACTAAAAGATGTGTTTTCTTGCAAGGTGACATGTGGAAGGGACCAACCATGTCCATACCCCAAACAGCGAACGGCCAAGTTAATGGGATGGTCCGTAACTCCATAGCCGGCACATGAGTTTGGCGAGCGTACCTTTGACATCCGTCGCACCTTGCCACTATCCGCTCCGCATCTGCTAGAGCCGTGAGCCAGAAGAACCCATGCCGATAGGCCTTGGCCACAAGGGATCTTGTGGACGCATGATGCCCACAATCGCCTTCATGGATCTCCTTAAGGATCTGTCGGCCTTCTTCCGGTGTCACACAGCGCAAAAAGACTCCTGCTGCGCTTCTCTTGTACAACTCCCCATTGATAATAGTATATCCTTTTGCCCGCCTCAGGATTTGCCTTGCTAGTACTTCTTGTTCTGGCAGTTCGCCTCGTGATAAGTAGGCCAGATATGGCTCTGTCCACTCGGGCACAGCACGTATTGTGGCTACAAACTCCACATCCGGGTCTCGATTCGCGAGTTCTTCCTCAGACTCGGATTTTACTGATGGTCGCCATAGCTCGTCCAGGAAAACATTAGGTGGAACCGGCTCCCTACGCGAGCCGAGTCTGGCGAGTGCGTCCGCTGCCTCATTTTTTCTTCTGTCTATGTGCTCTACTTCGTACCCGGAAAAACACCCGGCAACCTTATCAACCTCCCTGTGATATGCTGCCATAGTGGCATCCTTCCTATCCCAGGTTCCTGATACCTGCTGCACCACAAGATCTGAGTCCCCAAAGCATCGTATCCTTCTAATGTTAATCTCCTTGGCTACCTTCAAGCCATGCAGTAGAGCCTCATACTCGGCCACGTTATTTGAACAATCAAAGTGAATCTGTAGCACATAACTTAGTTTGTCCCCCTTTGGCGACGTCAGCACCACTCCAGCTCCTGACCCCTCGTACTGCTTTGATCCATCGAAGTGCATGGTCCATGACTCGGAATTTGGAACTGTGGTAGCCATTCCGGTGTGCGTCCAGTCGTTAATAAAATCAACCAAAGCCTGTGACTTGATTGCCGATCTAGGCTCGTAGCTGATATGATAATCCCCCATCTCTATCGCCCATTTGGCTATTCTTCCCGTTGCATCCGAGTTTCTGATGATATCCGCCATTGGTATTGAACTAACCACTGTTATGGGATGTTCCTGGAAATATGGCTTCAACTTCCGGCTGGCCATAAAGACCCCAAACACCAACTTTTGCCAATGTGGGTAACGCTGCTTTGCTTCCGATAACACCTCGCTGACATAATAAACCGGCCTTTGGACCGGGTAACCCTTCCCATCCTCCTTACGTTCTACGACAACTACTGCGCTGACGGCCTTGGGACCGGCTGCCACGTATAATAGCATAGGTTCTTTAGGACCTGGCGCCGCTAGTACTGGTGCTTCAGATAATTGCTTTTTTAGTGCTTCGAACGCCTCATCTGCCTCCTGATCCCATACGAACTTATCTGATTTCCGCAAAAGCCGGTACAAGGGTATTGCCTTTTCTCCAAGCCTGGATATGAACCGGCTCAAGGCTGCTACGCAGCCCGTGAGCTTTTGAACATGCTTCAAATTTTCCGGTTTCTTCAAACTCTGGATGGCCTTGATCTTGTCCGGGTTTGCCTCGATTCCTCTCTCGGAGACTATGAAGCCGAGTAACTTCCCGGCCGGAACTCCAAATACACACTTCGTTGGGTTGAGCTTCATCTGATACCTTCTCAAGTTTTTAAACGTCTCCTTTAAATCATCAATGAATGTCTCTGCCTTCCGGGTCTTAATAACCACGTCATCTACATATGCGTGCACGTTGCGCCCAATTTGATCCTCGAAGCACTTCTGGATACACCGCTGGTAAGTTGCACCCGCGTTTTTCAATCCAAACGTCATGGTTTTGTAGCAGAAGGCCCCAAATGGGGTTATGAATGACGTTTTCTCCCAATCTTCCCTCTTGAGTTTAATCTGGTGGTATCCCGAATATGCGTCTAAGAAGCATAGCAAGTCGCTTCCGGCTACCGCGTCTATGATTTGGTCTATCCTTGGCAGCGCGAACGGATCCTTTGGGCAATGCTTGTTGAGGCTCGTGAAATCGATGCACATCCTCCATTCATTTGTCTTTTTCATCACAAGAACCGGATTTGCTAACCAGTTAGGGTGGAATACTTCCATGATAAAGCCTGCGGTTAACAGTCGCGCTATTTCCTCCCCTATAGCTCTTCTCCTTTCTTCATTCATTTTTCTCATACCTTGCTTCACAGGCCTGGCCTTGGGATCCACATGCAAACTGTGCTCCGCCAACTCGGTGGGGATACCCGGCATGTCGCTGGGTGTCCAGGCAAATACATCCGCATTTGAACGGATGAACTCTACTAGAGCCTTTTCTTGCGCCTCCTCTAAATTGGACCCTATAGTGAACTGTTTGGTGGGGTCTCCTTCCACAAAATCTACTTTCTTGGTGTCTTGAGCCGCCTTAAACTTTACTCTTTCGTCTTCGGCATCTGGTCTTCTCAGTGCTGTACCATCATCCGGATCCACCTGAGACCGGTAGTACTGAAGTTCCTCCTTCCTGCAGGCTTGCTCGGCCATTACTGAATCTCCCTCGTCGCATTCGGCTGCTATATCCCGGCTTCCGTGGATAGTGATGGTCTGCTTGGGGCCCGGAATCTTTAGTTGCAGATATACGTAGCACGGCCTAGCCATGAACTTAGCGTAAGCCGGCCTTCCGAACAGAGCGTGGTAGGGGCTATGCAGCTTGACTACTTCAAACGTGAGCCACTCCACCCGATAGTTATCTACCGATTCTCCAAAGGCTACTTCCAATGCAATTTTTCCTTCGGGGCGTGCCGAATGACCCGGCACGATCCCGTGGAACACCGTCGAACTTTTTTGTAGCTGGGACTCCTTGAGGTTCATGCGCAAGAAAGTTTCCCAATATAGGATATTGATGCTGCTTCCTCCGTCCATCAACACCTTTTTCAATTCGTAACCATTGACCGGTGGCGAAACTACTAACGCCAAGGTCCCGGGGCGCTCTATTCCTTCTGGATGATCTCTCCTGCTCCACGTTACCTCTTGCTCTGCCCATATCAAGTATCCCGGAGGGCTCGAGAAGGCTGGATTCACTGTTTGTTTCAACGCCCTTTTGTCCCTGCTGGAAATCCCTGTAACATGCACATGATATTGTCCTTTCAAATTGAGCGTACGTACCATGCCGATGAAGATACTGATTTGGCCGATTGACACCATGGATCCGGATTCGAAGTGATCCGGCTCCAACTCCCATCCGGAATTGTCCACTATCTTTTCTCCTTCGTCATTGGAGTAGATCTCGCCGATGACAAAGTTCTTCATGTTCTCCCGAGCTTCTCCCGTGATGTAAACACCTTTGGACGCAGGCCCCACGGTGGGCGCCAACTGTCGTGGGATAATCACGGCAGATGTTACCTGGGGTAACTGATCTTGGGGCAAGTCGACACAGGTATTTGGGAGAGGGTTTAGCTCGAAGGAGGACATGGCGAAAGCAATCTAAGAACCGGAAAGCAACTCGCCGGCTCTCGATATGATTATACTGGATACTCGATAACAGGTGTTACAACTATGACTTGAATCTCTCAGGCTAAGCTTAGGGGTTGGTTTATATAGCACTCATACCCCCCTTGGCCTGCCCTACGGAGTGCTCTCTGAGTCCTACTCGAACTCTACATACAAATCCTAACTTTCCTTACCGTAACCCACAATCCGGGTTACGAACCTTACAAGCCCTGGGCCTTCCAGAAGTTTCTTTGTCTCCAGCCAGATTGGGCCCAGCCGTCGCTTGGGCCGGATCACACCCGGGAGTTAGTCTACCGGGTTACTATCCCCTCATCAGTAGTCCCCAGGATAGCGCGGGCTTCACGGATTCATCCTCGGAGCGCTCGCTATTCCCTGAAAAAGATGTGAAACGCCCAAGCCTTATATACTGGTACCTAGCTGTCGCACCCGGACTTCTAGAGGATACACACAGCCCGCTAAATCTTTACCTAATAATAAAGGCGTTAAGGCTTCCCTGGTTTGGTTTGGTACGTCATTAAAACTGCCCCTAAAGTTAGACATAAATTACCCACCCTGCCACCGGTAAGTGAAATACGTTTCGATTTTTTTTTTTTTAGTCCGTTCGATGGATAGGTTTAGTTTCCTACTTCGCGTTAGGTTTCGTGTAAAAGCAGGATCGTAATAGGTCTTGTATATCGCGTGGTGGCCTTTTGGTTAAAGCCGACCAGGTCTGTCGTAGTTAAATGTTTCTTCGGCGAATCCGGTCATGTTTTGTATGTCGCCCCCGCTTTGCTATATATATACACACGTGACATCGACAAACACTTACGCCGAGGATCAGAACGACGGGAAGGACATAGCTGGCCAGCGATTTCGGCTCCTCTCTCTTATCGCTCGTGAATAGTGACCCCTCCCCTTTATCGCCGACGACAGTGCCCCGATCGTGTTTGATCTTGGGACAAGCAGCTCAGGTGAAAGAGATCATCTCTATTGGAATAGCCTTTAGTGCTCAGTACAGCGATGTCTCCTCTCGCGCTTCGTTGTGCGCGAGCGGTCCGGCATACGCGGGGGAACGAGTCCCTGCTTGCCGATAGGGGACTTCGTCCTCAAGGCGAGCAGCAGAAGTGGCTTTGGTAGATCGACGAGCCCTGATACGCTCTGGACTCCTGGGTCGCCTAGGCGGCGATCTGAAGACGCAGAAGGGACGCAGCAGCAGTGGAACGAGACCCTCTTCCCAACAGGGGATTCCGTCCTCAAGCCGAGCAGCGGACGTGGCACGGGAGCTCGACGAGGCCTGACAAGCTGACACGCTCCTACCGTGGACGCCGGCTCGTACCGTGGACGCCGGCTCGGCCTCATTGGCCCTTGCCGGATGCTCGGGAGGAGTCGGCATTGAGGCGGGTTGTGGGAAGGAGCAGAGGCGGCGGAGGTGGAGGGTTGCACTGGCGCCCGGGGAGGAGGCCATTCATTTTTTTCGAGAATGCAAGGAGGCCATTCATGGATACGAGGCAGCACCACTTCCTGCGTGTGCACGCCCTCGGAGATCAGGAGGCCTTACCGCTCCATTGCCCTGGCCGCCGGCCGCCCGTCCAAGCTCACTTGCCCACCAACGCGGCCGTCCAATTTCGTACATGCTCATGGTCGATGCAATCTGAGCTGGTAAGGTTGGTGTCAGCCTCTCAGCTCTCTCCTTTCGCAAGCTACAGCAGCGACTAGAATCATCAGACTTCAACCCAGAAGCTCTGTACAGCCTGATCCGTAAAAACTATATGAACATAATAATTATTACTGCGGCGAGTATAGCGGTGCTGCGGGGCTTCGCGGCAAGCGCTACACCAGACTGCATGGTGAATTTCACATAGCCGAGATCGATCAGATACGTGAGATCGAGGTCTCGAGGAGGCGAGATCGACCAAAGAAACTCGATCCGCTCGACACGATGCCGACAAGGACTGGTACACTGCAATATCAGTAGTTCATGACTCGCCCGCGCCGACCGGACCCGCTCGACATCTACTGTGACGGCGACAGGGATTCACGCGGTTTGCCGACGAGAAGATGACTTTCGACGTCTTGGGCACCTTCCTCTAATGCAACGTGTATAGCAGCAGCGTGTCCCTGCGCGGGCAGATTGCCGTCGTACTCTACAAGAGGCACGCCGGGATATCCGAAGACGTCGAGCCCGTCACGGCGTGCGTGTTCCATCCGAACGGGATGTCGAACCGAAAGGCAGGGTGGGATCTCCAAACGAACCTCCCATTGGTGTGAGGCGACCCACGGGCTAGGTGGGGTACAGAGAGCAGTACTTTGGCGACGATGATGTGGAAGCTGTGAGGACATTAACGGTGGTGAAGACACAGACGTGGATATTCTCTGTCAGACTTAGACCTTGAGACCATGGAGATGACAAAATGTGAGCACAAGATAAGAGTGTATTGATGTGAGCTGCCATGGCCACGGATCTTGTGATCATGTCGTCATGTGCGTTATAGTACTATATTTAGAACTTAAACAAGGCGCATGTTCTCATATTTTTTTTGCTCATGAATAAACTTGCCTGTTTCAAAGTATACTAATCTTCACGCGAAACTAAGTATGCCTTAATCAATTATAATCATAGTGATAACGTTGTTTACCAAGTACCAAACATTGTCACCTAAGTTGGAAGTTCATGAAATAGTGCCACACCTCGTGACACACGATTAGCTACTACCAAATTCACCATCCAATAACAAGTCTGGTTTTAAGTCCCGTTGCAGTATAGGCTAACTTTGTATCCCCGAGCGTGCATTACATAACAAGAGTATTTGGTTTAGTTATGTAAGTTGTAGTGACAATAGCACATCCAGAACTTTGTTGCAATTTGATCAATCCAATCATCCTAAAAATGCTTACTACAAAAGTTTAAACAAATCAATAGATAATTGGTTAGTAGTTTTTCTGTACGTATTATCAAGAAAGTACTGGTTTAGCATACATATTTCGATTTCTTTCTTTGCACTTTTTGTGTATGAAGCAGCGCAACAATCGTTACAGGTTAACACGATGCTAGACAAGCTGCCTGTTCATGCACTTCGTTTAGAACCGTGGTCTTAAAATAATTTAATAAAAGTGAAGCCGTTGCAACGCACGGGCACGTCTACTAGTAGTAGATAATTGGCTTACGGGGCCTACCTGCACCCGCATCTCAATATGAGTAGGCCAACACGTAAACGTGTGACAACCATCCTCTACTATTCATCGTCTGTGAAAGCATCCAATAGGAATCCGAATACTTCCATTGACGTACTTCATAACATACACACATGGTACGTCAACGGCATTTGAACAAGTGATATCACTACAAATCTCTAAGACACAAAGAAATAGAAATAAGTGGCAAAAGCTCTCACTAGAGCAGAGATAGCAAATACAGTCATGCAGAGGACACATGTCCCAACAAGTCCTCATTACATCACAGTGGAAGCATTCAAAGTGTCTGAGTACAGACAAGATCCAAATAGGCCTAAGAGGCCGGAAACGAAAGAACAGAGCCCATCCACGAAGTCTTGGATCCTGCCCGGGTCCACTATCTACTTGTCAGCAGCCTCGTCATACTCCACGTAGTAGCCACCATGGGGATCCTCGGAAACGTAGTCTGCAGAACCAGCAGCCCCAAAGGTGTCAGTACGGACGAGTACTGGCAAGCAAGACGCACAAGATACCAAAGGGTACCCGACAACACCAAGTACAGATGCTTTGGGTTCAACGGAAGATAGGTGATACAAAGGTGCGGCAGCGGGCTGCCCTAAGCAACTACAGAGACACGCTACAACATCCGGCTAAAAGAAAGGGATAAGATAGCGCATCGGAACCAACTACCAGTAAGCTCAAACAAACCCATCCTGGATCTCGCCCCTTATCCAAAGAAGCAATCCGAGGATAACCCACACAGTTGGATTAATGAAGGTTCAAGTTATTGTGTCAATAAGCCTATTACTAGTCAAATTATTATTAATTAGGTGTAAGTTGTCTAATCCTTGTTAGCCAGCCCTATCACCAAGTCATCCATAACCGCGGACAACACGGCTTCTCGAGAAGATTTAACTCTGCAGGGATGCACCAATTTGGCCGTACACGTAAGAATAGCCCGCCAGACGGGGATCAAACCCACCAAGCAGGCCACTCAACACAACCCAACTCTTCTTCGCATCAAGCCCAAAGAACCACGTGTTGTGCGTGCGCGGCTAATCGAGCCCCACGAAGAAAAGGGGGACCCTCATAGCACTGGAAGACCATGCCGCCCTAAATGCCGACTACAAAAGTTCCACCCTGGCGCCAAGGGTTCGTACCTGCATATGCGTGCATCAAATGGAAAGCCCGAACTGAGTGTGGTGATTTGGACGAGATGCGAATTGAATCAGAGTTGCGGGGGGCGCCCATACACGCTTCCCACATGCGGTTAGCGCGCTCATCATGGATCTAGAGGACAAGAACTTTTCCTGAGTTCGACACTAGCAGGCCTCAAAACCATACCCGGCCTCCTGCCGGTGCCTTATCATCAAATTATTATTACCTCAAACATTAACAGGTGGTTGTTTAAAACATCGAGCCCCCAGAACATAATAAATATGGTAAAAGAAATAACGTACATCAGACTCGAGCACAACAACCCTAAGCATGCTAGTAAGACACAGGCCAACAAGCGACAGGGTTATAGGTGTGGAGGTGAGGCTATATCAGGGTTACATGATAACATGTGATAGGATCGGAACACAAGCAACGAATCTTAAGGCTAGCAGATTAGACAACGGAAAATATCGGTATCCAGTGTGGGAAGGACACAATGGTTCAGGTGAGTGAATACTTGCCTGCAAACTCAGTAGCCTGGTACTGGGCTAACTCCTCTGAAGTAGTGTCGTAAACCTCGTCTGTCTCAACGTCGTCGTCTATTCGGGAAGAAGCAAACAAACAACAAAGGGAGACGAACAATCAATAACATGGCATAATGCACAAACATGGGATGATGCATGTCATTTTAATTGGTGCATCAAAATAAACTAGGGACAATATAACCAATTTTAGATGGACCCATACGCAATTGAATTGCATATGGTAAAGCCCATGTGCATTAATTGAGAATTTAATGAACTACAACTAAACATTGGTTAAAGTGGATTAAATGCATGAGAGATGATAGAAACAGTTAGGAAAGGTTATTAGATTCACTTAGGTATTTTAATTGCCAAAATTGGAGTGATAAATATTTAATTATCGTTTTTCGCATTTTAATTGAATAAAAATCAGAATTGAAATTAGTGCAGAATTTAGTTTCTCAAAATGTTGTTATTATGGCATATTTGGATAGAGCATTTATTTCTAATTGGAAAACATGTATTACTTTCTCAATTTGAAATTAAAATGAATTAATTATGAATGAAACAAATTTAAACAAGATTTAAATGAATTTTAATTCAAGTATTAAAATTATTTGAATTTTATTTGTTCCAAACATGAAATGAAATTCATATTTGAAAAGATTACATTTTTCTGGTTTGAAAACATATTTTACAAATTAAATTTGGATTTAATTTGAATTAGTTATGTTTTGAACAATTTTAAATGAATTAAATGAGGTACAGAAAATACTATAATTTTTAATTGTTCAAAATAGTAAACAGATTGCATATTTGAAAAGTTCAGGAAATTTTGAATGGAAAACATATTTTATTTACTGAATTTGGATTTAATATGCAAAAGTTATTTGAACTTGAAAAACAGGGGCTATTCTGTGATTTCCAGGAAGTTTTAACGTTTTCAGGGGCTTAGGTGCAAAAATAGGAAAGGACAGGGGTCTCGGTGCAAGATTTCAGATCCAGATCTGGATCTGGTAATTCTCACCGCGGGCTGAGCCAACCCCTGCGGCTGACGAGAGGGCCCAGGCCACGCTGGCGCCAGCGACGCGCGGGTGGAGCCCCACTGGCCTCCACGGTCGCTGACGGAGGGGCCCTATCTGTCAGCGTGCGAAGCAAAAAGGTGGGATTAATCCGCGCGCGGGGGATCGAACTCGCAACCATGGGCTTGCACGCGTGGGCTCTGGCCACTGGGCTGGGCTGCGTGATCGTGGCAGAACAGAGGGCGAGGGGGTTTTGGGTTAGATCTGCGTTCGTTAACTGAACTGAACAAGTTCAGTTAACTGAACTTGCAGGGGACAGGGGAGCGCGCCAGCGACGAGCCGCGCTGCGGCCGCTGCCGTGCGTGTGGTCGAGTGCAGGGAGGTGCAGGGTGTGCGTGCGGACCACAGGAGGAAAACAGGGAAAGAAAGGGACGTGCTCACCCACTGTTGTCGAGGAAGGAGGGCTCGGGGACGAGACGGTGCGACCGGGGCGAGGAGGAGCTCGTCGACGGCGATCCAGAGCCCTTCGTGGTCGTCCCGGTTGGCGAGGAGGTAGACGGAGGTGCCGCGGTCACGTTCTCGCCGAGAAGACTCCTCGACGACGACCACAACCCCTACACCAACCCCGTCAAGCTCCGGCCATGGAGTGTCACCGGAAAAAAATTCGGAAATTTCAGAGAGGGAGAAACCAGAGGAGGAAGAGGAGAAAGAAGGAAACGGCGGCGCAGGAAGGAAGAGAGGAAACCTGGCTAGGGTTTGGGGGCCTCGGGGTAGAAAAAGGGAGAGGGAGCAGGTGAGGAGGGGGGTGGTGCGGGGCGTGCTCCTGCTGGCGTCACGGGGCGACGTCAGCGCGCCGTACGGAGGAGGGAGACGAGGCCGGGGGGGCCGCGCGGGCCGTGCGCTGCGCGTGGCTGGGGCGACTGGGCCGGCCCACTTGGGCTGTCCTGGTTGCTCCCCTCTTCTTTTTTTTTGCAGAAAAGAAAAGAGAAGAAAAGAAGGGGTTTTGGGATTTCAAAAAATTTTGTGGTAATTTTTTTATAGGTTCTTTATTGCAAAACCCCAGTTGTACAAACTTTTGTTTTTCAAAATTTTAAATTTTGCTGCTGTTTGAAATTTAAATGAATTTGAGTGAATTTTGCATTAATTGAAAATATTGAAAATTAAGCAAGTTAATTATATGAAAATTCAAGTATTGGAAACAATAGAATTGTTTGATTTAAATGTTTCATTTGAAAATTGTTTCCACATGAGAAATGAGAAGTGAAGATGCTTCCACGGTCTGAGCTTATTTCCAATGGAACACCATGAAGAGGAACAATATTTGCTGTGTAGAGCTCTGCTAACTGACTAGCTGAGATTGTCTCTTTGACAGGAAAGAAGTGAGCTACTTTAGTGAGTCGATCAATGACAACGAAGATTGCATCGTTGCCCCTCTTGGACTTTGGAAAACCAGTGACGAAGTCCATTTCAATCATGTCCCACTTCCATTCAGGGATTTTCAGATGTTGGAGAAGACCGGCTGTTTTCTGATGAACTGCCTTAACACGTTGACAAACGTCGCATTCAGAAACGTATTGAGCAATTTCACGTTTCATGCTAGGCCACCAATATAGTGTCTTGAGATCCTGGTACATCTTTGTACTTCCAGGGTGTATGGAGAGAGGAGTTTCATGAGCCTCCTTGAGAATGACATCTTTGAGACTTTGAATTTGAGGAACTGCAATGCGGCCTTCGAAGAACACAGTTCCCTTGTCATCAATTGAGAAGCACTCAAATTTCTCATTGCCTGCTTTGATGTGTTCTACAATCTTCTTGATTTCAGCATCACGAAGTTGTTCAGAACGAATTTGTCCTCGAGAGTTGGAGTGGCTGTCAAGTTCGCAAGATAGCCTTGAGGAACAAGACCAAGATTCAGCTTTTGGAATTCTTCATGAAGAGGAGGTTGGCTTTCCATGATCATGAGATTATTGCAATACGACTTGCAACTGAGAGCATCGGCCATAACATTAGCCTTGCCTGGAGTGTAAGAAATGGTAAGATCAAAGTCTTTGATCTTTTCAATCCATCTCGTTTGTCTGAGGTTTAGATCTGGTTGAGTGAAGATGTACTTCAGATTCTTATGATCGGAAAAGATTTCAGTGCGATTACCCAACAAGTATTGTCTCCATTTCTTGAGGGCAAACACAACTGCTGCGAGTTCAAGGTCATGAGTGGGATAATTGAGCTCATGTGTGTTCAACTGACGTGAAGCATAAGCCACAACTTGACGTTCTTGCATTAGAACTGCACCTAGACCTTGGAGAGAAGCATCACAGAATATTTTGGAAGGTTTGGAAGGATCTGGGCCAACCAGAACTGGTGTAGAAGTGAGTTTAGTCTTCAGGAGATTGAAACTTTCATCACATTGTGGAGACCAGACGAACTTCTTGTCCTTCTTTGTGAGGTCAGTGAGAGGTTTGGCAATCTTTGAGAAGTTTGGGACGAAGCGACGGCAATAGCTAGCCAAGCCAAGAAAACTTCTTACTTGCTTCACCGTCTTTGGAGGTTTCCAATCAACAATTGCTTTAACCTTTTCTGGATCAATGGCTATGCCCTTGGCAGAGATGACATGACCAAGATAAACGACTTCGGAAATCCAAAACTCACATTTGGAGAACTTGGCATAGAGACGATGCTCGCGAAGCTTCATGAGAGTTAGACGAAGATGTTCTTCATGTTCTTCCTCGGATTTGGAGTAGACAAGAATGTCATCAAGATATACCACAACGAATTTGTCTAGGTATTCATGGAAGACAGAATTCATGAGTCGAGAGAAGGTCGCCGGTGCGTTGGTGAGACCAAAGGACATGACGGTGAATTCATATAGGCCGTAGCGAGTGGTGAAGGCTGTCTTTGGAATATCCTCTTTTCTGATCTTTATTTGATGGTAACCCATTCTCAAGTCCAACTTGGAGAATATTGAGGCTCCAGCAAGTTGATCAAAAAGATCATCGATGCGAGGAATTGGATACTTATTTTTGATGGTCTTCTCGTTAAGAGGACGATAGTCAACAATGAGTCTCTTTGTTTTATCCTTCTTCGCAACGAACAGAGTTGGGCACCCCCAAGCCGAGGAACTAGGTTGAATGTAACCTTTCTCCATGTACATATCAATTTGTTCCTTCAGCAACTTCAGCTCGGGAGTTCCTATCTTGTAGGGGTGCTTAGAGATTGGAGCAGTACCTGGTTCAAGTTCGATCACGAACTCAACAACTCTGTCCGGAGGCATTCCTGGCAACTCTTCTGGAAAGACGTCAGGGAAGTCGCAAACCGCCGGAACATTTTCAAGTGAAGGTAGAGGTTTTGCATTGAGGGTGCATAGCTGAATGGAACTTGATTCATGTGGAGAATAGATTATCTGGCCAGAAGGGTGGGACAGAGTTATTGACTTTTGAGCACAGTCAATTCTTGCTTTATTGGCCTTCAGCCAATCCATACCAAGAATGACATCAATGTCAGAATTGCCAAGCAGTATGAGAGAAGCAAGGAATATGTGGCCTCCAATTAGAATTTGATTTTTGTGACTGATCTTGGACGTTTGCATAGTTGCTCCAGGGGAGTTGACCACTAGAGGGGAACCCAAACCAACAAAAGGGAGTTTAATTGCTGTCGCAAAGATCTTTGAAACGAAAGAATGTGATGCTCCGGTATCAAACAACACTTTAGCTGGATTATAGTTTACGGGAAATGTACCGAGAACGACGTCAGGAGCTTCCTCAGCTTTGTCGATCTTGACATGATTCACCCTTGCGGTCCTCCCGACAGGCCTATTGTTGGAGCTGAAGGCCTTAGGCGGGGGAGCGCGCACCATTGCCTGGTTCGTCACTGTTTTTATTTCAAATGCATCATGTCATCATATTGCATTCATGTGTTGAATTTGAATTTCAAAACAAATTTCAAATCCTTGTTTCCAGAAATGAGAAGTGAAGATGCTTCCACGGTTTGAGCTTATTTCCAATGGAACACCATGAAGAGGAACAATATTTGCTGTGTAGAGCTCTGCTAACTGACTAGCTGAGATTGTCTCTTTGACAGGAAAGAAGTGAGCTACTTTAGTGAGTCGATCAATGACAACGAAGATTGCATCGTTGCCCCTCTTGGACTTTGGAAAACCAGTGACGAAGTCCATTTCAATCATGTCCCACTTCCATTCAGGGATTTTCAGATGTTGGAGAAGACCGGCTGTTTTCTGATGAACTGCCTTGACACGTTGACAAACGTCGCATTCAGAAACGTATTGAGCAATTTCACGTTTCATGCTAGGCCACCAATATAGTGTCTTGAGATCCTGGTACATCTTTGTACTTCCAGGGTGTATGGAGAGAGGAGTTTCATGAGCCTCCTTGAGAATGACATCTTTGAGACTTTGAATTTGAGGAACTGCAATGCGGCCTTCGAAGAACACAGTTCCCTTGTCATCAATTGAGAAGCACTCAAATTTCTCATTGCCTGCTTTGATGTGTTCTACAATCTTCTTGATTTCAGCATCACGAAGTTGTTCAGAACGAATTTGTCCTCGAGAGTTGGAGTGGCTGTCAAGTTCGCAAGATAGCCTTGAGGAACAAGACCAAGATTCAGCTTTTGGAATTCTTCATGAAGAGGAGGTTGGCTTTCCATGATCATGAGATTATTGCAATACGACTTGCAACTGAGAGCATCGGCCATAACATTAGCCTTGCCTGGAGTGTAAGAAATGGTAAGATCAAAGTCTTTGATCTTTTCAATCCATCTCGTTTGTCTGAGGTTTAGATCTGGTTGAGTGAAGATGTACTTCAGATTCTTATGATCGGAAAAGATTTCAGTGCGATTACCCAACAAGTATTGTCTCCATTTCTTGAGGGCAAACACAACTGCTGCGAGTTCAAGGTCATGAGTGGGATAATTGAGCTCATGTGTGTTCAACTGACGTGAAGCATAAGCCACAACTTGACGTTCTTGCATTAGAACTGCACCTAGACCTTGGAGAGAAGCATCACAGAATATTTTGGAAGGTTTGGAAGGATCTGGGCCAACCAGAACTGGTGTAGAAGTGAGTTTAGTCTTCAGGAGATTGAAACTTTCATCACATTGTGGAGACCAGACGAACTTCTTGTCCTTCTTTGTGAGGTCAGTGAGAGGTTTGGCAATCTTTGAGAAGTTTGGGACGAAGCGACGGCAATAGCTAGCCAAGCCAAGAAAACTTCTTACTTGCTTCACCGTCTTTGGAGGTTTCCAATCAACAATTGCTTTAACCTTTTCTGGATCAATGGCTATGCCCTTGGCAGAGATGACATGACCAAGATAAACGACTTCGGAAATCCAAAACTCACATTTGGAGAACTTGGCATAGAGACGATGCTCGCGAAGCTTCATGAGAGTTAGACGAAGATGTTCTTCATGTTCTTCCTCGGATTTGGAGTAGACAAGAATGTCATCAAGATATACCACAACGAATTTGTCTAGGTATTCATGGAAGACAGAATTCATGAGTCGAGAGAAGGTCGCCGGTGCGTTGGTGAGACCAAAGGACATGACGGTGAATTCATATAGGCCGTAGCGAGTGGTGAAGGCTGTCTTTGGAATATCCTCTTTTCTGATCTTTATTTGATGGTAACCCATTCTCAAGTCCAACTTGGAGAATATTGAGGCTCCAGCAAGTTGATAAAAAAGATCATCGATGCGAGGAATTGGATACTTATTTTTGATGGTCTTCTCGTTAAGAGGACGATAGTCAACAATGAGTCTCTTTGTTTTATCCTTCTTCGCAACGAACAGAGTTGGGCACCCCCAAGCCGAGGAACTAGGTTGAATGTAACCTTTCTCCATGTACATATCAATTTGTTCCTTCAGCAACTTCAGCTCGGGAGTTCCTATCTTGTAGGGGTGCTTAGAGATTGGAGCAGTACCTGGTTCAAGTTCGATCACGAACTCAACAGCTCTGTCCGGAGGCATTCCTGGCAACTCTTCTGGAAAGACGTCAGGGAAGTCGCAAACCGCCGGAACATTTTCAAGTGAAGGTAGAGGTTTTGCATTGAGGGTGCATAGCTGAATGGAACTTGATTCATGTGGAGAATAGATTATCTGGCCAGAAGGGTGGGACAGAGTTATTGACTTTTGAGCACAGTCAATTCTTGCTTTATTGGCCTTCAGCCAATCCATACCAAGAATGACATCAATGTTAGAATTGCCAAGCAGTATGAGATAAGCAAGAAATATGTGGCCTCCAATTAGAATTTGATTTTTGTGACTGATCTTGGACGTTTGCATAGTTGCTCCAGGGGAGTTGACCACTAGAGGGGAACCCAAACCAACAAAAGGGAGTTTAATTGCTGTCGCAAAGATCTTTGAAACGAAAGAAT